>CM059794.1:10037546-10686296 GCA_030435695.1 Brachymystax lenok tsinlingensis | reverse complement strand
TCCAAAAGATGGGAGGGTATTGAAGGTATTGCAATCTCTGATGTAGACCACACTAATATGAGTCCTAAAGAAATGTTCCATGTAAGAATTATTCAAAACTAGCAGACAGCAGCTGGATTTCAATCAAACCCACTAATGATTGTTTACAAATGACTGTCTGCATACGCATACAAAATGAAAGCCTCTACATGTATCTGTGAGGGAAATCTAGGCTTATCTGACAGTTTGAGAAGGTGTTTACAGTACCCAAAACCGTTCTCTCCTTTTATGTGACAATGGTTGAAAAAAAGCTACTGCATTAAAAACAGGTTTAAATTAATTGAGCACCAACTAATTTTGCAAGCACAATGTTTTGACAATGTTTTTTTTTAAATAGATGCTCCTGAGGTGCTGACCTGTTGCACCATCAACAACCACTGTGATTATTATTATTTGACCCTGCTGGTCATCTATGAACAATTTAAAATCTTGGCCATGTTCTGTTATAATCTCCACCCAGCACAGCCAGAAGAGGACTGGCCACCCCTCATAGCCTGGTTCCTCTTTGATTGTTGTACTGGTCAGAGCAGATTGTGGTAGGATTTAGAAAAAAAACAGTAACCGTAGTTTTGAGTGTCTGCGATGGATGACTGCACGTGTGGTTTATTATTTAAATTATCATATGTGCTTTTCCCATGATAGGAATAGCAGCTGAACAAATCTCTTATCGCTAAAATATGCGTATTCAATGACATATTCTGAAATGTGCCAGCTAGACCTGTGCCAGCCTTTCATCATGCGTTCAAGGAATCCTCATCCAGCACTAAGCACGATTGCTCCAAAGGACATCCTTGCAGGATTCAATATCGTTGTTTTTGTTGAGGCCCACCAGATTTTCACTCACATATATTGGAATAAAGGAATAATTGTAACAGAATGTTGAGAAATGTGGAGTGCATCTCCTTCAATGTTTCAGTACACACATTTGGGCCTAACTAGATGCTGTCAAATGCACTTAGAAACACAAACTCCTCCGTGTTACTGGAAAAGGATAATTATAATAATAGTCACTGATAACAATAGGAGAAGGATAGCAAGACAGAGGCAATTTAATTGTATTGTTATTTGGTGGTTTATCACTGGCAAATACATTTGCATTTCAAACTGAGTGTGGAAAGTTGATAAAGAATGTGCAAATAAATATGGCTATACCCACATGAAATGAGTGGTAAAGTAAGTTTGCTCCGAGGCAGTATCTGTGCTAGGGCTTTCCCCAGGGGACCCCTTGGAGCCTGGGAGGGTTTATACACTAACGCAACTGACAAGAGAGTAGTCTAAAGGCTTCTGCCTCAACTTAACAACAATGCACCCATTCCTGTAGCATTCACAACAGTAATTTGGTTACAAACTTTTGGTCACAATACTTTGATGTCTATATGGAAGGGTTCTTCTCAATTCACTTTGTGTTTGTTCTTTAGACATGTCATTTTCTGATAACCCGCCATCATGGATATAAACATAGTGTTTCAGTTTAACGGGTCTATTTGCTTCATGTATCACTCAGTGCAAACGAGCGACCAGAGATCCACATAAGATGAGGCATCAATGACTCAATGTACCGTATCTATTATTTAACTGTATCTATTATATAACTGAGGGGCTGTAATATCCGGTCTCCTTGTGTGTTCTCCACAGAATGTGCCTTTGTGTCATGTGATTTGGATTATTACAATCCCAACCCCAACTAGAAAACAGGGTGACGCATGAAAAGTGCTCGTGGCAGAATAGGCTCACAGTAAATATATTTGACAAACAGCAACACTGAAGGTCAAAGCATTCACCTGAGTACACAAACATGCTCGCACACACACACACACACACACACAGGGCGTATGATTAATAAATGATTTATAACTACTAACGTAATTGTGGAAATAATGGAACAAATCCTCCATTTCAACAACAGGAAAACTCTGGATTAATTGATTTTAATGAGAGGAAATGGCTACCTCCTTCAGAAAAAGAGAGGAAGAGGGAGAATAAAAGGACCCTAGGAATTTATATTCAAGAGCAGACCCTCAGAACACCAATTTAGAAACTCTCTTCAGACTGAAAAAAGACACCAGCCTTACAGGGTGAAAGCCAAATGGAAAATGACAACTAATGCAGAAGAGGAATGAGGAATAAGGGTTTTATGTGTCGAGAATCTCCGCTCTGCTGTTGAAAGACAATAACCTAAACCATGTCCCGGTTCATTCTCTAAACCTGCATTTAACATATATCCACAATGTCAGGGTCCCTAAGCTGCAGACCCCCACACAGACACTGATTGATATGGAAATTTGTTGGGCGCACACACCGATTTTAAATCTAAAGAGGTGGCACACACGGGTTCACAAACATAATAAAAAAGTAAATGATGACTTGAAATATGTCTGCTCAAGTGTCAAACCAACATAAGCAGATTCCACAAAGGCACTCGGCTATATTTCATGAACGGTTGCTTCCAGAAAATCACAAATGACAGCAACCATGTCAAACACATAGAACACGGATCATTTTGAAAAACAGATGGTAAGTGTGCCATTATATTCAAAACTCTAAAAATAACAAGACAAAAGAAGAAAAAATCATTTTGCTCCACATCTTGATAGATCCCTCTCCCTAAGCCTCACTTTTTGTACTGGGTTAATGAGCGATTTGTACATGTAAATGGCCCATTATATTATTACCCTGACAACACGTTAGGATCAGAGATTAACCACAAGGTTTGTTTAAGACCTCATTACACTAGGCTTGGGGCTTTACAATGAAGAGAGCATACTGTGTCATACTGCTGGTAATCCTCACGTATGTACAATGCCCTCTTCTCTAATTACCCATCTCCTCCCCTGGGTGTGCAGCTAAAGCACTGCAGGAGCTATGTGGGATTACCTCTAGATCTACGGTAACATCATGATCAACATGCACCCACTTTCATACTTACATCACCAGCAGCAACATCTGAATTTATTATTGTCAATATGTGTGTAATTACATGCTGTTTTAGTGTCTGAAGATGAAATCTGATGAAGTCCAGAGTTATCCCCCGGTGGATTTGGACTGTAAATGCTCGTTGTGTACGTCAAAACATATTTAATCCAACAGAGCCCTGAGGTAGCCATATTATTAGAGTGAGATTAAATAAAGCTGTAGAGTACACAAAGATGAGACCACATGTCATTCATAAAACAGTCTGAATAAGCCTTTTGTGTGCATTGAAGGATAACAAACAATTTAGAATTATCTTCAACAGTTTTCACAATCCGCTACCAAGTATCAACCCAGACGTAACTGAATATAATAGTTCAAAATCAATAACAAAAACTTCTTAAACGTATCTCAATGAAAACTAATACTTAGAAAGTATATTACCCAAATAACCTACAAGCCCTGCCGTAATTCACCCAAGCCCATGGCAACAGCAAAGACAAGCAAGTTGTCATAGCAATAATCTGTGCCAGATGCAGAAACTACAAACATTCTCAGTGACTACAAAGGTTCCCCCCACTCTCCCTGTGACAGAAAATGATAAAAGGTGTCCTTTCTTTCCCCATGAATAAATGTTTCTTGAAACTGGCAGACATTTTCTTCCCACAAAATTCATTTCGGTGGCACTGATGTTTTTTGGTCTACTCAGTGGCATCACATGAAAGACCCAGTTAGAGATATAGTATGCCAACCATCTGAGGTCTTCATCGAAGAGGGGCGCCTACTACTGTATGAACTGAAAAGGGGAAACTAGTATTATTATTTTTTTAATCTGTTGACACAAATAAAGCCATGTTTCTAAGCTCACCCGAGGCTTCAGGTGTGACCCAACAGGGACTGGCTGTGAGACACCATTTGGCAACCACCCTATGATTCAGTCTCCTCCCAAATATGCCTGGAAAATCTACCAGCAGCCCACATAAAGCAGGGCCACCAAGTTTTTTGAGCAATGTTCATTAATGGACATAAAAGACTGTAAAAAAACAAATTAAGAAATCAGCTCCAAGTGAAATTAACTTCGGAAAATCTCTTGCCACACACAATAGAGACACACGTGATTGTATACAAATTTAAGCAATGTTTGAAATTATTATGTTTTAGTCAAAAATGATACCTGTTTGCTGTTGGTGATACTTCTGATCAATTTGCAGTCTACAAATTATTTGTCCCTCAGACATCATTGCACCTTATTGCACATGCGACAGAGCAGTATGTTCCTCTGACCCGTTTAAAAAACAAAACAAAAACCATAACAAATGCGCCTGGGGCGACCAGTGGCACTGTTTCACCTTCTGTGGATTTCAGCTTTAAGATGCTCAATTAGATCCACGGATGACACAATCGCCATCGCACTGCACACTGTCCTATCCCATCTGGACAAGAGGAATACCTATGTATGAATGCTGTTCATTGACTACAGCTCAGCCTTCAACAATATAGTACCCTCCAAGCTCATCATTAAGATCGGGGCCCTGGGTCTGAACCCCGCCTTGTGCAACTGGGTCCTGGACTTCCTGACAGGCCGCCACTAGGTGGTGAAGGTAGGCAACGACACCTCCACTACGCTGATCCTCAACACAGGGGCTCCACAAGGGTGCTTGCTCAGCCACCTCCTGTACTCCCTGTTCACTCAACTCAATCATCAAGTTTGCAGACGACAACAGTTGTAGGCCTGATTATCAGCAACGACGAGAAAGCCTCCAGAAAGCCTCCAGTTCCTCGGCATACACATCACTGACAATCGGAAATGGTCCACCCACACAGACAGGGTGGTGAAGAAGGCGCAAAAGCACATCTTCAACCTCAGGAGGCTGAAAATATTTGGTTTGGCCCCTAAGACCTTCACAAACTTCTACAGATGCACCATTGAGAGCATCCTGTCAGGCTGTATCACCACCTGGTAAGGCAATTGCACCGTCCGCAACCGCAGGGCTCTCCAGAGGGTGGTGCGGTCAGCTCAACACATCCCCGGAAGCACACTGCCTGCCCTTCAAGACATCTACAGCTCCCAGTGTCACAGGAAGGACAAGAAGATCATCAAGGACCTCAGCCACCCCAGCCAAGGCCTGTTTACCCTGCTATCATCCAGAAGGTGAGGTCAGTACAGGTGCATCAAAGCTGGGACCCAGACACTGAAAAACTGCTTCTATCTCAAGGCCATCAGACTGTTAAATAGTCACCACTAGCCGACCCTTCCCAGTCGCCTGCCCTAAACTTTAGTCACTGTCACTAGCCGGCTTCCAACCAGTTACTCGACTATGCACCTTAGAGGCTGCTGCCCTATGTACATAGTCATGGAACACTGGTCACTTTAAAAATGTTTACATCATATTCTTCAGATATACTGCATATTCTATCCATATACTGTGCATTGTCTATACATCCCATCACACACACACGTTGTTTATATATATATATATATATATATATATATATATATATACACACACACACACACACACGTACATATACACACATTCTATCCATATACTGTCCATATTGTCTATACATCCCATCACTTACACATATATGTTGTGTATTGCTTAACAGTGCATTCAGAAAGTATTCAGACTCCTTCTCTTTTTCCACATTTTGTTCCGTTACAGCCTTATTCTAAAATGGATTAAATAAATGTTTTTTCTCTTCAATCTACACACAATACCCCATAATGACAGTGAAAACAGGTTTTTAGATTTTAAATTGAGCTCAGGTGGATCCTGTTTCCATTGATTATCCTAGAGATGTGGGTAAGGGTACCAAAAAATGTCTGCAGCATTGAAGGTCCCCAAGAATACAGTGGATGTCACGATCGTCGTGAAGAATGGACCAAGGTGCAGCGAGGTATCCAGTATACATAATTTTATCGTTGCGGGCCCTGGACTGGGCACCCTCGTTGCGGGCCCCGGACTGGGCACCCTCGTTGCGGGCTCCGGACTGGGCACCCTCGTTGCGGGCCCCGGACTGGGCACCCTCGTTGCGGGCCCCGGACTGGGGACCCTCGTTGCGGGCCCCGGACTGGGCATAGTGGCTGGACAAGCCGGGCCCTTGACGCGCACTGGAACTGTGGTGCGAGGAGCAGGAACCGGCCGTACTGGGCTCATGCCGCACACAGGGACAGTGCATGCTGGGCCCTGAAGACGCATAGGGAGCCTGGTGCGTGGAGCAGGAACGGGCCTCGCCGGGCTCTGAAGGCGCACAGGGGACCTGGTGCGTGGAGCAGGGGCAGGACGTGCCGGGCTCTGAAGGCGCACAGGGGACCTGATGCGTGGAGCAGGGACAGGCCTCACCGGGCTCTGAAGGCGCACAGGGGGCCTGATGCGTGGAGCAGGGACAGGCCTCGCTGGGCTCTCGATGCGCACAGGGGGCGTGGAGCGGGCACAGGCCGTGCCGGGCTCTGAAGGCGCACAGGGGACCTGGTGCGTGGAGCAGGGACAGGCCTCACCGGGCTCTGAAGGCGCACAGGGACCTGGTGCGTGGAGCAGGGACAGGCCTCACCGGGCTCTGAAGGCGCACTGCGCACACAGGAATCCTGGAGCGTGGGACAGGGACAGTGCATGCTGGGCTCACCACACGCACAGGGATCCGGGAGCGTGTAACAGGGGCAGGATACACTGGGCCGTGAAGACGCACTGGAGGTCTCGGGCGTACAGCCTGCACAACCCGTCCTGGCTGAATGGATAAATCCACTCTGCACCTGCGGGGCGCTGGCACAGGACGTACTGGGCTGTGGAGACGCACCGGAGACACAGTACGCAGAGCCGGCGCAGGATATCCTGGTCCGAGGAGGCGTACTGGAGGCCAAGAGCGCTGAGCCGGCACACTCCTCCCAGGCTGAACACTCCTACTCGCAAAAACGATGCGGGAAGCTGGCATGTCGAGCACCGGGCCGTGAACACGCACTGGCAACACCGTGCGTTTCGCCGCCTCATACGGTGCCCTACCAGTGCGCTGCTCCCTCTGGTAAGCACGGGGAGCTGGCCCAGGTCTCCAACCTGGCCCAGCCAAACTCCCCGTGTGCCCCCTGCCTTAAAGGCCAGCCGTGTTCCCGCATATTTTTGCTCATAGAAGCGCCGCTGCCTCCAGCTCCTCCTTCGGACGGCGGTATTCCCCCGCCTGCCTCCCGGGTCCCTTCCCGTCCAGGATCTCCTCCCATGTCCAGGACTCCTTCTGGCCATGCTGCTTGGTCCTTTCGTGGTGGGTCATTCTGTCACGATCGTTGTGAAGAACGGACCAAGGTGCAGCGAGGTATCCAGTATACATAATTTTATTTATACGTAACTGGTGAAAACAAAGAACAAACCGACCATGACGAACGTGTAGCACATACAGGTGCTCACACAATAAACAATGACCCACACCGCAAGTGGGGAAAAGAACAAACATATATATGGTCCCCAATTAGAGGTAACGACACTCAGCTGCCTCTAATTGGGAACCATCAACAAACCAACCTAGAAAATAAAACATAGAACAAAAACCACCCCTGCTCACGTCCTGACCAAAACCACCATAGAGCAGCCAAAAGGGCTATCTATGGCCAGGACGTGACAGTGGACTCCATCATTCTTAAATGGAAGACTCTTCTTAGCCAAACTGAGCAACCGGGGGAGAAGGGCCTTGGTCAGGGAGGTGACCAAGAACTCCACAGAGCTCCAGAGTTCCTCTGTGGAGATGGAAGAACCTTTCAGAAGGACAACCATCTCTGCAGCACTCCACCAATAAAAATCCACATAACTTCACAGATCTTCATTGTAAAGGGTTTAAACACTGTTTCCCATGCTTGTTCAATGAACCATAAACATGCACCTGTGGAACAGTCGTTAAGACACTAACATCTTACAGACAGTAGGAAATTCAGGTCACAGTTATGAAAACTTAGGACACTAAAGAGGTATTTCTACTGACTCTGAAAAACACCAAAAGAAAGATGCCCAGGGTCCTTGCTCATCTGCATGAATTTGCCTTAGGCATGCTGCAACGAGGCATGAGGACTGCAGATGTGGCCAGGGCAATAAATTGCAATGTCCGTACTGTGAGACGCCTAAGACAGCGCTGCAGGGAGACAGGACGGACGGCTGATTGTCCTCCCAGTGGCAGACCACGTGTAATAACACCTGCACAGGATCGATACATCCGAACATCACACCTGCGGAACAGGTACAGGATGGCAACAACAACTACCCAAGTTACACCAGGAACGCACAAGACCATCGGTGCTCAAATTGTCCACAATAGGCTGAGAGAGGCTGGACTGAGGGCTTGTAGGCCTGTTGTAAGGCAGGTCCTCACCAGACATCACCGGCAACAACGCCACCTATGGGCACAAACCTACCGTCACTGGACCAGACAGGACTTGCAAAAAGTGCTCTTCACTGACGAGTCAGGGTTTTGTCTCACCAGGGGTGATGGTCGGCTTCACATTTATCGTTGAAGGAATGAGCATTATACCGAGACCTGTACTCTGGAGCGGGATTTATTTGCAGGTGGAGGGGGCAGTGTGTCACAGCATCATCAGACTGAGCTTGTTGTCATTGCAGGCAATCTCAACGCTGTGCGTTACAGGGAAGACATCCACCTCCCTCATGTGGTACCCTTCCTGCAGGCTCAACCTGACATGACCCTCCAGCATGCCACCATCCATACTGCTCATTCTGTGCGTGATTTCCTGCAAGACAGGAATGTCAGTGTTCTGCCATAGCCAGCGAAGAGCCCGAATCTCAATCCCATTGAGCACATCTGGGTACTGTTGGATCAGAGGGTGAGCACTAGGGCCATTCCCCCCAGAAATGTCCGGGAACTTGCAGGTGCCTTGGTGGAAAAGTGGGGTAACATCTCACAGCAAGAACAGGCAATTCTGGTGCAGTCCATTTATTT
Organism: Brachymystax lenok tsinlingensis; assembly: GCA_030435695.1. Classification (NCBI taxonomy): domain Eukaryota; kingdom Metazoa; phylum Chordata; class Actinopteri; order Salmoniformes; family Salmonidae; genus Brachymystax; species Brachymystax lenok. The sequence goes on along the minus strand of CM059794.1, from coordinate 10,677,413 downwards.
ATTTATTTTTGTATTTCACCTTTATTTAACCAGGTAGGCAAGTTGAGAACAAGTTCTCATTTACAACTGCAACCTGGCCAAGATAAAGCAAAGCAGTTCGACACATACAACAACACGGAGTTACACATGGAGTAAAACAAACATACAGTCAATAATACAGTAGGAAAAAACTAATCTATATACAAAGAGTGAAAGAGTGCAAATGAGGTAAGATAAGGAAGGGGGTGACCAGTGAGATATACCTGCTGGAGTGCGTGCTACCGGTTGGTGCTGCTATGGTGACCAGCGAGCTGAGATAAGGAGGGGCTTTACCTAGCAGGGACTTGTAGATGACCTGGAGCCAGTAGGTATGGCGACGAGTGTAAAGCGAGGGCCAGCCAACGAGAGCGTACAGGTTGCAGTGGTGGGTGGTATATGGGGCTTTGGTGACAAAACGGATGGCACTGTGATAGACTGCATCCAATTTGTTGAGTAGATAATTGGAGGCTATTTTGCAAATGACATCACCGAAGTCGAGGATCGGTAGGATAGTCAGTTTTACGAGGGTATGTTTGGCAGCATGAGTGAAGGATGCTTTGTTGCGAAATAGGAAGACAATTCTAGATTTAATTTTGGTTTGGAGATGTTTGATGTGAGTCAGTCTAACCAGACACCTAGATATTTGTAGTTGTCCACATAATCTAAGACAGAACCGTCCAGAGTAGTGATGCTGGACGGGCGGGCAGGTGCAGGCAGCGATCGGTTGAAGAGCATGCATTTAGTTTTATTTGCATTTAAGAGCAGTTGGAGGCCACGGAAGGAGAATTGTATGGAATTGAAAATCGTCTGGAGGGTAGTTAACTTGGCTTTCAAAGACCTTAGAAAGTGATGGTAGGATAGATATAGGTCTGTAGCAGTTTGGGTCAAGAGTGTCTCCCCCTTTGAAGAGGGGGATGACCGCAGATGCTTTCCAGTCTTTGGGAATCTCAGACGACATGAAAGAGAGGTTGAACAGGCTAGTAATAGGGGTTGCAACAATTTCTGCAGATCATTTTAGAAAGAAAGGGTCCAGATTGTCTAGCCCGGCTGATTTGTAGGGGTCCAGATTTTGCAGCTCTTTCAGAACATCAGCTAACTGGATTTGGGAGAAGGAGAAATGGGGGAGGCTTGGGAGAGTTACTGAGGGGGGTGCAGGGCTGTTGACCGGGGTAGGGGTAGCCAGGTGGAAAGCATGGCCAGCCGTAGAAAAATGCTTATTGAAATTCTAAATTATTGTGGGTTTATCGGTGGTGACAGCGTTTCCTATCCTCAGTGCAGTGTGCAGCTGGGAGGAGGTGCTCTTATTCTCCATGGACTTTACAGTATCCCAGAACCTTTTTGAGTTTGTGTTACAGGAAGCAAATTTCTGCTTGAAAAAGCTAGATTTGGCTTTCCTAACTGCCAGTTGGTTTCTGACTTCCCTGAAAAGTTGCATATCACGGGGGTTGTTCGATGCTAATGCAGAACGCCACAGGATGTTTTTGTGCTGGTCAAGAGCAGTCAGGTCTGGACAGAACCAAGGGCTATATCTGTTCCTGGTTCTACATTTCTTGAATGGGGCATGCTTATTTAAGATGGTGAGGAAGGCACTTTTAAAGAATAACCAGGCATCCTCTACTGACGGGATGAGGTCAATATCCTTCCAGGATACCCGGGCCAGGTCGATTAGAAAGGCCTGCTCGCTGAAGTGTTTTAGGGAACGTTTGACAGTAATGAGGGGAGGTCATTTGACCGCAAACCCATTACGGATGCAGGCAATGAGGCAGTGATCGCTGAGATCTTGGTTGAAAACAGCAGGGGTGTATTTGGAGGGCAAGTTGACAACAGCAGGGGTGTATTTGGAGGGCAAGTTAGTTAGGATGACATCTATGAGGGTGCCCGTGTTTACAGCTTTGGGGTTGTACCTAGTAGGTTCATTGATGATTTGTGTGAGGTTTAGGGCATCAAGCTTAGCTTGTAGGATGGCCGGGGTGTTAAGCATGTCCCAGTTTAGGTCACCTAGCAGCACGAACTCTGAAGATAGATGGGGGGCAATCAATTCACATATGGTGTCCAGAGCACAGCTGGGGGCAGAGGGTGTTATAGTTAGGGATGGAAATCTCAGCGTTATTGGTGGTCTTCCTAAGCCAGGATTCAGACACGGCTAGGACATCCGGGTTGGCAGAGTGTGTTAAAGCAGTGAATAAAACATTCTTAGGGAGGAGGCTTCTAATGTTAACATGCATGAAACCAATGCTTTTACAGTTGCAGAAGTCAACAAATGATAGCGCCTGGGGAATAGGAGTGGAGCTAGGCACTGCAGGGCCTGGATTAACCTCTATATCACCAGAGGAACAGAGGAGGAGTAGGATAAGGGTACGGCTAAAGGCTATAATGACTGGTCGTCTAGGACGTCCTGAACAGAGAGTAAAAAGAACAGGTTTCAGAGGGCGATAAAATAGATTAAAGGCATAATGTACAGACAAAGGTATGGTAGGACGTAAATACAGTGGAGGTAAACCTAGGCATTGAGTGATGATGAAAGAGATATTGACTCTAGAAACATTTAAACCAGGTGATGTCATCGCATGTTTGGGTGGTGGAACTGAAGGGTTGGATAAGGTATATTGAGCAGGGCCAGAGGCTCTACAGTGAAATAAGACAAACACTAACCAGAACAGCAATGGACAAGGCATATTGACATTGAGGAGAGGCCTGCTTAGCCGAGTGATCATAAGGGTCCAGTTAGTAGTAAGGCTGGTTGGGGACACGGCGATTCAGACAGCTAGCCGGGGATAGCAAGTTAGCACAGGCTAGCAGGCCGGCTAACAAAGACGGAGGAAGTCTGTTTATAGCCTCTTTGTACGTTTCCGTCGGTAGACCAGTCGTGATGGGTTAGTGGGGTTCCGTGTGGTAGAGGGGACCAGGCCAATTGGCAAAATATGTAATAGTGGCCCAAGAAATTGTCTGATGGACCTGTTTAGCTAGCAGCTGATATGCTCTAGACAGCTAACGATTAGCAGGCCGCAGTTAGCTGATGGGCGTTCAGGTAACGTCGTGATGGAGGGCCGGTTGAATAACCCCCTCGGGCAGATAACGTCGGTAGTCCAGTCGTGAAGGCCCGTAGGGGCTCCGCACCGATAGTAAAAACGGGTCCGGATAGGTGTTGTAGCCCAGGAGTGGCTGATGGGACTCTGATGGGAAGGTGGGCTTAGCATAGGCTAGCTTCAGGCTAATTGGTGCTTGCTCCGGGACCAACGTTAGCCAATAGTCACTCGGATAGCAGCTAGCTAGCTGCAAGATCCAGGTGAAAATATCCAGAGCTTGCGGTAGGAATCCGGGGATATGGAGAGAAAATAGGTCCGGTAAGCTCTGGTTTGAGTTGCGTTATACGAGTGGCGAGAGCTTTTCCGAGCTAAAGGTTAGCTGCTGCTGTCCGCTTGCAATGGTAAGCTAAATACTAACGTTAGCTAGTGAGCTTCTGTTAGGGAATTCCGGATTCGAGATGGATAATACTTGAAAAAAAACAGATCCATACCACATTGGGTGAAGCGGGTTAGAGGAGTTGAGTTTTAGAAAATAATATATAAAATGATATGCGAAGAAAAGATATACACACTGGACACGACAGGACGAGGACAAAAGACGTCTGACTGCTATGCCATCGTGGATTGTCCATGAGGAGGAGATGCACTGCAGTACTGAATGCAGCTGGAGGCCATACCAGATACTGACTGTTACTTTTGATTTTGACCCCCCCTTTGTTTGTTCAGGGACACAATATTCAATTTCTGTTAGTCATATGTCTGTGGAACTTGTTCAGTTGTTGAATCTTGTTATGTTCATACAAATATTTACACATGTCAAGTTTGCTGAAAATAAACGCAGTTGACAGTGAGAGGACGTTTCTTTTTTGATGAGTTTATTTAATGAAGCTGCCAGTTGAGGACTTGTGAGGAATCTGTTTCTCAAACTAGACACTCTAATGTACTTGTCCTCTTGCTCAGTTGTGCACTGGGGCCTCCCACTCCTCTTTCTATTCTGGTTATACTCAGTTTGTGCTGTTCTGTGAAGGGAGTAGTACACAGCGTTGTACAAGATCATTCTTGGCAATTTCTCACATGGAATAGCCTTCATTTCTCAGAACAAGAATAGACTGACAAGTTTCAGAAGAAAGGTCTTTGCTTCTAGCCATTTTGAGCCTGTAATCGAACCCACAAATGCTGATGCTTCAGATACTCAACTAGTCTAAAGGCCAGTTTTATTGCTTCTTTAATCAGAACAGTTTTAAGCTGTGCAAACATAATTGCAAAAGGGTTTTATAATGATCAATTAGCCTTTTAAAATGATAAACTTGGATTAGCTAACTTCTCTGTATACATCAATGATGTCGCTCTTGCTGCTGGTGAGTCTCTGATCCACCTCTACGCAGACGACACCATTCTGTATACTTCTGGCCCCTCTTTGGACACTCTGTTAACTTCACAAGCTCCAGCAGCAAAGGTGACTGTTTTGGAGAGCCTGGCGTGCCCAAAGTAAAATGCCTCCCATTTAGGCCCAGAAAATGGGATATGCATATATTTAGTACCATTGGATAGGAAACACTCTGAATTTTCCAAAACTGTTAACCATTTGCCTGTGGGTCAATCAGAACGCATTTGGCAGGCAAAACCCTGAGGAATCTCTGTCCTGAAAAAAGTCATTTTGACACATTGCTCATTTTTGAGCCCCTCCTATCCAAAATGACCATATATAGGCATGTTAACGCAGTGCACGTCGCTTCCTTATGATGTCATCAACCACGAGACGGTGTTTTACTCCATCTTGGGGAATTTCGACCATTGATAAACAGCTTGGAACGAGAGACCACGTTATGAAAACTCTTCAGAGTGCTTGGCGTGCATGAGACGGCGCTGTGCCTTATTTATCGTTTTTAGCGTTCAGTTTATATTCCGGCTGATTTATAATTGTACATATCGTAAAAGGGTTCCTAAGGATACATTTAAAACTATGTTTGATTGTTTTTGGACAAGTTTATAGGTAACATTTGAGCGAGTTGGCGCCGCGTTTCAAAAGAGTAATGGAGGCTGTCGTTTTGAATGAACCAAATGGAGGATTTATGGATAAAGACGTTACTTTTTCTAACAAAGAACCATGGATTGTCTTCAGTGGACACTTAAGAAGACCTCAGCAGAAGTTCTTCAACAGGTAATTACTTTGTTTTCGCTGTGAAATGTGTTATGTGTGTGCCATGATTGCTAATCGATACATGGCTATTGGAAAATATGTGAGGTGCTACCCTCAAACAAATGAATGTGCTGCTTTCGCCGTAAAGCCTTTTGAAATCTGACAACGCTGTGATATTGCCTGAAACAGAGCTTTTGATGAGTATGGAACACTTGTATATACCTGGATGTTTAATAATTCAATTTTCGGATTTTAAATCTGGCGCTACAGGTTTTAGCTGGTAGTGTCGGGATGATCCGCTAGCGACCCACTGGTATTTGAGTCGTTAACCTCTTAAGCATTCTCAATTACCAGTGGGTCGCTAGCGGCTCATCCCGACACTACCAGCTAAAATCTAAAGCGCCAAATTCAAAATCCGATAGTTGAATTATTAAACATCCAGCAATATACAAGTGTTCCATACTCATCAAAAGCTCTGTTTCTTGGCAATATCACAGCGTTATCAGATTTCAAAAAGGCTTTACGGCGAAAGCAGCACATTCATTTGTTTGAGGCTAGCACCTCACATATTTTCCAATAGCCATGTATCGATTAGCCATCATGGCACACACATAACACATTTCACAGCGAAAACAAATCAATTACCTGTTGAAGAACTTCTGCTGAGGTCATCCTAAGTGTCCAACGAAGACAATCCATGGTTCTTTGTTAGAAAAAGTAACGTCTTTTTATCCATAAATCCTCCATTTGGTTCGCGCGTTATAATCAGAAACGACAGCCTCCACTCCTGTTTTGAAATGCGGCGCCAACTCGTTCAAATTATACCTATAAACTTGTCCAAAAACAATCAAACATAGTTTTAAATGTATCCTTAGGAACATATTTACGTATATTTACTATTATAAATAAGGCACAGCGCGCCTTCTCGTGCGCGCGCAATCTGAAGAGTTTTCATAACCTGGTGTCCCCATTCCATGCTGTGTATCAATGGCCGAAAATCCTCCAAGATGGAGTAAAACACCGTCTCGTGGTTGATGACATCATAAGGAAGCGACGTGCACTGCGTTCACATGCCTATATATGGTTGGATAGGGAGGGGTTCCAAAATGAGCAATGTGTCAAAATGACTTTTTCCAGGACAGAGATTCCTCAGGGTTTTGCCTGCTATATGCGTTCTAATTGACCCACAGACAAATGGTTAACAGTTTTGGAAAATTCTGAGTGTTTCCTATCCAATGGTACTAAATATATGCATATCCCATTTTCTGGGCCTAAATGGGAGGCATTTTACTTTGGGCACGCCAGGCTCTCCAAAACAGTCACCTCTGCTGCTGGAGCTTGTGAGGTTTTTAACTACCCTCCAGACGAGCTTCAATGCCATACAACTTTCCTTCCGTGGCCTCCAACTGCTCTTAAACGCAAATAAAACTAAATGCATGCTCTTCAACCGATCGCTGCCTGCACCTGCCCGCCCTTCCAGCATCACTACTCTGGACGGTTCTGTCTTAGATTATGTGGACAACTACAAATATCTAGGTGTCTGGTTAGACTGTAAACGCTCCTTCCAGACTCACATCAAACATCTCCAATCCAAAATTAAATCTAGAATTGGCTTCCTATTTCGCAACAAAGTATCCTTCACTCATGCTGCCAAACATACCCTCGCAAAACTGACTATCCTACCAATCCTCGACTTCGGTGATGTCATTTACAAAATAGCCTCCAATACTCTACTCAACAAATTGGATGCAGTCTATCACAGTGCCATCCGTTTTGTCACCAAAGCCCCATATACCACCCACCACTGCGACCTGTACGCTCTCGTTGGCTGGCCCTCGCTTTACACTCGTCGCCATACCCACTGACTCCAGGTCATCTACAAGTCCCTGCTAGGTAAAGCCCCGCCTTATCTCAGCTCGCTGGTCACCATAGCAGCACCAACGAGTAGCACGTGCTCCAGCAGGTATATCTCAATGGTCACCCCCAAAGCCAATTGCTCCTTCGGCCGACTTTCTTTCCAGTTCTCTGCTGCCAATGACTGGAATGAACTACAAAAATCTCTGAAACTGGAGACACTTATCTCCCTCAACAGCTTTAAGCACCAGCTGTCAGAGCAGCTCACAGACGCCTGCACCTGTATATAGCCCATCTGTAAATAGCCCAACCAACTACCTCATCCCTTACTGTATTTATTTGTCTTGTTCCTTTGCACCCCAGTTTTTCTACATTGCACATTCATCTACTGCACATCTACCATTCCAGTGTTTAAATACTATATTGTAATTACTTTGGCACCATAGCCTATTTATTGCCTTACCTTCCTTATCTTACCTCATTTGCACTCTTCGTATATAGATTAGTTTTACTCCATGTGTAACTCTGTGTTGTTGTATGTGTCGAACTGCTTTGCTTTATCTTGGCCAGGTCGCAGTTGTAAATGAGAACTTGTTCTCAACTTGCCTACCTGGTTAAATAAAGGTGAAATAAAAAAATTAAATGTGCCATTGGAACACAGGAGTGAAGGTTGCTGATAATGGGCCTCTGTACGCCAATGTAGATATTCCATAAAAAATCTGCCGTTTCCAGCTACAATAGTAATTTACAACATTAACAATATCTACACTGTATTTCTGACGAATTTGATGTTATTATAATGGACAACATTTTTAAAACAAGGACATTTCTAAGTGACCCCAAACTTTTGAACGGTAGTGAGTATACAGTTGAAGTCAGAAGTTTACATACACTTAGGTTTGAGTCATTAAAACTCATTTTTCAACCACTCCACAAATTTCTTGTTAACAAACTATAGTTTTGGCAAGTCAGTTAGGACATCTAATTGACATTATTTGAGTCAATTGGAGGTGCACCTGTGGATGTATTTCAAGGCCTACCTTCAAATTCAGTGCATCTTTGCTTGACATCATGGGAAAATCAAAAGAAATCAGCCAAGACCTCAGAAAAAGATTGTAGACCTTCACAAGTCTGGTTCATCCTTGGGAGCAATTTCCAAATGCCTGAAGGTACCACGTTCATCTGTACAAACAACAGTACGCAACTATAAACACCATGGGATCACGCAGCCGTCATACCACTCATGAAGGAGACGCATTCTGTCTCCTAGAGATAAATGTACTTTGGTGCGAAAAGTGCAAATCAATCCCAGAACAACAGCAAAGGACCTTGTGAAGATGCTGGAGGAAACAGGTACAAAAGTACCTATATCCAAGTCAGACTACATTTTTTGCGACTGCACTTGAAGAAATGTTCTGTATTGACTGACCATGTCTTAAAGTAATGACGGACTGTTGTTTCTCTTTGCTTGATTGAGCTGTTCTTGCCATATTATAGGTCTGGTCTTTTACAAAATAGGGCTATCTTCTGTATACCCCCCTACCTTGTCACAACATAACTGATTGGCTCAAACACATTTAGAAGGAAAGAAATTCCACAAATTAACTTTTAGCAAGGCACACCTGTTAATTGAAATGCACTCCAGGTGATTACCTCATGCAGCTGGTTGAGAGAATGCTAAGAGTGTGCAAAGCTGTCATCAAGGCAAATCTCAATTTGATTTTGGTTACTACATGTGTTATTTCATAGTTTTGATGTCTTCACTAATATTCTACAATGTAAATAATAGTAAAAATAAAGAAAAACCCTTGAATGACAAGGTCAAAATCAGTTTTTCTGCCCCTGAACAAGGCAGTTAACCAACTATTCCTAAGCCATCATTGTAAATAAGAATTTGTTCTTATTAACTGACTTGCCTTGTTAAATAAAGGTAAAATAAAATAAATACAATAATAAATAAAAGCGCTATGATGAAACTGGCTCTCATGAGGACCGCCACAGGAAAGGAAGTCCCAGAGTTACCTCTGCTGCAGAGGATAAGTTCATTAGAGTTACCAGCCTCAGAAATTTTAGCACAAATAAATGCTTCACAGAGTTCAAGTATTAGACAAATTTCAACATCAACTGTTCAGGCCTTCATGGTCAAATTGCTTCAAAGAAACCACTACTAAAGGACCCCAATAAGAAGAAGAGACTTACTTGGGCCAAGAAACACGAGCAATGGACATTAGACCGGTGCAAATATGTCCTTTGGTCTTATGAGTCCAAATTTGAGATTTTTTGTTCCAACCGCTGTGTCTTTGTGAGATACAGAGTAGGTGAACAGATTATCTCCGCATGTGTGGTTCCCACCGTGAAGCATGGAGGAGGAGGTGTGATGATGTGGGGGAGCTTTTCTGGTGCCACTGTCTGTGATTTATTTCAAATTCAAGACACACTTAACCAGCATGGCTACCACAACATTCTGCAGCAATACGCCATCCCATCTGGTCCGCGTTTAGTGGGACTATCATTTGTTTTTCAAAAAGACAATGACCGAACACACCTCCAGGCTGTGTATGTGCTATCTGACCAAGAAGGAGAGTGATGGAGTGCTGCATCAGATGACCTGGCCTCCACAATCACCCGACCTCAAACCAATTGAGATAGTTTGGGAAGAGTTGGACCACAGAGTGAAGGAAAAGCAGCCAACAAGTGCTCAGCATATGTGGGAACTCCTTCAAGATTGTTGGAAAAGCATTCCAGATGAAGCTGGTTGAGAGAATGCCAAGAGTGTGCAAAGCTGCCATCAAGGCAAACGGTGGCTACTTTGAAGAATCTCAAATATCACATATATTTTGATTTGTTTAACACTTTTTTTGGTAACTACATGATTCCATATGTGTTATTGTCTTCACTATTACTCACAATGTAGAAAACAGTAAAAATAATGAAAAACCCTAACTTTTGACTAGAACTTTATATATACACACACACACTCCGGACTCCGACATTGCTCGTCCTAACATTTGTATATTTCTTAATTCCATTCTTTTACTTTAATTATTATTGTGTATTGTTGTGTTTGTTAGATATTACTGCACTGTTGGAGCTAGGAACACAAACATTTATTTAGCCACACCCACAATAACATCTACTAAATACAGTGGGGGGGAAAAAAGTATTTAGTCAGCCACCAATTGTGCAAGTTCTCTCACTTAAAAAGATGAGAGAGGCCTGTAATTTTCATCATAGGTACGCTTCAACTATGACAGACAAAATGAGGAAAATCCAGAAAATCACATTGTAGGATTTTTTTATGAATTTATTTGCAAATTATGGTGGAAAATAAGTATTTGGTCAATAACAAAAGTTTATCTCAATACTTTGTTATATACCCTTTGTTGGCAATGACAGAGGTCAAACGTTTTCTGTAAGTCTTCACAAGGTTTTCACACACTGTTGCTGGTATTTTGGCCCATTCCTCCATGCAGATCTCCTCTAGAGCAGTGATGTTTTGGGGCTGTCGCTGGGCAACACGGACTTTCAACTCCCCTCCAAAGATATTCTATGGGGTTGAGATCTGGAGACTGGCTAGGCCACTCCAGGACCTTGAAATGCTTCTTACGAAGCCACTCCTTCATTGCCCGGGCGGTGTGTTTGGGATCATTGTCATGCTGAAAGACCCAGCCACGTTTCATCTTCAATGCCCTTGCTGATGGAAGGAGGTTTTCACTCAAAATCTCACGATACATGGCCCCATTCATTCTTTCCTTTACACGGATCAGTCGTCCTGGTCCCTTTGCAGACAAACAGCCCCAAAGCATGATGTTTCCACCCCCATGCTTCACAGTAGGTATGGGGTTCTTTGGATGCAACTCAGCATTCTTTGTCCTCCAAACACGACGAGTTGAGTTTTTACCAAAAAGTTATATTTTGGTTTCATCTGACATTCTCCCAATCATCATCTGGATCATCCAAATGCTCTCTAGCAAACTTTAGACGGGCCTGAACATGTACTGGCTTAAGCAGGGGGACACGTCTGGCACTGCAGGATTTGAGTCCCTGGCGGCGTAGTGTGTTACTGATGGTAGGCTTTGTTACTTTGGTCCCAGCTCTCTGCAGGTCATTCACTAGGTCCCCGTGTGGTTCTGGGATTTTTGCTCACCGTTCTTGTGATCATTTTGACCCCACGGGTGAGATCTTGCGTGGAGCCCCAGATCGAGGAAGATTATCAGTGGTCTTGTATGTCTTCCATTTCCTAATAATTGCTCCCACAGTTGATTTCTTCAAACCAAGCTGCTTACCTATTGCAGATTCAGTCTTCCCAACCTGGTGCAGGTCTACAATTTTGTTTCTGGTGTCCTTTGACAGCTCTTTGGTCTTGGCCATAGTGGAGTTTGGAGTGTGACTGTTTGAGGTTGTGGACAGGTGTCTTTTATACTGATAACAAGTTCAAACAGGTGCCATTAATACAGGTAATGAGTGGAGGACAGAGGAGCCTCTTAAAGAAGAAGTTACAGGTCTGTGAGAGCCAGAAATCTTGCTTGTTTGTATGTGACCAAATACTTATTTTCCACCATAATTTGCAAATAAATTCATAAAAAATCCTACAATGTGATTTTCTGGATTTTCTTTCCTCATTTTGTCTGTCATAGTTGAAGTGTACCTATGTTGAAAATTACAGGCCTCTCTCATCTTTTTAAGTGAGAGAACTTGCACAATTGGTGGCTGACTAAATACTTTTTTTCCCCACTGTATGTGTATGCGATCAGTAAAATTTTATTTGATTTAAATTACGCCTGCTTTTGAAAAGTCCCTCTGGAAATGTATTTGGTTCCAGGCGTTGATAGATTGATTGCTTTTCACAATTCAAATCTAACGTCTGGTTGAGGCCCGTGCCCTGAATCATCTATCACTTGGAATAAGGCAAACCACCACACTATCTCTGCTTCTGTTTGCTTAGCTCTTGTTTAATTAACTTTATCAGGACCAAACCACATTTACAGGTTACTCATTACCATTTAACACTGTTTTTTCACTTGATACATTTTTCACTTGATATGAAGGCTATTGTCTTTGAAAAACACCTGTTGAAAGTTCATTCCCACTTTTTCCTTCAGATATTTTTCTAATTATTGTTTTCAGCCCAGGGTGATAGAGAAACAGATTGAGCTCCCTTTATGTACAGTTGAAGACGGAAGTTTACATACACCTTAGCCAAATACATTTAAACTCACTTTTTCACAATTCCTGACATTTAATCCTAGTAAAAATTCCCTGTCTTAGGTCAGTTAGGATCACCACTTTATTTTAAGAATGTGAAATGTCAGAATAATAGTAGAGAATGATTTATTTCAGCTTTTAATTCTTTCATCACATTCCCAGCGGGTCAGAAGTTTGCACACACCCAATTAGTAATTGGTAGCATTGCCTTTCAATTATTTAACTTCTTAGGGAGCGGCAGCAGAGGTGACGGTTTTGGAGAGTGTGGCGTGCCCGGAAATTGGATATGCACATAATTAGTACTATTGGATAGGAAACACTCTGAAGTTTCTAAACCCGTTAAGATAATGTATGTGAGTATAACAGAACTGATATAGCAGGCGAAAACCCGAGGAAAATCCATCCAGATTTGCAGTTTTTTTTCTCCAGGGTGCCTATTCATTTGTATTTTAACTAGGACTGAGACTGCAGGACCTATAGCTTCCACTAGATGTCAACAGTCTTTATACAGAGCCTGGAAGCTGTAGCAGTAAGCAGAACGGATAGGAAGAGGAAGTAGTCGGGACCACTTTTGTTTACAACGTTTGACGGGCACGAGATTGTGAACGCGCACCGCTTTATTTTTCTTTCCTATTGTTCACGTTATCGTCCGGTTTATATATTACAGTAAATATACATAAAAGTATACCTAAGGATACATTCTAAATTATGTTTGTAGAAAGTTTATAGGTATAATTTGAACGTGTTCTCTTCACGGTTCAATGGGCGACTCAACGGTGGATTTTCTGATCATAACGCGCCAAACCAAACTGAGATTTATGGATATAATAAATGACTTTTTCTAACAAAAGAACCATTGGATGTCTTCGTTGGACACTTGGGAAGCCCTCAGCAGAAGTTCTTCGAAAGGTAAGTGATATCCTCAAACAATCAAATGTTGTGCTTTCGCTGTAAAGCCTTTTTGAAATCTGACAACGCTGTGATATTGCCAAGAAGCAGAGCTTTTGATGACTATGCAACACTTGTATATTGATGAATGTTTAATAATTCAACTTTTGGATTTTGAATTTGGCGCCTTACATTTCCCCTGGGTAGTGTCAGGAGTGGCCCACTTTTTGAAACTTCAGTGTGTTTCCTATCCAATAGTACTAATTATGTGCATATCCTATTTTCTGGGCCTGAGTGGCAGGCATTTTACTTTGGGCTCTCCAGACTCCAAAACCGTCACCTCTGCTGCCACTTAACTCCCCAAGAAGTTAAGGCCGAACAGTTCTACTTTTGTTTCTTCAAAAAGTACGATCTTTGTCCCCATGTGTAGTTGCAAACCGTAGTCTGGCTTTTATATGGCGGTTTTGGAGCAGTGGCTTCTTCCTTGCTGAGCGGCCTTTCAGGTTATGTCGATATAGGACTCGTTTTACTGTGGATATAGATACTTTTGTACCTGTTTCTTCCAGCATCTTCACAAGGTCCCTTGCTGTTGTTCTGGGATTGATTTGCACTTTTCGCACCAAAGTACGTTCATCTCTAGGAGACAGAACGCGTCTCCTTCCTGAGCGGTATGATGGCTGTGTGGTCCCATGGTGTTTATACTTGCGTATAATTGTTTGTACAGATGAACGTGGTACCTTCAGGGGTTTGGAAATTGCTCCCAAGGATAAACCAGACTTGTGGAAGTCTACAATTTTTTTTCTGATGTCTTTGCTTATTTACTTAGATTTCCCCATGATGTCAAGCAAAGAGTCACTGAGTTTGAAGTTAGGCCTTGAAATACATCCACAGGTACACCTCCAATTGACTCAAATAATGTCAATTAGCCTATCAGAAGCTTCTAAAGCCATGACATCATTTTATGGAATTTTCCAAACTGTTTAAAGGCACAGTCAACTTAGTGTATGTAAACCTTTGAGCCAATGGAATTGTGATACAGTGAATTAATCTGTCTGTAAACAATTGTTGTAAAAATGACTTGTGTCATGCACAAAGTAGATGTCCTAACCGACTTGCCAAAACTATAGTTTGTTAACAAGAAATTTGTGTAGTGGTTGAAAAATGAGTTATAATGACTCCAACCTCAGTGTATGTAAACTTACGACTTCAACTGTAGGAGGTATGTTTCTCCAACGCTGTAGATTAGACTGTGTTCATCCTAGTGGGGATCCAACTAGAACCATGTTCTCACACCACCTGGTCCTCATCTGACCAACGCCAGAGCAGTTTGTGTCCTCAGAAATAGAACATCCTTTAATCAGAACTCAAATCACCCTCCTACCCCATGTCTTCAATTTAACAGAATCCAACTGACAGTAAAATTATGATCACAACATCCCATCCCCTAAACAAATTTGCATGATGCATCAATAGAACACAGAGTAAAAGTAGCCTCTTTCACAAAGCAGACAGACTCATTTGGGTGCGATTTTCTCCCTGTTACACTATTTCTTGTCTATTTCAGCCATAGTCTGAAACACCTACCGACTGAGAAATAGAAGAACATGCCATTAGAAATTATGGATTTTATGGACACAATGTTTACCCCTCATGGTCATGATCTTTTTCCTTGGCGAATGTTTGATAGCTTGCACACAGAGTGATTTGTGTAGCAATTTGTAGTTAGGTAGCAATGATTCACAGTAGAGTATGCATAGGGACGCCAGCTAGTTTAAAAAAAACACCATTACCTCAGTTCTTTACAAGCACCATTATATGGGCCATTGACTTCACCCTATGTCGGTCCATCCAAACAGTCCCAGTGGTTTCATTTTCACAAGGTAATGATAATCAGCCAAGAGAAAGAGAGGCCTTTGAACCCCACCAATGTTAATATTGATTATCTTCAAATTGCTCCTTGTAGGACTAGAAGAGTTACCGTGTTTACAACGCTAGCGGAATAAAAATGGGCCTTGTTTCATAATGACTACACACCATACAACTAAACCAGAAATCAGCTCTGGAAGAATTAGGAAAAAAACTGAAAACTTGATGAAGTAAATGGTGAGATGTCTGTTGAAGATGCTACAGCTAACAAAGAGAAAGCAGACATGTTTTCCTTTGTTCACAGGGTGACACCCTGTGCTGTGGAAAACAGGAGATCCACCCCCTTTGGGTTCAGCTTTCTGCGATCAATGACCGCTGGTGGTAAAGAATCGGCAGTAATATTAAAAAATAAATAATAATAATTAGTTCTGTGACATCGACCACATGCTCATATGCTCACACTGATTGGATATGGGTCTCATTCAATTTAACTCAGAAGTTAAAATTGCCTAACAAATCTTTTCAGGTGGATCTTTTAGATAATATCCAAAGTGATTGGTTTCTATAAATGAGACAATTTAAACTTTTCCATATTAACCTCGATCAACAAGGCTGTCAGGTTAATTCAAGTTGAATTCTCAAAAAGCCTATACAGGTTTGATTTATCATTGACATTGATTTACCTGTAAAATTAGCTTTTGCAAAGTTCATTCAGTACAAACCCCCAGTACTGACGGAAGTCCCCCCTTCGCTGAAATCCCATGTGGCTGCGGCCTTAGGGCTAAGTGACCCCGGTGGTGAAGGTACCCTTACATTTGAACTACTGGTTACACAATGTAGAAAATAGTAAAACCCTTGAATGAGTAGGTGTGTCCAAACTTTTGATGGGTACTACAATTGCATCTTCAATATACACTCACCGGACAGTTTATTAGGTACTGTTCACGAAAATGAATCACTCCTACAGACAGTGAGTCACGTGGCCGTGGCTTGCTATATAAAGCAGGAAGACAGGCATTCAGTTACTGTTAGATTGAATGTTAAAATGGGCAAAACGAATGACCTACGCAACTTTGAGCGTGGTATGATCGTCGGTGCCATGCACCCCGGATCAAGTATCTAAGAAACGGACGCCCTCCTGGCCTTTTCACGCACGACAGTCTCTACGGTTTCCCGAGAATTGTGCGACAAACAAAAGACATCCAGTCAGCAGCAGTCCTGTGGGCGAAAACAGCTCGTTGATGAGAGAGGTCGAAGGAGAATGGCAATCGTGCAAGCTAACAGGAGGGCCACCAACAGAGAAATAACGGTGCAGTACAACTGTGGAGAGTAGAACGGCATCTTGGAACTGGCTCCAGTGGCCACTGGACATTGCCTGGTCCAACAAATCACGGTTCCTATTGCATCATGCTGATGGCAGAGTCAGGATTTGGCGTAAGCACATGAGTCCATGGACCCACCCTGCCTGTAGTCAACGGTACACGTTGGTGGTGGTGGTGTACTGCTGTCCAATCTGCAGCAACTGTGTGGTGCCATCACGTCAGCATTAACCAACATCACTTTGGAACATTTCCGACTTGTAGAATCCATGCCCCGAAAAAAATCAGGCTGTTCAGTAGGAAACGGGGGGTCCAACCCGGTACTAGATGGGTGTACCTACCAAATAAACTGGCCTGTGATATCCACCGTTTCTAATACTCTGAATAGCCATATTTCTGAACTGTATTAGACAATCATGATTCAGTTGAATCAAGCCTATCTTGCTATAATTCTTAACTAATGGTCTGGCTTTCTTTTTTTAACAGGAAACATAAGATCTTCAGCCATTAGCTAGTGGAGCACGTGTCATCCAGACCTAGCAAATAGATATTCTGTACACTGAGATTGGTATAGGCTGGAGCATAGAATTAGGAATTAGAATACTAGAATGGAAAAAAGCTGTCCAGGAAGTTGGTCAACCCTGGTTTGCCAGTGCTGTGATAAGATATTGTGTAAAACAATGAATGTGAATAATTTATCTGTGTTAGCTAGCTAGCCAGTGGAATGATTCCAATAATTTTTCTAATTAACTGCCAAAACGCCAACATTCCATTCAAACACTGGCTCAAATCAGTTGATAGGATTTAGACAAGTTGTGAATATTATATGACAATATTTTAGGTTGATTATAATTAAATAAAAAAATTCTGATACATCACATGCCTTACTTTTATTTTCCTGCATAAGTAAAAGCAGGAAATGCATCACCTATGCCTGTACTGTCATTCATTCCAATTAGATTAGGTTTTGTATTTCTCCTTGACCAAGATGGCTGCCAGTTTCACCCCATTCTGGAACTTCGAGGGATTATGACAGAGCTCCTCTGGTACGGGCTCGAGCTGCTTTTCACTTTTTTGTTTTTTACATCTTTATCAAGTATTAGTGATGTAATCGATACAGTTACATATCAGGATATTATTTTTGACGATATATCGTATCATTTTGATAATTATCGCAATATTATTTTTGTGTTAGTTGGCTGTACCTGCGCCAAAAAAATATCCCTCATAGCTTGTTCTCAATCTTCTTTTAAAATAGGGAGCCAATTTGTTTTCAGTACTTTTATTTCCATGATCCCTCTGCAGCAAACATAAACTGAACAATATGTTAGAAACATCGAATCGCAATAAAATCACAGTATCGAATCGCAATACATATCTTATCAGCACCTAAGTATTGTGATAATATAATGAGGTGCCTGGCAATTCCCTATCAAGTATCTCCTCACCCCCATGATATTCTCCTTCCTCCACTCCAGTCATCCCCCTGGCCCTCTCACTGTGTCTCTCCAGAGTGGGCCATGTGTTGCACATTGCAATGTGCCACTTTACACACGATGCAATGTGTTACACCCTGGGAGATGCGGCACGCACAACTCCAAAATCGACCATATGTCCCGATATGACTTTTGCCCACGAAGTGGATATTTGCTATGTGTGCGGCTGCGCCAAAAATGCACATTCTCCTTTAAAGAGAAAACAAAGGTAATACTGTATCTGGTGGAGAACCCAAACTAGGTCACATCTGGATATATAACTTAGACATGACACAAGATACCAAGGCATGTGACACTGAAGCATAAACCGAAGCCTTGCATACTGAGCGGGAGGTAAGGTAGCTTTGGCTGTTGCCACGCAGGCATTATTATTTAGCGCAGCTGGAGAATCATTGATAGGTTGGATATATTATCTTTTCACAAATAGTAACCCAGGTGTGCTGGGCTTTGCTCATGAGAATCCACCTAGTTTCCAAGCCACTTAACCATGCATGACCCCGAATGAATCAAATTCACGTCTGAAGATTTCCCTTTCCTGAGCAGAATGCCATTCTCTTCTTTGGAGACTTTCTTTTGCACAGATCCATATTTTGTAATTACAAAAGCACATTATTCAAATGTGTTCATAAATATTTATTGTGAGATGCGTCTGAGGGAAATTATGCAATACAAGAACTGAATAGCAACTATTTTGCTGAGAGCCAGGGGGTTGAGGTGAAAACAGGTCAGAAATGGAGAGGGAGCAGTCTGCAGGGCGAGAGGATGGTTGTGCTTGAAGCAAGTGTCACGTCTGGAGGAAACCTGGCACCATCCCTACGGTGAAGCATGGAGGTGGCAGCATCATGCTGTGGGGATGTTTTTCAGTGGCAGGGACTGGCAGTCTAGTCAGAATCGAGGGAAAGATGAACAGAGCAAAGCACAGAGAGATCCTTTATGAAAACCTACTCAGGACCTCAGACTGGGCGAAGGTTCACCTTCCAACAAGACAACGACCCTAAGCACACAGCCAAGAGTGGCTTTGGGACAAGTCTCTGAATGTCCTTGAGTGACCAGCCAGAGCCCAGACTTGAACCCGATCGAACATATCTGGAGACACCTGAAAATAGCTGTGCAGCAACGCGCCCCATCCAACCTAATTATGGGGTATTGTGTGTAGATTGATGATAAAGAAAAACAATTTAATCAATTTTTGAATAAAACTGTAAAAGTCAAGGTGTCTGAAAATCCTTTCGAATGCACTGTATGTAAATAGACCCTTTTTTCATGTAAAGCTGTGAGTTTTGTTATATGATAGAATATCATTACTGGTTTCATTTACAACTTGTCTGAGTCCTATCAACAACTGATTTGACCCAGTGTACGGCATATTGGCAGTTAATAAAAAAAATATTGAATTATTCCCCTAAAACTTGCTGGCTAGCTAGCTAACACACATACTTTGCAGATAAATTCTTCACATTCTTTGTTTTACACTATCTTATCCCCCTTTTCAATCTTGTCTCATCGCTGCAACTCCCCAACGGGCTTGGGTTGAAAAGGTTGAGTCATGCGTCCTCTGAAACATAACCGGCCAAACCACGCTTCTTACCACTCTTTTAACCAGGAAGCCAGCCACACCAATGTGTCGGAGAAAACACCGTTCAAACGATGACCGTGGTCAGCCAGCATGCGCCCTGCCCAACACAAGGAGTCGCTAGAGTGCGATGAGCCAAGTAAAGCCCACCCGGCCAAACCCTCTCCTAATCTGGATGGCCCTTGGCCAATTGTGCACTGCCCCAATTGTGCGCCGCCCTATGCGACTCCCGGCTGTGACACAGTCTGGGATCAAACCCGGGTCTGTAGTGACACCTGCAGCACTGCGATGCAGTGCCTTAGACCGCTGCGCCACCCGGGAGGCCTTTTACACAATGTCTTATCATAGCACTGGTAAATCATAGTTGACCAACTCCCTAACCAACATGGTTGACCATTGGACCATCATAAGAAGGTTAATATCCATTCCAGTATTCTAATTCCTAATCCTATGGCCTGAAGCCTGTGATAAAGCCTCTCGTTTGGCCATCGTCAGGTCCAGTACATCTGCCAGTCTCTGTGCCAGGCTGGCAGTGCCCCGTCAGGAGATTCTGGGTGGAGTCAAAGGGCAGCTTCATCACATGGTCTTTTTTGTACTTTACTAATGTGAAGGCGATAAAATATTCTCTGTAAGAGGGTGAATTACCACTACCTCCAGTGGTTAGAAACAGTTAGCGTTTTTTTCTATCGTCTTGGACACTAAGGGCCATTTTATAATATATAATATTATGCATTTGCATTCTATACACTGATGTTTGGAGGAGTGGCTCAAACAATAGAGCCTTGTCTGATTAGACGTTTTTCTACAGTCACATGACAATAAAAACGTTTTTACTGTATATAATACAGCCCATTTGGTGACTGCATAAAACAGAATCTGGATCAAAGAGTCTCTGATTAATTGACCATTCCTTCATTATTTCTTAAAAAAATTATGGCGAATTGAATAATGATAATAATCTCTTAAGAGAAAATGGTTCTATTCCATCAAATCCCTATTAATCTTGCCACAGTGATTTCAGGCACAGCTGTCACTGTGTTAATGTGAGGAACATACTGTGTTTGGTTAAGGAAGCAGTGTACTGTTTGGGCTCCCATTTCAGTATCCTAACAGCCCTTTAAAAAGTGCTATGACTTTTTACCATAAATGTTCACATACAGTAGAAAGTGCTGTTGCATTTGCTGTTCCGACACAGACCAGTTTTAAAATGAAATGCCATGCCATGTGTGTGCACTGAGAAACAGCACTGATTTAAAAGATAATATTGATTGGTGTCCTTAAGTCTCATTGTCAGTCCATTTCAACATTTTCTCCTTCTGCCTATGACACGTTTAACATTAAAAGAAGTTTCACATTTATCTGTGCATGTACCATACGTGTTCTGGAATAAGTTTCATAACGTGGGCAGCTGGGCGAAGCAGACTAAGAAAAGTATGAAACACAATCATGAGAGTCTGAGCCCAGAGAGAGGCTTTGCTATTTTGTTCACTTGTCAATTTATTCATTATTTATATCTCAACTGTGACCGGGAAGCCTGAAGCTTCTCCTGAGGCACTGACAGGAAACCGCAGGGATCCATAATATTCCCAACACCTCTGTGTGTTCCACCTCAGAGCTCACAGCTCTATCTCTGGCTCAACTCACAGAGCAGTGCAACACGCATCAGCCAAGCTATTCACCTATGGGGGCAGAGTCCTTGGTGCCAGGTTGGCTTCTACCGCCTAACATCTTCTCTATGCCAGCCTGTTATCCATCTTATCGGACGGATTGCTGTTTTGCACGTGTCATGCCACCCTGGCACCTCCCTTTAGGGCTTGTGTGGCAGCATCAGCCTGGTTCTTTTTTCCTTGGGCAGCTCAGCTTGCCCTTGTATGCCAGTTGTGTGGTTTGTCCCCTCTGACAGCATGCTATTTCACCCCTGGCATGGTGTTCTGTGCGGGTGATGGCTCACCTCTGGTACTTTCAATTGTCCTGGTGCTGGAAGTCAGTGTCTCTGCCTGCTGTGTGCCAATTAACTCTCCACTCTCCTAACCACAGTCTCATATCCATCCCCCAGAACCACCCGTGACCCTCTGGCAGGCGCCTACCCAACAACAGAGCAATCAGAGCTCTTATGATTACTAGAATGTTCCCTAGATCACTGTCATTGTGCATGGTGGGCTTTTGCCTTGCTCCCATGTAGCTCCATACCATAACAGCTTGCAAGCTGGGGGGGACGAGGGTCCACAAAAGCTCTCAAAAAAGATAATAAAAGAAAATGCTTAACAGATCATTATTATTATAATATGGCATTTAAAAAATGTTTTATCATCCCTAAATCCAAGAGTGATGATGTAGGCCTATTTCTATAAAGTGGCAATGTATATACCCCCTACTGTCCACACAATACTGTACAAATATGTGGAAGTTTCTTCTTTCCATGTACTGTACAATACATCTGTTTGATATTCCTGCACAGCTTTAGTCCTCTCTATTGTTTAGGCATAACATATAAGCCATGAGGCTAATATGAGTTATAAATGAACCAAACACAACACACAGGAATGTGTGTTCAGGTTTTACATTAAAAAAATGTCTCCTCCCACCTCCCTGGTGTGGCCTCCCTCCCACAATCATTTCCAGCTGCACTCCCCCATTAGGGAGTTGACAGCTTTGATCAGGTGATGTTCTACTTGACTAATTTCCTCTGAGAATCAATGACCACTGTTAATCAAATGGCAACCCTGGAAAGTAATGGGTTTAGCGGGACTCTGGGGAAGGGCGAGAGTGCGCTGGCTTTAGGTCCTATCCTGATGCCTCTGATAATCTAATCTGGAATCCCCTGATTTCAACAGTGGTTTCCTGAAATTTTCACTGAAATAAGCCCATCCCTGGTGATGCATAGCACTTAGCATATAGTTGAGTTTAATGTGAAAATTAAAGAAAAGGCAAATGATCTAAAGCAAAATATCAGATTTGAGTCTTATGACAAAAAAAATAACAAATGTAGTCTAGAAGCTGATCACACTCACTGCTCTCAGAGATCCAAAACTTACAGCAAAGTAAAGCATTTCAGCTAGTTTATTATCCAGCTCAGTGTCCTTCTAGCATTGCATAAGCTGTGACAGGGCTATAATTGACTATATGAGCAGACTAATCTGCCTAGTATTGTGGCTCTCAGGGAAAGAGAAAGAAAGGCTAGTGGAGGGGTTCCAGGCCTGTCTTGGCAGAATTAAAGCTAATTGTAACACAATGAAAAAGGTAGACAGTGCTGGATGAGTAATAATGGAATCAATAGTAGCCATTGAGTCTTAATCCTGATTAAGATGCGAAAATTCTCAGAGACGTTACATCATCATTTGCAGGTAACTGTTGTCTAGTGATGAAAAGTGCTGAGTGTTCTGAATCAGTCGCATTGCTCTGGAGTTCAGGTCTAATGATTTCACAGAGAGCCTTCCATAATGGAAAAACAATGGACTGTGCATAATCCACTACCGTTAGTCATATGGCCAAGAATCATGTTGTATTTTCATTTATAAAAGAAAAAAGGGGTAAATATAGCATTCATAGGGGCAAAGGAAACCCATTCGTACAATAAGAATCTGCTGAAATGTGCTTTTGAGTGCAATTGAACAGGAATACTGTACTTCCTGTAGCTTGTTCTCCAGAACATTCACAGCTGAAGTCCGAAGATAAAACATGTATGTAATAGACTATGTACCTCATACATAGTTCATATATCTTTAAGAATTAAACCTGTTATTACAGCACCAACCTACATGGCTGACAAGAGGCTTACTGCCTTTGATAGCTAGATGGTACGCTGTCCTTCTCTCAGGACATATCAAAGCTGCAGGCTAAAGTTAAATCTAGACTTGGTTTCCTCTATCCTAATCGCTCCTCTTTCACCCCAGCTGCCAAACTAACCCTGATTCAGATGACCATCCTACCCATGCTAGATTACGGAGATGTAATTTATAGATCGGCAGGTAAGGGTGCTCTCGAGCGGCTAGATGTTCTTTACCATTCGGCCATCAGATTTGCCACCAATGCTCCTTATAGGACACATCACTGCACTGTATACTCCTCTGTAAACTGGTCATCTCTGTATACCCATCGCAAGACCCACTGGTTGACGCTTATTTATAAAACCCTCTTAGGGGGGAGTGAGGCCTATCTGAGATATCCACTGCAGCCCTCATCCTCCACATACATCTCCCGTTCTGCCAGTCACATTCTGCTAAAGGTCCCCAGAGCACACCCAACCCTGGGTCGCTCGTCTTTTCAGTTCTTTGCAGCTAGCAACTGGAACGAGCTGCAACAAACACTCAAACTTGTCAGTTCTATCTCATTCTCTTCATTCAAAGACTCAATCATGGACACTCTTACTGACAGTTGTGGCTTCTTTGCATTATGTATTGTTGTCTCTACCTTCTTGACCTTTGTGCTGTTGTATGTGCCCAATCATGTTTGTACCATGTTTTGTGCTGCTACCATGTTGTGCTGCTACCATGTTGTTGCTACCATGCTGTGTTGTCATGTGTTGCTGCCTTGCTATGTTGTTGTCTTAGGTCTGTCTTTATGTAGTGTTGTGTTGTCTCTCTTGTCGTGATGTGTGTTTTGTCCTATATTTTTATTAAACAAATGTATCCCAGCCCCCGTCCCCACAGGAGACCTTTTGGTAGGCTGTCATTGTAAATAAGAATTTGTTCTTAACTGACTTGCCTAGTTAAATAAAAAAAATACAAATCTACTAAGTACACAATTACATTACCAGTGTGTGATGAGCAATTACTAACACATGACCTATAGTAAGTAACTACACCATCCCTTTCCAGGTGCCACACAGCTCTGTTTGACATCAGTATTCAGTCAACAACAGTCACTTAGACGCCTCTCCCACAGTAGACCGCTTCCTCAGTCTTTTTTGGTATGAGCAGTTATAGAGGGTTTTCAAAGTGAGCAGCCATCAACCATTTTTTACCACCCACTGATGGTTATTTTATTGGTCGCTGTTTGAAGGGGAGTATCACGTTGTTGTTGTTGATCTAAGGGAGTGTGTACTGTGCACAGAGCTAGGCACTCCAGTCTAAGTCAAAATCATCCTTTAGAATATTGAATTTTTTATTCTTTGATCTGAAAATGTTTTTTTTTCTTCTTCTCTCGAGCCCACATGTACGGTACATCAGTGAACCAGTGATGATTATTTAAATAGGTTTAAATTGTTGTGCAGAAATAGAAGTAGTTTCCACTTGACATTTCTTAAAAGATGCTGAAAGAGGTTATTTTTCACTCTCTGTAACATGGTTTAATGCTATTAATTTGCGGGATAGGCTTTCGTTGTGGGTGGGAAAGAGATAGATAGAGAGACAGAGCACAACTGCACAGTAGTTTACATAGCCTGTTAAATTCACAATGATATGTTTCTCCAGCACTTTGTATCCAGACTAATCGTAGGGATGTCTCTAAAATAGCTAACGAAACCACACTATGCAATTACGTCTGCAGACTTATGGGGAGATAGACTAGTGTTTACACCCCTAAGTGGATAAATGCTAGAGGAATTAGCTTGGATAATTAATTTACCTTTTCCCAGCAAACATAATACAGGTAATTCTGTAATTCCACAAGGTCGATCCTCAATAAGATTGATGTTAATGTATCTTCAGACATTGCCAAACATAATCCTCTACTGAACAACACACCTCCCCCCAGAAGACGCTGTATGTGCAGATATTACACTAATTTGATTACTGGAAAAACCTATGATGTATATTAGTTGATATGCTCTGTGCAATCACATCGCCTACAGACCATTATGAATTGCAGTAGAGTTTCTACCAGTGAAACATTGTTAGGCCTTGGAAAGGTAATAATACCTCTCTCTTTCTAGTCCAGTCATACAGTTGAAGGCGGAAGTTTACATACACGTTAGCCAAATACATTTAAACTCAGTTTTTCACAATTCCTGACATTAAATCCTATTAAGAAATTCTCTGTCTTAGGTCAGTTAGGATCACCACTTTATTTTAAGAATGTGAAAAGTCAGAATAATAGTAGAGAGGATAATTTATTTCAGCTTTTATTTCTTTCATTACATTCCCAGTGGGTCAGAAGTTTACATACACTCAATTAGTATTTGGTAGCATTGCCTTTAAATTGTTTAATTTGGGTCAAACATTTTGGGTAGCCTTCCACAAGCTTCCCACAATAAGTTGGGTGAATTTTGGCCCATTCCTCCTGACAGAGCTAGTGTAACTGAGTCAGGTTTGTAGGCCTTCTCGCTCGCACACGCTTTTTCAGTTCTGCCCACAAATGTTCTATGGGATTGAGGTCAGGGATCTGTGATGGCCACTCCACTATCTAGACTTTGTGGTCCTTAAGCCATTTTGCCACAACTTTGGAAGTATGCTTGGGGTTATTGTTCATTTGGAAGACCCATTTGCGACCAAAGTTTAACTTCCTGACTAATGTCTTGAGATGTCCACATAATTTTCCTTTCTCATGATGTCATCTATTTTGTGAAGTGCACCAGTCCCTCCTGCAGCAAAGCACCCCCAAAACATGTTGCTGCCACCCCCGTGCTTCACGGTTGGGATGGTGTTCTTCGGCTTGCAAGCCTCCCCCTTTTTCCCCCAAACATAACGATGGTCATTATGGCCAAACAGTTCTATTTTTGTTTCATCAGACCAGAGGACATTTCTCCAAAAAGTATGATCTTTGTCCCTATGTGCAGTTGCAAACCGTAGTCTGGCTTTTTTATGGCGGGTTTGGAGCAGTGGCTTCTTCCTTGCTGAGCGGCCTTTTAGGTTATATCGATATAGGACTTGTTTTACTGTTGATATAGATACTTTTGTGCCTGTTTCCTCCAGCATCTTCAGAAGGTCCTTTGCTGTTGTTCTGGGATTGATTTGCACTTTTCACACCAAAGTACGTTCATCTATAGAAGACAGAACGCGTCTCCTTCCTGAGTGGTATGACGCCTGCGTGGTCCCATGGTGTTTTTACTTGCGTACTATTGTTTGTACAGATGAACGTGATACCTTCAGGCGTTTGGAAATTGCTCCCAAGGATGAACCAGACTTGAGGTCTACAATCTTTTTCTGAGGTCTTGGCTGATTTCTTTTGATTTTTAGGTGATGTCAAGCAAAGAGGCACTGAGTTGAAATACATCCACAGGTACACCTCCAATTGACTCAAATAATGTCAATTAGCGTATCAGAAGCTTCTAAAGCCATGACACAATTTTCTGGAATTTTCCAAGCTGTTTAAAGGCACAGTCAACTTAGCGTATGTAAACTTCTGACACACTGGAATTGTGATACCTTAAATAATAAGTTAAATATATGTCCTAACCGACTTGCCAAAACTATAGTTTGTTAACAAGAAATGTGTGGAGTTGTTGAAAAACAAGTTTTAATGACTCCAACCTAATTTATGTAAACTTCCGACTTCAACTGTATAAGCGTAAAATCAGTGTGTGCCGCTGTCCCTAACCATTTTAATGAATGTCCCTTTTATCCTTTGTTGTATTGGACATCCAGTGACAATGGATACCACTGCAGATTCATCAAGCCATCTCTAATGAATAACAAATCCATCAAGCTGTCCGACATTACACTCATTTTGAAAGTGATTGCACGTCTTTGTTTGGGGGACGTTCCCTCTAATGAATAGCTTACACAAGGCACACACCCATCATGGTGCACCGAGAGGTTGAGTTCCTGTTGTTCCTCCTCAGACTTAGGGAGAGTTAGAATGTCTCTGAGGGGACCAGGGGAAGCTGATTCTCTAGTGCAGTTAGACACTTCAGCACATGCTGTTTCTTCACGTTCTTCTGCCAAAGAACAAGAGAGGCTGAATGTCCCTCGTTTAAGAGAAAAGTATGTCTTCAGGCTCCCACGGTGCGGGGGGGGGGGGTGCGACTTCACATTTATACTTGAGATGGGGTGTGACTTCACATTTATATTTAGTTTAACTGAAATAGTGAATGTGACAAATTCTGTGGAAATTAAACACATCCTGGTGTGCAATAAAGAAATAACTATTCCTTTGCTTAGCCTGAATATGAAGCAGTGACTCCTGTAGCTAGCACAGTCAGAAAGGAAGTAGGTGTTTACCTGCTCCCTCATGGTCCATAATGTAACAATAAGTCATTTTTTACACAAGAAATTCAAGACACGGCTCAGTTTTATTACAGAAACTCTATGGCTACACTTCCTCTCAGATCAACCCAGTGTGCAGCAAAAAAAACAATTGAGATTACATTTGTATTGTTACTAAACATAAATGTTGAATGTCTCAAAATGGATTTAACAACAATCCCAGCACTGGCCAT
Source organism: Brachymystax lenok tsinlingensis (assembly GCA_030435695.1). NCBI lineage: Eukaryota > Metazoa > Chordata > Actinopteri > Salmoniformes > Salmonidae > Brachymystax > Brachymystax lenok. The sequence goes on along the minus strand of CM059794.1, from coordinate 10,649,711 downwards.
GTCCTCTAAGGCAGGGTAGTACTGCTTTCTCTCTGCTGGTATTCACATTGTTTTGTTGAACAAAAAGCTATAAAATGTTCTGCCCAAATAATTTAAGTCATCTTATTTCACAATGCTACATAGGCATAGAATCCACAATCCATGTTAATCCAGCAGCATTACTAATACTGCTTGAAGAAGTGGCTGTAGCGAAGGGAACAGAATTATAGACCTCCTGGAGGTCCAAATGATATCTGCTAAATACAATGTGACACTAAAGCAATTTACAGAGATATTTTCCTAAGTCTCATTTCCATTGTATTGAACAGCAGGTAATGCATAACGTGTTGCCTTAAGAATTAGCATATAAATTACTGCAGTGCTTATCAAGCCTCTTTAAAAAGACCACAGCACAGAGAAAAGACTTGGCTTTATATTAATTTAGTGGATTTCCTTCATTCCCTTACCATCTGGGTCCTTGTGTGGCCTGATCTTTTGAGGGATGTTGTGTTGGCGACAGGTGTTGATGGAATCTCTTACCATTGAACTGGGCGTCCTGATCATGCATTAGTGCACTTAAATAAAGGTATCAACCCCCCATCCTCCTTGATGAATTCTGGGTACTAACTCCTAAACTTGGGATAGGGTTAAGTATCAGGTATCCTATTGAAATATTGAGTGCTTAGGTTTAGAGGGTCAGAAGTTAATGCTTATCTGCAAGAGGAAGGTATATGGTGTGTGCAATTAAGGGGGCGGCAGGTAGCCTAGTGGTTATAGAATTGGGCCGGTAACTGAAAGGTTGCTATATTGAATCCCCAAGTTGACAAGGTAAAAACCTGTCGTTCTGCCCCTGAACAAGGCAGTTAACCCACTGTTTCTAGGCCGTCATTGTAAATAAGAATTTGTTCTTAACTGACTTGCCTAGTTAAATAAAGGTTACATTTATAAGCTTGGAATGTGCTGAGTGCAGGGAAAGTGATCACGTGGCAGGTATTGTTAACTGACTTGCCGAGTTAAATAAAGGTTAAATATATTTTATTTGAATGCTGGTGGTTCCTGTTATAAAGATACACCTACAGTACATGATTCCTACTCATTTGTATAAGATAAGAAGGTCTATCTAAATAATATAGAGACATTATAATGACATCATAACCTTGGGAGAGTGAATTGTTTTCTTGTCTTTCCTAAAAACACCTCCTCAGTAGAAGTCAGCCAGAAAAAGAGAAGGGAAAGAAGGCCTTGTTCTGAATTCTGATCATGATGACTATGCTCTTCATCAAATCATGTTGGAAATCACATTTTAAATCTGCAGGCGTTCTCATCAGTGAAGACAGTGTGGTGTTAGACAAGGGTGCCCTCTCTCACCGTTTCTGATTTATTGGAAGATAATACAAATAATCCTCCATGGCCTCTCAGCCCTGGCAGCCCTCAGATGATGATGATGAATCAACAGCTGCAGCACCTTCAGTCCCACCTCTGATTGTAGCCAACCATGATTCAGGGTTATTCTATTTTGCAGCAAAGCTGTGACCGAATGATCACCTCTGTTCAGTTGGCTGGCCTGCACAAAGCAGTTTCCACCATTTCAATTGTTTGTCTCTGCACATATTCCCAGGGTTATTTGTGTTATTGGAAAATATCCTGTTTCACATACACATAATAGTAGTATCTGGCATTGGACTTACTATAGGAGATTCCATTGTATTTACTAAGTTAGAACATGACTTAAGGTCACTTCTGTCTATTCAAAGTTCTCCAATATTTCTGTTAGCCATTTTCTGTTTGAATGATTGCTTCTTCAATTAATTTAATTTCACCTTCACATGGTTCACATATGAAACAAAACCTTGTAATATGTTCTGTACACAGTGAGTCATCAACTTGGTAGGAATATAAGTACACCGGAAACAAACTGTGTAATAAATATAATTAAATTACTATTCATTAACTACCCTACCTCGGACATAATACTGAACTCTCCTTGGGCTGGCCTCATTCCACATGGCAGAATAAAACATTAATTTATTGTAGAGTGGTGCCAAAGTGGGGCTAGTAAATGAGGAGTATTGATCATATTGACGGGCAGTTTGGGTGTCTGGCTGATACTAGCAGTCTGGAAAATGTTGTTTCTGTCCCCTGCCTAACCCTTTTGTAACACTCTGTGACAGACTGATCCCCTAGGGACATGAGCTCATCAATGGCTCCACAGTTGAGTAGAACACAGTGCTTTTGAGGTACTTTTGGGGCCCATTTTTATCCAACAATTTCATCGGGAGTTAACACAGTTCATTGGCCATACTGGTTTCTAGTTTAAGTCATTCTACTGACAATCATAATGGGCAGTTTAGGCCAGGACGTATTCCACCCTGGTGTGGGAGATATGTAAGTCACAGAGATATAAAACATTTGAATGATTATGTGGGAATATTTAACAGCTACAGTCGTGGCCAAAAGTTTTGAGAATTACACAAATTATAATTTCCACAAAGTTTGCTGCTTCAGTGTCTTTAGATATTTTTGTCAGATGTTACTATAGAATACTAAAGTATAATTATAAGCATTTCATACGTGTCAAAGGCTTTTATTGACAATTACATGAAGTTGATGCAGAGAGTCAGTATTTGCAGTGTTCTTTTTCAAGACCTCTGCAATCCGCCCTGGCATGCTGTCAATTAACTTCTGGGCCACATCCTGACTGATGGCAGCCCATTCTTACATAATCAATGCTTGGAGTTTGTCAGAATTTGTGGGGTTTTGTTTGTCCACCCGCCACTTGAGGATTGACCACAAGTTCTCAATGGGATTAAGGTCTGGGGAGTTTCCTGGCCATGGACCCAAAATATGAATGTTTTGTTCCCCGAGCCACTTAGTTATCACTTTTGCCTGATGGCAAGGTGCTCCATCATGCTGGAAAAGGCATTGTTTGTCACCAAACTGTTCCTGGGTGGTTGGGATAAGTTGCTCTCGGAGGATGTGTTGGTACCATTCTTTATTCATGGCTGTGTTCTTAGGCAAAATTGTGAGTGAGCCCACTCCCTTGGCTGAGAAGCAACCCCACACATGAATGGTCTCAGGATGCTTTACTGTTGGCATGACACAGGACTGATGTAGCGCTCACCTTGTCTTCTCCGGACAACCTTTTTTCCGGATGCCCCAAACAATCGTAAAGGGGATTCATCAGAGAAAATGACTTTACCCCAGTCCTCAGCAGTCCAATCCCTGTACCTTTTGCAGAATATCAGTCTGTCCCTGATGTTTTTCCTGGAGAGAAGTGGCTTCTTTGCTGCCCTTCTTGACACCAGGCCATCCTCCAAAAGTTTTCGCCTCACTGTGCGTGCAGATGCACTCACACCTGCCTGCTGCCATTCCTGAGCAAGCTCTGTACTGGTGGTGCCCCAATCCTTCAGCTGAATCAACTTTAGGAGACAGTCCTGGCGCTTGCTGGACTTTCTTGGGCGCCCTGAAGCCTTCTTCACAACAATTGAACCGCTCTCTTTGAAGTTCTTGATGATCTGATAAATGGTTGATTTAAGTGCAATCTTACTGGCAGCAATATCCTTGCCTGTGAAGCCGTTTTTGTGCAAAGCAATGATGACGGCACGTGTTTCCTTGCAGGTAACCATTGTTGACAGAGGAAGAACAATGATTTCAAGCACCACCCTCCTTTTGAAGCTTCCAGTCTGTTATTCGAACTCAATCAGCATGACAGAGTGATCTCCAGCCTTGTCCTCGTCAACACTCGCACCTGTGTTAATGAGAGAATCACTAACATGATGTCAGATGGTCCTTTTGTGGCAGGGTTGAAATGCAGTGGAAATTTTTGGGGGGGATTCAGTTCATTTGCATGGCAAAGAGGGACTTTGCAATGAATTGCAATTCATCTGATCACTCTTCATGACATTCTGCAGTATACGCAAATTGCCATCATACAAACTGAGTCAGCAGACTTTGTGAAAATGTATATTTGTGTCATTCTCAAAACTTTTGGCCACGACTGTACATGTTCCCTTGCATAGTGCTACTGACATGTTGCCAAGCATCAGTACCACAAACAGCAGGCTGAGAAATAATCCTTTGAAGGTTATGACTAAATACGGGTAGGAAAATCCACCTAATAAGAGTTATGGTGACAACGATGAATCCTGCCTTATCTTAATAAGAATAAAGAAAGAGGCAATTTCTCAAACAGAAAGTAACAAACTCACAGTGCATTTCTTTCCCATAATTACCATAAAAATATAGACTTTTTCCACACTTCTTTGAGGTGTATACAGGCTTCACATTCTATGTGCTATGTGACCTCCAGACAAAATAAAGTGTTGTCGTTTGAGGTGCAAGTGCTGGATCTAAAATCCATCCAAAGCCCAATTTTCCTTACTACAAGGGTGTGCTCAGCTGTGCTGCTACCAACCTTGGGAAATAGGGTACTTTTTCATTGCTTGAAATAGGCCTACATCTTTAGCTCAGAAACATTCCCCTTGTTTGTTCCTTCAACAAAGAAATCACTGAAATGCCATTTTTTAATTTTTTTATTTCACCTTTATTTAACCAGGTAGGCAAGTTGAGAACAAGTTCTCATTTACAACTGCGACCTGGCCAAGATAAAGCAAAGCAGTTTGACACATACAACAACACAGAGTTACACATAGAGTGAAACAAACATACAGTCAATAATCAGTATAAAAAAACAAATCTATATACAAAGAGTGCAAATGAGGTAGGATAAGGAAGGTAAGACAATAAATAGGCCATGGTGGCAGAGTAATTACAATATAGCAATTTAACACTGGAATGGTAAAAATGTGCAGTAGATGAATGTGCAATGTAGAAAAACTGGGGTGCAAAGGAACAAGATAAATAAATAAATACGGTAGGGGATGAGGTAGTTGGTTGGGCTATTTACAGATGGGCTATAAACAGGTACAGTGGTCTGTGAGCTGCTCTGACAGCTGGTGCTTAAAGCTGTTGAGGGAGATGTGTCTCCAGTTTCAGAGATTTTTGAAGTTCGTTCCAGTCATTGGCAGCAGAGAACTGGAAGGAGAGTCGGCCAAAGGAGGAATTGGCTTTGGGGGTGACCAGTGAGATATACCTGCTGGAGCGCGTGCTACCGGTTGATGCTGCTAAGGTGACCAGCGAGCTGAGATAAGGCGGGACTTTACCTAGCAGGGACTTGTAGATGACCAGGAGCCAGTGGATATGGCGACGAGTGTAAAGCTAAAGCCAGCTCTACGAGAGCGTACAGGTCGCAGTGGTGGGTGGTATATGGGGCTTTGGTAACAAAACGGATGGCACTGTGATAGACTGCATCCAGTTTGTTGAGTAGAGTATTGGAGGCTATTTTGTAAATTACATAACCGAAGTCGAGGATCGGTAGGATGGTCAGTTTTACGAGGGTATGTTTGGCAGCATAAGTGAAGGAAGCTTTGTTGCGAAATAGGAAGCCAATTCTAGATTTAATTTTAGATTGGAGATGTTTGATGTGAGTCTGGAAGGAGAGTTTACAGTCTAACCAGACACCTAGGTATTTGTAGTTTTCCACATAATCTAAGACAGAACCGTCCAGAGTAGTGATGCTGGACGGGGGGACAGGTGCGGGCAGCGATCGGTTGAAGAGCATGCATTTAGTTTTACTTGCGTTTAAGAGCAGTTGTAGGCCACGGAAGGAGAGTTGTATGGCATTGAAGCTCGTCTGGAGGGTAGTTAACACAGTGTCCAAAGAGGGGCCGGAAGTATACAGAATGGTGTCGTCTGCATAGAGGTGAATCAGAGACTCACCTGCAGCAAGAGCGACATCATTGATGTATACAGTGAAGAGAGTCGGCCCAAGAATTGAACCCTGTGGCACCCCCATGGAGACTGCCAGAGGCCCGGACAACAGGCCCTCTGATTTGACACACTGAACTCTATCAGAGAAGTAATTGGTGAACCATGCGAGGCAGTCATTTGAGAAACCAAGGCTGTCGATAAGGATGAGGTGATTGACAGAGTCGAAAGCCTTGGCCAGATCAATGAAAACAGCTGCACAATAATGTCTCTTATCGATGGCGGTTATGATGTCATTTAGGACCTTGAGTGTGGCTGAGGTGCACCCATGACCAGCCCTGAAACCAGATTGCATAGCGGAGAAGGTACGGTGGGATTCGAAATGGTCGGTAATTTGTTTGTTAACTTGGCTTTCAAAGACCTTAGAAAGGCAGGATAGGATGGATGTAGGTCTGTAGCAGTTTGGGTCAAGAGTGTCTCCCCCTTTGAAGAGGTGGATGACCGCAGCTGCTTTCCAGTCTTTGGGAATCTCAGACGTCACGAAAGAGAGGTTAAACAGGCTAGTAATAGGGGTTGCAACAATTTCGGCAGATCATTTTAAAAAGAAAGGGTCCAGATTGTCTAGCCCGGCTGATTTGTAGGGGTCCAGATTTCGCAGCTCTTTTAGAACATCAGCTGACTGGATTTGGGAGAAGGAGAAGTGGGGGAGGCTTTGGCGAGTTGCTGAGGGGGGTGCAGGGCTGTTGACCGGGGTAGGGGTAGCCAGGTGGAAAGCATGGCCAGCCGTAGAAAAATGCTTATTGAAATTCTCAATTATTGTGGGCTTATCGGTGGTGACAGTATTTTCTATCCTCAATGCAGTGGGCAGCTGGGAGGAGGTGCTCTTATTCTCCATGGACTTAACAGTGTCCCAGAACTTTTTGGAGTTTGTGTTTAAGGAGGCAAATTTCTGCTTGAAAAAGCTAGCCTTGGCTTTCCTAACTGCCAGCGTATATTGGTTCCTGACTTCCCTGAAAAGTTGCATATCACGGGAGCTGTTCGATGCTAATGCCAGGTCTGGAGAGAACCAAGGGCTATATCTATTCCTGGTTCTAAATTTCTTGAATGGGGCATGCTTATTTAAGATGCTGAGGAAGGCACTTTTAAAGAATAACCAGGCATCCTCTACTGACGGGATGAGGTCAATATCCTTCCAGGATACCCTGGCCAGGTCAATTAGAAAGGCCTGCTCGCTGAAGTGTTTTAGGGAACGTTTAACAGTAATGAGGGTAGATCGTTTGACCGCAAACCCATTACGGATGCAGGCAATGAGGCAGTGATCGCTGAGATCTTGGTTGAAAACAGCAGGGGTGTATTTGGAGGGCAAGTTAGTTAGGATGACATCTATGAGGGTGCCCGTGTTTACGGCTTTGGGATTGTACCTAGTAGGTTCAATTATGATTTGTGTGAGGTTGAGGGCATCAAGCTTAGATTGTAGGATGGCCGGGGTGTTAAGCATGTCCCAGTTTAGGTCACCTAGCAGCACGAACTCTGAAGATAGATGGGGGGCAATCAGTTCACATATGGTGTCCAGAGCACAGCTGGGGCAGAGGGTGGTCTATAGCAAGCGGCAACAGTGAGAGACTTGTTTCTAGAAAGGTGGATTTTTAAAAGTAAAAGTTCAAATTGTTTGGGTACAGACCTGGAAAGCAAGACAGAACTCTGCAGGCTATCTCTGCAATAGATAGCAACACCGCCCCTTTTGGCTGTTCTATCTTGTCTGAAGATGTTATAGTTAGGGATGGAAATTTCAGTGTTATTGGTGGTCTTCCTAAGCCAGGATTCAGACACGGCTAGGACATCCGGGTTGGCAGAGCAGTGAATAAAACAAACTTAGGGAGGAGGCTTCTAATGTTGACATGCATGAAACCAAGGCTTTTACGGTTGCAGAAGTCAACAAATGAGAAGGCCTGGGGAATAGTAGTGGAGCTAGGCACTACAGGGCCTGGATTAACCTCTATATCCCCAGAGGAACAGAGGAGGAGTAGGATAAGGGTACGGCTAAAGGCTATAATGACTGGTCGTCTAGGACGTTCTGAACAGAGAGTAAAAAGAACAGGTTTCAGGGGGTGATAAAATAGATTAAAGGCATAATGTACAGACAATGATATGGTAGGACGTAAATACAGTGGAGGTAAACCTAGGCATTGGGTGGTGATGAAAGAGATATTGTCTCTAGAAGCATTTAAACCAGGTGATGTCATCGCATGTGTGGGTGGTGGAACTGATAGGTTGGATAAGGCATATTGAGCAGGGCTAGAGGCTCTACAGTGAAATAAGGCAATAAACACTAACCAGAACAGCAATGGACAAGGCATATTGACATTGAGGAGAGGCATGCTTAGCCGAGTGAACATAAGGGTCAAGTTAGTAGTGAGGCTGGCTGGGGACACGGCGTTTCAGACAGCTAGCCAGGGACCACAAGCTAGCAAAGTCTAGCAGGCCGGCTAACAAAGACGGAGGAAGTCTGTTTATAGCCTCCTCGTGCGTTTCCGTCGGTAGACCAGTCGTGATGGGTCAATGGGGTTCTGTGTGGTGAAGGGGGGATCAGGCCAGTTGGCAAAAATAGGTAATAGTGTCCCAAGAAATTGTCCGATATGCTCTGGACAGCAAAACGTTAGCAGGCCGCAGTTAGCTGATGGGCGTTCAGGTGATGTCGCGTCGGAGGGCCGGTTGAAATATCTCCCTCGGGCAGATAACGTCGGTAGTCCATTTGAGAAGGCCCGGTAGGGCTCCACACCGGCAGTAGAAGCGGGTCCGGATAGGAGTTGTAGCCCAGCAGTGTCTGTTGAGATTCTTCAGTCAGCCGGGAGATGAGTCGAGCAAGGGCTAGCTTCAGGCTAATTGGTGTATTGCTCCGGGACCGACGTTAGCCGATGGTCACTCAGGTAGCAGCTAGCTAGCTGCAAGATCCAGTTGAAAAATGTCCAACTTGCGGTAGGAATCCGGGGATATGTAGAGAAAAATAAATAAAAATAGGTCCGGTAAGCTCAGATTTGAGTCGTGTTATACGAGGGGCGAGAGCTTTTCCGAGCTGAAGGTTAGCTGATGCCCGCTAGCAATAGTAAGCTAAATACTAACGTTAGCTAGTGAAGTTAGCTAGCATTTGTTGGGTGACTACAGATTCGAAAAAAAGAAAAGAAAAAAAAAAAAACACAGATCCGCACCACATTGGGTGAGGCAGGTTGCAGGAGAGTGTTTTGAAGTTGAATTTTAGAGAGCACATATAAGAAAATATATAAAAATATTATAAAGACGATATTTACACAGGACAGGACGGGACAAGACAAAATACACGTCCGACTGCTACGCCATCTTGCCCTTCATGGGAAAATACAAAATAGATAAAAATAACTACTGGAATGGTGAATTCAACAGCTGTTCTTTAAAGTGCATCATCTGTCCTGTTTCCAGACTCTTTGGGAAATTATTTGCCTGCTTCTTCCAAGTGAGTCTAGAGTGGCCAGTAATTTTGATTCCAGGAAGTAACTCTGTTCTCAAATTTCTTTCTATAAATCTTAAAGATGTTAAGTCACTGGGAGCAACTGTCAGTTCTGTGACTCACGGCCAGAGTTGCGAACGTTGAATTATAGTGGAAAGGTAGGGCTGCACTTCAACTGTATTTCAAAGACTGTTATTCATATTGGAATCAATTATGGCCAATTGAAGCAGTCAGAGGTCTTTATGGTTAACATGACATTATGGAGCTGCATTACACAGCATATTGTATGTGTGAGTGGGGGACATGGGGAACTCAAGCCAACCAAGACATAACCTGTATAAAAATATCTGGTTTATTGGCACATCAAACAATGAAGCTAAGCTTTGTACGTGATTAAATGTCTTTGACATTAACACGTCTCGGGGGAGGTTATCTGGGCCGAATACCACAATTTGACCCGAGGAGATTGTCCACTATACTTCCTGAGATTAATATCTCAGAATGATGAGGGTATGTTCACCATCAAGAATACTGAATAAGGGTTAGGTCTAATCATCAGCAAAACACAAAAGACTGATTGTATACAATGTATTATTGATTCTTTGAATAAAAGCCAGGTGAATTCCTATTCAGCATTTCTGGCCCTGCTTTATGCAGAGGCCCTGTTTATTCTTCATAGACACATCATTGCTTGCAACTAGTAACAGAAGCCGACTAACCTCTTATATCAAGATTCAGGTAAGAAAAATACTCCTTTATCCACGCCATTATACTGAGAACCATTTTAGATTGCAAACCCTCCCTATATCCCAAAAGACTTCATCCTCCAACCATTGTTATGCATTTCCAGGTTGGTAGAAAACATAACTGTTAAGCACTTCTCTCCCCAAATGCAGCTTTGCTAAGCGTGTGCAATACGTCCAAGAAATCAATAAATGTCATAACCTGCAAGTCCCATATGGAGTGAAAAGCACCAGGATACTTAATTGAATGCTGGGCTTTGAATTTCATTCACTACCTCCCACTGTCTTTTACAGAACACTGGAACCTTTAGGGATCCATGTCTCCTATTAGAAGTTCAAAACTGTACTGGTTCTTTAAGGACAGCAAGAGCAAAGTATGTTTAGCACCACTATACTCAAGCCGCCTGAAACATCCAACTTTGGTAAAGTTTTCCAATGTGTGGCAATGCTTTGGATAATATTTGTGCCAGGAATATCCCTCTGAACCATACTGTTTTATCTGTAGTTATGTAACCTCCATTACCTATAGAATCTTCTGGACAGTAGTGCTGAAACTGCTGAGTACTTAATCTTTCTACGGTGCTTGATGTAGGACTGGCCTACAATATATAACACACTGCACTTCTTCACACAGACGTGCATGTGCACCCACACAGAAATCTGAATCTAATGAATACTTTATCATGCGTTTTGTGTCAGAAAATGCACATTTTCCCTTTTTGCTTATCCACAAGTATGACCTTCTCTTTACTGAAAGGGTGACAACATTTAAGTACAAAAGATCTGTTCTCAGTGGAAACGTCCTCCTCTTCAATTCATGAAATGTGTATCTCACTTATTGCCTAAATGTGAGGATATGGAGCTGTCTGAAAGAATTACATGAGAGAGGGGGATTACGCAGCTTATTAAATGATATGTCACCAATATGGAATATCAGTGTCCCTTTCAAATGGCCCCGTTTTCCCTGAAGAACTCAGAAATCCTGTCACATTAACCCAGCTATGAGCAGTATGACACAAAAGGGTAGTGATCAATCACGATGGTGATGCAGACGTTAACCTCATAGCAGCTGAAAACAAACATTGTCCTGTTAGCCGTCAAGTGTACATTTAAAAGATACTGATCGATGGCCTCCTGAGTGGTGCAGTGGTCTAAGGTGTCACTATAGACCCGGGTTCGATCCCAGGCTGTATCGCAGCCGGCCCGACCGGGAGACACATGAGGCGGAGCACAATTGGCCCAGCGTCGTCCGGGTTAGGGGAGGGTTGTCCCATCGCGCTCTAGCGACTCCTTGTGGCGGGTCAGGTGCATGCACGCTGATTTCGGTCGCCAGCTGTACAGTATTTAGTCTGACACATTGGTGTGGCTTGCTTCCGGGTTAAGCGAGCAGTGTGTCAAGAAGCAGTTTGGCTTGGCGGGGTCGTGTTTCGGAAGACGCATGGCTCTCGACCTTCGCCTCTCCAAAGTCTGTACGGGAGTTGCAGCGATGGGACAAGACTAACTATCATGAAATTGTGGAGAAAAATGAATAAAAAGTTTTAAAAAATGCACACAAAAAATTCGGACGGACCTAAATGTCTCCTTCAGTGTCACTGATCATAGAGATGCAGGGGATATAGAAAACCCCTATCCTTAGAAGGTTGCGTATGTCACTTGCTGGACTTTGGTAAAGGCCTAAACACAGATTTTCATTGCATCATTAACAATAGGCATTATAGGGCAGATATTTTTCAATTATTTGATCACCGTTTCCTAATGAAGACCCTAAGTCAATGATGCACACTTATTTTCAGACAAAAGTTTGGACACACCTACTAATTCAAGGGTTTTCATTCTTTTTTACTATTTTCTACATTATAGTGAAGACATAAAAACTATGAAATGACACATATGGAATCATGTAGTAACCAGAAAAGCAAAATATATTTGAGATTTGAGATTCTTCAAAGTAGACACTGTTTGCCTTGATGACACTTTGCACATGCTTGGCATTCTCTCAACCAGCTTCACCTGGATTTTTTTTTCAACAGGCTTGAATGAGTTCCCACATATGCTGAGCACTTGTTGGCTGCTTTTCCTTCACTCTGTGGTCCAACTCATTCCAAACCATCTCAATTGGGTTGAGGTCGGGTGATTGTGTAGGCCAGGACATCTGATGCAGCACTCCATCACTCTCCTTCTTGGTCAAATAGCACTTACACAGCCTGGAGGTGTGTTGGGTCATTGTCCTGTTGAAAAACAAATTATAGTCCCACTAAGTGCAAAACAAATGGGATGGCGTATCGCTGCAGAATGCTGTGGTAACCATGCTGGTTAAGTGCGGCTTGAATTCTATATACATTGAAAACAGTGTCACCAGCAAAGCACCATCACACTTCCTCTTCCTCCATTCTTCACGGTGGGAACCATACATGCAGAGATCATCCGTTTCCATTGGTGTCCTTTAGTAGTGGTTTCTTTGCAGCAATTCAACCATGAAGGCATGATTCACGCAGTCTCCTCTGAACAGTTGATTTTGAGATGTCTGTTACTTGAACTGTGTGAAGCATTTATTTGGGCTGCAATCTGAGGTGCAGTTAACTCAAATGAACTTATCCTCTGCAGTTTCATCATAGCCTTGGATATTTTTTTTCCAGACTGACTGACCTTCATGTCTTAAAGTAATGTGAGCGGGCCAAGTACTTGGAGGTTGCTCTAAAGCGGAAAGGTGGAATAGACGAGTCAGGAGCAGGTTTTTTTAATTGAACAAAGTTCTCTATTGAGGTATTTTTTCCTTCTCAAACACTCTGTCATGTCTTTGGCATCATTAAAAGTGAAGACTATTATTTTATCAAATCAATTCTCTGTAATTATTATTACGTGATCAAACTAATCATGTAAATGTAATTAACTAGGAAGTCAGGACACCAAGGAAAATCTTCAGATTACAAAGTTATAATTTTCTTAATAGTCTTCTAATTAATGAATTATTCTTTCCCTCACGTTAGTCTCATTCCAAACGTCGTAAATTGTTGGTTATCTGTACAAACCCAGCCTTTACTATGAATCATCCATACATCAATTGTCTTAATGAATAATACTTCAGAGTACCATTCAGAAATGTTCTTATAGAATAGATGATTCGGCGGTTGTTGGTCTTCGCATCCCAGGTTGACATAATTTCTAGCTGCAGACTAGCAATTAGTATCTAAGATTTGCTCTTATTCTGTCGGGATCGATAGTCTCAGAGTTTAACCATTTCCCGCCGTGTAGCCAATGTTCCACGTGGTATGGTTAGGAATTCAAACAACCATTGCAACCTTAGTTTAAACTGAGGTTTTTGTGGTCTAAACTCAACCTGTGCCCCCTCGGTGTCCATCGAGGTATGTGTGGTCTGAAGAGGATTTGTTCAGGAGGTGGTTTTATTTGTAACAGTAGAAAAGGCTTGTTCCATGATAATGTATCCTTAGGAACACTTTTATGTATATTTACTATAATATTTAAACCGGATTATAAACTGGACGATAGGAAAGGAAAAAAACCACAGCCTTGTGAGCCCTTGAACGCGCCTCCTCTTCTGTTTACATCCGGTGACTAGTTCGAAATTCTTCTTCTATTACCATCCAGAGCAACCTAACAACACCAAACACTGTCTAGAGACTGTTGACATCCAGTGGAAGCAATAGGTACTACAATCTTACTCCCAGATATGGCCGTTTTCAATAGGGAGGGGTTCAAAATGAGGCAATGTGTCAAACACTTTTTCCAGGACAGACATTCCTTGGGTTTTTGCCTGCTATATCAGTTTTGTTGTACTCACAGACAATATTTTAACACTCTTAGACACTTCAGAGTGTTTCCTATCCAATAGTACTAATTATGTGCATATCCTAGTTTCTGGTCCTGAGTGGCAGGCCTTTTACTTTGGGCACGCCAGACTCAACAAAACCGAAACCTCAGCTGCCGCTCCCTAAGAAGTTAAGTGTCCACAGAAAATTCCCACCTTCTCACAAGTGGACATTTTGTATCAAATCCTCATTTTGGGGATGTAGGAGTTCGCCATTTGAAATCCTTTGTTCTCTCTATGTGTCTCTTTCTGCATGGCCAGGGGGAGAGAGTCTACTCCAGGGATTTACGACCTGAGATAAGAGAACCTGGGTGTAGGAGAGAGAGAGGGGGATGCCACGATCTATACACAGAAAGGGCCACGTCATGACAACTCCAACACTATCAAGGATGATATCCCAAGGAAAACACAAATCTTCTTCTTCACAAGAACAAGGAACACAAGGTGAGTATCTTTAAACTATAACGTAAATCACGGGTGTGTCACCGCCTTTACGATCTGTCCATGGAGAGCTCCCTTCGGGTGGGGGACCGGATCCGTGGTGACCATTCCCTAGAGGTGGTGTGTCCCCTTCTTCTCCCTTCTGAAAGGTTAGTCCTCTCCTTTGTAGAAGCAAACACTTTTCTTTCTCCTCTCTCTGCCGGTTCCCTCCTCGCTCTTGTTGGGGAAAGAGAATAGCTCATTAGTACCGCCAGCTGTGCTTAATTGCCTCTGATCACCTTGACTCACATGCCGGGCTGGGCTACTGTCTGTGGGAGCAGCCTGCCCTCTGGTGGTCCTTCCACATACCTCCCCCCTCAGGACCGGACCGGAGGGGCAGGCACCAGACGCGGCGACTTGGTCGCATCGGGACAGCGAGCCCGCATTCCCGTTCCTCGATCCAGCCATGTGGATGACATGGAAAGAGAACGGTTGTAAAGCAAGAAACCATCTGGCTATTCTGTTGTTTTTGTTTCTCTTACCGGCCATCCACGTGAGGGGAGCATGGTGAGTAACGAGGTAAAACCTACGACCGAGTAGGTAGTACCGGAGATAATCGAGGGCCCACTTAACTTCTTTGGGAGCAGCGCACGAGGTGACGGTTTTGGAGAGCCTTGCGTGCCCAAAGTAAAATGCCTCCCATTCAGGCCCAGAAAATAGGATATGCACATATTTAGAACCATTGGATAGAAAACACTCTGAAGTTTCTAAAAGTGTTAACATTTTGTCTGTGAGTATAACAGAACAGATATGGCAGGCAAAAACCCGAGGAATTTCTGTCCTGGAAAAAGTGGTTTTGACACATTGCCTCATTTGGAACCCCTCCCTTATGGATATGCCCATATAAGGGCATATGAATGCAGTACCTATTGCTTCCTCTGGATGTCAACAGTCTCAAGAAAGTGTTTTGATTCTTCTTAGCTGCTTTTAGATTGTAGAAGAAGACGAATAAGGAAGTGGCCACACAGATGTCAATAGAAGAAAATGCGCGTTCCCGGCTGGCGCGTTCTGTGGTTTTTTCCTTTCTTATCGCCCAGTTTATATTCCGGTTGAAATATTATACAACATATACATAAAAGAGTTCCTAAGGATACATTTACAATTATGTTTGATTGTTCTTGGACAAGTTTATAGGTATAAGTTGAACGAGTTCTCTTCACGTTTCAATGGAGGAGTCGACGCTGTATTTTCTCATTAGAACGTGCCAACCAAATGGAGATTTATGGATATAATACATTACTTTTTCTAACAAAAAAAAATCATGGATTGTCTTCATTGGACACTTGGGAAGCCCTCAGCAGAAGTTCTTCAAAAGGTAATTGATTTGTTTTCTCTGTGAAATGTGTTTTCTGTGAACCGTGAAGGCTTATGAATGTATGGTAATGGGAGAAATGTGGGGTGCTATCCTCAAACAATCAAATGTGGTGCTTTCGCCGTAAAGCCTTTTTGAAATCTGACAACGCTGTGATATTGCCAAGAAGCAGAGCTTTTGATGACTATGCAACACTTGTATATTGATGCATGTTTAATAATTCAACTTTTGGATTTTGAATTTGGCGCCTTGCATTTCACCGGGCGCCCCACCGCTCCCTAAGAAGTTAATGGCTAGGGCCTCTTTCTCAACTGTAGCATATCTCTGTTCCCGATCACTGAGCTTCCTACTTATAAAGAGATTAGGCCTCTCACCCTGAGCTAGGATGGCTCTGAGGCGTCTACCTGCACAATGAACTCTTGGGGGAAGTCAGGAGCCTGCAGGACGGGATCAGAGCACAGAGCACATCTTTTAGCAACTGGAAAGCGTCTTCTGTTTCGTCCTTCCACGCTACATGGTTTGGCAGGTTTTTCTTGATGAGGCTTGTGAGGGGGTTGGCAATGGTTGCAGATCCAGGGATGAAACGGCGATAATGTCCCGTTATCCCCGAGAAGGCTCGGACGTCCCGCTTCGTCTGGGGTCGGGGCCAGTCCCAAATGGCCCTGGTATTTTCTGCCTGTGGGAGTATTTTTCTGTTTCCAAAGGTGTATCCCAGGTATTCCATTCGGGACAGACCCAGGCATCCCATTTTTTTGGGAGTGGCCGTCAGCCCTGTAGCCTCCAGGCTCACGAGCACCGACCGTAGTCGCAGGAGGTGGCTATCCCAGTCCTCGCTGTGGATGACCCCATCGTCTATGTACGTCACCGCGTACTCTTGATGGGGCCATAGAATGGCGTCCATGAGGCATTGGAAAGCTGCCGCAGCCCCATGCAGTCCGAAGGGCATCCTCACATACTGAAACAGCCCCTCCGGTGTGGCGAAGGTAGTCTTTGGGTGGTCCTCCAGAGCCACCGGCACTTGCCAATATCCCTTCGACAAATCCAGGGTGGTGATGAACTTGGCCTTCCCTGAGCGCTCCAGGAGTTCATCCACGCGGGGAATGGGATATGCGTCGAACATAGAGATGGCATTTACACCCCTAAAGTCATTGCAGAGACTCATACTGGCGTCAGGTTTGGGGACCAGGACTATGGGACTGGACCACTCACTCGTAGATGGCTCGATCACCCTCATCCTCAGCATCTCCCTTACCTCGTTCTTACAGGAATCCTGTAAGGCCAGATATGCACCTTCTTGCTAATGAAACAGGACATCTGTTTGTCCTGGGAAAGGCGAGAATACCTTGCCGAAATGCATAATCAGCTTGTCTAGCTGTCTTGACGCACCTGTAGCAGGGCCTCCTCTTTTTCCTTGTCCTCTACGGCCATCAAAGCCACACCCTCCTCTCTCCAATGGTACTTCTTCAGGAGGTTGATATGATAGAGTTGGACCTTCTTCCTCCTGTCCGGTTGCTTGATGAGGTAAGTGACCGGTGAGACCCTTTCCGTTACCTCATCGGGCCCCCTCCACGTCTCTCCAGAGATATTAGATTGGGTTCAAGTCCGGAATCTGGCTGGGCCACTCAAGGACATTCAGAGACTTGTCCCGAAGCCACTCCTGCATTGTCTTGCTTGTGTGCTTAGGGTCGTTGTCCTGTTGGAAGGTGAACTTTCGCCCCAGTCTGACGTCTTGAGCACTCTGGAGCAGGTTTTCATCAAGGATCTCTCTGTACTTTGCTGTATTCATCTTTGCCTTGATCCTGACTAGACTCCTAGTTCCTGCCGCTGAAAAACATCCCCACAGCATGCTGCCACCATCATGCTTCACCGTAGGAATGGTGCCAGGTTTCCTCCAGACGTGACGCTTGGCATTCAGGCCAAAGAGTTCAATCTTGGTTTCATCAGACCAGAGCATCTTGTTTCTCATGGTCTGAGGGTCCTTTAGGTGCCTTTTGGCAAACTCCAAGCAGGCTGTCGTGTGCCTTTTACTGAGAAATGGCTTCCGTCTGGCCACTCTACCATAACTTCTTAGGGAGCGGCAGCAGAGGTGACGGTTTTGGAGAGTCTGGCGTGCCCAAAGTAAAATGCCTGCCACTCAGGCCCAGAAAATAGGATATTCACATAATATAGTACTATTGGATAGGAAACACTCTGAAGTTTCCAAAAGTGTTAAAATAATGTATGTGAGTATAACAGAACTGATATAGCAGGCAAAAACCCGAGGAAAATCTATCCGGATTTGCAGTTTTTATTATACATTACCTTCTCCAGGCTGCCTATTGCATACAGTGTTATGGAGGACTGAGACTGCAGTACCTATGGCTTCCATTAGATGTCACCAGTCTTTATACAGAGTCTGGAAGCTCTAAGCAGAACCGGTAGGAAGAGGAAGTAGTGAAGGGACCACATTTGTCAACAACGTTTCGCGGGTGCGAGATTGTGAGCGCGCCCCACTTTATTTTCCTTTCCTATGGTTCACGTTATCGTCCGGTTGAAATATTACAGTAAATATACATAAAATGATACCTAAGGATACATTAAAAATTATGTTTGATTTGTTTGGAGAAAGTGTATAGGTATAATTTGAACGTGTTCTCTTCACGGTTCAATGGGCTCGACAGGGGATTTTCTGATCATAACGCGCCAACCAAACTGAGATTTATGGATATAATAAATGACTTTTTCTAACAAAAGAACCATTGGATGTCTTCGTTGGACACTTGGGAAGCCCTCAGCAGAAGTTCTTCGAAAGGTAAGAGATTTATTTTAGCTCTTATATGGGTTTCGTGTGACCCGCGCTGGATATGAATTTATGCTAATGTTGAAAATAGGAGAGGTGCTATCCTCAAACAATCAAATGTTGTGCTTTCGCCGTAAAGCCTTTTTGAAATCTGACAACGCTGTGATATTGCCAAGAATCAGAGCTTTTGATGACTATGCAACACTTGTATATTGATGAATGTTTAATAATTCAACTTTTGTATTTTGAATTTGGCGCCTTACATTTCACCGGGGTACTTACCCCTAAGTAGATAAAGGCTTGATTGGTGGCGTGCTGCAGAGATGGTTGTCCTTCTGGAAATTTCTCACATCTCCACAAAGGAACTCTAGAGCTCTGTCAGAGTGACCATCGGTTTCTTGGTCACCTACCTGACCAAGGCCCTTCTCCCCAGACTGCTCAGTTTGGCCGGGCGGACAGCTCTAGGAAGAGCCTTGGTGGTTCCAAACTTCTTCCATTTAAGAATGATGGAGGCCACTGTGTTCTTGGGGATCTTCAATGCTGCAGACATTTTTTGGTACCGTTCCCCAGATCTGCGCCTCGACACAATCCAGTCTCAGGGCATTATGGACAATTCCTTCGACCTCGTGGCCAAGAAACTGAACATCTTGTACAACGCTGTGTTCTACTCCCTTCACAGAACAGTGCAAACTGGCTCTAACCAGAATAGAAAGAGTGGGAGGTCTCGGTGCACAACTGAGCAAGAGGACAAGTACATTAGAGTGTCTAGTTTGAAAACCGACGCCTCACAAGTCCTCAACTGGTAGCTTCATAAAATCTTACCCGCAAAACACCAGTCTCAATGTCAACAGTGAAGAAGCGTCTTTGGGATGCTGGCCATCTGTTTTGGGGAAATACAAAATAACACATTACTGAGTACCATTCTCCATATTTTCAATCATAGCGGTGGCTACATCATGTTATGGGTATCCTTCTAATTGTTAAGGACTGGGGAGATGTTCAGGATAAAAAAGAAACGGAATAGAGCTAAGCACTGGCAAAATCCTATAGGGAAACCTGCTTCAATCTGCTTTCCCCCAAACACTGGGAGATAGATTCACCTTTCAGCAGGACAATAACCTAAAACAAAAGCCCAAAACTACACTGGAGTTCCTTACCAAGAAGACAGTGAATGCTCCTGAGTGGCCAAGTTACAGTTTTGACTTAAATTTGCTTGAAAATCTATGGCAAAACTTGAGTCAAGGTGTATGAATACTTTCTGAAGGCACTTTATAATAGTATTTTACATATCTTTCCAGTTGTTATGGAAAGGCATTCAAACATTGACCACTGAACCTCTTTGAATGGCTTTGAAAGGTATCCAGTTCACATGTACTGCACACTGCACATTTCCCATTACATGGTCTGTACTGTATCCATACTGAATCCACACTTCTCTTAGACTCTTATATCACATTAATGGGAGGATTCTTAGGGAGGAGTCCCATTGCAATGAAATGTTTAGATCATTATGTAACTAATTAAGTGTAAATGCCTGGTGCAACCAACTCTGTGTAGTAATCTAAACTGATTGGACGCGTTGTACATTTCACACTGCATTTGAACAAGACCTTTTGTAGCTTAATAGAGTGTTTCCAATAAAATGCCAATGTCCGTTGCCATACCCCCGACAATTACCAAGAGGGGGGATTTAACATGGGCCTCTATCATCTGATCTCCCCATACACAAAGCCCTAACAGAGCATCAATGATTCCCTAATGTTTGGAACAGCATGGTGACAAATGGGATCCAAATTGGTACACAACTCCTGGATGAACCTTGCCGATGGAATGGCCTGTAAGTGTATCTAATAAGCGGCACACATCAAGAACACCTGCAACACCAGGCCTTCATGGCATACTAATGAATCTGCCGCTTCCATACAAAGAGAACCAGTTCCCCAGATCTCCTCGTTCTCCAAGTCCAACCGCACCGATGCCAACTGGGGGAAAATGATTGATCAGTCGAATGAAAAAGCTTTTTGTGGACGAATCAGTCTGCATTAGATCAGCTCAGCCTCTTCATCACTCATGCACTGATTATTCATGAGGGTGGTTTTGAATGAGGCAGTATGCTCTCTCATGCTACACAGGACACTGGGAAATACTATTGCACTTGTGGAGTGAATCGTCTTTAAAAATGGACGTCCTGACAACGTAAGTAGGATGTGAGTGGGAGGCCCAGTCTTAGTTGAGATCAGGAAAAACTTGTTTGGGAGGCCCAGTCTTAGTGATAGCAGGATAAACCTTTTTGGGAGGCCCAGTCTTAGTAGCAGTAACCTTTCCAATGCACTCTGTATCTCCCCAGAGCCTTCCAGAGCCTTTGACTTACACTAACAATGCATAGAGCAACCACAGTCCAATTACTTATTCATCTAGTTTTGTGTGTGTACAGTTGAAGTTGGAAGTTTACATACACCTTAGCCAAATACATTTAAACTCAGTTTTTCACAATTCCTGACATTTAATCCTAGTAAGTATTCCCTGTCTTAGGTCAGTTAGGATCACCACTTTATTTTAAGAATGTGAAATGTCAGAATAATAGTAGAGATAATTATTTGTTTCAGCTTTTTATTTTTTTCATCACATTCCCAGTGGGTCAGAAGTTACATACACTCAATTAGTATTTGTTAGCATTGCCTTTAAATTGCTTAACTTGAGTCAAATGTTTTGTGTAGCCTTCCACAAGCTTCCCACAATAAGCTGGGTAAATTTTGGCCCATTCCTCCTGACAGAGCTGGTATAACTGAGTCAGGATTGTAGGCCTCCTTGCTCGGAACACACGCCTTTTCAGTTCTGCCCACACATTTTCTATAGGATTGAGGTCAGGGCTTTGTGATGGCCACTCCAATACCTTGACTTTGTTGTCCGTAAGCCATTTTGCCACAACTTTGGAAGTATGCTTGGGGTCATTGTCCATTTGGAAGACCCATTTGCGACCAAGCTTTAACTACCTGACTGATGTCTTGATATGTTGCTTCAATATATCCACATAATTTTCCTTTCTCATGAGGCCATCTATTTTGTGAAGTGCACCAGTCCCTCCTGCAGTAATTCCCCCACAACATGATGCTGCCACCCCCATGCTTCACGGTTAGGATGGTGTTCTTCGGCTTGCATGCCTCCCCCTTTTTCCCCCAAACATAACGATGGTCATTATGGCCAAACAGTTCTACTTTTGTTTCATCAGACCAGAAGACATTTCTCCAAAAAGCACGATCTTTGTCCCCATGTGTAGTTGCAAACCGTAGTCTGTCTTTTTTATGGCGGTTTTGGAGCAGTGGCTTCTTCCTTGCTGAGTGGCCTTTCAGGTTATGTCAATATAGGACTCGTTTTACTGTTGATATAGATACTTTTGTACCTGTTTCCTCCAGCATCTTCACAAGGTCCTTTGCTGTTGTTCTGGGATTGATTTGCAGTTTTCGCACCAAAGTACGTTCATCTCTAGGAGACAGAACACGCCTCCTTCCTGAGCGGTATGATGGCTGCGTGGTCCCATGGTGTTTATACTTGCATACAAATGTTTGTACAATTTAAAATAGGCTTTGAAATACAACCACAGGTACACCTCCAATATACTGAAATGTGTCGAGGTTAGCCAAATGCTAATTTGCACTCGTAGTCCCTGGGCAGGATACTCACTAAAACAATCTAACATACAAACACATTACATCTAATGATATCATACATAACTGTTGTGTACAGGTTTGGATAGATTTGTGCCTTGTTTTCAATAAAAAATAAAAAATACAATAATTAGTGCAGCTTCTCAAGTCCATGGGCATTGCATTCCAGTATATTGTAGCTCTATATAACCATATCCTCCTTAGATTTTTGTTTTGCTGAGAAACGAACTTCATATTGAGCAGACCAAGATGCAGCGAAGGGTTCCAGTATACATACTTTTATTTACGTATTGCAATTGGCAAAACAATAAACAAATAAAGATCGTCACGCACGCACGCACGCACGACGCACGCACGCACGCACGCACGCACGCACGCACGCACGCACGCACGCACGCACGCACGCACGCACAAATATAATTAATGACCCACAACCCCAGTGAAGAAAATAACAAACATATATATGGTTCCCAATTAGAGGTAACGACAATCAGCTGCCTCTAATTGGGAACCATCAACCCAACATAGAAATACACCACCTAGAACTAAAAACCCCTCCTAACCAAAACACAAATGAAATGCCAGCCTGCTATACCAGGCCAGGACGTGACAGAAACTTTCTCTGACAACAAAAATAAACTAATTCTTAAATCTAAAAGGTGAATGGAACTTCTCTTGGTTAAATGCAAATACTTACACATTTCCATCTGGTCCAGCTGCATAAATGTAACCAATCAATATAACAACACAGATTGATCTGGATGTGAATGACACATTCATATTCAAAAATAGTATACTCTTGAATAAATGTTGTATAAGCCACAAGTGCTCCTAGGTTTCAGCCCTTGTTACTCTTAAGGTAAAATCATGTGCTTTGATTCTGTCAATGCAAATATCAACCCTGCTCTCACACTTCCTCCAGAGTAGTCACATCCTGTCTCCTTCACTCTCATCTTCAGATCAGTGGGCAGCTAGCTAGCTAGCTAACAGGAACAACAGAGGCAAGCCCCATGTGTTGTCAGAGCTAAACCTGAGTCTTTCACATCTACCATCACAATCTAATAAAACGATTAAAAAGCAGTTCCTAGAATAAATATTGTGCAGAGTAAACAGGGCTGAGGCATAGAGAACACAGATGACTGGAGACTTCTGGGAGTCCTCCTAGGCTTCTGGGAGAAGATGGCAGCGCAGCCTGACAAGTTAAGGGATAGTTTGCCATTTCAAAGAGACCGAGTGATAAGACACAATTTAAAATGGCTGAAACCTATTCTGCTGCCGCAGTGCTCCACAGAATTTAAATGGACCGTTTCCTCTGTTTTAATGGGATCTTTAGAAAAGAGAAGAGGTCATGGTTCAGACACAAGCCCCATTGACAAAAGAACATAGCTCATAACTCAGCATACCACAAAAAACATACCTAATACCACTTAAATGCCTGGGCTAATAATGGAGCACATTTCATACCTGTGTTCCATGACAAGACATGAAAGTCAATGCTGTTCTCGTGTGAAACCACTTCAGATCCTTTTGTGCGTTCATGCAAGACAAGTAGTTAAAGATGGAATCCGCAGTCGGCGGAAACTGAGCCACAGCCGCCCCACCACCATTGTTATTGTTTTTGATGCCGAGCTGAGGAGACGTCGCGCAGCATGGTAAAAAAAAAGAATGTGCAGTATATATTGTGATCTTCTATCACGCGTGATGATGATGTCAGTAGGGAAAAAACAGTTTGTTGTTTGCAGTAACTTTTTTATTGGTGTAATATCACAAATTGATGTGGCTGTTTCACCATTAAGGATTTCAGCTGTAAGGTCTGATATTCAGCCTGAAAAAAGAGATGGCTGTTTAACTATTAACCCTCAGTTTCATAGGATAGACATGTTTAAGTTCTGCTATTTCTCCTTTGACTGAGAAGACTGTCACCAATTTGGCAATGCTAGCAAAGATTATTTTCTTTAGTAACCTTACACTAAAGTCTATACAGACAGTATATATGTATAGCCTGACACCTGATAATTACTGAAGCATTTTACTCCATAACAGCAACCAACTACATGTTAATATACTATAAACATGTTAGGTCAAAAGTAATTAAAAATATATATAAAAGAAACGTTTCAATGATATTTAAAAAAACTGGTTAAATGTTAAAGAAAGTGGAAAGTTTATAGCAGGGCTCTCCAACCCTGTTCATGGTGAGTTACCGTTCTGTAGGTTTTCACGCCAACCCTAATCTAGCGCACCTGATTGATGAACTGAATCAGGTTAGTTATAACTGGGGTTGGAGTGAAAACCTACAGGAGGGTAGCTCTCCAGGAAGAAGGGTGGAGAGCCCTGGTTTATAGGGTCAAATGAGGTCAATGGATGTCCTATGTCTTCATTCAATCATGAACCCACTGAAGAGTCAGGCTATCATCACTGACCAAGAACTATGGTTGTCAGCCAACACAATAAACTCAGACCCTTTTGTTTTTCAGGGAAAGAAAAATAGATCCACATTAAATCCCTATTTGTTGTTGGATGTCTGTTTGATGAAGGTAGTTTCCCCAGGTGTGAGATCAAAGAAAGTCAAAGGAGTTGCTTTGCAGTGCAACCTTAAAATCACGGCTAAAAAGGTTCACTGGAGAGCTCATTATTATGGGGTAAAAGGAGAATAGCAGTGCTGGGATTATCAACCATAGACTCCTATAGCTAGATGGATGGAGCAATGGGAAATTGAAAGTAGAGGCTTGAGGGCTGATACCAAGTAACCAAAGGAGCTAAGAAGCCTTCTAACTACTGTTGCTGTGCCATTCAGTTTGACCTCGCTACAATCTCAGCAGTGCTCATTAACTATACACAACAACAGTACGTCAGATACTGACTGATTTACAATATGGGAAGAGGTATCAGGTAAATAGCCATGGGAAGTAGGGGTGCTGAGGGTGCTGCAGCACCCAATGAAAAATCTGAAGAATTACAAAATATTAATAAAAAAAATATTTTGCATTAATTTATTTGGGCTCACAAAAGTTGTGCGGTGGGACTTTACAATTCCTGTACTGGCGGACAGACACAGCCGTCTGTAGTGTGGGCACTTTTTATTTTGTTCAGCGCCAGTATTTTGCATATTACATTTAATTTACTGAATTCAAACAGCGAAAATGTGCAGCATGTATCGTTCAGAATACCTAAAACATAGAAATGTGCTTTTTTATTATGCTATTCTACACATTTTGTCATGAGGCTGAGAGATAATTTTGTTGTTTTAAACCTAATTTCCTCCAATTCTACACATTATGCCATAGGACAGAGAGAAAAATGTTCCTTTTTATAGCTCATCTCTTGCTATTCTTCACATTTTGCCATGAGGATGAGAGAAAGTTTTGCAGTTTTAAAGAAAATGTCCTGCTATTCTACACAAAATGTTTTTTGTTTTTGGTTGGGTGCCCCCTGGAGGTTGGGGGCCCCGGGGCAGAGGACCTGCATGCCAATTCGGTAATCCGGCCCAGGCTATTGAGTCCATTTAGGAGGCGCAAAGTAATAGGTTTCTGTCTCTTACTAATTATTATATCACCAGAGAGAATAGATTACTTACAAACAGCTTCATGTCAGAAGGAATTATGGCCATTAATTTGCTGCCAAAATGAGGTCTTTGCATTGTCAGTATAATTGTTGAGTGGATGCGGGTAGTACCAAGCCCAGTGGTTCCCTTTGCAACGTTACGACACAATAAACCACAGCTACACTGTCAGATCTACTGCACAATTGTGCCCAATAATTCTGTCATCCTCAATAAGTACAGCTCTGTGAAACAGAAATAATTTCCACAGACCGCTACATTTGGGAAAGACTTATGCCTTGTCAAGCGGAGAGAGCCTGTTTTTTATGCAGTGGACTGCAAAATGTGGCGGCCCACCCTCCTCTCTACACAGCCTTATTTAGTGACATGGCTTTTACTGGGCCAACAAATAGAATACGTTCTTAATTTAGTGGATATGTGATTGCTGAGAGGGAATGTAAACATTGTGCATTGTGTGTGCACAAGATGGCATTACTCACCCTCCTTGCATTTTGAGCTCCCGAGTGGCGCAGTGGTCTAAGGCACTGCATCTCAGTGCTAAAGGCATCACTACAGACACCCTGGTTCGATTCCTGTATCACAACCAGCCCAGTGTCGTCTGGGTTTGGCCGGTATAGGCCGTCATTGTAAATAATTCTTAAAACTGACTTGTGTGGTTAAATACATTTTTTAAAATAAAAACAGTTCTATTTCAAGGACTGAACCATCTTCACGGTCACCCATTTGAGGATGTCCTGAGGAATTACACTTGTTATACACATATCTCTTCATACATGTTGTTCAGGCTTTTAGCCCTCTTCATAGGCATGATTTAGTGAATGAGAAAACATTCCTATGGTTGACAACAAAATGTGTTGAATGAACGGTCATAACAGGTAAAATAAAGAAGGGTCTGAAGCAGTAGTAGTCAGTAGTAGATTCCCCAACCTGGCAATGCATTTGTTCAAAGATGACCTGTAGTTTTGCAGTAAATGTATGTTATCTCAGAAAATGTAATGTTGTGATCAAATTGAGTAAAGTTTTTATGAAGTAAATTGTATACGATTCCACAGGAGAGCATTGAATGACATAGAAGTTGAACAAAGGTTGTTTTGTGTACATTCATACTGTCACGTCCAGGCCTGAAATGACAGGCTGGCGTGTTTTTGCTTTGGTTTTGGTGTAGGGTGTTTATGTTCTAGGGGTTGTAATTCTATGTTGGGGTAATGGTTCCCAATTAGAGGCAGCTGTGTGTCGTTGTCTCTAATTGGGAACCATATATATATTTGGGGTTTTCATTTAGGTTTTGTGGGTGATTGTTTGGACATAGCTTGTTTGTGTTTAGTGTGTTCATCGTCACGATCTTTGTTACTTTTGTTGTTTTACCCAGTTACGTGAGTTTCGTTTTGGATAATAAACATGTATACTGGATGCCTCACTGCGCCTTGGTCTGTCCCTTATGAAGATCGTGACAGAATCACCCACCATAAAAGGAGCAGCGCAGGTGTGCGAAGACTGAGCGTGGGAGCTACGAGGATATATATGGAGCATGCGATCCAGAGCGAGAAAAGTTTATTGGAACTCGCCTGGCACGGAAGCCCGAAAGACAGCCCCCCCAAAAAATTTTTTGGGGGGCACACGAGGAGTTTGGCCGGTTCAGGAGGGACTCCTGAGACAACTCCTCGTGCTTTGTGGAGAGAGCGTTGGGGAGAGCGGCGCACGGAGAGGACACCGTGTTATACAGTTTTGCGCACTGTTTCTCCTGTGCGGATTCAGAGGCCGGTGCGGAAAATTCCAGCTCCACTCATCAGTCGGGCTAGACTGAGTGTGCAGCCGGGGGGAGTGGTGCCAGCTCTGCGCGCCAGGTCTCCAGTGCGCCTCCTAGGACCTGGATATCCTGCACCGGTTCTGCGTTCAGTATCTCCGGTACGTGTCCACAGCCCAGTGCGAGAGATCCCAGCGCCACTCGTCTGTCAGGCCAAGGTTAGTGTGCTGCCTGGAAGAGTGGTGCCAGCTCTGCGCGCCAGGTCTCCAGTGCGTCTCCTGGGACCAAGATATCCTGCACCGGTCCTACGGGCAGAATCTCCGGTTCGCATCCACAGCCCAGTACGTCCTGTCTCTGCTCCACACTCCAGGATCCCTGTTCTACGCTCCAGGATCCCTGTGCCCGGCGTGGATTCAGCGCGTCCTGCTCCTGTTCCACGTTCCAGGACCCCTGTGCCCGGCGTGGACTCAGTACGTCCTGTCCCTGCTCCAGGATCCCTGTGCCCGTGGGGAACCCAGCACGTCCTGTTCCTGCTCCCCGCACCAGAGTGCGCGTCACGAGCCCAGTACGGCCGGTTCCCGCTCCCCGCACCAGAGTGCGCGTCACGAGCCCAGTACGGCCGGTTCCCGCTCCCGCACCAGAGTGCGCGTCACGAGCCCAGCACGGCCGGTTCCCGCTCCCCGCACCAGAGTGCGCGTCACGAGCCCAGTACGGCCGGTTCCCGCTCCCCGCACCAGAGTGCCAAAGAGGGTCCCCAGTCCGGCGCCGCCAGTGAGGGTCCCCAGTCCGGCGCCGCCAGTGAGGGTCCCCAGTCCGGCGCCGCCAGTGAGGGTCCCCAGTCCTGCAAATGGCCCAGGGCCTCCGGTGTGTGACTTCGGACCAGCACGGCCAGCACCGGAGCCGCCACCTGGGACAGAGAAACCCACTCAAGACCCCCATGGACCTTTGGGTGGCGCGGTCGGAGTCTGCGCCTTTGGGAGAGTACTGTCACGCCCAGGCCTGAAATGACAGGCTGACGTGTTTTTGCTTTGGTTTTGGTGTAGGGTTTTAATGTTCTAGGGTTGTATTTCTATGTTAGGGTAATGGTTCCCAATTAGAGGCAGCTGTGTGTCGTTGTCTCTAATTGGGAACCATATATATATTTGGGGTTTTCATTTAGGTTTTGTGGGTGATTGTTTGGACATAGTTTGTGTGTGTTCATCTTCACGATCTTCGTCACGTTTACTTTTGTTGTTTTACCCAGTTACGTGAGTTTCGTTTTGGATAATAAACATGTATACTGGATGCCTCGCTGCGCCTTGGTCTGTCCCTTATGAAGATCGTGACACATACTTATGTACTGTATTTTCTGCCTTGTGCTTGATGACATGAATCTGCTGTAGCGTGGTGGTGTTATGCAGACTCTATGTAAGGAGAAAATCAGTGGGTGCACTCTCCTCCTCAACTCTCCCCCTCAACTGTAAGTTACTCTGGATAAGAGACTAAACTGTAAAAGTAAATAAAGAATTCATCATAGAGGCTGCACCTAGCCCTGCTCATTCTCTTGTTTTCACTGCTAATACTCATTAAAAAAGTGTATAGGCAAAGTTCACATGCATGAAGTTTAAGCTAATTTTCTACTTGGAGTTTATTTTTTACTTACCTAAGGTGTTGTCATTTCATCCACATCCTAGCTCGAAAGATGAACTACGCCTTTAAAAAGTCAAATGAAATCTAATGCTTTTAATTACTCAGCTGATCCTACTACTTGTCATCTGTTTGATCCATCTGCTCAATCTTCTTGCCAGCCCCTGCAGATGTAGGCTCATTACGCTATCACCCTAACCTTAACCTAACCTATTCCAGATCCACACCACCCACAGTGCCTGCTGGGCTCCAAAACCATTGGATGGAACTTTTACTGGAGTGCAATGCCCTAAATAGTGAAATAGTCCTAATTACACTGAACAAAAATATAAATGTGTTGGTCCCATGTTTCATGAGTTGAAATAAAAGATCCTAGAAATTATTCATAGGCACAAAAAGCTTATTTCTAATCAAATGTTTTGTACAAATTTGTTGACATTCCTGTTAGTGGGCATTTCTCCTTTGCCAAGATAATATATCCACCTGACAGGTGTGACATATTGTCATGACGTTGGCCTGTTGGTGATGTTTATGACCCCCATAAATACCTTGCCCCCCCCTTTTCTCTCTCTCTACTCTACAGAGGTACTATTGAAAATCTCTTTGTTAACATGGAGAGAGTATGGTAATGTCAAAATGGTGGGGACAGGAACCATATTTCGGTAATCCAACCAGCTGAAAAGATGCGTTGGTACTCAGGGAATATGTCAGAACAGTTGGCATCTGGGACATTTTCACTAATGACAGGATGACATAATCTCGGAAAGTCTACACATTCTAGGTATCAGATTCACATGGAATTGTTGTGCAATATAAATGTTACTTTTGAAACTATTTTTGTGGAAAGATGAAATGTCATTTTAGCTCCTAAATAAGAGAATTGGTTTTCATGAGTGAACTAGGCTCGACTCAGTGGCCCCGCCCATGTGAACAGACATGGGTTGTAAACTATGAAACATGCCCTCTATCCTACCACTATATAAGCCCTTTACGAAAATGTAACTTCCTGTTCCAAGGACGCGAGGACGACGGTCCTCGACGTTAAAAGGGCTAAGACAATAACCTAATGAAATTAGCATCGAATTTCAACGTGAAGGTGACGATCTCCATGCATGAAGGATGATTTTCGACTATACCAGCCAGAATATAGCATAAGCTTAAAAGTATGGCAACTTGGTATGAACTTTGAACTCTTATTCACTCCAGAAGTGATATCTCCTAGCCGTTGAGTTAGCCGCAGCAAACGTGGGCTAGGAAAGGACGGACAAAGGATCTGTTCTAACACACGACAACGATACTACAACGTATCCAGTTTACCACCTGAGACATTCTTCTGAGGACGGAGAGATCCCGGCCTTCCATCTATGACCAATCTATCGAAGCGCAGTACAGAGTAAATATTACGTGCATTTTCCTTTTCCAAATGGGCGGTTGTTTAGAATGCATAGGATTCTGTATTTACGATAGCATGGCTTCATAAGGTCCGATAGAGACCAACTCCCTTTGTTCTCCAGTCTTCCCGCGCTTTCATTTAAGCCAACCCCCTTTCTTCGTGTAACCAGCCGTCATATCGGTTCCGTCCACCAGGGACGCTCTTCATGTATGACATAATTAGTAATCAATGTATGATCCATGCTGTGTATATGTAACTCTGTGTGATTAGTTAGGTATTTAGTAAATAAATAATTAAACCCAATTTTGTATTGCTGATTCAACTTGGTAGCCAGGGTTCGTGAAGATAACCAAGAATTCTACGATGTTCAGATGAGACTGAAATAAGGTGGAGATTATTGATTGACAGCTACTGAGTTTATTCGGAAGATAACAGCTCTATAAACATTATTTCGTGTTGCCCCGACTTTCTAGTTAATTAATATTACATGATTAGTTAATCAGGTAATATTAATTACAGAGAAATTATTTTATAGAATAGCATGTCATATCACTTAATCCAGCATAGCCAAAGACACGACAATATCAAGAAGCTGATTAAACAGCATGATCATTACACAGGTGCAAAAAAAAGGCCACTCTAAAATGTGCAGATTTGTCACAACACAATGCTACAGATGTCTTGTGTTTTGAGGGAGCGTGCAATTGGCATGATGACTGCAGGAATGTCCACCACAAATGTTGCCAGAGAATTGAATGTTCATTTACCATAAGCCGCCTCCAACATCGTTCTAGAGAATTTGGCAGTACGTCCAACCGGCCTCACAACCGCACACCACGTGTATGGCGTCGTGTGGGCGAACGGTTTGCTGATGTCAGCGTTGTGAACAGAGTGTCCCATGGTGGCGGTTGGGTTATGGTATGGGCAGGCATAAGCTATGGACAATGAAAACAATAACATTTTATCGATGATACCGTGACGAGATCCTGAGGCCCATTGTTGTGCCATTCATCACCTCATGTTTCAGCATGATAATACATGGCCCCATGTTGCAAGGATCTGTACACAATTCCAGAAAGCTGAAAATGTCCCAGTTCTTCCATGGCCTGCATACTCACCAGACATGTCACGCATTGAGCATGTTTGGGATGCTATGGGTCGATGTGTACGACAGCGTGTTACAGTGCCCGCCAATATCCAGCAACTTCGCACAGCCATTGAAGAGGAGTGGGGCAACGTTCCACAGACCACAATCAACAGCCTGATCAACTCTATGTGAAAATGCTGCATTAGGCAAATGGTGGTCACACCAGACACTCACTGGTTTTCTGATCCACACCCCAAAGTTTTTTTAAGGTATCTGTGTATCATGGGGTGAGCAAGAAACAACATATGCTCCCTGCTAGCACAAGGTTGAATTTCCTTTCCTTTGTGTGATCTGTGTCAAGCCGTCACGTCCTTTTCATGATTCCTCAGCCGTCACACAGAGACTGAGAATAAAGGGATGACAAACTGAGCTACAGTAGGCTTGTAGTCATTAACCTGTCACATAGGCAAATGGTGGTCACACCAGACACTCACTGGTTTTCTGATCCACACCCCTAAGTTTTTTTAAGGTATCTGTGACGAATAGATGCATATGTGACCCGATTCAGGAAACTAGGCGTATGTCGCAAGTCACGACTTCACAGGAGAGCCGTTTGAACGTAAAACATATTTTTTTATCAAAATGCGTTCTGGTAGAAATGCCTTCTTGAACATGTGAACTTTCATGTGTCTTAATAACACATTTGTATGCCATCTGTAAATACAAATAAAATTGTTAAATACAAGCCTTGTTGGTTAAGCCACAGTAAAAGTGAGCAACCTTCCCACTAGCCATGATTAGCTGAGATAGTAAGTGGGCTGGACATGCTGAGAGAGGAGTTCGGATTGGTCTGCCATAGAAGCTCGTCAGCTGTGTTGGTAATCCTGTCGAACGCGGCTTTTATTATTTTTTATTGTGTAGCGTGTGTGAATCTACACTTTGTTTACCAAGCTAGGTACATTGTTTACCAAGCTAGGTATATGACTTAAGCTAAAGTGTACTGTTAGCTAGCTAGCTAACGTTAGCTGGCTGGCTCCTTAGCTGACGTTATTATTAGTGTACCAGAGCCATTTGCTGTTTCAGTTAGAGCCTAATGTTAGCTATCTAACACTGAACATTGTTGGCACTGTTCAATGTTGTTTAACTAGCTAACGTTGGCTGGCTGGCTCGTTAGCTAACGTTACGTGACACGTGTACAACACCCATTGAATATGGCCGGTGTCAGTAAACGTTTGCAAAAAAGCGTAATGAAATTGTAACCAGCAGAGCTGGTTAGGCTGTTTTCATGTTATCCAGAGGTAAACAAATCATCGGCCAGAGCGTCAAGTGTGCGCTTCGAGAGTGACACGAGTTGGGTGTGAACGATGCTGAATGGGTGTAGACAAAGAGCTTTTCACTAGATAGCAAAACATTCAAAGGCAATTTTCTCAAAATTGAGTTTACAAGTTGATCAACTTTCAAAGCAGAATTTTTGATTGTTCCTCAAATGCAGTGTATGATATACCATTTTGTAGCTCGGAGTCTCTACTTTTATCTAGTGTAAAAAACACAATTTAAAATGTTGCTACAAAATCCAGGTGGTGAGTCACATATCTGTATACCCAGTCATGTGAAATCCATAGATTTGGGCCTAATGAATTTATTTCAACTGGCTAATTTCCTTATATGAACTGTAAATCAGTAAAATCTTTGAAATTGTTGCAGGTTGCATTCATAGTATCATCAATGGGTGTTTCTGTTGACTAATAAAATGATGTACGTGGACGATAACCGTTAACAAACTCAACATCTAAGATGTTGCTCAATATTGGACACAGCATTGTCCAATGCTTACATTAATAGACCACCCATCTGGTACGCTGATCAAGGTGAAGAATAAAAGACAAACACTTTGAAGGAACATGTTGTGCATTGAACATGAGGAGGATAACTCTGATGTATTATGAATATCCCCTCATGATCACTACTGTACAGTAAGTCCACATCCACATTGGAAACATCCTGTGTATCATGGGGTGAGCAAGAAACAACATATGCTCCCTGCTAGCACAAGGTTGAATTTCCTTTCCTTTGTGTGATCTGTGTCAAGCCGTCACGTCCTTTTCATGATTCCTCAGCCGTCACACAGAGACTGAGAATAAAGGGATGACAAACTGAGCTACAGTAGGCTTGTAGTCATTAACCTGTCACATGTCACCCCCTACACACTTAACATTGCCAACAACCATTGCCTTGTGTGAAGTCACTTTTATAAAATCTTGAGCTGTGTTTGAATACTTATATTAACTGCACTAACCATACTATTTGTGACGTAAATTGAGTATGCTTATTGGTCATAGTATGGATACAGTTAGTATGCCAAAAGTATACAAGCAATGGACACTATTTCTGTGCTTTTAGGACTGAAAATGCAATTCTTCAGAAAACGGACTTGAAGAAAATGGCGGAAAATCCGACGAGAGCCGTATACAAATTTTTCTTTAAGTAATTATGACAAATGTTAAGAAAATGTTGAGCAATGGAACAAAGTAATGCCTTTTCAAATAAGTTACACGTTATGTTGGCTGACAATTTGTTATTTACGCTATTCTTACAAACCGCATAGCATATCTTTACAGCAGTATGTTAGCTAGCTACCTAACGTTTGTTGGCTACTAATACCTCGAACTATATTAACTATATGCTATCTAACTAGCTACCCAACGTTTATTGACTTGATTATTCACGTCATACTTAGCTTAGCTAAATGGTATAGTGTTTATGAGTTCTCAATGGACATTGTTAATTCGGATGCATTGGTAAATTCGCTCTGGCTATCTATTTCAGAGCACTCTCGTCTGAGTGTGCCAGAGTGCAGAATAACTGTTGCATTTACGAATGCTCAACACCCGTTGAATATGGCCGGTGTCAGCAAAAAATATGAATAAAATTCTTGCCGGCAGCACAGTTAGTCACCAACGCTCTGGATAACATGAAAACAGCCTAACCAGCTATGCTACGGTGAGTAAAATGGTCAGAGTGAGTTGTTCTCTCATTTGTGTCTGGAAGTAGTCAGCAAGCTAGCCAACTTTAGCCAGTTAGCTTGGGTGCTTGACTGCCATTGTGAGGTCAGAACGCTTGGATCAACCCTATTCCTTGGCCAGAACGTCCAGTGTACGCTCTGAATTTACGAACGGACAATCTGACAACGCTCTGAATTTACAACCCCCAGACTCTGATCGCTCTCTGGCACTCTAGATTGTATTTACAAACACACAGCTAGCAAGAGGTTGAAGCGAGACAGGCAAAGCGCTAGTATGCTCAACTGGAAGGATATCGTTTGTTTAAAACTTTTATCAGGCTAGGGTCCTTTTTTCTCAATTTCCGCCTGACTGATATGCCCAAAGTAAACTGTCTGTTGCTCAGGCCTTGAAGCCAGGAGATGCATATAATTGGTACCATTGGAAAGAAATCACTTTGGTGTTTGTAGAAATGTTAAAATAATGTAGGAGACTATAACACAAAAGATATGGTAGGAGAAAATACAACAAAAAACCATCCAGAATATTTTTAAATAATAAAATCTAGTTCCCAGTATGCAATTCCTATGGCTTCCACAGCGTGTCACCACTCTATGTTAAAGGTTTCAGGCTTGTTTCTTCCCAAACGAGTAAGAAATATGAGTTTTAGTACTGGGACACACTATTGGAAATTCGTTTTGGGGCCGCCAAGAAGACAAGACGCACCTGCTAATATCGGTTTCCTATTGATCATACTTCTTTCCGTATTAAATATTATAATTTGATTACATTTTATGGTATCTGAGGAGTCAATAGAAATGTATTTTGACTTGTTTAAAAACAAAGTTTAGCGGTAGATTTTTGGATTCCATTCTCTGCATGTTGAACGAGTGGACTATTCAAATCGATGGTGCCAACTAAACTGACTATGGGATATAAAGAAGGATTTTATCTAACAAAACGACACTACATGTTATAGCTGGGACCCTTTGGATGACAAATCAGAGGAAGATTTTCAAAAAGTAAGTGAATATTTAATCGCTATTTGTGAATTTATGAAACCTGTGCCAGTGGAAAAATATTTTGATGTCGGGCGCCGTCCTCAAACAATCGCATTGGCATGCTTTCGCTGTAATGGCTACTGTAAATAGGACAGTAAAGTTAGATTAACATGAATTTAAGCTTTCAGCCGATATAACACACTTGTATGTACCTACATGTTTAATATCCATAATTTTTATAATTATTTATTTGAATTGCGCGCCCTCCAGTTTCACCGGAAGTTGTCCAGCTAGCAGGACGCCTAGCCCTAAGAAGTTTTAATGTGTTCTAAAATTAACTAATAGTATATAGTATATACTCATTAAGTATGTAGTATACAGTATGTTAGTATGGGTATTCGAACACAGCTTTAGTCTTTTCCTCTCTTACTTGACTTAATTTCCTCCATGTTTCACCTTAATACCACACAACTACAGTACAGAACACACTGTCACAAAAGTCCTTATTTTGAATTTAATCTTAGGTAATTTTACAGGTGGAAAAAAACACAACCTCAATTTCTGCTGTGTGCCAAGTCGATTCCGGAGGGTAGAGGTGAAGTTGCGGTGTTTATCTGTTGTGTACAGGTCAAGGTCTCAAGGTCTATCTGCTCGTCTCTGATGGAAGACTACAGGAGACGAATGAGGGCTCTCGATGAGCTGTTTGGTCTAGTCAAAACACGTTTCACTAAACAACACGTGTTTTCACTCAAAAAGGAAGAACATTGCAATTATTTGTTGAGAAGATGGTGAGGGGAAGACTAAAGGGAGAGAGAAGAGAAAGAGCGAGACTTCACGGTCAGTCAAGATATTGGTTCTGCTCAGAGGAAGAGCTAAGGAAGTTAATTGGTTCATTCTCAGGACAAAGGGTTTGTGTTACCCAAAGATGTGTCCGTCCATCACTGCATCTGTCCTTTTGATACCGTGATCCACATTGTATTGCGATATGGATCATCATGTCAATGTACTGTGATGATTATGAATCAGAAAAGCAATGCCTTCAAATTTGAATGTCCATATCAGGAAAATAACTGCTTGCGAAGATGTGACTAAAGAACCTGTGTGAACTTATTTAGGACATTCATAGCAAGACTTTTATTCACTTCATGTAGGTTCAGCAAATATGAAAACTCTTCCTATGAAACGTATTCTCTGAACAGTTGAATAAAATAACAGTGTGTTTGAGTTAGTAAATAATAGTCAGTGGAACCCCTGTAGTCAGTCCAGATGTCCTTTTTGCATTCAATGTACTGCCTGTGGTTGCATCAGCTTCAATATCAAAGGCTCATCACTGGAGTGTTTCTTCCTGTTTCTACCCGTTCTCCATACACAGCAATGGAGATATGCCCATCACAAATGTATAACACTTTCAGAGACACTGTCAGGGTCAGTGATATGTGCTGTGTGACTAGGCAATTCAGCTGAAGCATTGGAAGCATGTCTTCTATATGCAACATAAATTGTAAGCCAAAGCCAGTGAAAATTCCACCCTCTCAGAATAACATCTAATTATGCAGTGTGATTTACAATAGAATACAACAGAAAGCACACATACAGGGTTCCGAGGCTTCATTGCAAATGGAAATCCCTTGCTATGACAAAGAGCTATAACCTACATGATAGATATCATTGAATACAGACCTGGGTTCAGGTAATATGTGAAATTCTCTAAAATACTTCAGCTGTCTTTGATTGAGCTTGCCTGGCGCAATGGAACCAATAGAACAGAAACCCGCCTATCTGACTCTCCATGCAGGCTAAAGCAAACGCTCAAAGTAATTGAAACGTTTCAAATAGTATTTGAACCCATGTCTGATTGAAAAATACTTTTTGACTACACTATAATAACTATTGTGAAGGAGTCCGAACACCTCATATCTGTTTATCAATGTATTGCATGACTACCATTGTGTGCCAGAAAGCTCACCGCCCATTAGCTATGACAGTGGAGAGTTGAAAATGGATTCTGCCAATTTGAAGCTGGGGATGATTAGGTGACCATGGCAGTGTGAGGGGCCCGGTTGGTAATTTAGACAGGAAAGATGTGTAACATTCCCATTGAATCTATGGTATAAGTGTCATGGGGTTCCTTTACAGAGGATTTGTGTTATCCATCTGATCCGAAGGACAGCACCTTTTGCAGGCCAGTGTCCCAATCCCTGACCCTTACTGGCCATCAAACACTACTTCCAACTGATAAAAAATCCCACCTGTTTTTTCTAAGAGGTCTCCCATCCAAGTCCTAACCAAGCTGAACCTTGCTTAACTTCACATGAGACCAGGCAGGATTATATGGTATTTGTTAATAAAATGAGCAAACCTACATATAACACCCCACAAGCCACACCAGTGATTTATAATTGCTAGGGTGTTCCATTTCAGGTTTTCACTCCTTTTAGCTCCCGTCACTCACCTCAGATCTGCCAAAGACCTGCCCTTTGTCACGCAAAGCTGATGCAAGTCAAACTGACGGATGCTTATTGGCACTCACAAGATTGAACCTCGTTTAATCTTCGAGAGACTTCATGATTAAATAAGGTTATCGGAGCACAGTTCTTCCGGAAGGGCACAGAGGCATGCTTCGTGACTAATTTCATGTATGCTCTACAAGTACCGAGCTAATGTCTTCAAGTAATCCAATGTATGGATTTATTACTAATACCATTTATGGCCAGGATTATTACTTGCATGCTAAGAGAGTAATCAAAGGCAGATGAAATGATGTAACTTTGCCTCTGATTTGAATTGTTCAACATCTTTATGCTGGGTGGACATCTTTCAGATACAGGCGTCCAACAGAGGTCACTTGTAGCTCATGGCTCTCCCTCTTAGCTAGACACTGAAATGTGACTATACTGTATAGCCCTGGTAAATGATTACTCACTCTTATTGCTTCAGTCCCGTACTGACTGAAGCAATAAGTCCTGGTGGTATCACAGGTATCACATAGCCTGGGATTCTGCAATATTTTAGTGGCTGTGGGCTGCTAAGGCCAAAATGAGACCCAGAGCACACGCAAGGCATTCATATTTCATTGGACTATTAAAGTCTGAAACGAAATATGATTGAGAGTCAATATCAAAATACCAGTGAATACCATTGTTGAATTGCTTTAATCATTTGCAAGTTTCATGTGAACGACTTTAAAGGAATATTTTTGGCAATGTTGTTGAGAGATTACATGGTAGGGACAACATTATGAATTGTATATTTAATTAAATCGAATGCCCTTTAAGACCTTGCAAAGCAAGCATTTACATTGGCATGTGTAACCGATGTGAAATAGCTAGCTAGTTAGCGGGGTGCGCGCTAATAGCGTTTCAATCGGTGACATCACTCGCTCTGAGACCTTGAAGTAGTTGTTCCCCTTGCTCTGCGATGGGTAACGATGCTTCGTGGGAGGCAGTTGTGGATGTGTGCAGAGGGTCCCTGGTTCGAGCCCAGGTAGGGGCGAGGAGAGGGACGGAAGCTACACTGTTACACATGCACCTATCATACTGTAACCTTCTTTCATGTTCCAAACCAAGCCAAAATGTA
The DNA here is from genome assembly GCA_030435695.1 of Brachymystax lenok tsinlingensis. NCBI lineage: Eukaryota > Metazoa > Chordata > Actinopteri > Salmoniformes > Salmonidae > Brachymystax > Brachymystax lenok. The sequence goes on along the minus strand of CM059794.1, from coordinate 10,610,692 downwards.
TGTGCCCCTGTCCTACTGCTAGATGCTTGCACTGATGCAGTCTTGTACACAAAGCCCATTCCACCTTGAAGGTACTTATTAACGAGAGAGGGCTCCATGCAGTGAAGGATTGCTGGCTACGGGGGAGCGAGTGCTTAAAAGTTATCTATAGGATGCTCCTCCGGCCAGTTATTTTGTAAATAATGATCCATCAAAGCCCAAAGAAAAGTAATTTGTCACAAAAGCAATGTTCTACAGCAACATAGCTACATACACAACAACAAAATACTGTTGACATTGTTCATCTCCGGACGTGATAGGCTTGATATTTATCGTTACCCTGTTGACAGTGGTGGATAATCTAAAGCCAGTCAATATTTTTTTACAAATTAAAATATTTAAAGGGGCAATCCGGAGTTGACACATCAACTTTTGGACTTTTAAATGTTTCATCACAGCGCTTGATGGTTTCTGCGACTGCACTTGAAGAAAGTTCTTGACATTTTCCGTATTGACTGACCTTCATGTCTTAAAGTAACAATGGCCTGTCATTTCTCTTTGCTTATTTGAGCTGTTCTTTCCATAATATCGACTTGGTCTTTTACCAAATAGGGTTATCTTCTGAATACCCCCCATACCTTGCCACAACACAACTTATTGGCTCAAAGACATTAAGAAATTCCACAAATTAACTTTTAAGAAGGCACACCTGTTAATTGCAATGCATTCCAGGTGACTACCTCATGAAACATATATTTTTAATTTTTTTTGGTTACTACAGAAAATGATTCCATATGTGTTATTTCATAGTTTTGATGTCTTCACTATTATTGTTGGTGAACAATGCAACTGTAAACAAACACTGGTTAGCTTCGAAACACGGTTAAACCTATAATTTTGATCTCATGGATGGTCAGTCCATACATCCTTGCATCACTAAATAAACATCAGATAGCGTACTATATCTTCACTTAGGAACATAAAAGTGTAATCATATTTTATATTATTCATAAATGTATTTATAAAGCCCTTTTTACTTCAGTAGGTCTCAAAGTGCTTAAACAGAAACGGATCCTAAAACCACAGAGCGGTGGAGAGAGAGAGAGAGAGAGAGAGAGAGAGAGAGAGAGAGAGAGATGGGGGCGAGAGAGAGAGAGGGATAGAGAGAAAGGGAGAGAGAGGGTCGAAACAGCAGGTCTGTGACAGGGTAGGTCAGGGTTCCATAGCGATAGGCAGAACAGCAGAAACTGGATCAGCAGCACGACCGGGTGGATTGATGCAGGGCAACCAACAAAATGCATTAATGAAAGTGCAAAATATCTATAAAAAGTGCCTAAGTGGATTTTTTAATACAGCTGCCCACTGGTGCCCCTTTGACTTCCCTATTAGAAAACATACTCACCACTAGTTTTCAGTGGAAAAACTTCTTGAAGTGAAAACGATGGGTCTTATTCTCATAGGCTAATGACGTAGCCTATTTCTGAGTCTCTCTCTCACTCCTCCACTACTGACTGCTAGCCTATGTCAAGTTGGCAGAGAGAGAGCATAATCAAACAGTCAAGGATGATACAGATGTACACTGCTGCTTTGAGGATGTATTACATATTGATTTACCAAGAGGCTAACAAAGTCTTGGTGATTTCTCTCTACACTTACTTCCCTATTTGAAATATGAGACACAATGCAATGACCAATATAGTTTAGGGAACAGCAACCATATCATTGTCAAGACTTTGTTGAGAAAATCCTGATAATTACTAGAGCAGACAACTGAAAAGCACTATTCATGGTCAACAATTAGCCACAGTACCACTCTCTGACATGTAGCTCGGGCGATATTTTTATCTCATCTCAGACAAAGATTCCAACTGTAAATCTAAATCACATGACGCTAAATCACTCCACCAGATAAACCAGCTCACTCTAGATTACAGAGAAATTCATGAGCAGGGGTACGTACAGAAGCAGTGGTTCTGCTACGAACACTTTCAGGTGGACGGCCAATGTTCCACAATGAGGGGGAGTTAAAGTTGATGTCACCGCCATTAATCTGGAGTTCAGTGTACCTTCCTATGACACCACAAATGGATCATTCTGACGGCCAGGTCGCTATCGTGCCGTATCTTATTCCACCACTAGCGAGGATGATTTATGGAAAAACTGCATTTGGTGAGATGAGCATTTCACACTTCTCTTTTTGTGAAATATGACCTGGATGTAATCCTCACAGTTGACACAGCCAAGGCTCCAGCTCCAATCACTGTTCACGGTCACCCTAGAGATTAATATTACTATGAAGAGCTTAGGATGCTGACAGATATAATATACTACTTGCTACAGGTTCAAGCACATTGGATCATGCTCCTTAGGGGATCAAATTATAAAAATATAAACAAATTGGTGCACTTTTGAAATTCTAAGCATAAAATGAGACTGCATAATATTTGTGTTTTGTAGTCTGGTAAGCATTTAGGCTAGATTATGTTTCTGTATCAAATATACAGTGCATGGTGTATTTAAATGTCCTGTTTCGTATTCTTTCTTTAATTAATGCAATGTACAAACTGCTGATTTTTTTTAAATGTAGTTGAGCTAACTAACTTTTCTTCAGAAAAGTTCTTTCAAATTGACTTTTCAAGTTGAATTCAAGTCACACTCACCATTACATGATGTAAGAGCCAGTGGGGCCAAAGTATGTGCAATCCCTTGTAGCGGTTGGTTCAACAAGCAGTCAAGTGCAATACTGATTAAGTAGAAGAGTGAGCTTGTAAGACTTGTGAGATTGTAAGATGGAAAAGTATCGAAGTGGATTTGGACTTACAGTACCAGTCAAAAGGTTAGGTTTGTTGAAGCTGGTTGAGAGAATGCTAAGAGTGTGCAAAGATGTCATCAAGGCAAATGGTGGCTACTTTGAAGAATCTAAAATGTAAAATATATTTTGATTTGTTTAACACTTTTATGGTTACTACATGATTCCATATGTGTTATTTCACAGTTCTGATGTCTCCACTATTATTCTACAATGTAGAAAATAGTAAAATAAAGAAAAACCCTTGAATGAGTAGGTGTGTCCAAACTTTTGACTTTATTCAGGACTTTTTTCAGGGACACAGCTAACCTACAGTATGTACTTATTTGATGCTTCTAAGGGGGTATAGTCTATTATACAACAGGTAGCTCTAATCCTGAATGCTGATTGGTAAAACTGCATTCCAGCCGGTGTCTATTCCGCAAGTTACCATCGGCTAAATCTGTGACGTTAAAATGCCTATTTACTCTGTTCCATCTGACTGCTCAATCCACTGTCCCATCAGCTCAACCAGGCAATTTATAATCTTGATATCCACTATAAAAAGCATTTAGACATTATCTCACATTTATTTTAGACTAACATTTCGTTTCCAACAGCGGATATTTGTATAAACCTTGCTGTCTGTCCCTCCGACATTGGAAACATTGTTTCAATTTTCAAAATTCGATCTCCAGCTGTCCCATAGTAATGTTGAATGTGTCAGGAGTCTGGACAGACAAGCAGGCAGTGTTTCTCAGTCAGTCGAAATCATCAATCAGCTAGCACCATTTTTTGGATATATACAAAGAAATGTCAATTGAAAAAAGGTCAAACGAAATGAAGTGCAGATAGTTTTCAGTCTTTCCAGCTTCAGTTTGAAGTGATTGTGTTAGCTGTGTTGTTGGCTAGCTCTTCTGAACAACATTGTCCTGACGAGAGAGCACATTTTCTACGCCAGGCGAAATCGCACATCATTAGCTCATTGTTGTGGATGTATCCAAATAAATGTCACTAGAAAACAGCTTAAACAAACACAAATGCAGCTACTGTTGTTATTCTGGCTGCACTGGCTGTTACATGACTAAGTTAGCCGTAGTTGGCTAGCTAGCAAGCAAGGGATAAGAACGTTGCCAGCCAGTACGGCAATAGAACATTTAGAATATACGACTGGGTCGCGTCTCTGGCAACCGAACAGGCTTGGGTAGCAACCCTAGATTTGTGTCGGGACTATATCTTGTGGATGGATGAAATAGTATGAATAAATTCACGTTTTTTTTTAAATAATAAGGTTTTTACTTAAAATACTGTATGTCAATCCTTATTTGAATATGTTGCTAACCCGTTGTATAAAAATGATAATTCCCTCGAAGCTGATGTTTGGAGGATATATTGGCACGGTTTGCTGGCCCTTGATGAACAGGTGCCAATATATTCTCAAAACACTGAGGGCATTATCACTTAAGTAGGCTAACGTTAGACTACTCAGACTAGTCATGTGGGGTACATGGAAACATAATGAAATAATTTCATATGCCACAGGCCTAAGCATTCAGAACAATTCATACCTCTGTTAAACGCTACATAAACTGACAAGGACAATAAACACAGCAATTTAAATATATAAACAGTTTGGTTTATTGATGTCATATGATAAGGATTTTTATTTAACCATTATTTAACTAGGCAAGTCAGTTAAGAACACATTCTCATTTACAAATGTAAACTGGTCATCTCTGTATACCCATCGCAAGACCCACTGGTTGATGTTTATTTATAAAACCCTCTTAGGCCTCACTCCCCCCTTTTCTGAGATATCTACTGCAGCCCTCATTCTCCACATACAACACCCGTTCTGCCAGTCACATTCTGTTAAAGGTCCGCAAAGCACACACATCCCTGGGTCGCTCCTCTTTTCAGTTCCTCAATCTCTTCATTCAAAGACTCAGTCATGGACACTCTTACTGACAGTTGTGGCTGCTTTGTATGATGTATTGTTGTCTCTTCCTTCTTGACCTTTGTGTTGTTGACTTTGCCCAATAATGTTTGTACCATGTTTTTGTGCTGCTACCATGTTGTGTTGCTACCATGTTGTTGTCATGTTGTGCTGCTACCATGCTGTGTTGTCATGTGTTGCTGCCTTGTTATGTTGTTGTCTTAGGTCTCTCTTTATGTAGTGTTGTGTCTCTCTTGTTGTGATGTGTGTTTTGTCCTATATTTATATTGTATTTATTTTTTTATTTTTTTTATCCCAGGCCCCCGTCCCCGCAGGAAGCCTTTTGCCTTTTGGTAGGCCGTCATTGTAAACAATAATTTGTTCTTAACTGGCTTGCCTAGTTAAATAAAGTTTAAATAAAAAATAAATAAAATACAATAACAGCCTACCAAAAGGAAAAAAGGCCTCCTGCAGAGACGGGGGCTGGGACTAAAAATATATATTTTTAAGAAAAAATATAGGACAAAACACACATCACGAGAAGAGAGACAACACAACACTACATAAAGAGAGACCTAAGACAACAACATAGCATGGCAGAATCACATAACAACACAGCATGGTAGCAACACAACATGACAACAACATGGTAGCAACACAACATGGCAGCAGCACAAAACATGGTACAAACATCATTGGGCACAGACAACAGCACAAATCGCAAGAAGGTAGAGACAACAATACATCACGCAAAGAAGCCACAACTGTCAGTAAGAGTGTCCATGATTGAGTCTTTGAATGAAGAGATTGTGTTAAAACTGTCCAGTTTGACTGTTTGTTGCAGCTCGTTCCAGTTGCTAGCTGCAGCGAATTGAAGACGAACAACCCAGGGATGTGTGTGCTCTGGGGACCTTTAACAGAATGTGACTGGCAGAACGTGTGGAGGATGAGGGCTGCAGTAAATATCTCAGATAGGGTGGAGTGAGGCCTAAGAGGGTTTTTATAAATAAGCATCAACCAGTGGGTCTTGTGACGGGTATACAGAGATGGACAGTGCAGAGATGTGTCCTATAAGGAGCATTGGTAGCAAATCTGATGGCCGAATGGTAAAGGACACTAGCCGCTCGAGAGCACCCTTACCTGCCAATATATAAATTACGTCTGCGAATCTAGCATGGGTAGGATGGTCATCTGAATCAGGGTTAGTTTGGCAGCTGGGGTGAAAGAGGAGCAATTACGATAGAGGAAACCAAGTCTAGATTTAACTTCAGACTGCAGCTTTGATATGTGCTGAGAGAAGGACAGTGTACCGTCTAGCCATACTCCCAAGTACTTGTATGTGGTGACTACCTCAAGCTCTAAACCTTCAGAGTTAGTAATCACGCGTGACACAACCTTTCAACAATATGGATAACTATGAATGCCAAATATCAAACACATTGGTAATGTACTGTGGCATATAGTGAAGTAGTAATTCTACAGTAGTATGGAAAATATGAGTTGATTTCATGTTAGTATCATGTTTGATTTTCTATGTTTAAAGGCAATAAAATGCTCTCAAAACCAAAAGTACAGCCATAAAAAGCTAAACCAAAAGTTCATTCATTTACATAAAGAATTGGCATCGGTTGCCAAATATGACACATGGGGACCTGAGTTCTACTTTACAAAATGCATTCGTTACCCATTTTCAAAGATGTAACTGTTAAATCTGAAAACAGCGAATGATTTCCATCATGAATATTCATACTAGTACTCAGCGAGGATGACTGCCTCACCCTCATGAATATTCAATACGGCCCAGTCAACAGTAGAGGGCCCACTGCTTTTTGCACCTTGTTGCAATACAGGATCAGTGATCAATCCTGAGGGCGGTAGATGTATTCCCATGGCTTTGTCCCCGAGCCCCTGGTTTGTTTTGATCATGTAGCATTTCCCTTCCTCTTGATATTTTAATGACTACTGCCCTCAAGTCTCTCTCTGTGTCTCTGTAGACCTGACAGGGACTAACATTTGAAATATTGAATTGTGTGGCTTGGGATCCATTTAATTAGCGATAAAGACACGCACAAAGCTACGTGTCTTCAGAGAAAGTAAAACAATCCAACTTAGAATAGCAATCGCTATAGACATAGCAGTTCACCTTGAAACAACGTTTCTCTGGCATTGGGGCATGGATTTGTCTCTGGCCAGGAGTCGGTATAAGTGTATTAATTAATGACACAACATAAATATATTTCTGCAAAACCAGCTTAAAACAAGGTTATAGTGGCTACTTTGCTCAGAGAACTCTTGACTCACACCACCAGGGTTGTATTTTCTCTTTCAGGTCAGGGGGATTATCAGAGTCTGGCCCAAACACACATTTACTGTTGAAGAGCTTTTTTTACAGACAGTGAGTCTACTGTCACCCTGGTCACCTACTCCATAGCTGATAACAGAGGAGAGACATGCTCTGACATGGCTGAGACAGGACCACAACAGTCTTCGTAATATGTTCGCTCCATTGTCCAGCATGGGATTATAGCTAGCTAGGGCCCGGAGAGGATGGTTGCCAGGCTGCCTCTCAGACCCATGATATGATTGTGTGAGCCAGGTCATAGAGCGCTGCAGATGGAGCCTGAGTGGGGCAACCTTCCGGAAAACCAGGGACCCTGTGTAGTCTTCTCAATCCCCCAGGTGGTGTAGGGGAGGGCTGGGGCTGCTAGTGACAGATGGGTATGGCTGATTCATCTCTGATTCAGGTGGTACACTACAGCTGTCTCAGTCCCAGCCAGGGAGTCTAGAGTGGGGGAGACTAGCACCAGCAGCACATAACCCACTGTCATACCAGGCACAGGGAGAGAGGATGATAAGTAGGACCAGCTCTGCAGTCACCCGAGATTGATGGGCACCTGCAAGGCTTACAGTCACTCTGTGTGATGAGATGGCTAGCTCCCACACAGCAGACTGCAACACACAGACCTAGTCAGAGAGGAAACCAGGGGGAAGTTTAGTTACCCAATCAACATATAGTGCTTCTCTCCCTTATCCTTTCCCTATGTCCCTCTATCCTACCTTGAATACTGTTCTGAGAGTACTAGAGGTGTGATACTGATATGGTGGTGATCCCTCTGTAGTTTCTAGCAATTTCTTTGACCTACCTATTCACTCTTTCAGAGCAGTAATCAATTAAAGGAGGGTTGGGAGAAAGGAAGGAAGGAACAAACAAAGATAGGAAGAAAGGACAGCAGGAAAGAAGGGAAAAACAAAAGAAAGAAGGAAGGAGGGCAGTTAGAGTATGAAGAGTACTTGGACAAAGCCAGAGAGACAGCTGCACCATGTCTGCCACGGTGAGTACAGTAGGCTCAGAGACTCTAGCCACAGCGAACCATAGAGCCATAATACACCAGAGAGGAAAACCTTATAGGAATAAGTGTCCAATCCTGCATCCTAACTACATGCTTACTGTGAATTAAACAGCTAGGGTGACATCTTCCATCCACTACACTGCGCTGACGTGGACAAAATAGGGATTATATAATACTTGCAGCAGGAGACTTGTCTTTTTCACAATAAGGTCCATGAGATGGCAGCAATTGTTTACTTTAGATCTGCATCAAACTACGTGAAATTGGTGCATTGGATCATTGGATGAATGCAATGCACGTAATGCAACTGCAAGCTGCTGTATTCCTCCAAAATTGTTTCATATAAATTACTCTCGTCTATGTGAAATTGTGCTGTTTAGGGAAACATATCTTTAGCAAACAGAAGATAAATTGACCATCCCACCACAAATTTATCTGACAAAAACACTAAGTGAAATATTGTCCTCATCCTCATGAATATGAAACAAATCAAGAATGTATTATTTTTGATAGATGGTCACATGGTACCAGTTTGTTTATTAATGATTTATGCTTAAGTAACATCTAAAGGATTTAATGAGGTATAGTAATTAGTCCAGCATTATGGGAGCAGGTCAAAACATGCATGGATTGTTTCAACAAACAACACCACATCACAACAGGCCATACAGAGGTATCATTGCATTGCAGTTTTAGTGTAATCTTTACGTGGTGCAACATGGTGTCATTAGAATAAGTGACATTTATAAAAGTGACATTTAACCATTGCATTTATACAGTAACTTTAGAATGTATTCACACCCCTTGACGTTTTTACACATTTGGGATAAAGTGGGATAACATTTTATTTAATTGTAATTTTCTGTCAGCGATCTACACAAAATACTCTACAAAATATATGAAAGAAAGAAAACACATATATATTGATTAGAGAAGTATTCAACCCCATAAGTCAATACATGTTAGAATCATCTTTGGTAGCGATTACAGTTGTGAGTCTTTCTGGGCAAGTCTCTAAGAGCTTTGCACACCTGGATTGTACATTATTATTTTTTTTAATTCTTCAAGCTCTGTCAAGTTGGTTGTTCATCATTGCTAGACAACTATTTTCAAGTCTTGCCATAGATATTCAAGCCGATTTATGTCAAAACTGTAATTAGGCCACTCAGGAACGTTCAACGTCGCCTTGGTAAGCAACTCCAGTGTATATTTGGCCTTGTGTTTTAGGTTATTGTCCTGCTGAAAGGTACATTTCTCTCCCAGTGTCTGGTGGAAAGCAGACTGAACCAGGGTTTCTTCTATGATTTTGCATGTGCTTAGCTCTATTCCGATTCTTTTTTATCCTGAAAATGTTCCCAGTCCATGACGATAACAGGCATACCCACAACATGAAGCAGCCACCACCATGCTTGAAAATATGAAGAGTGCTACTCAGTGATGTGTTGTGTTGGATTTGCCCCAAACATAACGCTTTGTATTCTGGACATAAAGTTAATTTCTTAGCAAAATTTTCCAAAGAACAAGATGCTAGTTTTGGAATATTTGTATTCTGTAGAGGCTTTCTTCATTTCACTCTGTCGTTTATGTTAGTATTGTGGAATAACTACATTGTTGTTGATCCATATTTAGTTTTTCTCCTATCATAACCATTTTAACCTTTATTTAACTAGGCAAGTCAGTTAAGAACAAATTCTTATTTACAGTGACAGCCTACACAGAAACCCAGATGACCCTGGTCCAATTCTGCAACGCCCTATGGTTGTGATACAGCCTGGATTTGAACCAGGGTGGCTGTAGTGACTAGCACTGAGATGCAGTGCCTTAGACCGCTGCGCCACTCAGGAGCCCCAGTGTACTGTAGTACTGTATATGTACTTTAGGTCATGTTAAGCCTATCATCAAATGTAACATATCATACATTTCCCAATAATAGGATCTCAAACTAAGTCTCTGCACCTAGTTCCCCATCAAACACAACTATTGAAAACACATTTGATTTTCCCAAATCATTCCGATGTGACTCAAAGTCCCAATTAAACAGCTTGAAATGCAACGTTCAAAGAACATGTCCCTCTTTGTGTGAGGTACACAGGAGAGAGACGCAGAAATCAAAGAGCAGGAATGTCATGTAATGCTGAGTGCTGAGTACAGTGAGGAACTGTTGTCTTACTGTGTCTCTTCTGAAGTCCCTGAACACCCAGGAGGATCACGTGCCTCCATTTCCCCTCTGGCATACACACAGGTTTAAAGAGCTCTCCCACTTACCTAGAACAAGAAAAAGGTAGACAAACTTAAATGATGCTGCACTGAAACAAGGAATTAAGTAAATATTTTTGGTTAAAAAAAATTGGATCTGAGCTTGTCACTCTATAGGTACACTGGAGGCAATGAATTCATTTACAATGTGAAATATTAGGAACTGTAAATGTTGTCACTGTACTACATAAGGACTAAAACCTTAAAACAAGGATTTAATTGGAATTCTGAATTCTGTGTTTCGGTTGTAAATGTTAAAATACATCAGAATGCTATGTACAATTTATATTACAGTAGAATACACACACAAAATAACATATTATAATTAGTAGTTGTGTACTTAAAAGGCAATTGAACAACAAGTAGATATTAGAAAGAAAAATTGTGTTTCTCCAAAAAGATTTCTTGCATAAACATTTCATAAATGGCTTACAAAACCTGTATATTTCAAGGACATACAAAACAGTGTGGCAATGAGGCATTGAATTCAACTTTAACCTTCATTGCTTCAGTGAAAGGTAAAGAATACATGTCACAGTGGTTCTCAATAGCTGTTTGGCAAGCACGTTGACAAAAGAGAGAAAAACTTAATATTTCATCCGATATTGCCAACCCCCCTCAAAATCTCTTAACCTTACAACTTGAAATCAGTCAGCCCAATACACGGTACAAATGTAATACCATTGAAGGCGTAACCTTTTAACAGATAAATCAGGAGAGCAAAAGTATCAGTCATTTACAAAAAGCTTTTGTCATTGGAGTGAGCCCATGTGAATGAATAGTCCCCAATGTAGTGTCACATGAAGTAGAAGTTGAGGCCGTAAACCTTTTCACAAATGCTATTATTGTCATTCAGATTAAATGTGCCTGTATTGAACAGATTTATCTCAAGAATTATGTGAAAATCCCAGAATGTAATTCATTAAAAGCAGTACGTTTCTGGGGACTTTGGCTCAAGCAGTTCTTACAGAGGAGAATGTCCAAAAGTGTTTAACATATAACACACATACACACACTTAAAGTGTAACTACACTAACAAAGGTTTGCAGAACACATGAAGCATAGAATAACTGTCTCTTTGAAACTCAAACATGTTCAGATATTAACAAGTTTCTAGCCTAAACCCATTGACCAAGCTCTCCCCCAAAAGTGGAGTCCTTTGAGGACTATAGGAATTTGAGTATGAGAGAGTGCCTCTGAATGTGAGCGAATGTCTGCGTACATTTGTAAGAGAGCTGGAGCGTCCCCTATCTATTTCAAGCCATTCCATTATTCCATCCCAACATTGATTATTTTTCAAGCTCAGGCATAAATCAATGGTTTCCAGAAGGCATCTTTATTATTACCTTCATTTGGATTTCAAATGACTTTGGCTGGCAGGTATCCTGGAAATGTTTTCTCCCTCCCTTCCATTTTCATCTATCCATCGTCAGAAAGAGAGTTGACGTACTGACTGCTAATAGTAACAGACACAGGCAACAGTGACCTGGGATGTCTGAAACACATCCGAAACCTGAAAGAATGTAGAAGAGCAACAACACACAGAGACTGATCCGCCGCAAAAATGCTAACTCCTCCTCAAAGTTTGTGCTGATTAATATATTTGTTTTGCAGCACTGTCTTCCTCTTCATGTTCAAGCTCCTGTTTTTTAGCCTGTCAAAGAAAAATGCATTAAAGCTCTCTACTCAAATCATGGGGAGCCAAATGTAAATGAGGTCGTGGGGAACAAATTGAGTGGAGTGACGATATCCCAACTGCATTCTTTTCACAACATGGCTACAGATCCCTTTCTCCTGACAGGAATAGATAACTAAGCCTCGGTAAATCAAATGCAAATTGAGTGGCAGAACAAACCCTTCTATTTGAAATGTTCTATTTGTGTTTCGCACTTTAGTATTCCATTAAGATCTGTGATTTTCTATGAGACCACCACACTGACAACCTGGAAGCGATGCACTTGGTTGCGTATTATCCACCTACTGTATCACGACAGCAAAAGAGTTCCATAGCAATTTAAGGTTTGGTATCAGAAAATTGCATAAATCTACCCAAACAAACGCCTAGTCGTTTATTATGCATCTCAGGAACCATGCTACAAATGTTAATGCCGGATAACAAATATTTCAATATAGAAGTGAGAGAGTGACGTAGAACTGTCATATTCAGTACACTTTAGAGAGCAAACAGACCTTTCAAATACGTTTTTAAGAATGTGTCAACGGAAATATAGAAAATAACATCATATGGATTCTGGGACATGCCTAAGCCATCCATCTAAGTGCTGTATGCAATGATAAGAATAGTTCATCCATCTGAGATCACCAACCTTGCTGTCACTGAATACAAAATAAGCAAAAATGATAGAAATCTATTCGAAATTCAATACAAGACCAATAGTATGTGGACACCTGCTTGTCGAACATCTCATTTCAAAATCAATAGCATTAATATGGAGTTGGTCCCCCTTTGCTGCTATAACAGCCTCCACTCTTCTGGGAAGGCTTTCCACTAGATGTTGGAACATTGCTGCGTGGACTTCCTTCCACTCAGCCACGCGCATTAGTGAGGTCGGGCACTGATGTTGGGTGATTAGGCCTGGTTTGCAGTCAGCGAAGGTTTTTGATGGAGTTGAGGTCAGGGCTCTGTGCAGGTCAGTCAAGTTCTTCCACACCGATTTCAACAAACCTTTTCTACATGGACCTTGCCTTTTTCCACAGGGGCATTGTCATGCTGAAACAGGAAAGGGCCTTCTCCAAACTGTTGCCACAAAGTTGGAAGTACAGAATCGTCTAGAATGTAATTGTATGTAGCTTTAAGCTTTAAGATTTCCCTCCACTGGAGCAAAGAGGCCTAGCCCGAACAATGAAAAACAGCCTCAGACCATTATTCCTCCTCCACCAAACTATACAGCTGGTACTATGCATTGGGGCAGGTAGCATTCTCCTGACATCCGCCAAACCCAGATTTGCCCGTCGGACTGCCAGATTGTGAAGTGTCATTCATCACTCCAGAGAACGCGTTTCCAATGCTCCAATGGCGGCAAGCTTTACACCCCTCCAGCCAATGATTGGCATTGCCATGCTGATCTTAGGCTTGTGTGTGGCTGCTTGGCCATGGATACCCATTTCATGAAGCTCCCGACGAACAGTTATTGTCCTGACATTGCTTCTAGAGGCAGTTTGGAACTCAGCAGTGAGTGTTGCAACCGAGGACAAACGATTTTTACACGCAACGCGATTCAGCACTCGCCAGTCCCGTTCTGTGAGCTTGTGTGGCCTACCACTTCGTGGCTGAGTCGTTGTTGCTCCTAAATGTTTCCACTTCTAAATAACAGGACTTACAGTTGAGCGGGGCAGCTCTAGAAGGGAAGACATTTAACGAACTGGCTTGTTGGAAAGGTTGCATCCTATGACGGTGCCACGTTGAAAGTCACTGTTCTCTTCAATAAGGCCATTCCACTGCCAATGTTTGTCTATGGAAATTTGCATGGATGTGTGCTTGATTTTATACACACCTGTCAGCAACGGGTGTGGCTGAAATAGCCAAATCCACTCATTTGAAGTGGTGTCCACATACTTTTGTATATATAGTGTATATTCTCTCTCCTAAAGGTGATGATTTGAGGGTCCAGCTTGCCTGTGCTTCCCCCTTCTCTCCCCATGAGTGGGGACTGAATCACTAGGAAAACTCAACTACTGTATACAATATGCCATCCACGCCAATGAGCATTCCCATTTGCTGACACACACTTCCTTTAGCTGACGAGTCATGCACCACCAAAGTCAGAAACTCATACATTTTCTTGCCCCCTAACAGCAGCACTTTCAATTACATGGAAAGTGGTCCCTGGAATGCAGAAGGTCTGCTTGGATTATAGAGGAGCCCATGGCCACTGAACTTTATGTTGCATGAGTAGTTCAAGTTCTAATGAGCAATTCTCATTATGCCAGTTTATTAGGTACACCACCCCGTTGACGAAAATGGATCGCTCCTACAGACAGTGATTCACGTGGCCGTGGCTTGCTAAATAAAGCAGGCAGACTGGCATCAAGGCATTCAGTAACTGTTCTATTGAACGTTAGAATGGGCAAAACGAGTAACCTAAGCGACTTTAGACGTGGTATGATCATCAATGCCAGGCTCGCCAGATCCAGTATTTCAGAAACGGCCACCCTCCTTGGCTTTTCACGCACGTGTCTAGGGTTTACCGAGAATGGTGCGATAATAAAAAAAGATCCAGTCAGCGGCAGTCCTGTAGGTGAAAACAGCTTGTTGATAAGAGAGGTTGAAGGAGAATGGCAAGAATCGTGCAAGCTAACAGGTGGCCCACAAACCAACAAATAATGGCGCAGTACAACGGTGGTGTGCAGAACGGCATCTCGGAACACACAACTCGTCAATCCTTTTCATGGATGGGCTATTGCAGCAGCCAACTACACTGGGATCCACTCCTATCAGCCAGTGATGGAAAAAGTACCCAATTGTTTTCTTTTATTTATTTTTTACGCATAGCCAGGGGCACACTCCAACACTCAGACATAATTTACAAACTAAGCTTTTGTGTTTAGTGAGTAGGTAGGGATGACCAGGGATGTTCTCTTGACAAGTGTGTGAATTGGACCATTTTCCTGTCCTGCTAAGCATTCAAAATGTAACGAGTACTTTTGGATGTCAGTGAAAATGTATGGAGTAAAAAGGACATTATTTTCTTTTGTCACGACTTCAGCTGATGTTGGTCCCTCTCCATTTTCGGGCGTCTACCGGCGGTCGACGTCACCGGAGTTCTAACCACCACCTATCCATTTCTGTCTTGTCATTATTCACACCCGGTCATCATTACCCTAATTACATGTGTTATTTAATCCTCTGTTCCCCCCATCAGTGTTGTCCGTGATTGTTTCATGTTTGTGGCTCGGTGTGTGAGCAGCTCTATTCTACGTTCGTAGATTTTGTGCCTTATTAAAGTAAGGAGTGTGTAACTGGTCTCCTGCGTTTGTTTCCGAAAAGACCTGCTGTAGAGCCACTACATCTTTAGGAATGTAGTGAAGTAAAAGTTGCAAAAAATATGAATAGTAAAGTACAGATACCCCAAAAAACGACTTAAGTAGTACTTTAAAGTATTTTTACTTAAGTACTTTACACCAATGCTATCAGTTAAAACAACAAGAAGTGGCTCCAGTGGCCACCCATCACCAACACTGGACAATTGAGGAGTGGAAAAACATTGCCTGGAACATGACAACGAGTTCAGTTTACTTAAGTGGCCTGCGCAGTCCCCAGACCTCAACCTAATAGAGCATCTTAGGGATGTGATGGAACGGGCTGTTCACAGCATGAATGTACCGCCGTCCAATCTGCAGCAACTGCGTGATGCCATAGCGTCAGCAGGGACCAACATCCCTGTGGAATGTTTTCGACACCTTGTAGAATGCCCCGAAGAATTCAGGCTATTCGATGACGTTGAGACTGGTGTTTTGCGGGTACTATTAAATGAAGCTGCCACTTAAGGACTTGTGAGGCGTCTGTTTCTCAAACTAGACACTCTAATGTACTTGTCCTCTTGCTCAGTTGTGCACCGGAGCCTCCCACTCCTCTTTATATTCTGGTTAGAGCCAGTTTGCGCTGTTCTGCGAAGGGAGTAGTACACAGCGTTGCACGATATCTTCAGTTTCTTGGCAATTTCTCGCATGGAATAGCCTTCATTTCTCAGAACAAGAACAGACTGACGAGTTTCAGAAGAAAGTTATTTGTTTCTGGCCATTTTGAGCCTGTAATCGAACCCACAAATGCTGATGCTCCAGATACTCAACTAGTCTAAAGAAGGCCAGTTTTATTGCTTCTTCAATCAGAACAGTTTTCAGCTGTGCTAACATAATTGCAAAAGGGTTTTCTAATGATCAATTAGCTAATCCAAGTTTATCATTTTAAAAGGCTAACACAACGTGCATTGGAACACAGGAGTGATGGTTGCTGATAATGGGCCTCTGTACACCTATGTAGATATTCCATTAAAATCAGCCGTTTCCAGCTACAATAGTCATTTACAACATTAACAATGTCTACACTGTATTTCTGATCAATTTAATGTTATTTTAATGGACAAAAAAAAAATTCTTTAAAAAACAAGGACATTTCAAAGTGACCCAACATTTTGAACAGTAGTGTATTGTCATGCGGTGTGTGTAGCTGGTGTAAGTAAGTCAGGCGCAGGAGAGAAGAGATGAGTGGACTAAGCACTTTACTCAGGCAAAGTCAAAATACAGAATGCAACCACATCACAAAACAAATCCCCAAAAACAAGTAAGGCAACACAAAGTACAAATAAACCGCAAAATACCGGCTGCCACAAAGCATGGGTGAAAACCAACAACCTGGCGTAAACCGGCATGCCAACAAACAATTCCCCACACAGACATGGGGGAAACAGTGGGTTAAATACAAAACAGTAATGAGGGAAATGTAATTCAGGTGTGTGGAAAAACAAGACAAAACAAATGGAAAAATGAAAGGTGGATCGGCGATGGCTAGAAGACCGGTGACGTCGACCGCCGAACGCCGCCCGAACAAGGAGAGGAACCGACTTCGGCGGAAGTCGTGACATGTATGTCATATTTACTATACAGTAAGAACACTTTGCATGGTTGACCTGACCACTGATGTAATGTATAGGATCCTGCTTATGCATAATAATGTCTATACATGACAGATGTAGCTACAAACAAAACTGTGCTAAATGGTTCCACTCTACTGTGAACTATTCATCCATGTATACGAGTCTGGCTACATTTTCAGATATGATACGTTTCTAATTTGGTCAGAAATTAGTTTTCATTGCAAGTTAAAGTTAAGTTTCTGGCTCGCTAGCTAAGGTTACGTGTATGATCTGTTTAGTAATATTATTCGAATGATAAATCCATTTGCATTGCTAGTTCAAATCAAATTCAAATCAAATCAAATGTATTTATAAAGCCCCCCTTACATCAGCTGATGTCAGAGTGCTGTACAGAAACCCAGCCTAAAACTCCAAACAGCAAGCAATGCAGGTGTAAAAGCACAGTGGCTAGGAAAAACTCCCTAGAAAGGCCAAAACCTAGGAAGAAACCTAGAGAGGAACCAGGCTGTGAGGGGTGGCCAGTCCTCTTCTGGCTGTGCCGGGTGCAAATTATAACAGAAAATTGACAAGATTTTAAAATGTTCATAAAACAGGCAGAACAGTTGAAACTGGAGAAGCAGCACGGCCAGGTGGACTCGGGACATCAAGGAGTCATCAGGCCAGGTAGGCCTTGAGGAATGGTCCTAATGCTCAGGTCCTCCGAGAGAGAGAGAAGAAGAAAAAAAAGAAAGAGAGAGACCTTCACACTCCTGGGCCAGACTACACTCAATCATAGGACCTACTGAAGAGATGAGTCTTCAATAACGACTTACAGGTTGAGACCGAGTCTGCGTCTCTCACATGGATAGGCAGACTATTCCATAAAAATTGAGCTCTATAGGAAAAAGCCCTGCCTCCAGCTGTTTGCTTAGAAATTCTAGGGACAGTAAGGAGGCCTGCGTCTTGTGACCGTAGCGTACGTGTAGGTATGTACGGCAGGACCAAATTGGAAAGATAGGTAGGAGCAAGTCCATGTAATGCTTTGTAGGTTAGCAGTAAAACCTTGAAATCAGCCCTTGCCTTAACAGGAAGCCAGTGTAGAGAGGCTAGTACTGGAGTAATATGATCAAATTTTGGGGTTCTAGTCAAGATTCTAGCAGCCGTGTTTAGCACTAACTGAAGTTTATTTAGTGCTTTATCCGGGTAGCCGGAAAGTAAAGCATTGTAGTAGTCTAACCTAGAAGTTACAAACGCATGGATTAACTTTTCTGCATCATTTTTGGACAGAAAGTTTCAGATTTTTACAATGTTACGTAGATGGAAAAAAGCTGTCCTTGAAACAGTCTTGATATGTTCGTCAAAAGAGAGATCAGGGTCCAGAGTAACGCCGAGGTCCTTCAGTTTTATTTGAGACGACTGTACAACCATCAAGATTAATTGTCAGATTCAACAGAAGATCTCTTTGTTTCTTGGGACCTAGAACTAGCATCTCTGTTTTGTCAGAGTTTAAAAGTAGAACATTTTCCGCCATCCACTTCCTTATGTCTGAAACACAGGCTTCCAGGGAGGGCAATTTTGGGGCTTCACCATGTTTCATCGAAATGTACAGCTTTGTGTCATCCGCATAGCAGTGAAAGTTAACATTATGTTTCCGAATGACATCCCCAAGTGGTAAAATATATAGTGAAAACAATAGTGGTCCCAAAACAGAGCCTTGAGGAACACCGAAATGTACAGTTGATTTGTCAGAGGACAAACCATCCACAGAGACAAACTGATATCTTTCCGACAGATAAGATCTAAACCAGGCCAGAACTTGTCCATGTAGACCAATTTGGGTTTCCAATCTCTCCAAAAGAATTTGGTGATCAATGGTATCAAAAGCAGCACTAAGGTCTAGGAGCACGAGGACAGTTGCAGAGCCTCGGTCTGACGCCATTAAAAGGTCATTTACCACCTTCACAAGTGCAGTCTCAGTGCTATGATGGGGTCTAAAACCAGACTGAAGCGTTTCGTATATATTGTTTGTCTTCAGGAAGGCAGTGAGTTGCTGCGCAACAGTTTTTTCAAACATTTTTGAGAGGAATGGAAGATTCGATATAGGCCGATAGTTTTTTATATTTTCTGTGTCAAGGTTTGGCTTTTTAAGAGAGGCTTTATTACTGCCACTTTTAGTGAGTTTGGTACACATCCGGTGGATAGAGAGCTGTTTATTATGTTCAACATAGGAGGGCCAAGCACAGGAAGCAGCTCCTTCAGTAGTTCAGTTGGAATAGGGTCCAGTATGCAGCTTGAAGGTTTAGAGGCCATGATTATTTTCATCAATGTGTCAAGAGATATGGTACTAAAAAACTTGAGTGTCTCTCTTGATTTTATGTCCTGGCAAAGTTGTGTGGACTCAGGACAACTGAGCTTTGGAGGAATACAGAGATTTAAAGAGGACTCCGTAATTTGCTTTCTAATGATCATGATCTTTTCCTCAAAGAAGTTCATGAATGAATCACTGCTAAAGTGAAAGCCATCCTCTCTTGGGGGAATGCTGCTTTTTAGTTAGCTTTGCGACAGTATCAAAAATAAATGTTGGATTATTCTTATTTTCCTCAATTAACTTGGAAAAATAGGATGATTGAGCAGCAGTGAGGGCTCTTCGATACTGCACGGTACTGTCTTTCCAAGCTAGTCAGAAGACTTCCAGTTTGGTGTGGCGCCATTTCCGTTCCAATTTTCTGGAAGCTTGCTTCAGAGCTCGGGTATTGTCTGTATACCAGGGAGCTAGTTTTTTATGGCAAATGTTTTTTTGTTTTTAGGGGTGCGACTGCATCTAGGGTATTGCGCAAGGTTACATTGAGTTCCTCAGTTAGGTGGTTAACTGATTTTTGTACTCTGACGTCCTTGGGTAGGTGGAAGGATTCTGGAAGGGCATCTAGGAATCTTTGGGTTGTCTGAGAATTTATAGCACGACTTTTGATGATCCTTGGTTGGGGTCTGAGCAGATTATCTGTTGCGATTTCAAACGTAATAAAATGGTGGTCCGATAGTCCAGGATTATGAGGAAAAACATTAAGATCCACAACATTTATTCCACGGGACCAAACTAGGTCCAGAGTATGACTGTGGCAGTGAGTAGGTCCGGAGAAATGTTGGACAAATCCGACAGAGTCGATGATGGCTCCAAAAGCCTTTTGGAGTGGGTCTGTGGACTTTTCCATGTGAATATTAAAGTCACCAAAAATTTGAATATTGTCTGCCATGACTACAAGGTCCGATAGGAATTCAGGGAACAGTGAGGAACGTTGTATATGGCCCAGGAGGCCTGTAAACAGTAGCTATAAAAAAGTGATTGAGTAGGCTGCATAGATTTCATGCAGAAAGACGAAAAAGACAAACGTCGTTTTTTTTGTTTTTTGTAAATAGAAATTTGCTATCGTAAATGTTAGCAACACCTCTGCCTTTGTGGGATGCGCGGGGGATATGGTCACTAGTGTAACCAGGAGGTGAGGCCTCATTTAACACAATAAATTCATCAGGCTTATCACATCGAGATTATGATCAGTGATTAGTTCATTGACTAGAACTGCCTTGGAAGTGAGGGATCTAACATTAAGTAGCCCCATTTTGAGATGTGAGGTATCACAATCTCTTTCAATAATGGCAGCAATGGAGGATGTCTTTATTCTAGTGAGATTGCTAAGGCGAACACCGCCATGTTTAGTTTTGCCCAACCTAGGTCGAGGCACAGACACAGTCTCAATAGAGATAGCTGAGCTGACTACACTGACTGTGCTAGTGGCAGACTCCACTAAGCTGGCAGGCTGGCTAACAGCCTGCTGCCTGGCCTGCACCCTATCTCATTGTGAAGCTAGAGGAGTTAGAGCCCTGTCTATGTTCGTAGATAAGATGAGAGCACCCCTCCAGCTAGGATGGAGTCCGTCACTCCTCAACAGGCCAGGCTTGGTCTTGTTTGTGGGTGAGTCCCAGAAAGAGGGCCAGTTATCTACAAAGTCTATCTTTTGTGTGGGGCAGAAAACAGTTTTCAACCAGCGATTGAGTTGTGAGACTGCTGTAGAGCTCATCACTCCCCCCTAACTGGGAGGGGGCCAGAGACAATTACTCGATGCCGACACATCTTTCTAGCTGATTTACACACTGAAGCTATGTTGCGCTTGGTGACCTCTGACTGTTTCATCCTAACATCGTTGGTGCCGACGTGGATAACAATATCTCTATACTCTCTACACTCGCCAGATTTAGCTTTAGCCAGCACCATCTTCAGATTAGCCTTAACGTCGGTAGCCCTGCCCCCTGGTAAACAGTGTATGATCGCTGGATGATTCGTTTCAAGTCTAATACTGCGAGTAATGGAGTCGCCAATGATTAGAGTTTTCAATTTGTCAGAGCTAACGGTGGGAGGCCTCGGCATCTCAGACCCCGTAACGGGAGGAGTAGAGACCAGAGAAGGCTCGGCCTCTGACTCCGACCCGCTGCTTAATGGGGAAAACCGGTTGAAAGTTTCTGTCGGCTGAATGAGCGACACCGGTTGAGCATTGCTACAGCATTTCCTTCCAGAAGCCATGAGAAAATTGACCGGCTGCGGGGACTGTGCGAGGGGATTTATACTACTATCTGTACTTACTAGTGGCACAGACGCTGTTTCATCCTTTCCTACACTTACATTTCCCTTGCCTAACGATTGCGTCTGAAACTGGGCTTGCAGCACAGCTATCCTCGCCATAAGGCGATCGTTCTCCTGTATATTATGAGTACAGCGACTGCAATTAGAAGGCATCATGTTAGTGTTACTACTTAGCTTCGGTTGGTGGAGGTCCTGACGAAACACGTCCAGATAAAGCGTCCGGAGTGAAAAAGTTGAATAAAAAATATATATAAACGGTAATTACAAAGTAAAAACCGTAAAGCTGGCAGGTAGCAAAGTTAGGTTAGCAACAAAACGCACAGCACGCACGTAGTTATCCTCTTGGGGATAATTAAGGAGCAGTGGGGCGCTACGGACATCCGTAATAATGTAGAGTGCCAAATTCAAAATGCAAATAGTGTTATAGTGTTATAAAACATTCATAAAAATACAAGTGTTGCACACTCTTCAAAAGCTTAGACTCTTGGCAATCTCACAGCGTTGTCAGATTTCAAAAAGTCTTTACGGCGAAAGCACAACATTTGATTGTCTGAGGACAGCACCCCATGTACGTCCCATGTTAGCATAATAATAAAACCAGCGCGGGTGTCACAAAACACATAAATCACTTACCTTTGATGATCTTCTGCTGATGGCAATCCGAAGTGTCCAAGCAAGACATCCAATGTTCCTTTTGTTAGAAAAAGTCCCTATTTATATCCATAAATCTCTGTTTGGTTGGCGCGTTCTGTTCAGAAAATCCACCGTTCACTCGCCCAATCTAGAAGACACAGAGACCGGTGAAAATATACCTATAAACTGTGTCCAAACAAATCAAACCACGTTTCTAATCGATCCTTAGCTACACTATTAAGTTTATTAACGATTATAATTCACACGGATAATATCCTGAACGTTTCTGATTATAATGAGCGAACCAAATGGAGGATTTATGGATAAAATACATTACTTTTTCTAACAAAAGAACCATGGATTGTCTTCGTTGGACACTTAAGATGACCTCAGCAGAAGTTCTTCAACAGGTAATTCATTTGTTTTCGCTGTGAAATGTGTTATGTGTGTGCCATGATGGCTAATCGATTCATGGCTATGGGAAAAATATGTGAGGTGCTACCCTCAAACAATCAAATGTGCTGCTTTCGCCGTAAAGCCTTTTTGAAATCTGACAACGCTGTGATATTGCCAAGAAACAGAGCTTTTGATGAGTATGGAACACTTGTATATTGGTGGATGTTTAATAATTCAACTTTGGGATTTTGAATTTGGCGCCTTACATTTCACCTGGTAGTGTCGGGAGCAGCCCGCTAGCGCCCCAGTGATCCCTGAGAAGTTAAGAGTGTAAACCTAATCTCAGCTCGTTACCTGTATAAAAGACACCTGGGAGCCAGAAATCTTTCTGATTGAGAGGGGGGTCAAATACTTATTTCCCTCATTAAAATGCAAATCAATTTAAAACATTTTTCACATGCGTTTTTCTGGATTTTTTTGTTGTTATTCTGTCTCTCACTGTTCAAATAAACCTACCATTAAAATAATTTCTTTGTCAGTGGGCAAACGTACATAATCAGCAGGGGATCAAATACTTTTTTTCCCTCACTGTATATCCACAGTAAAACAAATCCTATATCAACATAACCTGAATGACCATTGTTATGTTTGGAGGATAAAGGGGGAGGCTTGCAAGCCAAAGAACACCATCCCAATCGTGAACCACGGGGGTGGCAGCATCATGCTGTGGGGGTGCTTTGCTGCAGGAGGGACTGGTGCACTTCACAAAATAGATGGCATCATGAGGGAGAAAAATTATGTGGATATATTGAAGCAACATCTCAAGACAACAGTCAGGAAGTTAAAGCTTGGTTGCAAATGGGTCTTCCAAATGGACAATGACCCCAAGCATACTTCCAAAGTTTAGGCAAAATGGCTTAGGACAACAAAGTCAAGGTATTGGAGTGGCCATCACAAAGCCCTGACCTCAATCCCATAGAAAAATGTGTGGGGAGAACTGAAAAAGCGTGTGAGAGCAAGGAGGCCTACAAACCTTACTCAGTTATACCAGCTCTGTCGGGAGGAATGGGACAAAATTCACCCAACTTATTGTGGGAAGCTTGTGGAAGGCTACCCAAAACATTTGACCCAAGTCAAACAATATTGAGGCAATGCTACCAAATATAAATTGAGTGTATGTAAACTTCTTGACCCACTGGGAATGTGATGAAAGAAATGAAAGCTGAAAGAAATCATTATTTCTACTATTATTCTGACATTTAACATTCTTAAAATAAAGTGCTGATCCTAACTGACCTAAGACAGGGAATTGTTACTAGGATTAAATCTCAAGAATTGTGAAAAAGTGAGTTTAAATGTATTTGGCTAAGATGTATGTAAACTTCCGACTTCAACTGTAGGAACGAATCTAGGTGGTGGGTCACATATTTGATTCTAGGCCTGCTTATGGGGGTGAGGCCTCTTTTCTTATGCTCTGAGTCAAAGAGATTCTGAAATGTGCTGGAAAATAAAGCAGCACAATGAAAGAAAATAATCTGTTTTAATGAGACAGGCATGCGATTTAACCACATCTAATATCATTCAAATTCATATTCTTCAAAGACGTTTTCAAATTCATTGCGTAACTCAGAATTCAGAGAGATTATTGTGTCTCCGATACTGAAGGTGGGGGAGGTGGATTTCTAATCTCTCTCTGTCACACTTCATTTAGCCCATTAATTAACAAATAATCTCTATAGTAAAATGACTGGAAACCAAATGAAGCATTTAGGTTGGTTCATTTAGGGGGTTTTGCCTGTCATCTAGAGCCCTCAGTCATGCGAAGGAAGAAAACTGTTCGATAGCGGTTTATTTTACTTCTCCCAGCCAAATAAATAATTCTGTCAGTCATCCATTCAATGACCAAGACCTGAATACTAATTTACATGAATCATAGTGGTTTAATCATATTTTCCCAGTACAACATGACAGCTTTTGAAGTAGGGACATATTTATATAATATTTGTGTATATTGAGTTGAATTGTGTATATTGATGTGTATAAAGGGCTATATACCATATATTCACTTGACCACTGTTGTGGAAGACTGGTTTGTAAAAAAATCGCATACTACACTACCATCAGCAACTTTGGAAGTATGCTTAGGGTCAATGTCCATTTGGAAGACCCATTTGCAACCAAGCTTTATCTTCCTGACTGATGTCTTGAGATGTTGCCTCAATATATCCACATAATTTTCAATCTTCATGATGCCATCTATTTTGTGAAGTGCACCTGTCCCTCCTGCAGCAAAGAACCCCCACAACATGATGCTGCCACCCCCGTGCTTCACGGTTGGGATGGTGTTCTTTGGCTTGCAAGCCTCCCCCTTTTTCCTCCAAACAGAATGATGGTAATTTTGGCCAAACAGTTCTATTTTTGTTTCATCAGACCAGAGGAAATTCCTCCAAAAAGTAACATTTTTGTCCCCATGTGCAGTTGCAAACAATAGTCTGTCTTTTTTATGGTGGTTTTGGAGCAGTGGCTTCTTCCTTGCTGAGCGGCCTTTCATGTTATGTCGATATAGTACTCGTTTTACTGTGGATATAGATACTTTTGTACCTGCTTCTTCCAGCATCTTCACAAGGTCCTTTGCTGTTGTTCTGGGATGCATTTGCACTTTTCGCACCAAAGTACGTTCATCTCTAGGAGACAGAACGCGTCTCCTTCCTGAGCGGAATGACAGCTGTGTGGTTCTTCTGTGTTAATACTTGAGTACTATTGTTTGTACAGAGGAACGTGGTACCTTCAGGCATTTGGAAATTGCTCACTGAGTTTGAAGGTAGGCCTTGAAATACATCCACAGGTACACCTCCAATTGACTCAAATGTCAATTAGCCTATCAGAAGCTTCTAAAGCCATGAATTTTCCAAGCTTTTTAAAGGCACAGTCAACTTAGTGTATGTAAACTTCTGACCCATTGGAATTGTGATACAGTGAATTATAAGTGAAATTATCTGTCTGTAAACAATTGTTGGAAAAATTACTAGTGTCATGCACAAAGTAAATGTCCTAACCGACCTGCCAAAACTAGAGTTTGTTAACAAGAAATTTGTGGAGTGGTTGAAAAACAAGTTTTAATGACTCCAACCTAAGTGTATGTAAACTTCCGACTTCAGCTGTATATCACCATGTAGACAGATTACAACATAAAACAATTTCAAAGATTTTACTTAGTTAGTTCATATATGGAAATCAATCAATTGAAATAAATTAATTATGCCCTAATCTATGGATTTTACATGACTGGGAATACAGATATGCATTTGTTGGTCACAGATAAAGTAGGAGCGTTGATCAGAAAACGAGTCAGTATGTGGTGTGACAACCATTTGCATCATGCATCTTCTTCGCATCAGGCTGTTGAATGTGGCCTGTGGAATGTTGTCCTACTCTTCTTCATTAGCTGTGCGAAGTTGCTGGATATTGGAGTGAACTGGAACACGCTGTCTTACACATCAATACAGAGCATCCCAAACATGCTCAATGGGTGAATTGTCTGGTGAGTATGCAGGCCATGTAAGAACAGAATTTTCAGCTTCCAGGAATTGTGTACAGATCCTTGAGACATGGGGCCGTGCATTATTATGTTGAAACATGAGGTGATGGCAGCGGATGAATGGCACGACAAATAGGACTCAGGATCTCGTACGGTATCTTTGTGCATTTAAATTGCCATCGATAAAAATGCAATTGTGTTTGTTGTCCGTAGCTTATGCGTGTCCATACCATAACCCTACTGCCAGCTTGGTATGGCCACCTCTTGTTCACAACTTTGACATCTGCAAATCGCTCGCCCACACAAAACCTGGATTCATCCATGAAGAGCACACTTCACCAGCGTGCTAGTGGCCATCGTAGGTGAGCATTTGCTTGTCACGACGCTGAACTGCAGTCAGGTCAAGACCCTGGTGAGGACGACGAGCATGCAGGTGAGCTTCCCTGAGACGGTTTGTGACAGTTTGTGCAGAAATTCTTCGGTTGTGCAAACTCATCGTTTCATCAACTGTCCAGGTGGTTGGTCTCAGACGATCCCGCAGGTGAAGAAGCCGGATGTGGAGGTCCTGGGCTGGTATGGTTACACGTGGTCTGTGGTTGTGAGGCTGGTTGGACTTACTGCCAAATTCTCTAAAACAACGTTGGAGGCAGCTTATGGTAGGGAAAGGAACATTAAATTCTCTGGCAACTGCTCTGGTGGACTTTCCTGCAGTCAGCATTCCAATTCCACACTCCCTCAAAACTCGAGACATCTGTGCCATTGTGTTGTGACAAAACTGCACATTTTAGAGTGGCCTTTTATTGTCCCCAGCACAAGGTGCACCTGTGTAATGATCATGCTGTTTAATCAGATTCTTGAGCAATGCAGCCAATCTCAGAGATATCTCCAGTTCCTGAGCTACAGTAGCCCAGGCAGCAGCAGAGAAGAAAGACTGGTTCATATCCATTCCCTTTTTATCATTAGACATTTATATTTTCAGTTCCAGGAAGGCCTCCTCAGCGTGTCGGGCCAGATCAGTGACAAAGCTGGGAATCCATGGACACGGGCTTCCTTTCTCTCTGTAAACGCCAGATCACCGCAGCTGTGCCGGATAGGCTATTGTGTATTGAGTGGGCAGGGTCTATTTACAGTCAGATTGAGAAAATTATGAAATGTAGAGATGGGGAAAGCTCTTATGAGGCCAGTTGGGGGACAATTATTCCAAGGCTCGTCAAAACTACTAAACGCTACATGCAAAAAATGTGTTTACTCGTATGCCGTATGATTGCATTGTGGTCTATTACTGGTTGCCCAGGGAAACCCATCTAGTTATCACACCCCTGCATTTCTCCCTCTCTTTTGTTTCCCAAACCATTGATCCCCACTGTGAAAGATATCCAAAGACAATTCCGCTGCAAGGTAAGATACCATCATGGTTTTTGTTATTTGAAATCCTAAC
Source organism: Brachymystax lenok tsinlingensis (assembly GCA_030435695.1). Lineage (NCBI taxonomy): Eukaryota > Metazoa > Chordata > Actinopteri > Salmoniformes > Salmonidae > Brachymystax > Brachymystax lenok. Next base: position 10,583,152 of record CM059794.1, on the reverse strand, counting down.
TGTTTTGAACACTGACTCATCTCTGGTGCCTCTAATGATTTCTGCATGCTCTTTATCTATTTTCATATGTTTGTTTACATGTCGATGCACTTGGATAAACTCCAGAGGCTCAAAAAGTAAAACAATCTACTGCCTCACGTCATATGACTTGTTTGATTCTGTCTACGTTAGATAAACAACCTTATCTATCAGTAAAAGGTCAGTGCAAAAGCCATTCTGCATATCTGTATACAAAGTACTCACACTTAAACAATTATGTATTGTTTCCAAGACAATTAGAGAAGTGAAGCAACACAGAGACAGTAGAAAACAACTCATCCGGAGGTTATATTGATCAAAGAAAGAACAAGGACATACCATATGTGTCAGAAAAAGATCAACACAAAAGCAGAGGAGCATTTCAAAAGGCTGAGCATTTGTATTTCCTTGAGAGGCTTAAAGGGATACTTCAGGATTTTGACAACGAACTTGTGGATACAATTTTTATGTCTCTGTGTGCAGTCTGAAGGAAGTTGCTAACTAGCGTTAGCACAATTGCTAATTAGCATTAGCACAATGACTGGAAGTCTAAGGTAACTGCTAGCATGCTAGTAGATACCATGGACTTCCAGTCATTGTGCTAACTCTAGTTACCATTGGCTCGCAAAACTACCTCTAACATACTTCATACTGGATGCAGAGACATAAAAATGATATCCATGAGTTCATCTGACTCTGGGAAAGTAGATAAAGGGCCTCATAGCCATAATCCCAAGTATCCTTTTAATGAAAAACGTACCTGAATCACCTTACATTCCCCCTGGAGAGTAGCTGTAAAGCACGTGTAAAACTCATTCCATGGAGGGTCGAGTGTCTGTGGGTTTTTGCTCCACCCTTGTACTTGATTGGTTGTCTAAGTCTTAATTGACAGGAAAATGAGTGGAATGAGTTTGACACCCCCTGGTGTAAAGCATTTACGGATGTAAGCAAGATTAAGCAATATCTTTAAGACTCTAATAATAGCTATTTAAGACTAATTATAGCTCTGAATTGAGAGATTCATACTGACACAGATACTAGCCAGGATATCTACACTCTGTCGTCAGTTTATTAGATACACACATCTAGTACTGGGTCGGACTCCCATTCGCCTCCAGAACAGCCTGAATTCTTTGAGCTTGGATTCTACAAAGTGTGGAATTCAAACCTTGCTCAATTGGTATCAAGGGACTAAACGTGTGTAAGGAAAACATTGCCCGTACCATTAACACCGGGCAGGAGGGGCCATGGACTCATGCTGTTTACGCCAAATCCTGACCAGGCAATGTTTTTCCACTCCTCAATTGTCCAGTGTTGGTGATCGTGTGCCCACTGGGCCACTTCTTCTTCTTTTTAGCTGATAGGAGTGAAACCCGGTATGGTCATCTGCTGCAATAGGCCATCCGTGACAAGGACCAACGAGTTGTGCGTTCCGAGATGCCGTTCTGCACACCACTGTTGTACTCCACCGTCATCTGCCTTTCTTGCCCACGAGTTAGCTTGCATGATTCTTGCCCTTCTCCTTCGATCTCTCTCATCAACGAGCTGTTTTCGCCCACAGGACTTCCACTGATTGGAAACTTTTTGTTTGTCGCACCCTTCTCGGTAAACCGTAGACACTGTTGTGAGTGAAAATCAAACGGATTACTGAGATACTGGATCGGTGCGCCTGAAACCAACTCTCAAAGTCGCTTAGGTCACGTTTGTCCCATTGTAACGTTTAATCGAACAGTAAGTGAATGCCTCGATGCCTGTCTGCCTGCTTCATACAGCAATCCGCGGCCATGTGACTCACTGTCCACAGGAGCAAACCATTTTCGTGAACAGGGTGATGTACCTAATAAACAGATACAGCATCAGGGTGAATCTAGTTCAAGATGCCTGGTAGTTTGGATAAATAACAAAAATTCATTACAATTATGTTATGTACAGTATATTGGATAGAGTTATACTGTAAATGTAGATTCCCCTAGCTCTGGACCTCCCGAGTGGCGCAGCGGTCTAAGGCACTGCATCGCAGTGCTAGAGGCATCGCAGCCGGCAGCCACCGGGAGACCCATGAGTGGGCGCACAATTGGCCCAGCGTCTTCCGGGTTAGGGGAGGGTTTGGCCGGCTGGGATGTCCTTGTCCCATCGCGCTCTAGAGACTCCTTGTGGCGGCCGGGTGCATGCACGCTGACTTCGGTCACCAGCTGTACGGTGTGTTTCCTCCGATACATTGGTGTGGCTGGCTTCCGGGTTAAGCAGGCAGTGTGTCAAGAAGCAGTGCGGCTTGGCAGGGTCTTGTTTCCCGAGGATGCATGGCTCTCGACCTTCACCTCTCCCGAGACTGTACGGGAGTTGCAGCAATGGGACAAGACTGTAACTACCAATTGGATATCACGCAATTGGGGTGAAAAGGGGTTAAAAAAATCTAGAAAATAAAAAAATTCCTCTAGTTCTGTTATCCAAACCACAGAATGAGTCTCATTAAATCAGAACTGCCTTCACAGAGAGTGGGAATACTTAGCAGGCCAGGATTTGTGTACTGTATACAAAGGAAGATGTAGAGCAGCATGGTTACCTTTAATTAATGCAGATGTGAAAACACAATCCCCTGCTCGCTTCCATTGACTTAGATATTCTAGATTGACTCTGCCAGCGCTCCTGTGGAACCTTCCCTGGTATATGCTACTAATGCTCTGAGATAATCACTTCTCTGAAGCATTTCAAGCATGCTTCAATGAGGCACAACACAAGCTACAATTATGGCTTACCTCACTACAGTATGTCTTACGCTTCGAACACACAGACAGAGTCATTGCGCAAAATAGTATGCAGCATCATCTGGATATGTACGCAACAAAAGTTCAACATTCAGCTTCTGCTACCATTTCTGTCAAGCCGTCTACGCTTACAGTTTGGCGCATACATTCAATAAATCCAACATATTCACCACACCGAACGCACTGCAACTGCCTCTGCAACGCAATGCTGCAAGGCAAACACAGCGTTTCATTGGAAATTAATGTTATTCTGGTGTACCAAAATGCAATGACGCTGTCGGAGTGTTCGAATCGTTAACTATTTGTCTGGAAAACAAAAATGAAGATAAGAGCATCTGCTAAATTACTAATATGTCAATGTAAAATGTAAACTAGAAAACGGTGTACAGGAATGCCATTAATGCAACAGTGTTTTCAGGGTTCATTGGTATTCTGGTTATGCTGGGTGGCAGTCAGAATCCCACTGTATCTTTCTGACATTATTTGATTGTTGTATATTTGGAAATGCAGGCCTTGTTAATAAGGTTGGGAGGTATGCTGCTCAGTGTGAGTCTACAGATATCATAAAGAATGGTAAAAACTCCCCAAATGTATACCAGTACAGAGTAGATATTAAAGATGAAATCATAAATGTTTGATATGATTTATATGATCGGTCTGCCTGTGATCAGGGTTGCCCTGACATTTCTATCTTTGTTACATTGGCGCCCTCGGAGCATTGGGAGATTAATGATCACGTTATTGGCATTCATTTTGACACTACTCTCTATAAACCATTTAGACATTCAGTGGCACACAAGACCTTTTGAAACCCTACATTTCTAAACCGAGACATTTATCAAAAACACACCTGAAAATTTTGGGAATAGGGTAATCTGGGGCAAACTTTGTAGTTGTTTCAACAAATACGATCGCCAGCTTGATAGGATTTCGAAAAGGAATCACCACCTGCACTGGTAAAGTTCTTCTGTGTGTTTCCTGGCTGACTGGGGTTATGGGACCAAAGACAACATGGATTACATGACTGCGCGACTAGAATGGTGCCTGCTCAGTCACCCATGCGAGCCCGAGTTTTGGCAGCTGACACATTTGTACTTCTCAGTGAGTTGCTGAGCAAAACAGTGTTCACCCAGGATGTGTTCATCAGGGAGCCTGGGAAGTGTGTAGTTCATGATTTGGAGAAAAGGCAAGGGGACAGAGCCCATACTTAAAGCTTTGTGGCCCAGAGAGAACACAGAGAGAGCAGGAGAATTTAATAACGTTGTACACTTTTCTAGTGTATTAGCCTTATTGATTACACTCCCATAGCCAGGAGGGCTGTCTAAAAGGGTTGACTTGTATTTCACAAGAGTAAATAACCTAAAGGCTCACACAAAATGAAGCCGCCTCATCCAGAACCCGAGGAAATGAGGCAGTCAAGAAAACATGGAGCTAAACAAATATGTTACTCTATGTTAATGTGATTCTGTCACTGATGTCCCAACAGTGAAAGGCTTTTGTAGATGTGTTCACACCACTATCAGTTGGGCAATTGAAAACTACATAATTGCTGATTTATGCATGACTGTTTGGAGACCCTATTAAAAGTGTTGGTTAAATAAATGATTAGCAAATTCACCAATGCTATTAAAAGCTCGAACAAACCTTATTTTCTTGGCATCAGCCCCATCGCCTGGAAATCTGTGTTGATATGCTATATGAAATATGTGTTCATATGCTACATGAAATGTATGCTGCCAACAGACAGGCTTTATTACAACCATTCATTAGGCCACTATCTATCCTTCTAAAATTACTGCACTTTATGGTTCATTTTATATAGACAGTGGTCGTCTACTGAACAAATGCTATTTTGTCATGGTTTTTCCATGCAGGCCTGATGCTGGAACTACAACTCATCTACTCCCTGGAGATTAGCACGGGCCCATTCTAGGACTATTGTAATCTGTTTACCATACAGGCTCTTTATCATGCCGTAGGAGAGTAGTGTAGTCTGGGCCTCAGTCCCTGTGCCAGCCCAGCTCCACTCTAATCCACACTTCATGTGGGGAAAACGAATGAAGAGGGAGAAAAAGCCCTGTGGAGGTAGCACACAGCTACAGATGTAGGTTCTTAATTTGAGCCAGTTTTCTACATCAGGAAAACAATCCTGCAGAAACAGGAAATGTGAATTAGTATGTGGATTATAATTAATGGGAATTTTACAGTGGAAATTACAAACTTTAGAAGCCTTTTTTAAACTTTGAATACACTACAAGTTTGCATTTCCTGCTGTTCAGGAAAATTCTCAGCAGCAAAAGTGTGATCAAATTAAGATCCTACATCTGTAAGGCCGTGCAAGCTGATCCGGTTCGGGGGAATTCATCAACCTACCACTATACTGTACACAGAACTGCCTTTGTGGAGGGGTGAAGTGAAGAATTGATCGGTTTCCTGAGGAAACAGGGAAACATTTTTGGGTTTCATTCTGGTGATTACGATCATATTATACGCTTGCTTTTGCCAAGGCCATGTTGCCAATCCTCGCACAGGGATATCGAACGTCGGCTTGGACCTCGGGACGTGAAGTGTGTGACCCAGCGACAGCAAATTATGAAATTGAGGGATTCTTAACTACAGTTGGGTATGTATTGTTTCGACCGGATGCAAGTAAAATTAGTAACTGTACTCAGGGTCCAAAAGAAGGAATACATGATTATGTGGATTGGATGGATGATGCATTACGTACAAATCTGACAATGGGGGATAGATACAATCAAAATGCATGAATTTCTACGTCTGCTTTGATGGCAGGATTGAAACCTACTAGCTCCTGATTCACAGACTGTACTTATGTAGTGAGTAAAATGTAAATTGACGGTATTAATCATTTATTTATAGCAGCCTTGTATGTAGGCCTCTTCAAGGACAATCTCATCTTATCTGATCTTATCTCACTATGGCATTACAGGTAGTAGTATTAGCAATATTGTACAAATAAATCCAGGGCACCTAGCGCTTAAATTTAAGTGTATTGGGGTCATCAATATGCTGCCACGCTGGACTCAAAGCAGACCATGTGATGTATTAGCATAACTCTTGTTTCCAAAGTGAAAGTCCCCTGCCTGGTAATTTATGTGTCTACGAAATTAGAAAGCTCCAGCGCCAGGTTCTGAGTTAAATTTGTTATTGTGTCTCTCTGCAGTTTATCTCAGATGATAGATGAATGCAGGCCTTCATTACTTCCTTCAGGTTCGCAATCAAGTTGTCCCTCATTTGTCAAGGCTTTTCTCCTTTATTCTGATTGTCTTTTGTAAGCCAACTTGTTTAAAGGAGAGAAGAAAGACGAGAAACCCTTGTGGTAATTAGTTACCATAGAAATGGGTTGAGACGGATGGGTGAGAGATAGCATTTGTGGAGGAGTCCTTTGGATGTGTGCCATTGAAAACAGACGTTGAGCTCCTTCATGCATTGAACAAAACACCATTGCCTGTTACCATACAAAGATTATTTGGTGACAAAACAGAGAAATGAACCCAGCACTCTTTAATGATTTACTACTTTTCATTTCACTTCCTCTTTGTAATGAGATCATGTTTGAAAAAAGCTTAATTTCGTCCACAATGGTTTTAGGATTACACAAATTAATACCTCAAAGTGCACCCCGGGACTTTTGTTTATAATCCATCAGTGACATAAATATAATTGGATTATAATGGTGGAATTTATTTGCATATCTTACTCAATTATGTTTTTCAATATGTTTATGTGGGATGACATGAAATCTTGGCAACAGAGGAGAGGGAATAGAACTTGGCTTGAGACATGTAATACTGTAAGTACTTCACAGTCCATAGACAGTGGTGTCATTTTCACACTTATCCTACAAGATGTTCACTCTTGCACAGCAAATCAATGAAATCTGTCCATGACCTCAGCTTCAATGGCAGCAAGACACGGGCAAGCAAATACCCTAGAAGCATATGACCTTGTGTATCTATTCTCTCGAATGAACAAAACAAGCTAAGCAAGACAAGCTGGCGTGTGACAAACAGTGAAATGTACTGGTCCAAAAAATAAAACTATGGATGAGGTCAGCGACCTCAAGAGAACATGAGATTTCAACCCAACATGAACCCTTTGGCAAAAATGTGCCTTGAGTTCTTGTAAACAAAACACACAGCTAATATCTTACGATTACAAGCATACCCATAACATGATGCTGCCACTACAATACTTGAAAATACAGAGGGTTTCACTCTGTGTTGTATTTGATTTGACCCAACCCTATAGTTTTTAATTTATGTGTTGTGTTGTCTTGCAGTATTATTTAACAGCCTTGTTGAAAACAGAATGGATGATTTGGTGTGTTTTCTTTTTAAACAAAGGCTTCTTTCTTTTCGCTTTGTCATATAGGCCAGTAATATGGAGTGAATGCCATGTTCTTGATCCCTTTGAATTCTCAATTATTGTGGTGGCAGCATCATCTTATGGGTATGCTTGTCACTGACAGGGACTGGGCAGATTGTTGGATCAAAATAAATATGAAATGAGCAAAGCCCAGGCAAAGGAAAACCCATATCAGTTGTCTAAAAACATAACTTTGGAATAGGGTTTTATTTTTCTTTGGGACAATTACACAGATTTGTATGCAAAAGACACACCATAATGGATTTCCAAGAGGTGATGAGTGTTCCTGGGTGGTCTAGTCTCAGTCCTGACCTAAATTTGCTTAAAATACCAAACGCAAACATTTGAATAATGGACAAATAAAAGGAGATTAAGATGTATTACTGGTCATTTCCTAAAAGTAATACTAGTAATTCCTAAAAGTAATACTAGTAATAACATTACAGACACATAATGCGGTATCCATGATGTGGACTCCAATCAATGGTATAGTATAGTCGATATACAGTATGTACCTCACAGTCTGAGGGTGCATCAAATACATCTTATACACACTGCAATTAACTTCTGTTTACCTTGAGGTTATTTAGGAATATGGATATGCGCAAAAAAATGCTTTAATATATACCCCTAGGATATACTGTACCTAAATGAAATAATCAGGGTGAAAACGATGCCATGCTGAATCCTCATCCTGTAAGGATTTGCGGTCAATGATACATTTTGTCACCAGGAGATGGGCTAAAGCTGTACTTTAAATTAATTGTGTGGTCTAGTCTCAGTCCTGACCTAAATCTGCTTTAAAAAAGTTGAAATATCGCTGTCCATTAAGTCCGGCTCTGGCTGGGCCATTCCTGCATTGTCGTGGCGTGCTTAGGGTCGTTAAACTGTTGGAAGGTGAACCTTCGCCCCCAAATGAGGTCCTGAGCACTCTGAAGCAGGTTTTCATCAAGGATCTCTTTGTACTTTGCTCCGTTCATCTTTCCCTGATCCTGACTAGTCTCCCAGTCCCTGCTACTGAAAAACATCCCCAGAGCATAATGCTGCTTCACCGTATGGATGGTCCCAGGTATCTTCCAGACCTGACGCTTTGCATTCAGGCCAAAGAGTTCAATCTTGGTTTCATTAGACCAGAGAATTTTGTTTCTCATGGTCTGAGAATCTTTCAGGTGCCTTTTGGAAAACTCCAAGCGGGCTGTCATGTGTCTTTTACTGAGGAGTGGCTTCCGTCTGGCCACTCTACCATAAAGGCCTGATTGGTGGAGTGCTGCAGAGATGGTTGTCCTTCTGGAAGGTTCTCCAGTCTCCACAGAGGAACTCTGTTAGAGTCACCATCGGGTTCTTGGTCACCTCCTCGTCCAAGGCCCTTCTCCCCCGATTGCTCAGTTTGGCCGGGCGGCCAGCTCTAGGAAGAGTCTTGGTGGTTCCAAACGTCTTCCATTTAAGAATGATGGAGGCCCCTGTGGACCTTCAATGCTACAGAATTGTTTTGGTACCCTTCCCCAGATCTGTGCCTCGACACAATCCTGTCTCGGAGCTCTACAGACAATTCCTTCGACCTCATGGCTTGGTTTTTGCTCTGAATTGCAACCATATATATAGACCGTTGTGTTCCTTTCCTTTCCAAATCATGTCCAATCAATTTAATTTACCACAGGTGGACTCCAAGTTGTAGAAACATATCAAAGATGATCAATGGAAACAGGATGCACCTGAGCTCAATTACGAGTCTCATAGCAAAGGGTCTGAACACTTATGTAAATAAGATATTTCTGTTTTTTTTTGTGTTTTAAATTGCAAACATTTCTAAAAACCTGTTTTCGATTTGTCTTATGGGGCATTGTGTGTAGATTGGTGAGGAACATTTTAAATTAATCCATTTTAGACAAGGCTGTAATGTAACAACATTTGGAAAAGGTCAAGGGGTCCGAATACTGTATGCTACCCTAAGAGTTGTGCAAACTGCAAAGTTGGTAGACTCATAATGAAAATGATTCACAGCTGTAATGGCTGCCAAAGTATTTAGTCAGGGGGGTGGGGAATTATCCAATTGTGGCATTTCTGTTTTATTTATTTGTCTTAATTTAGACAATTTTCGATGGGGTGTAGACTTTCTACAGGCACTGTACCTATCGGCAGTGAGATTCTCAGTGTGTTTCATGCTTTATAGAGATAGAACAGGTAGTAACTGTATATAGTGGCAAGAAAAGAGGTATGTTTTGAAGAATACAATGTGTTCTGTTACAGTTTGGCTCTGGCAAACTTTCTTGGACCAGCTGTTAGGGGCAATTTTCAAATTGTTTTGAGTAGGTGGAAGGTTGGTCTGAACCCTGACAGGGGTTGCTATCCACTCACTGTCTTATGCAAATCAACCTTTTCCAAAGGAATGTTAATAACAAAGTAATAGTAATTAAGAAGAAAGGGGAGAAAGAAACAACACAAATCCTCAAATAGAAGACAATACTGTGTTACAAAAATGTATTTGCTAAAAACAAAGAACATTATGATCATCCGCGTTGCAAGGTGCTCATTATCAGAGTTTAACATCAAAAACTAAATGAAACGTTCATCTTATTGTTCTTCTTAAGTTTCAATTCTACAGTGGATGAAATAAAATACTGCAGTGGGGCTGCAAGATGAACAAACACACAGTATATCATAGAAGGTACAGAAATGTAATTGCCAAAATCCCAATGGGCAAAAAGTACATGTTAATTATATAATTGCACTAGTGGGAGGAGACAGTGTTCTGATTACTGTACCTGTGAGAGAGAGTTACAGAAGTTAATCAAGTCTCCAAGGTCTCATAATCTCCTTGGATGCCCTTTCAGTTGGTGCTAATCTCAAACAGTACATTCTAAACACCACACTTCTACTTATGCCGATACCTAAACACATTTGAAAAATGGATAACTAAAAGGAGATGAAGACTTCTTACTGGTCATTTCTTACCACTAATACAAGTAACAACATTACAAACACATAATATGGTATGCATGAGGTATTAGGCTAAGGTATAGTATAGCCGATATACAAAATTGCTTGAAAGGAATCAAAATTGAATCAAATTCTGTCACATGCGTCGAATACAACAGGTGTAGACCTTACAGGGAAATGTTTACTTACAAGCCCTAACCAACAATGTAGTTTAAAATACAAAAATACAAAAAATTAAAATAAGAAATAAAAGTAACAAATAATAAAAGAGCAGCAGTAGGTACAGAAATATACACTGTACCTAAGGTTAGTGCTTTGTGTATTCCTGTTTGATTTAGAACAGTGGTTCCCAAACTTTTTATAGTCGTTCAACCTCCAGCTGCGTACCCCCCCTCTAGCACCAGGCTCAGCGCACTCTCAAATGTTGTTTTTTTGCCATCATTGTAAGCCTGCCACACACACACTATATGATACATTTATTAAACATAAGAATGAGTGTGAGTTTTTGTCACAACCCGGCTTGTGGGAAGTGACAAAGAGCTCTTATAGGACCAGGGCACAAATAATAATATAATAATAATCAATACGTTTGCTCTTTATTTAGCCATCTTACATATAAAACTTGATTTGTTCATCGAAAATTGTGAATAACTCACCACAGGTTAATGAGAAGGGTGTGCTTGAAAGGATGCACATAACTCTGCAATGTTGGGTTGTATTGGAGAGAGTCTCAGTCTTAAATCCTTTTCCACAGACAGTCTGTGCCTGTATTTAGTTTTCATGCTAGTGAGGGCCGAGAATTCACTCTCAGATAGGTACATGGTTGCAAAGGGCATCAGTGTCTTAACAGAGCGATTTGCCAAGGTAAGAAACTCTGAGCGCAGCCCTATCCATAAATCTGGAGGTGGCTTCTGATTAAATTCAATTTTCACAGAACCGCTTGTTGCAATTTCGATGAGGTTCTCTTGTTCAGATATTGGTAAGTGGACTAGAGGCAGGGCATGAAAGGGATAACGAATCCAATTGTTTGTGTCATCCATTTCGGGAAAGTACCTGCGTAATTGCGCACCCAACTCACTCAGGTGCTTCACTACATCACATTTGACATTGTCCGTAAGCTTGAGTTCATTTGCACACAAAAAATCATATAATGATGGAAAGACCTGTGTGTTGTCCTTGTTAATGCAGACAGAGAAGAGCTCCAACTTCTTAAGCATAGCCTAAATTTTGTCCCGCACATTGAATATAGTTGCAGAGTCTTTGTAATCCTAGATTCAGATCATTCAGGCGAGAAAATACATCACCCAGATAGACCAGTCGTGTGAGAAACCCGTAATCATGCAAGCAGTAAGACCACAAGAAAACTATGGTCAGTAAAGAAAACTTTAAGCTTGTCTCTCAATTTAAAAAAACTTGTCAATACTTTGCTCCTTGATAACGAGCGCACTTTCGTATGTTGTAAAATCGTTACATGGTCGCTGCCCATATCATTGCATAGTGCAGAAAATACACGAACATTCAGGGGCCTTGCTTTAACAAAGTTAACCATTTTCACTGTAGTGTCCAAAACTTATTTCAAGCTGTCAGGCATTCCTTTGGCAGCAAGAGCCTCTTGGTGTACCCAAGTGGCGTCGGGAGCAACTGCCTTGCACGCGCATTACCACTCCATTATGTCTCCCTTTCATGGCTTTTGCGCCATCAGTACAAATACCAACACATCTTGACCACCAAAGTCCATTTGATGTCACAAAGCTGTCCAGTATTTTACAAATATCTTCTTCTGTTGTCCTGGTTTCCAGAAGAGGATGTCTTCCTTAATTGACCCCCTATAAACGTAACGAACATATACCAGGAGCTGTGCCAGGCCCGCCACGTCTGTTGACTCATCCAGCTGTAACGCATATAATTCACTGGCTTGTATGCAAAGCAGTAATTGTTTCAAAACATCTCCTGCCATGTCACTGATGCATCGGGAAACAGTGTTGTTTGACACAGGCATTGTCTGTATAGTTTTTATGGCCTTTTCCCCCAGCATTATCCCAGCCATATCCGCGGCAGCAGGAAGAATTAAGTCCTCCACAATAGTATGGGGCTTGCCTGTCCTAGCCACTTGGTATCTCACCATATTGGACACTTCTAGCCCCTTCTTATTAATGGTATCTGTTGCTTTTAAACATGCCTTACTACTCGAAAGTCATCTTAATTCTCGCTCAAAAAACACCCGTGGCTTTTTTTTTTGTTTCTAAATGTCTGTGCAAGAGTGAAGGTTTCATTGAGTTGTTAGATAGTACTTTTGCACATATAACACACAGTGGCTGATGAAAGGCACTAGTCCCAATATAAGTGAACCCCAAATCAATGTAGTTCTCATTATATTTGCGCCTCTTTGATGGTCCAACGTCCCTGTCTTTTGTTCGGTGCTTTCCCGGGTAAGGGGGCAGAAGCTCTTCGGCTGCATCAGATTCACAACTGTCAGTGTCCATGCTAGCTGGGCTAACAACAAATATAGAATTACTGATGCAAGCATTGGATGTGCTCGTGGAAGCAGAACAGCTTGTGTTGTTGACAGGTGCAGGTGTAGTACTGCTGGTAGAGGCAGTACTACAAGTAGAGCTGGTAAGTGTCTCTATGGACGCAGGCCTTACTTTTTTTAACCATTTATCAACTTTCGAGCAAACAAAATGGGCAGCAGCTACGTTTGGCTACATACAGATTGTTAGTGGAATTCCCGCGAGAGAATAACAGTTAATGGGATTGGATGTTAATTATTTGACTAGGCTACCTCTATTTGACATTGTGTTGTTATTTTGCAGTGTAATAAGCCGGTGTGTATAGCTGGTGTAAAAATCAGGCGCAGAGATGAGTGAACAACGTATTTAATCAAAACACACGGGCGAATAAACCAGACGTAAAAAGACCGACAAAGAACAACAAAACAATCACGCACAAAAACCATGGGGAAAACAGAGGGTTAAATAATAAACATGTAATTTGGGAATTGAAACCAGGTGTGTAAAACAAAGACAAAACAAATGGAACGTGAAAAATGGATCGGCGATGGCTAGAAGGCCGGTGACGTCGACCGCCGAAAACCACCCAAACAAGGAGAGGGACCGACTTCGGCGGAAGTCGTGACAGTACCCCCCCTTGACGCGCAGCTCCAGCAGCGCGCCGACACCGACCTCGGGGACGACCTGGAGGACGAGGCGCAGGGCAATCCGGATGGAGACGATGGAACTCCCGCAGCATCGAAGGGTCCAACACGTCCTCCACCGGCACCCAGCATCTCTCCTCCGGACCATACCCCTCCCACTCCACGAGGTACTGAAGGCCCCTCTTCTGACGCCTCGAGTCCATGATGGCTCGAACAGCATACACCGGGGCCCCCTCAATGTCCAGAGGGGGTGGAGGAACCTCCTGCACCTCAGACTCCTGGAGTGGACCAGCCACCACCAGCCTGAGGAGAGACACATGGAACGAGGGGTTAATGCGGTAATCTGGAAGGGGCTGTAACTTGTAACAAACCTCAATCAGTCTCCTCAGGACTTTGAATGGCCCCACAAACCGCGGGCCCAGCTTCCGGCAGGGCAGGCGGAGGGGCAGGTTTCGGGTCGAGAGCAAGACCCTGTCCCCCGGTGCAAACACCGGGGCATCACTGCGGTGGCGGTCGGCGCTCGCCTTCTGCCGCCTCACGGCCTGTTGCAGGTGCACATGGGTGTCGTCCCAGGTCTCCTCCGAGGGCTTAAACCATTCGTCCACCGCAGGAGCCTCGATCTGGTTCTGATGCCAAGGTGCCAGAACCGGCTGATATCCCAGTACGCACTGGAAGGGAGAGAGGTTAGTGGAGGAGTGGCAGAGTGAGTTTTGGGCCATCTCTGCCCAGGGGATGAACACCGCCCACTCCCCCGGCCGGTCCTGGCAATATGACCGCAGAAACATACCCACATCCTGGTTTACTCTCTCCACCTGCCCGTTACTCTCGGGGTGAAAACCTGAGGTGAGGCTGACCGAGACTCCCAGAGCGTTCCATGAACGCCCTCCAAACCTTGGACGTGAACTGGGGACTCCGATCAGAGACTATGTCCTCAGGCACCCCGTAGTGCCGGAAGACGTGTGTGAACAGGGCCTCCGCAGTCTGTAGGGCCGTAGGGAGACAATGGCAAAGGAAGGAGACGGCAGGACTTAGAAAACCGATCCACAACGACCAGGATCGTGGTGTTACCCTGTGAGGGAGGAAGATCAGTCAGGAAGTCCACCGACAGGTGCGACCACGGCCGCAGTGGAACCGGTAGGGGTTGTAACTTCCCTCTGGGCAGGTGTCTAGGAGCCTTGCACTGGGCGCACACAGAGCAGGATGAAACATAAATCCTAACGTCCTTAGCTAAAGCGGGCCACTAAGACAGCGCACTGTCCGACCGATGCCCGACCATACCCGAGCGCTGAGAGAGCACGGCTCCTATCCCAGCCTCGGACGCATCCACCTCCACTATGAATGCCAAAGAGGGATCCGGATGAGCCAGCACGGGAGCCGAGGTAAACAGAGCCTTCAGGTGACCAAAAGCCCCAGATAAATCTCCGGTAGTAGTTGGCAAACCCTAGGAACCGCTGCACTTACTTTACCGTGGTGGGAGACGGACAATTACGCACGGCTGAAATGCGGTCACTCTCCATCTCCACCCCTGACATGGAAATGCGGTACCCTAGGAAGGAGACAGACTGTTGGAAGAACAGACATTTCTCAGCCTTGACGTACAGGTCATGTTCCAACAATCGACCAAGCACCCTGCGTGACACATGCTCGGCGCGTGTAGCGGAGTATATCAGAATGTCATCGATAGACACCACTACACCTGATAGACACAACTCGCCCCGTGCATTGACTCGATCGCACTGGCTATGAGAGGCAGCGGGTAGCTGTATCTCACAGTGATCTGATTTATACCCCGATAGTCAATACACGGGCGCAGACCTCCATCCTTCTTCTTCACAAAAAAGAAACTCGAGGAGGCAGGTGAAGTGGAGGGCCGAATGTATCCCTGCCCCAGGGATTCGGATACACGTTTCTATAGCCGCCGTCTCCTCCTGAGACAGAGGATACACGTGACTCCTGGGAAGTGCGGCATCTACCAGGAGATTTATCGCACAATCCCCCCGTCGATGGGGTGGTAATTTAGTCGCCCTCTTCTTACAGAAGGTGAGAGCCAAATCGGCATATTCTGAGGGGATGCGCACGGTGGAGACCTGGTCTGGACTTTCCACCGTAATCACACCGATGGAAACGCCTACACACCTACCTGAGCACTTTCGTGACCACCCCTTGAGAGCCCTCTGTTGCCACGAAATAGTGGGGTCATGACAGGCCAACCAGGGTAGGCCCAGCACCACGGGAAACGCAGGAGAATCAATAAGGAAGAGACTGATTCTCTCCTTGTGACCCTCCTGCGTAATGGCCTCCCTAATCAGCCCTGACCCTAATGGTCGACTATCTAGGGAGTGCACAGGGAAGGGCATATCAACAGGAACAATGGGAATCCCTAAACTATGGGCAAAAGAACGGTCAATAAAATTCCCAGCTGCGCCTGAATCTACGAGCGCCTTATGCGGGGAAAACTCAGGAAATTCAATAAACACATAGATGTGAGCAACAGGGGGCTCTGGGTGAGCCTGGTGTGTACTCACCTGGGGTGACACGACAGGGCCCTGCCTGCTGCCTCGACTCCCTGAGGAACCCCTCCAGCACCGACCAGCAGTGTGCCCTCTGCGGCCCTGCGGTGCAGGGAATGGCCCCTCCTCCGGTCGCTCTAGGCGCAGCACCTCCCAGCTCCATGGGCGTCGGATCGGAAGTGCTGGGGGATGGAACTGACAGGCCCCGATCCGGACAGCCGCGGGTGGCAAGCAGGTTGTCCAGCCGGATGGACAGGTCCACCAGCTGGTCCAATGTGAGGGTGGTGTCTCAGCAGGCCAACTCCCAATGGACGTCCTCGCTCAGACTGCACCGGTAGTGATCGATCAGGGCCCTGTCGTTCCATCCTGCGCTGGCGGCCAGGGTCCGAAAGTCCAAAGCGAAATCCTGAGTGCTCCTCGTCCCCTGCCTCAGATGGAACACACACTCCCTCACTCCATACGGCGTTGGCCCATTCCAGGGCTTTGCCTGGAAGGCAGGAGACAAGGGCGGACACGTCTCACATCCCGAAGGAGCCGGGTGGACGGTCGCCAGAGTTGCAGCTGGAGTAGGAACCCCAGCTGTAGTAGGAATCCCAGCTGGAGTAGGAACCGCTGGGACCGGGTGAAGGAGGGGTGAACAGTGGGACCGGCTGTAGAGGGGGTGGTGGAGGTGCTGGCAGACCTCCTTCTCTCTCACATCTATCCATCTTCTGCAGCACGCGATCCATGGCGGTGCCCAGACATTGCAACATGGTCGCGTGCTGCTGGACTCACTCTACTACTGCCACAGGGAGGGCTCCTGCTGACTCCATTAGTTGAGGTGCGTGATTCTGTCATAAGCCGGTGTGTATAGCTGGTGTAAAAGTAATTTGGGAATTAAAACCAGGTGTGTAAAACAAAGACAAAACAAATGGAACATGAAAAATGGATCGGCGATGGCTAGAAGGCCCGGTGACGTCGACCGCCGAAAACCGCCCGAACAAGGAGAGGGACCGACTTCAGCGGAAGTCGTGACAACAAGGCTGCTCAGGCGAGAAATAAACCTCACCCAAATGTATAGCCCTGTTGGAAAATATAACTGAAAATGTTATTTGGCGTACCCCCAGCGGCATTGCGCGTACCACAGTTTGGGAATACCTGATTTAGAAGATACTGTAGCATAAACAACATGCTGATTGAGGTCTACACAATCACTGGTACAGTTTTTTCAGGCTGTATAGCTAATTACATTTGCTCTGACTCTGACTTTGTACATTTATTAGCTAGCTAGTGATTAGTATTAGCAGGCTAACTATTAGCGGCTAACAGGATTTAAGACAAACTAGCTGCTTGCAGATGTAAGAAACACAAACGGATAGTGTAATTATAGAACGCTAGTGGGTTTATATTAAGAAGCTATGTGAAAAAAGCATTGTTGTCATCCACTGACTCGGTGAGCGAGTTTATTAATCCCATTACATTTGTGTGTATAAGGTAGTCGTTGTGAATTTGTTAGATTACTTGTTAGATATTATTGCACTGTCGGAACTAGAAGCACAAGCATTTCGCTACACTCGCATTAACATCTGCTAACCATGTGTATGTGACCAATACAATTAGATTTGATTTGATGTGCTGCATTGACCATGCAGACTGAACGCAAGCATCTCGTGGTCGAGGAACAGGGTGCGTGGGCTAGATCTGTGTGGAAAGCTGCATGGAGAGTGAGAGAGCGGATAGAGATGACTGAAGTAGCGAAGTAAACTACAAAAATGGATGTTACACACGGCGTATCAGATTTAACAAACCAAACACCATTATAGAAGGTAAAGTAAAAACCCAAACCGGTCCATGCATCAATATCGGTATATCATAAAATACGGTACACCATCCAGCCCTACATAAGCTATACAGTACCAATCAAAAAATGTGGACACATCTACTCATTCTAGGGATTTTCTAAATGTTTTACTATTTTCTACATTGTATAATAATAGTGAAGACATCAAAACTATGTAGTAACCAAAAAAGAGTTAGACAAATCAAAATATATTTTATACTTCAGATTCTTCAAAGTAGCCACCCTTTACCTTGAAGACAGCTTTGCACACTCTTGGCATTCTCTCAACCAGCTTCATGAGGTAGTCACCTAGAATGCATTTCAATTAACAGGTGTAACTTGTCAAAAGTTAATTTGTGGAATTTCTTTAATTCATAATGCGTTTGAGCCAATCAGTTGTGTTGTGACAAGGTAGGGCTGGTATACAGAAGATAGCCCTATTTGGTAAAATAGTCCACATTATGGCAAGAACAGCTCAAATAAGCAAAGAGAAACGACAGTCCATCATTACTTTAAGACATGAAGGTCAGTCAGTCTGGAAAATTAAGAACTTTGAAAGTTTCTTCAAGTGCAGTCGCAAAAAACATCAAGCGCCATGATGAAACTGTCTCTCATGAGGGCTGCCACAGGAAAGGAAGACCCAGAGTTACCTCTGCTGCAGAGGACAAGTTCATTAGAGTTAACAGCCTCAGAAATCGGAAATTAACTGCACCTCCGATTGCACTTCACAGAGTTCAGACACATCTCAACATCAACTGTTCAGAGGAGACTGCGTGCAAAAAAAAACATGAAACATAAAGGGGACCAATGAGAAGAAGAGACTTGCTTCGGCCAAGATACATGAGCAATGGACATTAGACCGGTGGAAATATGTCCTTTGGTCTGATGAGTCCAAATTTGAGATTTTTGGTGACTGTAGGTGAATGGATTATCTCTGCATGTGTGTTCCCACCATGAAACATTGAGGAGGAGGTGTGATGGTGTGGGGGGTGCTTTGCTGGTGACACTGTCACTGATTTATTTAGAATTCAAGGCACACTTAAACAGCATGGCTACCACAGAATTCTGCAGCGATACGCCATCCCATCTGGTCTGCGCTGTTTTTCAACAGGACAATAATCCAAAACACACCTGCAGGCTGTGTAAGGACTATCTGACCAAAAAGGAGAGTGATGGATTACTGCATCAGATGACCTGGCCTACACAAATCACCCAACCTCAACCCAATTGAGAATGTTTGGATGGGAAAGAGTGAAGGAAAAGCATCCAACAAGTGCTCAGCATATGTAGGAACTCCTTCAAGACTGTTGGAAAAGCATTCCAGGTGACCACCTCATGCAGCTGGTTGAGAGAATGCAAAAGCAGTCATCAAGGCAAAGGGTGGCTACTTTGTTTAACACTTTTTTGGTTACTACATGATTTCATATGTGTTATTTCATAGTTTTGATGTCTTCACTATTATTATACAAAGTATAAAATAGTACAAATAAATACAAACCCTTGAATGAGTAGGTGTGTCCAATCTTTTGACTGGTACCTAAATTAAAGAATCATGGGTGAAAACGATGCCATGATGAATCATCATCCTGTAAGGATTTGTGGTCCATGCTAATTTTGTAATCGGGTGACATATTAAAGAAAGTTGGAGCTTTGGAGTGAGGAGACGGTCTAAAGCTGTACTTTAAATTAAATAATAATTAATTAATTTAAATTAAATTGAATCCCCAGTGTAGGTGTTCTGTGTCAGGCAGGCTTAATGGCTTTATCATTGCAGCTCAAATCAGGACATTATTTCCAGCATCCTAAACTCCTGTGAAGTGCATCACCTGAC
The DNA here is from genome assembly GCA_030435695.1 of Brachymystax lenok tsinlingensis. Lineage (NCBI taxonomy): Eukaryota > Metazoa > Chordata > Actinopteri > Salmoniformes > Salmonidae > Brachymystax > Brachymystax lenok. The sequence continues at coordinate 10,563,729 of CM059794.1, read as the reverse complement.
CAAAGAAGACACAGCAGCCACAGACACTATGTCAAACACCATTATCCTTGCCCAACAATGTGGAGCAGACCTCTTCTACAAGGCGGCTTGTTAGTGAGAAGAGGGACTTTGATCACCAGCGTGTGGCCTTCCTTTCTGGAGACAATACACACTGTCAAAACTCAGAACACCCTTCTCTTAGCCAGCTTGGTGGGTATAGAACATCCATATTAGGAAGTCTTAGCCAGCTTGGTGGGTATACAGCATCCTTATTAGGAAGTCTTAGGCAGCTTGGTGGGTATACAGCATCCTTATTAGGACGTTTTAGCCAGCTTGATGGGTATACATTATCCATATTGGGAAGTCTTAGCCATCTTGGTGGGTATAGAGCATCCATATTTGGAAGTCATAGCCAGCTTGGTGGGTATAGAGCATCCATATTTGGAAGTCATAGCCAGCTTGGTGGGTATAGAGCATCCAGATTAGGAAGTTTTAGCCAGCTTGGTGGGTATAGAGCATCCAGATTAGAAAATGTTAGCCATCTTGGTGGGTATACAGCATCCAGATTAGGAAGTCTTAGCCAGCTTGGTGGGTATAGAGCATCCAGATTAAGAAGTTTTAGCCAGCTTGGTGGGTATACTGCATCCATATTAGGACGTTTTAGCCAGCTTGGTGGGTATACAGCATCCTTATTAGGACGTTTTATCCAGCTTGGTGGGTATACAGCATCCATATTAGGAAGTTTTAGCCAGCTTGGTGGGTATACAGCATCCATATTAGGAAGTCTTAGCCAGCTTGGTGGGTATTCAGCATCCATATTAGGAAGTCTTAGCCAGCGTGGTGGGTATACAGAATCCAGATTAGGAAGTTTTAGCCAGCTTGGTGGGTATAGAGAATCCATATTAGGAAGTCTTAGCCAGTTTGGTGGGTATACAGCATCCATATTAGGAAGTCTTAGCCAGCTTGGTGGGTATACTGCATCCATATTCTGGGTGGTCTTGGTTATGTAATCAAGAAGTGTGTTCCAAAGTCCTAATTTGAGAACTTCATGTGTAATTAGAACTTTGCATAAATCAGACATTGATCTCACGTTAGGATTGTTCTCAGTGTGCAGTGGTGGATTATATTTTTTTATAATAATGAGTGGGATTCTGTGAATTTAGAGGGTGATCAAGTGGAGGACAAGACCACCGCCTGGATATCAACATGGGGGAACTGTGGTTACAAAATAAAAGAGAATAGAACTACTGGAACAGCAGAAACTGTGAAATCAGATCCTGACCATGCATAAATACTTTTCAGTACACCTCTGTCATTTTCACCCACTACCACACTCGCACAAACATGCACACACACTCCACTTGAGGTTCTCCCTCAATTCCATGGAGAGATAGAGAGCTGTAAGTCAGGAGTCTGTAAAACGGACAGGTGAGTGGCAGGTCGTGGACTGACAGGTAATATGTGAATCTATGAAGTGTCTGGGAGCACTGTGATGGAGTATCCATCATTGGGAGGAGGGCTATTGATTGGAAGCACAGTCAGTTCCAGTCATTGCAAAGATGAAGCTACCCTGTCTGGTAGTAATGTATAACATGCTGACCACACGTTACATCCACAAGTGTTGCAAAATAAATGTTCACACACGTTATTCAATAATTTCATCCAAACTGCTTGCATGCATCTGTGTAGCCAGGCGCTAAAATAGAACTTGGTTCTATTTTTTACACTTTATGTGCTCTAAATCCTGCCTCTCCCATCTCCTCATTGGTTTTTAGGAGCATATACCCGCAGGGGGATTGAAATATGAACTCAGGTCCACACTCCAGTCCAGTTGGTGGTGGTAAGGCACCTTAATGTTGGTTGCCAACCGCCATATAAAGTCCAAAGAAGAAGAAGACTGAAGGAGGAGAGATTACTAGAAACTAACTAGGTTTACCCTTTTATCTGTGGATTAATTGTCAGAGTAGAGGAACTTGTGCATTTCAGGTAAAATAACAACCCAATGTTTATATCCTTGCACAAATTAACAACAGCAAGCTAGCTAGCTAAATTGCCATGAATGTTTCATGCGTTTCGACCTGTCCCCAAATTAATATAGTTGGTACAGAGTTAGTTTTTATATTTCAACCTGAATGTCCTAATCACGTCTGGAGTGGATGGACAAAATCAGCATGCGTGCGATTACGCACGCACGTGCCTGGTCTAGTCAGCATGTTAGGCACTATCCTGTACCAGGCCTTTCTCTTTATGGCTGCGTCTGAAATGCCACCCTATTCCCTATATATGACCAGACCTCTATGGCCCCTGGTGAAAAGTAGTGCACTATGTAAGGAATAGGGTGCCATTTCCGACTAACCTCACCACGCTGATTCAGGGGGCTTCACCCCACATTTACCATCGGCAATCCCAAATACCAACTCCCACTTCTATTCCACTTGCTGGAATGATCAATCACAGACACTCATCAAACTGCAATTATCATACCGATAAATAAAGAACTCAAACTCAAAAATTATTCCACTGCAGTTGAATACTGTCCATTAGCATTAGATAGTATTCCCAACCTGTTATTACAAACATTAATAGAAATTGATATTGGCATGTCTGGTGTGTGAGAGGGCAGTACAGAACAAACGTACCATCATGAAAGTTCAGTGAACACGCCTAGATGAATCCTTATGTAACCTATTGAGATGAAAAAACAACCCTCTGCGTTATTCATTGAACTTCGGCTAATTGATATTCTGATGGAACTGGGTGGAATAGAGCATTCCTTCATTTAACTGGGCCTATAACAGCCCTAATACATCACTCTTAACTTCAGGAAGCAGCAGTGGCCATCCCAAGTTTACTTAGAGCAGTGGTTCACAACCCTTTTTGTTTATTGTATTACCAACAGAATTTTGCTCTGCCCGGAGTACCCCCTGAAGTTCCCCCTGTGGATAGGCCAAGTACCCCTGGTTGGTAACCACTGACTTAGAGCATGACTGCCCTTGTAGAGGAGAGGACTAGATCTGGGGTAACATGTCCACCCATTTCCTATGGAACTGAACACAATTTATTTTATTTTGCAAGATAAGTCAGACTATAGGCCCTACCATACTATACTAGGAGAGGTTGGGTAACAGATACTATAAATCTGGATGCCCTACTGTTTCTGGAGTGAACATCGTTGCCTTGCCTGACAGTCTGGAACTAGTCCTCATGTCAACAGTCTGTCAACGGAATATTAGACTTATGAGACAAAGTTCCATCAGTTATTGAGACAATGGTTCATCTCACAAAGCAGGAATAAACTGGCACCAAAGCTGTGAAACTGGCACCACTGCCTTTAGGAAAACTATTTCAAGTCATATTTGTCATGGGGGAGTTCCTTAATTAAAACACACATTACTTCTTGGACACATATTCTTTACTTCTATATCGGAAAAACTTTCAGCTGGCAGTATCTGACAAAGATGAGAGTTGTTTGTTGTAAATATGAAGATGTCTGTTACGGCTCCCCTGCTGTACAGACCTGAGAGAGAACACAGAAACAACAAAGGCCGTCTGGCATCTCCCCTGCTGGTCCTGCCATCGTGACATTTTCACTCCTGAGCAGATGGTCAAGAGCAAGGAAGTGAGGAGAAACAGAGGCTTTCAAAAGGTATCTTCTGAAGTAAAGGAAAGTGAACTAAAATAACAATATTGACCCCTCTGTGTTTCTGTATTCCTGAAATATTGTGCATAATAATGATAACATTGACAATACTCTACAGGGTATACCCTAATTGCACTTTATTGGTAACTGTGCCAACAAGCATTTGTGATACGTCACTCAACTATAAGCCATAATGCTCAGTGGTCTACTTTAGTACAGCGCAGTAGTGCAGTCAAGGTGCAGAGATATTGATCACAACACCATTATTTGTAATTTCAGATGAACAATAACATCTCAAAGGTGATAGTAAAGTGCTCTAAAAGCCAGATCAACAGATGTGGAATAAAACATGTTTTTTTAACTCTAGTCCATCCTGATGGAGGCAAATAAAAAAATTGTACCAAAGTATGAATCATAATACCCCAAAAACATATCGGTCAAGCAAGGAATGCTTCCAATTGTTTCTCCAGCATACATTTTTCCCATAGGGGATTTTAGAAACACTTAAAATGAGGGCTGTGTTTCCTGTAGGCTTACCCTGGCGTGACATTTTGATAACCGTGTAAATCTCTATAAGACAAGGTGACTTTTATCAATATATTCGCCTGTATTTTACACCCCAAAATGAAATGCTAATTAGCTGCTAATGTGGCTGTCATAAATTACTGTAAATGCCATGATGATCTAGACGAGACTGCCGAAACGAGGCAAAGGTAAAAACTCTCTGGATTAACTATCTAATGTTAGCTAAATTTAGTAATGAATAAATTGACAACATTTCTTTAGGTTGACAATTATTTTAACGGTCTAGTGCAAGTTTTAAATTGACACAATACCTGTTAGCAAAGGTGTCAGCTAGAGATGACGTGCAGGAGCTTGCAGGGAATTGTAGTCTTGAATGATGTCTACTTTGATGCTAATTAGCATTTTCAGATCTGAGAGTGAATAAAGCTGAATATATTGATAAAAGTAATCTTGTCTGGGATAAGCCTACACAAAACACAGCCCTTATTTTGTGTTTCTAAAATTCTGTATAGGTAAAATTATTGGTGGAAAAACGATTGGAACCATTTGCCTGTTTGACCGCTAGGTTTTGTGGGTATTATGACCTCCACTGTGGGGCATATACAGTAAGATCCAGTTCTAAACAGTCAGCCATAGCTCGGCTCCAAACTACACGTCTGCTGCCATAGAAACTGATGCACTATGAAGAAGAAAGAGCACTTCAGTATGCCACTATTTGGTATGGCAAGTGTGGAGGGGTTTTGACTGTAGTTCTATTCCTGATCAACTTGGTGTTGGTCCTCACAGCCTAGATTCCATTTCCAACATAGTATTGTAACAAATCAAATATAATACACAGTAGAATAAATAATATATTGAGGAGTGATGTAATGGGCTGGTTCCAAAAACTGATTATGGATACTGACATATCATCTCTGTAAGGGTCTTACAGAGGAGCACATCATGAAAATCAATGGGTTGTTTGTTGATATGTCTTTACTACAGACACTTCTGGTAGGTCTTTGTCTCAGTACAGCACATGGCTAGAGAATCCCTTTCAAAGTGCATTTCAGAAAACTGTGTCTAAGCTACATTACTCCTCTTCAACTTAGCTTCAGGCGTCTGAGACCCTATTTGATCTAAGAAATGCACACAAAAAAACGTTTTTTTTTTTAAATGATTCCAGTAAAATATGACAGTCATTAGACACCCTCAACATAGACTGCAGAACACAGAGGACAATTATTTAGAAACGTTGTCATCTCAAACCATTTCATGTGCAATATGTCTTTCAGACTGATCCTGTGGGTTTTCTGAGCAGAGCCCATTAAAGACGATCTCTGAGCTCACTGTAGGCTTTAAAAGAGAAAGCTATACAGACTCCCTGCCTGAGAGGGCCTACAGTACTCTCATCACTGCTGCTAATTGCTCTGTGTAGCAAACTTAATGAAGCAAATGGTGTACTTTCATACATGCATTCTTCTAAACACGGAGTGTATTTATTTTTTATTTAACCTTTATTTAACTAGGCAAGTCATTAAGAACAAATTCTTATTTACAATGATGGCCTATCCCGGCCAAAACCTAACCCGGACAACACTCGGCCAATTGTGCACCGCCCTATGGGACTCCCAATCACATGGCCTGGAATTGAACCAGGGTCTGTAATTATGCCTCTAGCAGCTGAGATGCAGTGCTTTAGACCGCTGCGCCACTCAGGAGCCCCATTATCAGGTAGCTTAGTGGTTAGAGTGTTGGGCCAGTAACTGAAAGGTTGCTGGATTTAATCCCCGAGCTGTAAAAGGTAAAAATCTGTCATTCTGTCCCTGAGCAAGGCAGTTAATCAACATCCACAGCACCCAGGGGTTAAGGCAGCCCCCAGCACCTCTCTGATTCAGAGGGTTTGGTTTAAATGTGGAAGACACATTTCAGGTGTACAACTGACTAGGTATCACCCTTTTTTAATTCTCATCCACCACTTAAACCCACTGACAAAGAAATGATCAGTCTATAATTTTAATGGTAGGTTTATTTGAACAGTGAGAGACAGAATAACAACAAAAGAATCCAGAAAAACGCACGTGAAAATGTTATAAATTGATTTGCATTTAATGAGGGAAATAAGTATTTGACCCTCTCAATCAGAAAGATTTCTGGCTCCCAGGTGTCTTTTATACAGGTAACGAGCTGAGTTTAGGAGCACACTCTTAAAGGGAGTGCTCCTAATCTCAGTTTTTTACCTGTATAAAAGACACCTGTCCACAGAAGTAATCAATCAATCAGATTCCAAACTCTCCACTATGGCCAAGACCAAAGAGCTCTCCAAGGATGTCAGGGACATTTTTTTCCCTCACTGTATTTTCACAGAATTCAAACAGTTTCAATCTTAGAAGGCTGAGTACTTTAGCTAAAATGCATGTGTATTAGAAAGGACCCTATTATTTTAGCAGGCCCTGAGTGCCGAGATGTAAGCAAACACCTTGTGTAATTCATGCTTTCATCCAGATCACGTTGTCTACAACAATTTTCCATGAGGGAGGCAAGAAATGGCATTTGGGTATCTTTTTTTATTTTTATAAATCACCCTTTGCCCACCCAACTAACTGTGACAGGGAAAAGGAGGTGAGTTTAACAAAATAACGTGTCCTCTGGGATGAAACATCTGACAGCTATGAGACAAGACATGTTGTCAGGAGGTCAACTCGTGGGAAGGGAAGAAACTTTCAGTGCCAAGGCGTGAGAGGCAGTGGCCGTTCACTGTGTGTGTGTGTGAGGGAGAGAGACACTGTTTGTCAGAATGAGATGTTTGGGTTGAAGGAAGCTTGACTTCAACAGATAAGTCTATGGACTGAAATGCACTCCATAATGGATACATGGTAGAGTAGGGAATATTTTTGTCCATAGAACAGGTTTAATTGAATTACTACTAGCATGGATACAAAAGAAACTGCCTTACAGTAGCAACTGTGTTTTTTGCAAAATGTCAGAAACAAATGTATGCTGTATTATGCTTTAAAATTCATTTGAATTTACAACAACAAACTGACCTTAAGTGAGCAGAAATGTGATTGGAATAGCGGGCTACAGAATTACAGTATGTGAGAATGCTGGGTGTGTCATAAATAATACAAACCATGAATATAATTTTGTAGGAACCATTACGCAAATGCATTTGAACAGAACATGCAGGAGGTATTATCGCCAAATAGATTCTTCCATCATGTCTCTTTATGGTAGAGTAGCTTTCTGGTACATCTACAAAGAAATATTTCCCTGAGGCAATTTCGGCCATATCCCCATCTGAAGAGCCAAAGAGCTATCCTCGCTAGTCAGATGGCCATTACCCATACCTCGACTGACTCCCACTACGAAGTTACATCTGCTTGAGGTGATGTTATAAAAGGACTACAAACTATACAACTAACGTATTTTTCTGTGTTACCAGACAGTTTGATTTTCTTTATCTTTTTATGTTTTGGTCACTAGAGCCAGAGGCCATCTTAGTTTCTCAGGCCTTTTTCAATAGACCATGGATTGCCAACACTGTATAAGATCTTTGTGTTTATTGAAACTGAAGGAGATCTGTTTCCTTCTCATCTACAAATAGAGTTTTGGTTCATGACACTATTAGATGGAAAAAGGTTTCATTGCATTAAATCATTATACTGCAAATGTACTGTTGGCCAAAATGCACCCTGGCCTTTTACGAGAACAGTGCGACTCATTCAGCATGTTCTTTGAGCATGTAAAGGATTACTACTGACAAGGATTTCTAAAACCTTGTTCGAGTGTAGCAGAGCTGAAATCAGCGGTGTAAAAATATCTGTCCCTACTGTTACAATGATTGTACTTCTGTTGAATATCACATTGTGGAGAGAAAGTGAAAGAAATGTTTTTTTCTCTAAATACAAATGACCTCTATCGAGCGTATTGATTGGGAACGTCTACAAGATGTTTTCACTAGGTGCTTATAATTGTTGCAAACAGTGCTTGATTTCTTTATTCACCACATTGGCAAATACTTTCCCAACAGAAATGATGCAGAACATGTAAACTAAAATAGTGATTTAATTAGTGTCAATTACTTTACTTTAGTCTAACAAAAATTAGAAACCCATGAAAACAAGCATATAAATAAATGTGTTGCTTTAGGAATACATAGTAATGTAAGGAATACTACTTTTCTAGGGTTTCCAATCATAAAGAGCCATCGTTGGTCAATCTAAATCACGCTGGTTAGAAAAGTGCACTGTAATGAAAGATTACATCTCAACCTCTTTTTATAAAACAAATTAAGTTAGCATGCTGGTCTGATGACAATGTAAGAACTGAACAATTTTCATATGAGCAGATGCATGGTTTGCTTTCCGAAACAATAATTAATTTTCAAACAATTTAGGCTTGAACCATGAGACACAAACACCCGGGTCTGGAGCTGGGAAAAACACCACCCTTTACCAAACCACTTTAATTACATAAGCTTGTTCCTTTATAAGGGAAATCATTTTAAGAGAGTATAATACACTATAATTACATTTTCAAGAGGCCATGGAAATAAATTACAATACAAATGCTTCACTTATAAAAGCAAATGAAGATACATAATTCAGCTTGAGTTGACTGAACAATTAATTTCCCTTAGTGAACAAGAGAATGGGAGCCAGGGTGATGGTCGGCAATATTGGAGAGGCCCTATCTGTGTAATGAAGAGATGCATGGTAGTGGTTAATCAGGTTACTCACTAACGACAAGTGTGGTGACGGCCCTAAAGGACTATGTCGCCCCAAAGGACTACAAATAAGTCATTGTAACATCGACGCAGGGAATCTGTTAGTGATTTTAATATAAACTAACATAAAACAATACAAACCAAGCGAACCGTCTGTCAAGGAAACATAACCAATAGTACCGGAGGGGTGAGTACAATGGAGTGCTTGATAAAGGGGGAGTAATCAGGGAAGCAATGAAGTCCAGGTGTGTCTGATGATGAGGCGCAGGACTGCGTAATGATGGTTGCCAGGTGTGCGTAATGATGGGTTGCCAGGATATAGATATAGGCTGCGGTCCAAATACTTAAAAGACACACCCTCGTCCACTTACCCTTGCCTTATGCCCTTGAGGGAATCCCTGTTGCCATCTTGGAGGGTGGTCCAAATGATTAGCCAAGGAAGGGAAGTTTGCAGCATAAGCCCCTCAGCCCTCGTTTTTAGTCTGCTTTGCGAGTGTACAATTATGTTCACTCCGGGCATGAAACTGCCTATAATTCAATTTGCGACGATTGTACATCTGCTTAGAAAAGTCTGCAAAAATTTCTAAACATCAATGGAGAAGTCAACATACAAGTGTAAGTAAAAACAAATGCAAATAAGTTTGAAATTTTACTACTATGTTTTGGAAATTGTAGAATTAAGACATTTCCCTTCTTCAGAAGTTCCATCTAGGCAGGGTAACGTTAGTTAGCTAATTAATTTGCTAGCTATCATACAGTAGGTGTATATTAATAATGATATTTAATATAAGTAGACATGCCATCATAATTGAATGTAGGGCATATAAAGCACCTATAAGCCACCGGTGGCTGAAAACACAATCATCGCGGAACAAAGGAGTGATGAATTTCCGGCCTAAGGTGGTCCATTTAAAAACCATTCCTTCCTCCCTCGCCCCTTGCCCTGCAAGTGTATACTCGTCAGACATCATGATACGTCATCAGAAGTGACCACTTAATTTGAGGGCTGAAGGGATAGGGTGTGTCTTTTAAGTTTGGTCCACAGCCATAGATTGAGCTTTCTCAGGTTATGATTCATTTGGAAGTTTACCTTACACAACACTTATCAATGCTGTTTGAGTTGTGTGTCTTAAAGTTGTATTACAACACCTAATACATTAGCAGTTAATGCTGGACAGTTGAAAGACAAACAGTGCCAACACTGTCAGCATCTTTAAGCAGCCCTAGCGCCGACATCTCCAGGTTAGGAAATTAACCGCTTAACTTCAGGAGCATCAAGGAGATGTACATGTAAAAATGTAAAAAAAAAACTGTTCCAAGCCACAGACAGCTTGTCACAAATGATTGTCTTTTGCCTCTCAGGCCCAGCAAGCAGATTGGGAGAGACTCTGGGAGCTGTGGTGTTTCTCAAGTCTTGTAAATTAGCTGTGGATCTCAGACAGACGTCTCTTTTTCCCTGCACATCAGTACTGCCTGCAATCATTAATCACTCAGATGTTACTTCCTCCAACCAGAGCAGAACACAACTTCTACAAGAGCACAACTTTGGCCTCCTGCTGCAGCGAGGTAGAAGTCGGTTATACAAATTCTCAATTAAAACAAAGTACTGCTCATATGAGATCCCTTTATTTTTTCATGTGTGGGATTTAGCCGTGCTGTCTAATTTAATGGGACATTAATGAGATCGGCAATTCATTATATACACATGGTCAAAAGTATGTGGACACCTGCTCAACGAACATCTCATTCCAAAATCATGGGCATTAATATGGAGTTGGTCCCCCCTTTTCTGCTATAACAGCCTCTACTCTTCTGGGAAGGCTTTCCACTAGATTTTGGAACATTTCTGTGGGGACTTGCTTCCATTCATCCACAAGAGCATCAGTGAGGTTCGGCACTGATGTTGGGCGATTAGGCATGGCGTTCCAAATCATCCCAAAGGTTTTCAATGGGGTTGAGGTCAGGGCTCTGTGCAAGTCAGTCAAGTTCTTCCCCACCGATCCCGACAAACCATTTCTGTATGGACCTCGCTTTGTGCACGGGGGCATTGTCATGCTGAAACAGGAAAGGGCCTTCCCCAAACTGTTGCCACAAAGTTGGAAGCACAGAATCGTCTAGAAAATCATTGCAAGGGGCCTAGCCCGAACCATAAAAAACATCCCCAGATCATTATTCCTCCTCCAAACTTTACAGTTGGCACTATGCATTCGGGTATGTAGCGTTCTGCTGGCATCCGTCAAACACAGATTAGTTCGTTGGACTGCCAGATGGTGAAGAGTGATTAATCACTCCAGAGAACACGTTTCCACTGCTCCAGAGTCCAATGGCGGCGAGCTTTACACCACTCCAGCCAACGCTTCACATCGCGCATGGTGATCTTGTTTTTTTTGTGTGCGCCTGCTCGGCAATGGAAACCCACTTCATGAAGCTCCCAATTAACAGTTATTGTGATGACGTTGCTTCCAGAGGCAGTTTGGAGCTCAGTAGTGAGTGTTACAACCGAGGACTGACAATTTTTACACACTACGTAGTTCAGCACTCAGTGGTCCCGTTCTGTAAGCTTGTGTGGCCTACAACTTCGCATCCTAGCCGTTGTTGCTCCTAGATGTTCCCACTTCACAATAACAGCACTTACAGTTGACCGGGGCAGCTCTAGCAAGGCAGAAATGTTATGAACGGACTGGTTGGAAATGTGGCATCCTATGACGTAGCCATGTTGAAAGTCACTGACCGTTTCAGTAAGGCCATTCTACTGCCAATTATTGTCTATGGAGATTGCATGGCTTTGTGTTCAATTGTATACACCTGTCAGCAACAGGTGTGGCTGAAATAGCCAAGTCCACTAATTTGAAGGGGTGTCCACATACTTTTGTATGTCTATCTAGTGTTAATGTGTAACAATACATTGGGACTTTATTAACACAAGCTGATTTTCCTTTTATCACAAATAACTAAATTGGACTATTTTATGTGAGGGAAAAGAATAGCAATTTTTTGTTTAATCGTTCATGGCGCCTAATCGGAATGTGTCATTGCACGTTGAAGAGGGGAATGGAAAAGACAGAGGGGCAGACATGTTCAGTTATTAGTTATCTAACAGTGATATCATTCAGGTCAGTCTGAGTGGCAAACCAGCCATCTCATTTCCATTGGGACTTGGTTATGTTTTATGCACTTTGAACATTATGGGCTCAGATATGTAGTTTGTGTTGGATTTCTTGATTGTGGACGGCAGCATAAAAGACTGATCAATGCAGAGCTGTCAGTGCATTATGTTATCTAAATTGGGAAATAATCTTCTCACAATTCAATGGGAAAATATCAGTCCAAAGGCAAATCCAAAATCTGCTCTCATTCAATCCACTGAGGCCATATTCAAATCAAAGCACTGCCTTGGGCGAATACAAACAGAATGCAAGGTAATAATGACTCATCTTAGACACATTTCCATTCCCTAATCCTACCCATGGCAGTTACAGCGCTGCACAGCACAACATGGCCTTGAGTTGCTGTGTCTGTGTTCCCCAGCAGGATGAGGCTGTGTGGAGGATGGAGGAGAGGAGCCCATTAGGCCTCTAGCCATCACCTTCGAGCTGCTGAGAGATGCCTGTCACTCCATCTGTCACACAGGCCTGGGCCAAAGTGGGGGCCGGGGTTGGGGACAATTAGGGACCGGCCCAGTTGCCCCTTAACTCCCCGTAAGCCTGCTTTTCACTCTGATGACATCACAGCATCCACAGGGACTTCTTGGTCCTGTTGCAGCTTCCTTGTGGAAACCAACAACCGTATTATCCACCAAGTCCTGGCAATAGATGAAGCCTATATGGCTCCACGGCAGTCATTCTGCTCCAACATTATTTAACGTTCATTTATTATAGATTTAAAAGAAGGAAATAAATGGAGAACTAGTAGATCGATTAATGTATTCTACTTGATGCATTCCCTAATCTATTTTGGACTTTTCTAGTCAGTGTTTTTCATATTGCACGTCAAAACAGTATCAACATTAACAATATCAACACTAGCCCAGCATAACGCCTGTAGGGTTTAGACCAGCAGGCGTCTTGAGGTGCAAACACCCAGGTTTGATACCCAGTTGGTTACATTGGCACCATGACTCAAATGACAGACTTCAGCTATCTTCTGCTGAGGTTACTGTGTAGGAGGTCAAAGGCTTCACAGCCTTGTTGAGAAAGCTTAGGTCTGACACCTGATTGGTTTTAGGTCCAGAGAATACTGCAGGCCTACATATGAATCCATTTGTGAATTCCATTTGGTTAACTACAGTACAACTTAGAATTGTGTTCTGTTGACAAGCAGAATTAGCCTTTCCCTGAGGGAGGTAAAATCTTTCCACAAGAAAAGTACTTAGGCGGGCCTACACCTAAAAGTGAATCTGTTGGTCAAGGAGACAGACATTCTTTGGAAGCAAGCACATTCTCTCTGAGCCATTTCATTTGAATAGCTCAAGTCTCCTCTGCTACACAAATGACTTGGCTGTAGAGCTAAGGAATGACAAGCAGTCTGTTTGTGTGCCTGTCTCCAACCCAGCAGGGACATACTGTGAGGAAGAAAGGCAGTTTTGGACAGACAACTTGTTCAGTGTCTGACATTCAGCTTAATCACCCCACTCTCTTAATGCCAAGTTCCCAGCATCCAATTATGTCATTGCTCACCACTAGAACACAGCTAGTGGTGGGGCCAAGATGGTTAGAAGACTGGCTATGCCACAGCTACTGCTGCTCATGACCCATCGTTACTCACGTGTTATGGAGCTTATCGTGGATAAAACATCAATGTACAAATCAAATGTATATAAACGCTGACCTCAGACTGTTGGCATAGGGAGTAGATGGTGTACAGTGGGGAGTGAAACAAATTATAATAAATATTGGTGGATGTTGAAAGATCATATTTGCTACCATCTCCCTTGAATTTGTACACAGACAACTGGATGTTTTTTACATGACCCTGAAATACTATAGCGATGCATGTTATAAGAATTCAACAGCCGTTCCAGCAATGTTACAGCATCAGTATAACAAAGCTCTGTGACCTGTACTCAAATAAACAGAAAGGCAGAGAATTGGCAATTTACTGCTGATAATCTTTACAATGAAAACAGTTAAAACCCACACGTATTTTCCTGCCAAGATTTCAGTGTTGAAATGACATGGACAATCAGGAATGCATGCTGCTGTGCTTTTTAAACAGTACCCTTTTTTAGTATGCATTCCTGATTCTTAATTTCAACATAATGTACAATGGCTTTAAACTCACACTGAGAGAATACAAAATCAGAGAAATAATTTGTTTTGGTCATGTGGATATTTGGGGATTTTTCAGGAATATGGTCACCTTCAGAGTGCATGGGAGATGTCACTAGAGATTGTCATCCTGCTGTAGTGTCTCAGTGACCTAGAAAACAAAACCTGCTATAACAGCTGCCAAGAGGCCCCCAAAAAAATGTGCCTTAAAAAAAGTGAAAACAAGTTGTATCCTCAAGTTATCATTCATAAAAGGCTCTTGTATTTCACCTGGTACAACAAATGAAGAGGAATTCAGAGAAATTAAAAATCATTATTATTAGAATTTGTTATTTGCCCATTCATTCATTAGCAGCTAATTTAATGAAATATAAATAAACATATGGCTTAACTAATCAATAACCAGATCATTCTATCCTCTGCAAACATCCATGAGGAAGCTAATTAAAAACACAAATTTTGTCATGAAATATAAACACAGCTACAAACAGCTGCAGGTAGATTATAATGCTGGGAAAGTATACCCACGGCTTAAAGTGTAATGAGAAAAGTAATTATCATTATGCACCTTTACATCAGTATGCATGCTGGATACAGTACCAAAAGTAAAACAGGCATATGTCAGAGTGAGTAACACTGTATGCTGTCCCCCAATCAACATCGCAAGATTGGAATCAGATTCGTCATTTCAAAACTAACATTAAACTATTCAGCAAAAAAATATTAAATATACAGTAGCAGTCAAAAGTTGACACACCTACTCATTTAAGAGTTTCTTTATTTTTAAAATGTTCTACATTGTAGAATAATAGTGAAACTATGAAATAACACATGGAATTATGTAGTAACCAAAAAAGTGTTGAACAAATCAAAATATTTTATATTTGAGATTCTTCAAAGTAGCCACCTTTTGCTTTGACAGCTTTGCACACTTGGCATTCTTTCAACCAGCTTCACCGTACAAGCATTTCCCTACACCCGCAATAACATCTGCTAAATAAGTGTATGTGACCAATACATTTGATTTTATTTGTTTTGATGAGGTAGTCACTTTGAATGCACTTCAATTAACAGGTGTGCCTTGTTAAAAGTTAATTTGTGGAATTGATTTCCTTATTGTTTAATGTTTGAGCCAATCAGTTGTTGTGCCAAGGTAAATATATATATATTTTATATTTTTAATTAACCTTTATTTAACTAGGCAAGTCAGTTAAGAACAAAATCTTATGACGGCCCAAACACGGACGACGCTGTGATACAGCCTGGATTTGAACCAGGGTGTCTGTAGTGACACCTCTAGCATTGAGATGCAGTGCCTTAGTCCTCTGCACCACTCGGAAGCCCAACAACCATGTCACCAGTAATCATGTTAGCTCCAGAGTCTGCTTGACTCCTCTGACTTTACTGAGTTCCCCTGTCAATGCGAGGAGCACTGGGCCAGGAGCTACTGATAAAGCCTTTTGTACAGAAGCTCACAGGTCTGTATCACCGCAATACAGGACTGAATAGAAAGGGAAACCATCTGACCCCGTCTACACCAGTAAAATGCCAAAATGTCAAATCGCTTCCTGTGATCGGATGAAGGTCAGACAGTGAGGTTGGAGGTTTTTGGTCAAGTGTCTGATCGTGATTGGCTGCGGATGACCACCTCCGGAGGCGGTTGAGAAACCATTAGAAATATCAATTGTTAAATGCAATGAGAAATTTGCATAGAACTGGATCAGCATGTAGAATAAGTAAGAAAGTACATGGGAGCCATGACATAGCAAAATTAAGACATTGAGACATCTGTTTACATCGTGTGAAATGACTTCAACGTATAGAGGTTGTTGGTGGTCCTAAGTAGAGTAGAGTAAGTAGAAATAAACAAGTTTTTGGGTCACTTAGTTCTAGGAGATTATTGTGAATATCCACCTCATATTCAAGCAATGCATGTTTTCCCTTGAGGAGCCACAACACTTGCTAATTTATATACCTACCACAGAGACTTGGCTTTGAGGAAACCGCTCTGAAAAGTATCAAATGCCCTCTCCTATAGCCAAAGTGATCAATATAACTATTGTATTCAGACCCCTTGACCTTTTCCACATTTTGTTACGTTACAGCCTTATTCATAAATGAATCTACAATACCCCATAATGAAAAGTGAAAACAGGTTTAGACATTTAGCAAATTTATTACAAATAGAAAACAGAAACACCTTATTTATGTAAGTATTCAGACCTTTTGCTCTGAGACTCGAAATTGAGCTCAGGTGCATCCTGTTTCCTTTGATCATCCTTGATGTTTCTACAACTTGATTGGAGTCCACCTGTGGTAAATTCAATTGGTTGGGCATGATTTGGAAAGGCACACACCTAGGGCTGTGGTGGTCATGAAATTTCACCAGCCGGTGATTGTCAAGCAAACAACTGTCGGTCTCATGGTAATTGAACGTTAATTAACAAAAACATTTAGCATCTCCTGCCTTCAACACATAGCCTACAAGCCGCTGATGCAGACCTTTGGAACATCTACATAGCCTACACCTTCACAAGAAATCCATAATTTATTTTAGACAGGTCTAAAGAAACACAATTGAACAAATCTGAATGAAATAGAAAGGATATTTTCTCTATTTGAGGAAGTGTGCACATGCGGCTATTCTGTGTTGAGAGGTTAACAAAGAAACAGGTACTCCAATATGCTTAATTTAGAGTTATTTATGTAACTTTAGTTGTGATACAAATGTTGGGAAATATGATTTGATTTGAAATACATTGTAAGGCTGCATGATACGACCCTAAAAAGTAGCTTGAAAGGCATGAGCTTGGCTTTATATTTTGAGCAGGCTGTACACACTTCATCAGTCTCTCATTCACAATTTGACAAGCACTTGACAATGCCTCGAATTTCCTTAGCGCGGCCAGTGGCCGTTGTTCCCTTCTCCCTGAGGGCTGCGTGCTCCGAAGCACCTCTCACTCACATGGTTTGCCATCACGTGATTAGGTCTTTCTCGCAGGCTACAAGTGAAGACAGACACTTTGGAGATGCAACTTCGCACGTCCTTATCCAATTCTGAGGTGCATATTGAAGATATTGGAAGAACTGTCCACATTTACTTTTCTTCAGGCAACAAAATTAGTAGGTCTAATGAACAGCAAAAGCACTAACCTATGTCAATCTACTATCCCCCATAGTACAAAAGTTGATCTATTCTGTCCAAGAAATAAATATTCCAAACAGTCTGGGGACAGTTGGGATATCTCGCATCCCACAAATTAATGCAACCACTAGCATCAGAAAAACATTTTAATGCACCGAGGCTGACGCAACAGAGCAGAACATTTGGCTTAAAATGTGATAAACTATTAGGCGAGTTCTTCATTATAAGCACAAAATGCGGACACGGCAGTAGGCTATAAGGGCAAATGTTCCATTAGCGGGAAAACACTTATCCATTGAAACCGCAAATGTGATTATGCATGTAATGCTTTTATTATAAAGGTGCATTTTTATGGTGAAAATGATCTTCCCCAAACTTGACTCATGCGCTGCTTAATAAGTAAGCCAGATACGCTTTACAAGGGATGTAGAGCCTATTAATGTGTTCATTTTAAGAAGTTATTTGTCCACTTTAGTTGTGATACAAACCTTATCAAAACATATATGCTTATGGGCTAGACTACATAAAACCCAAGCCATGAGGTCGAAGGAATTGTCCAAAGAGCTCAGAGACAGGATTGTGTCGAGGCACAGATTTTGGGAATGGTATCAAAACATTTCTGCAGCATTGAAGGTCTCCAAGAACACAGTGGCCTCAAAGTTTGGAACCACCAAGACTCTCCTAGAGCTGGTCGCCGGCCAAACTGAGCAAACGGGGGAGAAGGGCCTTGGTCAGGGGAGGTGACCAAGAACCTGATAGTTCCTCTGTGGAGATGGGAGAACCTTCCAGAAGGACAACCATCTCTGCAGCACTCCACCAATCAGACTTTTATGGTAGAGTGGCCAGACGGAAGCCACTCCTCAGTAAAAGGCACGACAGCCCGCTTGGAGTTTGCCAAAAGGCACCTAAAGGACTTTCAGACCACGAAAAACAAGATTTCTACTATACAAATGGATAGCTGTAGTGTAACAAGACACAATACAGACCCAGGAACTGAAAGTGTCACTGTATTCTCGATTGAGGAAGGAGAATAACTTTTCCCCTGGGTAACAATATGCTCCACGACGGAGGTTAACACATATCTTAATTTTGACTGCATTTTCTCCTGATACTGCTAAAGAGAAAACAATATTCAGACAATAAGCCTACAATGCCCATTTGTGGAGGAATGAGATTGGAATGCGGCCCGGGGCTCTGCCTTCAGGCCACACTAGTAATTAGCTAGCACTGCCACATCTTTATCGGCTTCCGTTATTCTAGACAGCAGAAACAGGAGAAGAGGAGGGAGTGGGCGGTTGTGTGTGTGGAGTAGGGATGAGTGTGTGTGTTTCGTTCGAAGCAGCTTGAGGGCAAGTCTACTTCTCCTCAACATGTTGGATCATATACAAAACCTGGGTAAGTGGCAGATTTTCACTCATGGTGAAAATGTAGGCCTAATACTGTTTGAGCTTTCTCAGAACAGTGGATTATCAACAGGCTATCCACAGGATTACTTCTTCCTCATTGTCACCAGTTCGCTGAGGCTCCAATGTCTCAGTGAGGATGAGTGGGAAAAATACAATAATATTTTAAGATAATAGCCTATCTTATCGAGACTTAAACTCTGCAAAAATGAACCGCAGCTCATCTAAATACCGATGCTACAACTGATCATCATTTAGGCAGAGTTCCCCGCTTTTAGTCAGGCCAGCCTCCACCACGCTAATTATTACCCACATCCTTTAATGGCTCTTTATTCCCCCACAATGCTGTACCTGCCAAACATGCCATTACTCCTGTGTGCTACAGATGTCAGGGCTGCCTGGAAAAACACTTCACGTCTATTGATCAGTTATGCATATATTTATAAATGTTTGCATAACTATGCATCAAGTGACTGCTGCCATTTACAGAAGAGCAGCTGTTTCATTCACTGGGGAAATAACATATGTCTAGTATTGATCTGTTGGGTTTTTAGGTTTGCGTTTCACCAGCAAAACCTAATTCAATCTAAAAGCTCTTACTATACAAATGGATAAGTGAATGGGTTTGTAAAACGGCAATGAACTCTGGAGTAGTAAAGAGTAGCCTTTTATGAGTCACTAAATACATCTTCCTTACATTTGCAGTAATTTGTATAGGTTTCAGTGTCGTGCTGACCTGGCAAGTCTTAATGGAATTGACCAATCTCTATAAGTTGTCCATTTTAGGACTTCCTAAATGGACTCCATTTGTTCACATCGTCAGTTTAACAAATACAGTGAGGTATCTGCCTCAGAGATACTACCGGCTGAAAACACAGGCGTCAACTTGTTGCCGAGAATTGTTTGTGGAAGAACATGAATCTACTAAGAAAATAGTATATTTGTTCCTTGGTGGATTGAGGTGTGCAATCATCTTAAAACAGCATGGGCATGCTGAAAGGGCTATGAATTCATATACAAACACTGATACAACCTTCCCAGCTCTGCAGATTTTGCTGCAAAATCATTAGATCATTTGTTTTGGTACTGTCCATGTAGATTGTTTTTGGTCACAGGTCCAGGAATGACTGAAGAATTGCAATATTTATCTGGAGTTAACCCTGCAGATAGCACTACTGGGTGATCTGAAAAGTCATAGTCAATCGATCAATAATATAATATTTTAGCAAAAAGTTTTTTTTTTTCATTTACAATCTGTAGAAAGAATGAGAATAGGAAGGTTCAGAACTTTTGTGAAACAGTTGAAAAATATGGCAAATAGAAATCCAATATGGATGGTGTTGAGATAGATGGGAGGGGTTAACCCAGATGGCATCATAAATATATGGAAGAGGTTTAGGGTAGAGGAAGGACAAGAGTTAAAAACAAAACTATTGTAAAATAGTGTCCATAAAATGTCTATAGTATGCATGTAACGATGTGCGCTGAGAATTGGGAAGCAAGTGTTTCAGTAAATAAACGCAATAATACAAAACAAGAAACACGAACAGCGCACAGACATGACACTGGAACAGAAACAATAACGCCTGGGGAAGGAACCAAAGGGAGTGACATATATAGGGAAGGTAATCAGGGAGGTGATGGAGTCCAGGAGAGTCTGAGGACACGCAGGTATGCGTAACAATGGTGACAGGTGTGCGCCATAATGAGCAGCCTGGTGACCTAGAGGCCAGAAAGGGAGCACACGTGACAATGTATAAGCTGGAAATACAGGCATAAGCATTGCTGTTCACTAGTTTGCTCCAATTGGGGGAGGGGTGGTAGGGTTGGAGGGTAATAAAAAAATATATATATGCATATATACATTTTTTTATGTCAAAGCAAAAAACACTGATTGTTGCTTCTGGGATTTACCCAATTTGGTGTTGAACATGAGCACACATCCATATATTATCCACCTAATTCTAACACAAACATTTTCCCCTGGTGATGGAATTGTTTGTTCTAATAAGGTTAGGCCTAGGGATGATCCTCTGTTGTTTTAGGCTAACAATACCAGTGAATATGAAAACAAGTAACTCTTATGGGACGGTATCTGGGTATATTCAGTACCTACAGCACTGGAAAAAGCTGGTGAGCAATCACTCTCAGGTCAAGAAGGTGGTTGGTTGCCACGTCCAAGACACAAATCTTGCAGCTTAAATGTCCTTAAGCCAAAAGGCATGTACACCATTCATGCACTTCAATATGCATGTCAGTAAGTCATTTTATTTCAATTATTTTATTTGCATTTGTTTTGGCAGAAATCTGCTTCCACACATAGGGAGTAAAATAGATAAATACATCAATGCAATAGATAAATACATCAATGTTACATAAATTCTTATTATTTTATTAGAAAGTTCAAATGAATTGCTCTTAGTTTAATAAAATAATAATCTAGAGAAAATAAAAATATAGAATATAATTCATTATTGACACAGGAATAACTGTCACACCCTGATCTGTTTCACCTGTCTTTGTGATTGTCTCCACCCCCTTCCAGGTGTCACCCATCTTCCCCATTATCCCGTGTACTTCTACCTGTGTTCTCTGTCTGTTGCCAGTTCGTATTGTTTGTTAAGTCAACCAGCGTTTTTATTCTCAGCTCCTGCTTTTTCCAGTCTCTCTCTTTCTCGCCCTCCTGGTTTTTGACCCTTGCCTCTCCTGCCCCTGAGCCTGCCTGCCTACCTGTACCTTTTTGTCCTACCTCTGGATTATTGACCTCGGCCTACCCTGAGCCTGCCTGCCATCCGGTACCGTTGTTCTGAAAATACAAGTGCTGTACAGTACCAGTCAAAAGTTTGGGCACACCTACTCAATGGTTTTTCTTTATTTTTATTTTCTACGTTGTACAATAATAGTGAAGACATCAAAACTATTAAATAACACATATGGAATCATGTAGTAAACAACGTTTTAAACAAATAAAAAAAACATGAGATTCTACAATGTAGGCACCCTTTGACTTGATAACAGCTTTGCACACTCTTGGTATTCTCTCAACCAGCTTCACCTGGAATACTTTTCCAACAGTCTTGAAGGAGTTCCCACATATGCTGAGCATATGCGGTCCAACTCATCCCAAACCATCTCAATTGGGTTGAGGTTGGGTGATTGTGGAGAACAGGTCTTTGGATGCAGCACTCCATCACTCTTCTTCTATAACCCTTACACAGCCTGGAGGTGTGTTTTGGGTCATTGTCCTGTTGATAATGATAGTCCCACTAAGCACAAATCAGATGGGATAGTGTATCGCAGCAGAATGCTGTGGTAGCCATGCTGGTTAATTGTGCCTTGAATTCTAAATAAATCACCAACAGTGTCACCAGCAAAGCACCATCACACCTCATCCATGCTTCACGGTGAGAACCACACATGCGGAGATCATCCTTTCACCTACTCTGCGTCTCACAAAGACACGGCGGTTGGAACCAAACATCTCAAATTTGGACTCATCAGACCAAAGGACAGACTTCCACCGGTCTAATGTCCATTGCTTGTGTTTCTTGGCCCAAGCAAGTCCTCTTATTGGTGTCCTTTAGTAGTGGTTTCTTCGCAGCAATTCGACCACAAATGCCTGATTCATGCCGTTTCCATGCAGTTGATGTGTCTGTTAGTTTAACTCTGTCAATCATTTATTTGGGCTGCAATTTCTGAGGCTGGTAACTCTAATGAACTTATCCTCAGATGTAAATCTGGGTATTCCTTTCCTGTGGCGGTCCACATGAGAGCCGGTTTCCACATAGCGCTTGATGGTTTTTGCGACTGCACTTGAAGAAACTTTCAAAGAAGACTGACCTTCATGTCTTAAAGTAATGATAGACTGTCATTTCTCTTTGCTTATTTGAGCTGTTCTTGCCATAATATGGACTTGGTCTTTTATGAAATAGGGCTATCTTCTGTATACCACCCCTACCTTGTCACAACACAACTGATTGGCTCAAACGCGTTAAGAAGAAACACCACAAATTAACTTTTAAGAAGGCACACCTGTTCGGTGAAATGCATTCCAGGTGACTACCTCATGAAGCTGGTTGAGAGAATACCAAGAGTGTGCAAAGCTGTCATCAAGGCAAAGGGTAGCTGTTTTGAAGAATCTCAAATATAAAATACATTTTGATTTGTTTAATGTTTTTTGTTACTACATGATTCCATGTCTGTTATTTAATAGTTATGTCTTCACTATTGTAGAAAATAGTAAAAATAGAGAAAAACCCTGGAATGAGTAAGTGTGTCAACTTTTGACTTGTACTGTATATAAATTATTTAAAATTAGAATGATCTCTCAAAAGTTAGTTAATGTCCTTAAAACTTATTGAAAATCATTAACAGTTCACCATGGTACCAAAACCCTAGTAATCCATCCATTTAAGGCAAAGTACTGCACTCGAACCTCAGAGTACCCATCATGAAAACAAAGGATGGGGATTTAAGCACAATATTGTTTGATTTATGCTGTTTTTTTTGATGGCCCAAAGGTCAAAAATATAATGGTTTCCTCTTATAATTTGGTTGTGATGCTTTCCTCAAAATATCACACGTATCAAAAGTTACATATTGCACATATAACTCAGTTCTGCCTGAAGTCGCTCTCGTAAAGATCATTGGACAGTGAGTAAAGTTACTGGGGCTTATTAAATCGCCGGCTTAAAAATGCATTTGTTTTGTGAGTGTGCAACTCAGGGTCTCTCAGTTTGGGTCTACCTGGAGCTGTTTAAATGTCTTCTCTGTTGTTCAGCCATGCATTATGCATCACAATCTGTTGAAGGTCAAATTCCTTAGGATTCAAATGATTCAACATATTACGGGCAGAGGAAGCATAGAAGCGGCATATGGGGACTAAACTTAAATCTACATAATAAAATGTTGGAGACGTTATGGACATTGAAAGTAAGAACCGAGCAAATTACTTTTTACTCAAGAAACACCTGGAGCATATGCATGGAGTGCGGTATCGACAATAAGTTCTGCCAATATGCAAATGTGTGTTAATCAAGTAAGCGCACATGGATACCAATTCAACTGACAAATTATGGACATTACTTTAAGAGAGGGCTGATTACATGTGGTGACATTAAATTATGCAGACAATGCAAATTACATTACAAACTGATTGAAGTCTAAAGTAAAAGGCCTACTTTGCTTTCCCATGCAGCAGAAAAACCCCATCTATGGGCAGTGTTTTAGTCTATTAGTAAGATGCAGTGGAGTTCCTAGTAATGGGTAGGTGGCTTTATAAGGGAGATGGAGTGATGATACAGAGCTGTGCTTTCTGAACCTGACACCTGTACAGTCATGTTGCCTCTTGGCTATTCTCAAACAGCCCTCTGTACTAGGCCTTGTGGGAACATCTCCCCTCAGACTGTTTGTGGTGGAAAATTCACTCTGGAATGTGTTGCTCTTAATCTCAGCCAACAAGCAAAGTCCCATGAGGGTTACACTACAGCTTTTCAAAACTCTAAAATAGGTGGAAACAAAGCGGCTGCCATTACGAAAGAGTGAGTGATTAATTTACCCCTAACAGGTAGTTTTATCACAGAAATACAAACACATTTGTATTTTCACCTAGGGCCTATAAATGTGGTTTCACTTTTTAACCTGAGGCTTTTATTTTATAGACGATAACATTGGAGTAACCTAAGCATGTATTCATATGACAAAGCAATCAACCACACAGAGTTCACAAGGCCTAACCCACACTTCAATCTCCACAAACGGATGAGTGGGATTTATCTTTATAGATGGAGGAGGGGGTATAACAGCGGTACAATCGGCTGGTTTAATGTCAGCCTTGACTGAGAGAAATATTTTAATGTCTGGATTATAAAATGGCCGTAATTTGCTCATGGTGTCAGAAATCTATATAAGAGAAATGCTTTTCCAAGACGCTATGATTTTAACTCATTAGTTTCATATCTGTGGCAGCAGCTCTGGTAGAAATGCTTGTGTTCCTAGCCCCAACAGTGCAGTAGAATCTAACAACTCACAACAATACACACATTTAAAAGTAAAATAATGGGATTAAGAAATATATAGATATTAGGACGAGCAATGTCGGAGTGGTATTGACTAAAATACAGTAGAATAGAATATAGTATATACATATGAGATGAGTAAAGCTGTATGTAAACATTACTAAAGTGACTAGTGTTCCATTATTAAAGTGGCCAGTGATTCCATGTCTATGTCTATAGGGCAGCAGCGTATATGTGCAGGGTTGAGTAGCTGGGTGGTTGCCGACTAGTGTTGTCCGAAATGTTGCTTAGGAGCTACAAGGAGAGCTGGCATGTCTGTCGGCGCCATCTTAATGAGTGGGCTGGACATGCCGAGAGATGAGTTCGGATTGGTCTGCCATGTTGCACGCTTCTGTCTATTTGAGCTGGTCAGTGTGTGTAGGTAATCTTGTCTAAGTGGCTTTAAAAAATATATATCCCGTAGTACAACTGCATAAGTGTTGCTCTCCACTTTCTGGAGGACCGAGTTTTGAAATCAGTGGAATTAGAGTATGACAACTAAGGAGAAAATGCCTGTCTCCGAGTTACATCTTCAAACTAAGGGCAACCATGGTATCCGTGACAGAGGGAGAAGAGTCCATCCATGTATACGGGTAAGATAGTCTAGCTAGCTACGTACATTTTCAGATACTACGCAGTTCTTATTTTGTCAGAAAGTCGTTTTCATTTCAAAGTTAAAGTGCACTATTAGCTGGCTGGCTCACTAGCTAACGTTACATGTATGACCTGTTTAGTAGTATTATTTGTATCACAGAGCCATTTGCTTTGCTAGTTTTAGCCTAATGTTAGCTAGCTAACATAGAACCTGGTCGGTTAGTTACCTGCAGATTCATGCAGGGTAGTAACTTAATGAGTTGGGATTATGTTCATTGTTTAGCTAGCTACATATCTTAACAAAAGACTCCACTATGCAAGTATCCATTTCAATAGAATATTCATGATGTCACCGCAAGCGGTTGATAGACGTAGCTTGTAAATTTTAGAGCACTCTCAACTGAGTGTGCCAGAGCACAAAATAACTGAGTAATTTACGAACGCTCAACACCCATTGAATATGGCCGGTGTCAGTAAACGTTGGCAAAATAGCGTAAATTGATGCCAGCAGCACAGTTGCAGTCACCAATGCTCTGGATAACATAAAAACAGCCTAACCAGCTCTGCTAGGGCGAGTAAAATGGTCAGTGATCTGTTCTAATTTGTGTCTGGAAGTAGCTAGCAAGATAGCCAACGTTAGCCTGTTAGCTTGGGTGCTTGACTGCTGTTATGACAGAATGCTCAGATCAACCCTTAAAGAGATGGGTGGGGTTAAAGCTTAAGAAGGTGTGAACGATGCTGAATGGGTGTAGACAAAGAAGGGCTCTCCAGTAGGTGTATTGGAAAACCAGAAAGAATAGCTCGCCGCACATGCTCAGTCTCACACTACTGAGATTCTCAGCTGTACGGAATCCATATTAGGAACACTGTCATTCCTCCTGAACAGGTGAGGGGTGAACCTTTTCCTAATATGGATGCTGTACACCTGCTAGCTTAACTTTAGTAAAGCTAATACCCTGACGATCGATAGACATAACCATAGTCAGCAGTCTGGCCACACAGCCAGATGACCTTGGTTCATTGGTAGAGTGAGTGACTGGGTGTGTAAGCAAGCACAACACTGTAGAAAGCCTGACTACCCTTATGAGCCTGGACTGACATGACTGTGGAACATAGACAATGTTAACACTGCATGAATGAGAGGAAAGGTGACAGAGGCTATGTGAAACATGTCCACACTGTCATGACTCTCCTGTGAAGATCCAAAGGACCTGGTTACTTGGGTCCGCTCTACAGTGCCCTCTCTCTCCCGCAGAGAGGGAGGGGTGAAGTTGGCCGTTTTATGACGGGCACAAATACCTTGTAGAAACTCTGCCTTTGGGCTCTGCAGGACTGAGGGGAAATAATCTCTTTGTTACAGGGAGATTCCTCCCACCAAAACAGTAACTTCAAAAGGTTGAATAATGAAACAATATTTCTGTAATCCAAACCGTTGTAATGGTCCATGGGTACTGAAAGAACAATTATGTCAGATCAGTTGTTTTTGGATCTCATTAAGGACGGTATAACACCACAACTATCTCTGAATGTGTATATTTCCCAGTTATAAGATGTACATCAAAATATTTGTGATAAGATGAAATGTGATGTTAGCCTTCAAAATGAGAATTGTTTTTCATATAAAAGTTTTAACCAGTTAGTGACCACACCCACGTGAGCACAGACATTATGTCGGCATCATGGAACGCCCCTTTTGCCAGAGTTTACAAAAGGACTCGCTAACGAAATTACATTAGCCCAGAGAACGTGAGAACGCAGTCCACACGCTGAAATGGTTGCCATTTAAATGGAGAACAGTTACATGCAGAGCCATTTAAATCTCTAGAGACCAGTACATTGCCGGGTTGCTACGGGCGTGTAAAATGGTTCTAGCTCTACATTAGACCAGTGTGACCGACAGCGTAAGCTGAAGGGTACGGAATGGTTAGAAACTGAAAACTGAAACACTCTCTCGAAGAAGACTACACAGGAACCTTCAGTCTGCAGCTGTTTAAGTACTTTAGTCTAGTAAACTCGACCGAAGACGAGAAGACAAAGAACAATTTACTCTCACCAATATAGATACCTCTATTCTAACGAACAGAGCCCGCTGAACAATGCGGGGTAGACCTATGGAGGATCCGTTCTCACAGACACTCCAAAACCTACTAGAACAACAAAGGACATGGTGACCTCTGGTGGACAACCAGAGACTTTGTCGAATTACTCCTCGTAGATGGATCGAGTGTTTTCACCTGAGAGAGAGCAAAGAAATTCACACATAAATATGTACATTGCAATTCTATCGAATGAGCGGCCAATCATGTGCAAAGTATTCGCATTTCCATGAGCATAGTTATCAGCTGTCTGCACGATAGTGGAATTCCCTTTCCCTCTCTTTTGAATCCTCCATTTTGTGTAACAAGCCATCATACCGGTTTAGTCCACTAGGGACTTTTCATTGCATTATGTAGTAATCAATGTGTAATCTATCCTGTTTGTGTGTTTATGTAATTCTGTGTGATTATTTAGTTAGTTAGTAAATAAATAATGTAGCCAATTTGTATATCGCTGATTCATCATTTATGCTAGGGTTTGTGCAGATATACAAGAGTTTTCCGACATTCAGAATGAGACTGATGAGGTAATAAGAATTAATTGACTGTGACTGAAGTAAGAGATATTTATATCTTTAGAGTTTAGTGGGGAGAAAGTAACTCGTTAAATAACTTTTCCCGTGGTGCCAGTGGAGGTTCTAGACCCTTTCAACTGGGGGGGCCAAGCTGGGGCCAGTTGTACTGTTAGAGGGGCCAGTTACATTAGACGTTATTGTTGTCATATCGTTTTCTTCACTTCATTGCAGGCATTAGTAGGCAAAAGACCATGTCCCTCTAGTAAATGTGTGGGTTTAATTAGTGTTCCGCGTTGCCACTGTCTAATAACGGATGTAAAAAAAGAACGATAGCAAAAATTAGTTATGCAAAAATTATTTCATACTCCACATTTAGGGGGGCCCCAAGGGGGTCCAAAATTGTTGTCACAGGGGCACTGGCCCCCTGCCCCCAGAACCGCCAGTGCGTGGTGCCCCATAACAGTCAAACACATTAATGAGTCAAGACACGACAACACATAGGACTATAAAATGACTTGACTATGGAGCATTGACATGTGTTCACATTGCGTAAATGAAAGGAAAGGGGTCATGATCCGACACTGTCATAGGGCTATTGCAAAACATGTCCAAACACAGAAACATGGTCTACCATGAAGCTGATGTGATTCAGTAGGGTCTAGCTAGTTTTATGACCGTGGACAATGGTCGCTAAGTCGCTGACTCATCTCACTGCCATAGAAAATATAGCCAGGCCACCTGCGGAACGCACAGGTTAATCCATAGCTGTCTGTCACAAGGCATTTCCAATTCCACGGGGACATCTTCTGTGACAAGTCTTTAGAGCATTAATTTGCATGTAACTGACAAAATAAAGGAAACACTTGAGTAAATGAAGGATACAAAGTATATTGAAAGCACGTGCTTCTATACAGTTGTGGTTCTTGAGATAATTAAGCAATTAACATCCCATCATGCTTAGGGTCATGTATAAAAATGCCCAGTTGCCCATTATTTTGCCGGCCAATGTCTTAGGGCTGGCCGATATAACACATTCATTTGAATTTCTTTTTTGCACGATATTCCAAATGCCTGTATCGATGTATTTATTTTTTATGAGCGTTTATGTCCTCTTGTTCTCATGTCTTTTTGGTCTTGTGTCCTTCGCTCCATTTGTGCTGTGTGAACCTTCCCATTTACACCAGAGATCTGTATAGAATGACAAAATGCACGTCTCCGCCCTAACAATGGGAGTCGTTGTCCCAAAGGCGGGAAGGCAGGCGACAGGTTTAGGTCCAAAATTAGCCCATAGAAACACATTGGCCTTATTTTGGACATATTTTAGCGAGAGTCAAACCTTTAGCTTTGCCTCTTCCTCTGGTTTACACACACCACGCCCCTCACCCTTCCACTCACAACAAAGATGAGAGATCACTTTTTCCTCTCTGACAACTCGTTCTCATTCTGAGAAATTAGGTAGGCCACTTGATTTCAACATCTGAACAAAGTGGACAGGCTGTTCTGCATTGTTAGCTAACAAACAGATCCAAGTTGGCTAAACTTGAAATATATAAAGATTAGCAGGCTACTCACTCGCATGTGAGCTTGTGCTTCGTAGATTGTTTAGGAGACCTGTGTCAATTTTCTGTAGCCTGATTCAAGATGTGAGTCATTATTAGTGAATGTCCATTATGCATGGTTCTGGTTAAATTTGTAACAAATCTAATTTTCATAGAAAACCAGATCAGTGATTACTGCAAAAAAGCAGCTTAAACTAGTTTGATAAAATAATTTAATGATTACATTAGTGGGCCTTATGGTTGTGGAAGGCTAATATTTATCCTAGGTAAAACTTCACAAGTCCTGAATTCATTAGATTACAGTTTTTTACAATCCCTTTGGCACAAATTTCAGAACATTGATGTCATTTTTCACACGAACTCACAACCGATGATCAAAGTGCACATTTTTCAAGACAAACACTTTTCCCAATTGCTTGGATACAAAACACAAAGCTAAGATCATTTGTTCATTGAACTAAAATCACCTGTTCAAAATGACAACTTAACATCAAAGTATTACCATTTCAAAATTCAATTCACACATTACAGCTGAGATTACTGTCTATTCATTTCATTACAATGATCTAATTATCAATTGATACAACTGCTTAAAATGATAAGTAACTGTTGCTTTACTCTTAATGCATAGTTTTATGGAAACTGATGAACAATATTCCATATTTAGACAATGAAAGTTTCAGGATAACGAGCTCCATTGACATCAATTACCGTGGAACATGAACCAATTGGACTACATTATCTATGGATGTAATATTTCATCATTCTTTATCAGACAGTTTCTAGGGTCTCGTACCCCTTTTCTAGACCATGTTTTCAGATTTGACATTACTGTACATATTACTGTACACTCTTTATTAGGTACACCTATGCCCATTCTAATGTTTGGTCAAACAACTTAAGCTCTCTACACTATATATTGAGTTGCAGGCAGCCACAAAA
Organism: Brachymystax lenok tsinlingensis; assembly: GCA_030435695.1. Lineage (NCBI taxonomy): Eukaryota > Metazoa > Chordata > Actinopteri > Salmoniformes > Salmonidae > Brachymystax > Brachymystax lenok. The sequence goes on along the minus strand of CM059794.1, from coordinate 10,533,300 downwards.
TTTGCCGTTAGAAGGAGCAGGCTATTTGCGTTAACACGCAGGTGTACCTAATAAAGTGGTCGGTGAGTGTATGTATGCAGGCCCTTGTAATTGCTTTTCCAATACTGAAAACGTGTTAGTGATGATTGATTTCACATTGTGGTTAAGAGTGTAAAGTGAAATGAGTGGTATCCACCTACAACAACATAGCGATAACATGGAGCCGGCAGGTGATCCAGGTCACAATAGAGGTCAAGCAGTGGGAGGATGAAGACGAGGAAGACGTGGTGGTCAAAGGAATGGCAGGGGACAAGCACCCCTTCTGAGAGGTGGTCGTGGGCCTCGTTTTAGGGGGGAGAACGTGGTAGAGGACAAGGCCATGGACCAAGACAGCGGCAGCAACAGCAAAGAGTATCCAATGAAATCCGAGCAATGGTTGTAGACCATGTCGTAAATCATGGCATGACAAAGACTGAGGCAGCTACAATGATTCAACCAAACCTCAGAAGATCAACCGTGACCTCAATCATCAGAACTTTCCGCAATGAGAACCGGTAAGTCTTCAGCATGCACAAACATTAGGCTACTCTCAACATTGTAGAGGGTGATGGAACTGGATGCTGATGAAAACCATCACAAATTCCTCTTTTTGGATGAGGCAGCCTTCAACCTGGCCAAGACAAGGAGGAGAGGTCGGAATTTCATTGGCCAGCGGGCAACCTCATACTCAAATGGTGCAAGCAAGTTTCAGGCCCATCCATAATTTACCACCCTGTACTTACCCCCATGCTCTCCTTTCCTTAACCCGATTGAGGAATTTATGATAGGCCCCCAACAAGCCACCCTTCTCCAGGCCATGGATGTCACATGCAATGACATCACAGCAGACCAGTGTCAGGCCTGGATTCGCCATGCACAAAGATTTTACCCAAGATGTTTGGCTAATGAAAACATCCATTGTGATGTGGATGAGAGCCTGTGGCCAAATCCACAAGACAGGGTTGATGGAAATATAGAAGTACAGTAATCAAACCTTTGTTTTGCTTTTTACAGTAAGCCAGATGAGGAATACTGCAGTTGACGTTTTACTGTAGTTCTCTTCTTTTTTTGTAGCTAATTATTTTTACTTTGATTCAAAGAAACCTGTTGTCATTTTATTGTATTTCATCAATACATTTCAGATTTTGTTCAATGATTCCACTGTCTGTAGTTCTCTACTAGTCCCTTTACAGTGATGTAGTTACGTGTTTTCCAACACCAACAAAACACTAAATTACAGAATTTCTTGTGGAAGCCTCCATTAGAACTACAAACATTTGTAGAATCTATGGCAAAGCGGCATTGAAGCTGCTCTGGCGGCTCGTGGTGGCGCCCTATTAAGACGCTTTATGTTGGCCGTTTCCTTTATTTTGGCAATTACCTGTACTTTAGGCAACCTGATCTGAGAGTATTCCAATGCACAGAGGCAATTCTTTGACATGGGGAAATTAAACCTTTCCTCATGTTCTTAGTGGACTGCGAAGGATTCAATTCTAAAATAAAAAATAAGAAAATTACCAATGTGACTAACATTACCCAAAACAAATGATCTGGAAATGTAGACACAATCAGCTCTAATGGTCATATGCGGTTTTTCTCAGGTGGGTGTTAACTGTCTCAACCGGTGTTAGCTGTTAGCACCATTTCCCTGCTTAGTCATTAACATGAGTTGTGTAAAATTCTTTAGCATCCTTCTGGAAACAAAGAAACTACTGTTGTCATATCAACAGTATTAACAATAGTACTTTACCTGCAAAGGAAAGGCCAAAATCTCCAGATGGCATGACAAACTGTTGCGCTCCACTGGTGGCCAGGTGCTGCACCTCCTTTTGTTCTCCATTTTTCTTCAAGATGAGGATAACAGCTTCCATCCCCAAATCCTCTAAATCGGACATCTTACTGAGAAGAACATTTATTAAACTACATAAGGAGGAACCAAACGTTACATTTATTTGATAAGAACTAGTAAACTGTACAGTATTTATAGTTAAAAACAAATGACTAATAACATTTTCTGTAACATAATCCTTCTGTCTAAGCAATCTCTGAACCTACATATTTTAACCTCTTCTTTCATACTTCTTATCTTACCCTATGCGAGGTTCTAAAACAGTAACACTTTATATAAGCCCACACTTATCTGGGACTAATTAGCAGCTTTTAAGTAAGAGCCAATAGCTGCAAGGTCGCTGGTTCAAACGACTGGAGGGTTGCTGAAATCAAATTGAAGTAAAACCTAATATCGGTCCAATAAACTACCTATGAAACACTTATAAACTGCAAACTAGTGGCTAAAAAGTGTTGACTAAAATATAGTGTTAGGCTGCCATCCTAATGACTGTTACTCTGACCTGGGCATTAAATTACTATGTAGTTCTCAACTCTTCTTGCCCTAATGTCTTCAGTCATCTGTCCTATATCCCTTGACTCCCTGAGCTCCTCAGCCATCTTGTGGAATTTCCTCTTCTCCATCTCAGCTAAATTCCCCCATCTGCCACTGAGGGTTGTCAGGTCACCTGAGATGACAATATTGTATACTGATATCAACTATAACAGAGGATACTGTCATGGTGAAAGTGTCGTGAGCTATTGGCTTTCTGGAACAATACAGGACCACCTTCAAACCACTCATGCTCACCTACAAAGCACTCAATGGACTGGCGCCATCATACCTTCTGCACTCCTACATTCCAACCTGCTCACTGCCCTCCTCTAATGGCCTCATCATTCCTTGCACCAGGCTCCGCTCCATAGGAGATGTTGCTTTTAGCAGTGCAGCCACCCAAAATAGCACACAAAAGCATATAAAAACTGGCACGAACCTCCATTTTATTGTACAGATGTGGTGGTACAAGACAATGGGAGCTCTTGCTCCAGCGCCACAGGATACAGTTCTACCGTGACAGAGCTAAGGCGAGCACACCATGTTGTTTCACTATTTAACCAGATATTCAACTGACTATAACTTACTGTAAATGGCCTGTTAAACACAATAATAGCACACTTGACCTATGACTGTATTAACACTACAAAGATATTGTAATCCACATATAATATTATCGACTGTAATAATATGCCTTTAAGCAAATACTTTTAAGCGACTTAGTCATACGTAGCTTAACTTCTTTCTGAAATTTGTTGGAAAGCAAATAGCTTTATGTAATGAAGAGTACATGTGTAATAAAACAATTAACTTTTAAATTGTTCTCTAATTAAACATACTACCAAATTGACTGTTTTTATTGGTGTGACATGCATCACCTAACTGTGATTGCGCCAAAGGTGCCTCTCGTTATTGGTGGGTGGGGTTTTCCCTATACATTTCCAGTGTTTCCCAGTGGCCAGAAGATTCCCATTATTTGTAAAGGTTGGAGTGCCTTGAGAGGACAAGAGAAGTGAAGGTGACTTAGACCAAATTTCCATTAATGGCAGCCTGGTAGTTGAATCGTATGGGAAAAAGTATGACCAGCCAGGATCAGCTCTCCTCGCTGGGCATGCCTCTCTAAACCTATGCACGTATGTATTGCTGTTTCTAATTTAAAGTGAAAGCTAATAAGTATATATTGGTGATAGGATCATTGTATGAGCGTTAGCGCTGAAGATTGCGTGATATTATTGCGGAGCGCTCCAATGGTGATTTTAGAGAAGTGAATCTCTAATACTGGTGCTGAAAGACATTAGTGCTTCAGAAAATAAATAGGCTGTCTATTTTAAATCTACCTCAGGCACATCAGATACAACTAATTGCATTAGGTTGTAACAAGGGCTTTGTGATTTGTTGGCCAGTCAATTCAGGTGTGATAGTGCCGGGCTGGATATAAATGCTTTTTACTGTTCACTTGGAAACGAATTGGGAAACATGACATCACTTTGTATTTATGTAATTACAGTCTAGCAGTATTGGTTATTAGATAACAGCACAACACAACATACAACGTTTCAGAACAATGTTGATACTGCATGTTTGTGTCGGGGCTCTCAACTAATCATCTAAGGGTGGTTCGTCGACCAGCCACCGCTATTGCAGAGTTCTCACTAATAAAGATTCAGTTTAAATATAACTCCGACTTGTGTGATAAGTTTCTCTCTCCTCATTTAATAATACAGAAATGAACCACCACAATACTTCCCTCTCTTTCGAACCCCACATAAAAACCAGCACCCGGACAGCATTCTTCCATCTCCGCAATATCTCCAGGCTCCGCCCCTCACTGTCACACTCCAGCACCGAGCCAGAGACAGCAGTAGGGTCAAACTGTAGAACCCAGTTCCTACATTTGAATACAAAACTATGCTAAATTTTATCTCTGGGACCCTCAGAATGACAAATCAGAGCAAGATTACTGAATATAAGTACATTATTTACCTTCAGAGGTGAATGTTTCAAACCAGTTGCTGTGATAAGTGTTTTGTTGTTGTCCACTATGGTTATTAACAATAGCATGGTATTTATTTCTGTAATAGCTACTGTAAATTGGACACTGCAGTTAGATTAACAAGAATTTGGGGTTATCGTTAGGGGTCAGGCTTATCGTTAGTGTTACTGGTAGGGGATTAGGGTTAGAGGTTTACGGTTACCATTAAGATTTAGGGTTAGGAGTTTAGGGTTAGGGGTTACCGTTATGGGTACTGTTAGGGGGTTGGGGTTACTGTTAGGGGGTTAGAGTTAGAGGTACTGTTAGGGGGTTGGGGTGTTGGGGTTAGGAGTACCGTTAGGGGGTTATAGTTAGGGGCACTGTTAGGGGTTGGGGTTACCTTTAGGGGGTTAGGGTTACCGTTAGGGGATTAGGGTTAGTAATTTGTTAGGGTCAGTTACGTCACAAAATGTGTAATTAGTTCAATATGGTCAATCAAAGTACACTAATAAAATCTGTTTAAATCTCTTTCTCCCTCCCCTTTGAAGAATTGCCTCTTCACTAGATTTCATTAGCTAGCGACAAAATATAACCTGGAACTTCTCGTTTGAGGGACAGAAAGCCATAACAGCACCTCCATGTGAGAGAATAACAAAGATTTTGTCACCAGTCATTTAAAAAAAATGGTTGGTAATTAATTAATGAAACAACTACACCTTGCTCTTCGTTTGGCAAGATTTACCTCTTGCAACTGGGTCAGCATTTATTCGTGATCCAAAACGTGCAGTCTTCTCTCTGCTTGATAAAAGCTTCTGCAAATGAAATACAGTTAAAATGCTGGGCATATAACATTTTTAAAAAGACTATCAAGATTAAAATGGATAGTATATAATATTACTTATTGTGCAATTCTATTGGATTTTAAGAGAATCTACAAAATGTACACTTACCTTTTGAAGTCAGTCATAATGTACCCCAGGCAGCACCTTTGCTGTTTTGTGTAAAACTGAGTGAAAAACTGCTGGATCTCTGAAACTGTTATTTTGCAAAGTGGCGGAGACAGGAAATTGAGGAAACACAAAATAACTAAGTCATCAGTCATCTGTGTCCTGACGCTAAAGGCATTGGCTTGATAAAGTCATCTGCAAATTGATCCTCAATTAATATAAATAGAGATAGTTAGTAGTTATTTACCTAAACTAAAAAACTAACTAGTGGTGTTTGGCACCCACTGAATCTATATTTTGAGTAAGATGCTGTTTCTTCAGAACTTAACACAATCACTCACCCTCAAAAGGTGAGTATGAGGTGAGATGAAAATGTGCAACGTTACTGGAGATTTTTATTGATTTGCTTGTGAGTATGTGTGTGTATGTGTGTCGTGCCAGTGGTGGTGTGAGGCTCTGATAGAGGTAATGAGCTGTGTGATCAGAAGGCTGCTGATCGTAGGCCCATGTGGGACCCTGCTGTTGTGCCCAGGAGCAAGGTACTCACCCTAATTGTTTTGATAAATATCCAGCAGAGTAATATTCATAATTTATTCAAATGTAAGCCATAGAATGAAGGTGCTCTAGGTAAGGGCATCTGTTCTGCCAATACGGAATCAACAATTTAAATCACTTTAACCCCAAAATACATCAAACTATCAAGTATATCAGTAGCTTAATTTACATGCTGACCACACCACTCGTGTTGCGTGCAAGCTAGCTAGTTAAATTGCCATAAATGTTTAATGCTTTTCGACCTGTCCCAAAATGAATGTAATTGGCTCAGAGTTTGTTTTGATATTTCAACCTGCGTGTCATGATTGCGTTTGGTGTGGGGGGACAAAATCAATTTATGCACGAGCGCAGCCAGTTTGGGTACGGTGTAAGTAGCGTGTTGCACCCTCAAACACAACTCAGTAAAAGAGTCCTATCCCTTTTAAATCAGTGCCATACTCCAGAAATCACCGGGACATAGGAATGACCCTGTGAAACACTGGACTGGAAACATTAGTGAAGTCAAGTGACGCTCATGCTCCTTGCAGAGCTGAACATAAGTCCTTTAAATTATGCACTGAAAGGTGATAACAGGAAAAACCCTTTCAAATGAAATAATGAGATTCTAAATGGACATGAATTCATTCCAATTCAAGTCAATACATTTCATTACCAAGCAAGTAAATAGACCTCTTTGATAAATGGAAAAATAGACAACCTCTTTGATAAATGGAGTCACTTCAATTTGAGAACCTTTCAATGTGGTCCATGACACACTGTCTTTGTCATTATAAACCTTAAGTTGTCAGCTATCAGGTTAATTGACTCTTCTCTCAAGAGACCATACGCTGCCACAGCCACCAACATGAAAACCTAGCTGAAATACTGGCAATGAGGACAAGCTGTTTTCTAGCCTGGTAATATGATCTAAGAACATTTCTTCCATTAGCCTCTTGAGGACGAACCAAGGTTGCGTTCCACCTTCACAGCAGAAAATCTAGGACTTATTCACACTATAGGGCCGACACAAACCGCACTGTGCTGGCTCGGATATTTTATTCTCAAATTATCCTTTCCAGCAAGTATGGTGGAAGCGTAACCACTAGGCCAGCTGTATTTCTTCACACACTCAGGTGCTACACCACGCCACAGTATGATGAGACAGAGTCAGACACAGTCACAGTCAGAGGGATGAAACAGTGTTTGTGAGTTGTGTCTGCTGTTACGTAACATAACAACAGTGTGACCGTTCCTCAGGAAGTAATTTGTCATGTTGCAGGACTTACAGCCACACATTGGGGCTCGACCCAAACAATGTCATAGTGGCCGATTGATTGTTTGTTGTTTGTTTGTTCTTGGACAAGTTTATAGGTATAAGATGAACGAGTTCTCGTCACGTTTCAATGGAGTACTGGAAGCTGTCGTTTCTGATTATAACGCACAAACCAAATGGAAATTTATGGATAAAATACGTTATTTTTTCTAACAAAAGAACCATGGATTGTCTTCGTTGGACACTTAGGAAGACCTCAGCAGAAGTTCTTCAACAGGTAATTGATTTGTTTTCGCTGTGAAATGTGTTATGTGTGTGCAGTGATGGCTAATGAATTCATGGCTATGGGAATAATATGTGAGGTGCTACCCTCAAACAATCAAATGTGCTGCTTTCGCCGTAAAGCCTTTTTGAAATCTGACAGCGCTGTGATATTGCCAAGAAACAGAGCTTTTGATGAGTATGGAACACTTGTATATTGGTGGATGTTTAATAATTCAACTTTTGGATTTTGAATTTGGCGCCTTGCATTTCACCTGGTAGCGCACCAGCAATCCCCAAGAAGTTAATGGAAGCCAAGGAGAATACTGTCACCAATCTTTAAGTGTGTTAGTTCCACATTCACACTCATTCTTTCTGATGGTAGTGCAGAGAAAAGTAGGTTCTTGCTCATGTATCATGAAAGGTCCTTTCTGACCCTAATGTGACTGGTTTAATGTGAGAGGTAGAATCTACAGGCACCCAGTGGTGAGGTATAACAATGTGATGGGAGGTCTAAACCTACAATTTGGAACTGCACAATCACAATCTGGGGCTAATTCTTGCCTACGGGCTGGAAGACCCAGGCTAAAGACCCGTAAGGGCATTGCACTGGTGTCAGAAGTGAGATGGCACTTCCTACATAGGAATAGAGTGAGGCTGGGCACTCATTAAAAAAAACTAAATTTGAAAAGTAGTTTAAGCTATACTGTAATGTTCTACTCTCATGATCTTCCATTACATGCAGCTCCTATTTTGAATCTATCCAAGACAAAAAGGCAATTTAGCCGTGCTAAATTACTCTGACTAAACAACAAATTAACTTGAAAGACCTTATCTTTTCATAATTTAATGATAGGAAAGTATGAAGCGAGCACGCAGTGCCACCTTATTCCACAGAGGGGCTGACACAGAGCTTAGTCAAATTTAAAAAGTTGAGGCACGGACAATTAAACAAATATTTTCTGATATCATACCGACAGAGCAAGCTACACCCAAGCCTGAATCCACAGGGCACATCTGGTCATCTCACTCCTACACATACAGATTCCTACAAAGCTCCTTTTATCCCTCAGCATCCTATGTTATACCAGTGATGGAAATTCAGTACAAACCATGACTAAACAGACCTTTGCTGGCTACAATATTAAGATCGTTATTACCAATGGTGTTGAAGCAAGCGTTACTATAGATACCTGGGCAACAACGGCACGGATTCCAATTTGTAGGACTGCTATAGGGTGAGAAGTGCACCACGCTAACGCTCTAAACTCGTAATTAAACATCTTCATATTATAGTTTGGCCAGGAGTTTTTCCTGACTAAGTGGCCAGACCAGGAAATGTTCCTAGTCAGGTCCTACATTCAGTAAGCTCATGCCTGGTCCTATCAAGTCTTGGATAAAACTAAACTCCTGGCCCTATCTATTTGTGGGTAGTACTGTTTAATACAACTAAATGTTTTACATACTGTATAGTCATAATGGCTCTATTTTGATTTGTACAAATTAATTTGGGGTTCTTTCTGTGAACGCAGTTGTGTTTACAGGATGTTACATTTCAAATTAAGGAAATGGTCTCCTTTGTAAGCATCCAGACAGGCTTAAAACACTTGCCCTCGTCCATGTCCAAATTTACTGTCATGCATTTCTTATGGTAATGGTGACAGTGGATGCAATCCCACAGATTGCCACACACACTTAAAGGAAGTGCTCACTCAGAAGAAAAACGTATAGACAAACAAAGCATTTGCAGCTGAGGAAAGACCATTATAGTCGGTATACCTGTAGCAAATCATACTATTTTCTTATGTGGACTAAACTATTTGTACTTGTATACTGTATTAGTACTATAGAGTGTTCTCTATGTCTCACATAACTTCAACCAGTCTTTATATAACACACCCACTTGATATGGCCTCCACACAATATCAGTTAATTGAAAGCTATTGAGAGCTCTGACACAGTATGCCATGTTCACCTCTGCTCAGTGCGTCATTTTTTAGAGCCATTTCTTTGTATGCCTCTGTATACCGTATATCGATATCATCCCCGTGTTTTAATATCCAAGGCAGTTTACCAGTGGAGGCTCCTCAGAGGAGTAAGGGGAGGACCATCCTCCTCAGTGAATTTCATAAAAATGTATATTTTTAAACATTTAAAGAAGTTATCCTTTTTAGATAAAACTAAAGTATAATCACGTCACCAAATAATTGATTAAAACACTATTTTGCAATGAAGGTCTACAGTAGTCTCAACGACACTCTGTAGGGTAGCACCATGGTGTAGCCGGAGGACAGCTAGCTTCCGTCATCCTCTTGGTACAAAGCCTAGGAGGCTCATGTTTCTCACCCCCTTCCATAGACTTACACAGTAATTAACTTCCAGAGGACGTCCTCCAACCTATAACTGAAAGCATAAGCTACAGTTAGCTATCACTTCATCGCATTAAATGTGATGAGTAGCTGACAGAGAGAGAGAAAGACAATAGCTGAACAGTTTTGAACAAATAAATGTCTTCCAAAATGAAGGGGAAGCAAGAGAGAGAGAAAGTGAGAGATTTTCAGTTTCACTTGCTTAGCTAGTTTAGCCTACTCAAAACACCCTCCACAAACAGAGGAATGCTTTGTTAGCTAGCTGGCTATGAATATCCAACGCAACACTGGAACTCTTCCAAGTCAATGTAAGCTTTTGGTTTTATTAATTTATTGCCACCGGGGCCCGCCGGTGTAAGTACTGAACTGCTTACTGACTGCACACTGTAACGTTACTGCATGATTGTAGCGGGTTAGTTATATTAGCTATGTTGAATATGTTACTTTAGCTAATATGGTGACAACGATGTAAGCTGTGTGTAGCGGTTATGATATGGTTTGGCTTGGAAAGGTTTTTACGGCTGGTCACATACAGATGATGTGTTGATCATTGAAGTCCAAAAGCAAAGAGAAAACATTAGAGGAGAGCGCATAGATGCAAGCAGGAATAGTGTGGCTGCTATAAAAGTGAGCTGTTTTTACGTGTGATCAGGGGTGTATTAATTCCGTTGATTCTGTTTCTCAAACAGTGGCAAACGGAACAAAACGGGCATAAACGTACCTGCATTTGTCCAATAGAAACTCTCGTTTGCAACTGTTGGACTAATGATTACACCCTACAGTGGTAGCTCAACTAAAAGTTTTGAGATTATGCTGCGGGATTTAGAGGTAATTTGTGGTTCAGTACGGTACCCTGCGTCACTGCTTCATTGCTCCAGACCAGCGCAAGAGGGAGTTAGAGCACTGATTATGCTTTTGGGTCCCAAGGCGCTAATGTGCCTCTAACTGACAATGAATGGGAGACACAAACCAAATAGAAACTGATAATTGTGGACAACTTCAAATTTGAATTTCAATAAACTGAATGATGAGGATGAAGATGATTGAATTTAGAACAGTAGTGTAAGAATTGCTATTCCTCTGTCCTGCACGCGCACATCTGGAAAAGACACATACTTTGTTTCTACTCGTCAGTATTACTTACTAAAACTGTTGTTACACTAAAGTTTTTATTCTAAAAGAAACTAAAATGTTCAATCATATTCTTAAGAAATATGAGTTGACTGAATACAAGCAAGTGATGTCTGCTAAATAATCAAGTTGATGGTGCAGTCATATACAGTTGAAGTCGGAAGTTTACATGCACCTTAGCCAAACATATTTAAACTCAGGTTCACAATTCCTGACATTTAATCCTAGTAAAAATTCCCTGTCTTAGGTCAGTTAGGATCACAACTTTATTTGAAGAATGTGAAATATCAGAATAATAGTAGAGAGAATGATTTACTTTAGCTTTTATTTCTTTCATCACATTCCCAGTGGGTCAGAAGTTTACATACACTCAATTAGTATTTGGTAGCATTGCTTTTAAATAGCATAAATTGGGTCAATCGTTTCAGGTAGCCTTCCACAAGCTTGCTCGCACACGCTTTTTCAGTTCTGCCCACACATTTTCTATAGGATTGAGGTTAGGGCTTTGTGATGGCCACTCCAATAACTTGACTTTGTTGTCCTTAAGCCATTTTGCCACAAAGTATGCTTGGGGTCATTGTCCATTTGGAAGACCCATTTGCGACCAAACTTTAACTTCTTGACTGATGTCTTGAGATGTTGCTTCAATATATCCACATAATTTTCCTTACTCATGATACCATCTATTTTGTGAAGTGCACCAGTCTCTCCTGCAGCAAAGCACCCCCACAACATGATGCTGCCACGCCCGCGCTTCACGGTTGGGATGGTGTTCTTCAGCTTGCAAGCCTCCCCCATTTTTCCTCCAAACATAACGATGGTCATTATGGCCAAACAGTTCTGTTTCATCAGACCGGAGGAAATTTCTTCAAAAAGTACAATATTTGTCCCCATGTGCAGTTGCAAACCTTAGTCTGGCTTTTTTATTGCGGGTTTTGGAGCAGTGACTTCTTCCTTGTTGAGCAGCCTTTCAGGTTATGTCGATATAGGACTCGTTTTACTGTGGATATAGATACTATTGTACCTGTTTATTCCAGCATGTTCACAAGGTCCTTTGCTGTTGTTCTGGGATTGATTTGCACTTTTCGCACCAAAGTATGTTCATCTCTAGGAGACAGAACGCGTCTCCTTCCTGAGTGGTATGACGGCTGTGTGGTCCCATGGTGTTTATACTTGCGTACTATTGTTTGTACAGATGAAAGTGGTACCTTCAGGCATTTGGAAATTGCTCTCAAGGATGAACCAGACTTGTGGACGGTCTACAATGTTGTTTTTGGCTGATTTCTTTTCATTTTCCCAAAATGTCAAGCAAAGAGGCACTGAGTTTGAAGGCAGGCCTTGAAATACATCCACAGGTACACCTCCAATTGACTCAAATTATGTCAAGAAATTCATGACATTTTCTGGAATTTTCCAAGCTGTTTAAAGGCACAGTCAACATATTGTATGTAAACTTCTGACCCACTGGAATTGTGATACAGTGAATTATAAGTGAAATAATCTGTCTAAACAATTGTTGGAAGAATTACTTGTGTCATGCACAAAGTAGATGTCCTAACCGACTTGCCCAAACTATAGTTTGTTAAGACATTTGTGCAGTGGTTGAAAAACAAGTTAACTTCTTAGGGAGCGGCAGCTGAGGTGTCGGTTTTGGAGTCTGGCGTGCCCAAAGTAAAAGGCCTGCCACTCAGGCCCAGAAACTAGGATATGCACATAATTAGTACTATTGGATAGGAAACACTGAAGAGTGTTAAAATATTGTCTGTGAGTATAACAGAACTGATATAGCAGGCGAAAACCCGAGAAATTTCTGTCCTGGAAAAAGTGTTGCCTCATTTGCCTCATTTGGAACCCCTCCCTATTGAAAAACAGCCATATATGGGAGTAAGATTGCAGTACCTATTGCTTCCACTGGATGTCAACAGTCTCTAGACAGTGTTTGGTGATGTTCGGTTGCTCTGGATGGTAATAGAAGAAGAATTTCGAACTAGTCACAGGATGTAAACAGAAGAGGCGTGTTCACGGGCTTGTGCACGCTGTGGTTTTTTCCTTAGGTTGAACGGGTTCTCTTCACGGTTCAATGGGTGAGTGGACGCTGTATTTTATGAACATAACGCGCCAACCAAACAGAGATTTATGGATATAATAAATGTCTTTTTCTAACAAAATAACCATTGGATAGCGCCCCACTGCTCACTAAGTAGTTAACTTCTTAGGGAGCGGCAGCAGAGGTGACGATTTGGAGAGTCTGGCGTGCCCAAAGTAAAATGCCTGCCACTCAGGCCCAGAAAATAGGATATGCACATAATTAGTACTATTGGATAGGAAACACTCTGAAGTTTCTAAAAGTGTTAAAATAATGTATGTATGTATGTATGTATGTATGTATGTATGTATGTATGTATGTATGTATGCGAGTATAACAGAACTGATACAGCAGGCGAAAACCCGAGGAAAATCCATGCGGATTTGCAATTTTTTGTACATGACCTTTTTGTCCAGGCTGTCTTTTGATTTCTATGTTAACTAGGACTGAGACTGCAATACCAACGGCTTCCACTAGAGGTCAGTCTTTAGACCGTGTCTGGAGGCTCTAGCACTAAGCAGAACAGATAGGAAGAGGAAGTAGTGAAGGGACCACATTTGTCAACAACATTTCACGGGTGCTAGATTGTGAGTGCGCCCCACTTTATTTTCCTTTCCTATCGCTCACGTTATCGTACAGTTTAAATATTACAGTAAATATACATAAAAGGATACCTAAGGATACGTAAAAAATGTTTGATTTGTTTGGAGAAAGTGTATAGGTATAATTTGAACGTGTTCTCTTCACGGTTCAAAGGGCGACTCGACGGTGGATTTTCTGATCATAGCGCACCAACCAAACGGAGATTTATGGATATAATAAATTACTTTTTCTAACAAAAGAACCATTGGATGTCTTCGTTGGACACTTGGGAAGCCCTCAGCAAAAGTTCTTCGAAAGGTAAGTTATTTATTTTAGCTCTTATATGGGTTTTGTGTGACCCACGTTGGATATGAATTTATGCTAATGTGGAAAATAGGAGAGGTGCTATCCTCAAACAATCAAATGTTGTGCTTTCGCCGTAAAGCCTTTTTGAAGTCTCACAACGCTGTGATATTGCCAAGAACCAGAGCTTTTGATGACTATGCAACACTTGTATATTGATGAATGTTTAATAATTCAACTTTTGGATTTTGAATTTGGCGCCTTAGCGAGCGCGCCGCTACTCCCTAATTAAAAGACTTGTCTAGTTAAAGAAAGGTCACGTTGTACAGTGCCATATTTTCCCCAGGGGGTTTCGTTTTTCATTTTTCTTGAAATAGAAACACCATAATATTAATAAAATTAATCCCATATATGTTCTTACAAAAAAAGGTTTCAAAATTAATAACTTTTGGTTATTTGAAAACAAAATAATCTCCAAAATATCGTTAATGTTTTCAAACACTTGTTTCTCTTATTAGCAGGACAATAGACACAATGTGGTCCCAAAAACACCTCTCTGGCATGGGGTCCAGCACATATCTTGATGTCATTGAATGTCTCTGTTTAATAGTCTCTAAAAGGAAAAATATTACCACAGTCTCTTGCACATGTCATTTTCCTTTCATAATGCGTCCTTATTTACAAAGCGATTATTATTATTAGATATTCTCTCAGCGCACATTTGTAAATCAAACTCAAAAAGTAGAAGGTAGATAAACTATTTGTGACATTGTGGTTACAATAAAGAATGTGAACAAGATTTAAAAAAGATGCTGTGTTTTTATTTACAGTAGTGATGGACATTTTGAAAACAGGTTCACACAGGTGTACAGTAGTAATGTAGCAGGTGTAACCCATCATGCAAACAATGTTTCCATGATTGACCTGCTCAATGTTTCCATGAGCAGGACAATAGACTCTTCATAGCCCGGCTACTGTAGGTGTGAAAATCCCCCAATTTGCTATGTATTCGATGCTTAAGTACTCTGAAGTGTTACATTTCTAACTAGACCTCATGCAACCGCAAAATGTCGGAGAGCCATATAGATTGCAAGTTACTTGGGAAGAGATTCCATGGCACAGCTGGATGCCAGGAGTGTGCACAGAGAATGCCAAGAGTGTGCAAGGCTGTCATCAAGGCAAAGGGGGGGCTACTTTGAGGAATCTAAAATATATTTTGATTTGTTTAACACTTTTTTGGTAACTACATGATTACATGTGTCATTTCATAGTTTTGATGTAGAAAATAGTACAAAAATAAAAACTGAATGAGTAGGTGTTTCCAAACTTTTGACTGGTACTGTATATTTATACTCTGGACTGGGACATTGCTCATCCTAATATTTCTACATTTCTTCATTCCATTCTTTTACTTTTAGATGTGTGTGGGCATTGTTAGATATTACTGCACTGTTGGAGCTAGGAACACAAGCATTTTGCTACACTCACAATAACATCTGCTAAACAGGTGTATAAGACCAATAACATTGGATTTGATTGAATCTGATTTAAACCAAATAGCACTGGAATCGAGATGAAAGTCATCCAACCCAATAGAACACTGTATATCAATCAGACCTGTGTGACCACACAAAACACAGACCAGTAGATAAACACATTTTGGGCTATGATGCCACAAAAAGGGGGTACTATAGGTTAGACTAGGTAACAAAAGCTTCTGACAACATGTTACAGAAAATCAACTGGTGACTGTCATCGTTGCTTGCAGGCATATTCATAATCTGATAATGTACCATTTCAAATCTCTACAGTCAAATGAATGCTTCCCGGAAACATGGCAATTTGGCTGTTAAGTGACAAAGTTCTGATTAAAGACCATGGAATTGCATTAGTCCCTGATTCTCATGCTGATTAACATTTTAAAGCCCAGGGTTTGTTAGTGTCACATAGGAGGCTGCTATTGAGAGTCCCATAAACAAGTCAGTAAATTATTCAAGACTAAAATCATGCTGGCTCATGGTGACAAAAAATAAATGATTTCTGGAAATGTAAGGGGTGTCTGCGGATCAAAACAGTTGCCACTACTATTGCCGCCTAACCTTGTTGCATTCCCCCTTCAAAAGGATGGAAATAAGCTTTTAAGCGTTGTGTTATCCTTGATGGTTTTCTTAAATTGTATGTGGAGGCGTCACTGGCTGGAGCACCCTTATGTACGTATAAAAAAAAAGGTCTAATAAATTAAATCAAGGATTCCTCCCGTGTTGCTGCTGCCAGCTCTCTGCTCCCACTACCCGCTCCCTGTAGGAATGAGCAGGCCCGAAGCAGTCATGCCTGGGAAATATAATAAACGTCAAATGTGTTATTAGTAGCTGTCATAATGAAGAAATTATGAACAGACTGCCAAATGCAAATGACACACACCGGCGGTGTAATTCTTAACAGGATCACCGTGTCAGCATAGATAGAAAGAACGAAAGAAAAAAGGATGAACACCCCATAATTCTTGCCAGAAGAATGTATGTCCTTCAGCGCTCTAACAGTACACTACAAAATGTGTTTATGCAGTTATTATACAGTAATAAAGCTCACAGGTTCTTGATCCTTCTCAGATGTACTGCTCTCTTTGATAAACCTCCCTGTTCTAGATATTCCTGTTGCTGCAGGAGTAGCTTATGATTTCCCAAATGTGTGTCGATGTAGCACTGGCAAACACACACACACACACACACACACACACACACACACACACACACACACACACACACACACACACACACACGTACATCTAAACCAGCTATTCTCTTCACTCCTTAACATTGCTAATTCACTGAAGAGAAATAATTGGCAACCTCACAAAGGGTTTACGGGAAGACTAATTACTATGACAAATAACGTCATTACATTACGTTTAGACGTCGCATGACTTCTTTATGAGAGATCCATTTTTACTGTCTCACTCGCATTCCAATGTGTGGACCAGCTTCCCATAGCCCAGGTACCTTTACAATGGCAGTCAGTGTGCGTCCCACTTTTCTCTACGGAATAGTCATCTAATTCTATTAGTGCATTGGGATTTGGTGATTCATTATCGGACTGGTAAGAAGATTAAATTTGAGGAAAACAGAGCTTACAACTGAACTCAAAGTGGAAAATGTACAATTGACAATTACAAAGTGTAATTTCCTCTAATTTTATCTGAAATCTCTGGAGGATAGGTTTGGCACACTGATAAACAAAAGAAATAGAAAAACACTCCATGTTGCACGCATGTCAAACCAACATGCTTTCTGGCTGTTGGAAAGACTGGAAATAGAACTAAAACTAAAAGCTTCCGGTTCATAACAACACTCTAAAGCTCAGTCTAAATATTGCAAACAGAACACTCACCAAGAGAGCACTCCCTGTCATTGTGGTTGTTTCTTATAGTCTATAACGAGGGAAATCGCGGATCCATTCACAATTATAAGTCGATCTTAATTACGGAGCTTTGGGAAAACAGGTAAGGGTATGGATTCCAGAGGAGAAGGATGGCAGTGCATATTAAAGGGAACATGAGACAAATTGCTTTCCTGCAAGGTTCACCAAACCCTAACATTTCTTGAGACATTTTGTATCATTTATAATCTAGAGAGATTAATAACAATTATTAGCTGACATTTCCTAGCCACATGTGGATATAATCGCTTTAGAGTGCCAGAATCGATTCCAGTTTGAATGATCACCCCTTGTCGCTGGAAAAAACAGATCACTGTCTTCAGGGAATGCTGGAGATGTGCATCTGCCAGTGAAGCAAAGATGAAACCAGAAGGCTTGAAACTCAAGAAATGGAGCCAAGGAAGTTTTCGTCAAACATTATAAAAAGAGACAAAATGGACTATGTGGTCCGGGAAACAAGCTGTGTTTTAAGTCATCCGTTGAAAGAGTGTTTTGATATCTTAACGTTGTAAAGACTACACTCTGGTAGTGAGCTGGAACTTGTCAGATGAAAGATGTTTCCCAGCCTATTCTGGAGTCACTGAAGCACACTATTACATATGCCAGGTGTTGTAGAGAGGACAGGGAAAACAAAAGCTGAGAGGTAGTTACGTACAGTGCCTTTGGAAAGTATCCAGGTCCTTGACTTTTTCTAAACTTTGTTACGTTACAGCCTTATTCTAGAAAGTTTTTTGTTGTTGTTTTTATCCTCAATCTACACACAATACCACATAATGACAAAGCAAAAACAGGTTGAGAAATGTTTAAATGTATTACAAATTAAAAAACAAAATATGACATTTACCTAAGTATTCAGACCCTTTACTCAGTACTTTGTTGAAGCACCTTGGCAGTGATTACAGCCTCGAGTCTTCTTGAGTATGACGCTACAAGCTTGGCACACCTGTATTTGTGGAATACCTACCATTCTTCTCTGCAGATCCTCTCAAGCTGTCAGGTTGGATGGGAGCGTCACTGCACAGCTAGTTTCAGGTCTCTCCAGAGATGTTCGATTGGGATCAAGTCCAGGCTCTGGCTGGGCCACTCAAGGACATTCAGAGACTTTGTCTTGGCTGTGTGCTTAGGGTCGTCGCCCTGTTCAAAGGCCCTAGTCTGAGGTCCTGAGCAGGTTTTCATAAAAAATCTCAGTATTTTCTCCGTTCATCTTTCCCTTGATCCTGACTAGTCTCGACATCCCTGTCGCTGAAAAACATCCCCACAGCATAATGCTGCCATTACCATGCTTCACCGTAGGGATGGTGTCAGGTTTCCTTCAAACGTGAGGCTTGGCATTCAGGCCAAAGAGTTCAATCTTGGTTTCATCAGATAATCTTGTTTCTCATGGTCAGAGTCCTTTAGGTGCCTTTTGGCAAACTCCAAGCGGGCTGTCATGTGCTTTTTACTGAGGAGTGGCTTCTGTCTGGCCACTCTACCATAAACGCCTGATTGGTGGAGTGCTGAAAAGATGGTTGTCCTTCTGGAAGTTTCTCCCATCTCCACAGAGGAACTCTGGAACTCTGTCAGAGTGACCATCAGGTTCTTGACCAAGACCCTTCTCCCCCGATTGCTCATTTTGGCCGGGTGGCCAGCTCTAGGAAGAGTCTTGGTGGTTCCAAACTTCTTCCATTTAAGAATGATGGAGGCCACTGTGTTCTTGGGGACTGTCAATGCTGGAGAAATGTTTTAGTACCCTTCTCCAGATCTGTGCCTCGACACAATCCTGTCTCGAAGCTTTAAAGACAATTCCTTCGACCTCATGGTTTGGTTTTTGCTCTGTCCTGTTAACTGTTGGACAGGCGTGTGCCTTTCCAAATCATGTCCAATCAAGTGAATTTACCACAGGTGCACTCCAATCAAGTTGTAGAAACATCAAGGGTAATCAATGGAAACAGGATGCACCTGAGCTCAATTTCAAGTCTCATAGCAAAGGGTCTGAATACTTATGAAAATAAAGTATGTTTTTTATTTGACATAAATTTGCAAAAAAAATAATAATAATTGTATTTGTCATTATGGGTATTGTGTGTAGATTCATGAGGAGGAAAAATAATTGAATTAATGTTAGAATGAGGCTGTAAGTAGAGATGCACAATATATTAGTGAACATATCGGGATCGGACGATATTAGCTAAAAATGCCAACATCGGTATCGGCCCGATGTCTAGTTTTACGTCGATGTGCAAAACCGATGTCAAAGCTGTCGTGCATACCTACATAACGTAGGTACATGACGCCACGTAAAACTTTGCGCCACAGGTGCAACACAGCATTCCTAACCTAGCCCACAATGTCTGCTGTGTGGATCAAGCAGTCAACAATTCGAGCAATCATTTGAAAGAGTAAGAAAATTTCAGCGAGACAACTCAAAGGCGAAATCCATTAACGCCAAGATAATGGAATTCGTAGCCCTTGACAATTAACCGTTCTCGGTCATGGGTGATGTTGGCTTTCGCCGTCTGGTCGAGCACCGGTACACGTTGCCCTACCGGGAGTTACACAGTAATAGCCTCACTGCTATTAGCTTCACAACATACTATGGAATGCCGCTTGGGTCTTGGCTTGTCAAAAAAGACACACATCAAATAAACACTATTTGATGCGTTAAATAAGCTTTTCATTTGACAAGTCAAACACAATTCTATTATAGAATGTTGTGTGTTCTGAATTTGCAAGTGCAAGCCAAGCGCCACTACTACTATCAGTAGCACTGTCAAAGCTGTACAAAAAAGTCTGCAAACAAGCAAACACCGGCCACAAACGATGTGTTTACAATACCGCGTTGGTAATAAAGCATTAGTTTGACCGCAACTTACCTAGCTAGCACCAATACAACCAGCCTGAAAACAATGACTAGTAGAAACTGGTAGGCACTTGTTGTTCGCCTATTGAAATTGAACTTCAGTTCATGAAAATAAATAGCTAGGCAGCTACTTAACCCTGTTGCCCAAAGCTAACGTTATAAGCAGCCAGCTAGCTTCATCTGGCTAGTGAGGCTCAACCGGACCGGGTTATGTGTTGTAGAGCTAGCCACAATGAGGATTAGGCACAATAGTGGAATTTGCGGTTCGCCTTCAAAATAAAAGTACCTCTTTGAAAGTGATGCAGAAGGTTACTACAATTGGTGGAATCATGAAAATATTTAGACTAGATCATGTTATACAAGGTTGGAATGTGGTATCAGTCTACTCAGTAACACCCACAGAGCACAACTGTTTAGAGTTTACACAAATATTAGCGGTGTAGCTCTTATCGCGGGACTGTGACTGTGTGAAATCACCTCCCCAGTCAGCCTATTGTGTGTATTGACATTCATATTGGACTGTACAGCTTTACCTAAGGATTGGGGATCAATGAAATGGGGTGTCCGTCTACTCAATACCCAATATATGTTTTCCCAACGTCCTCAGAGTTATAAGACTCCAAAACATCCACGCAGTATTGTTTTTCCTCCGGAATAGTGTTCAATACACATAGGTTGACAATACATGTGGCTCAATTCAGAGTCCCGCAATAAGAGCTACGACGCTAATGTTCTCTGGGTGTCAATGAGTAGACTGATTGTCACGATCAGCTAGAAGTGGTGGGTGTGGAGTCAGACACAGAGAGCACGGTGTAGGGAAAAACGCTCCTCTTTAATTCGGCATGTGAATACAATGCCCAATACACAGCAGGCGCACAAACAAACAGGCGCTCAAAACAGAAACACGGGCACAAAATGACGACATGCACGAACGTCCACCAAAACAGAGAAACAAGCCCGCACAAAAGGAGGCGGGCTTGACCGGCTTAAATAGCCCTAGAATAAAAACACAAAACAGGTGCAAACAATAGAACAATCAACAGAAAGGAAACGAGGATCGGTGGCAGCTAATAGGCCGGTGACGACGACCGCCGAACGCCGCCCGAACAGGCAGAGGAGCCACCGTCGGTGGAAGTCGTGACACTGATACCTACAGTATGGATTATGGATGACATGGGGTAAGGCTGTACAGTGAAATAAGTATGCCCCCAATGCAATTCTAAAGTATAATAAATCTTGTCTTTTGTTATTTTATATAAAACATTCCAACCTCATTTAGCATGATCTATTCAATTATGGCATAATTCTACTCTTTGTATTTATTTGCATCACTGTCAATGTCATACTTTTATTTTGAAGGCTAACTGCAAGTTCACTCTTGTGGCTAATCCTTATTGTGGTTAGCTTCACATAGATGGGTCCGACCACCCTTAATCAAATTATAACTGTCTTATAAATTAGGGTTATTTTATGGCACCTGGCTATAATATTTAGCTAGCTAACTATAGCTACTGAAACAGATTGTCGTTTTGCTATGTTTTTGGGGAAGAACATTGTTTGCATCCATGAGCTAGCTAGCTTTTTTTTTTTTATGACCAGCACTGTAGTTGTGCGAGACAACTTTACCAGCATCATAGCATACGTATCGATGAATCGTTGTGACATATGAAATACGAGTGATAGTGTAATCAATGTGTTATAACTACGTAAAAAAGTGTTATTTGACACGCAAAGACCCAAACGGCGTTTCATAGTATGAGAAATCCTTGTTGAGAATGAAACGACTGAACAAACGAACAACGAAACAGCACAGCAAGTAAGTGAAAGAAATAGGTTTTGATTATGTTTTGCTGGTAATGGGGACATACGTAAATGCAAACAATCTTTTTGGTCTGTGTGGTGTGTGTGTAACCATTATTTAACTAGGCAAGTCAGTTAAGAACAAATTCTTATTTACAATGACGGCCTACACCAGCCAAATCCGTACGACGCTGGGCCAATTGTGCCTTTCACAGCATAACTGCACGGCCGGATATGATACAGCCTGGATTCGAACCAGGGACTATAGTGACGCCTCTTGCACTGAGATGCAGTGCCTTAGACCGCTGCGTCCATGTGTGTGTGTTAACTATTTAACTGTACTAGAATCCTTAAAAGGCCGGAAAAATGTTTAATATCGGTTATTGGTATCAGGTTTTTTTGGCAAGGAAAATGTTATCGGTGCATCACTAGCTGTAACGTAACAAAATGTGGAAAAAGTCAAGGGGTCTGAATACTTTCCGAATGCACTGTATTAGCCCAGGTACCAAACAGAAACATGTCCCTAAATAGGTCCTTTCTCCTGATAAAACCTAAGTGCCTGTGTGCATGTAAGACACACCAACGACATCCTCACCCAGCCAGACAGCAAACAGCTGGGAAACAACTGCACTTAGCATTAGGTTGATGAAAAATGCAGAGGACTGTTTGAGTAGGCCGGTTATTGAGGTCAGGAATCAGGATCAGACGGGCTTGTTCAAGACATGCACAAAAGGAGTATTGCGGTCTTCATTATAATAGCGGTACACTACGCAAGAGGAAGATCCTGGATTTGCATCACTATGAAAGGAAGTAAAACCTCTGAAGTTAGACATCCAAGATGAGATTCAGACAGAATGTAATGTCAGGGACTGGAAAGGCAGAGGAATAATACTAAGTCTCCTCATTTCATTTTTCTATTAGAGTATCTATCTGCTGAATTCCAACATTGTTTATGAAGATAAATTGATTCTATTTTTGCATATAGAGCTATATTTTGGCTATCCTCTACGCATTCGTACAGATGTCAGTTTGCCCTGAGAGAAATAAACAAATAAAACAAAATGTGGATTCCAACTTGCATGACTGTTATTATGATTCTCACTGGAAGAGTGTTCTACATCTGCATTGCTTGCTCTTTGGGGGTTTAGGCTGGGTTTCTGTATAAGCACTTTGTGACAACTGCTGATGTAAAAAGGGCTTCATAAATAAATGTGATTGATAGATTTTTTTCCATAGAGATACAGCTATTGAAATATTATTACCGATTATGATACTAAAATAAAAATAAGAGTTTACACTAATGTAGGGAATTTTGCATGTGGGTTGATTAGAAATGCATCACTTGAATCAACAACAAAAGAGACACTAAGATGGCCTCGGTGGAGTACATAAAAAACATTTGCGGGAGATTGAAATTGATGTAACCTCTTAGAATTTGTCTAGGGTTTCAGTTGCTTTCATGCGTTTCAACCTTCTGATGAAATTTCGACATACTTTGGTGTGATGCTCAACAGATTTGTATTTGATTGACACCATGAATAGACGGTTTGTGTGCCATTGTTCTTTGTAGCTACATACGAGGACACCGAAGTCCAGACCTCTAATTTCAGTCAGGGTCTCATCTTACTGTTCAGAGTTAGAAGAGTATAATTATACCATGTCAGTTAAATATTTTTAGATAAGTATATTAGTCTAGCCAGCTATCTAAACTTGTAGTAATCATGGCCGAATTACCAACCCGGGCACGTGCCCAGGGGCTCTGACCTCCAAGGGGCCCCAATTGATTTTGTTAGTCACTAACTCAGATATCAAATTGGCAAACTCATGGCAAAACATGCAAAATTGCAGGAAATTTGCTTTTAAAACTGCTAAAATAATCACCCGCTCCGGACATCACTAAAACTCAGACCCTGGCTACAGCCCTGCTTGTGAATTCACAGTGAGTTATGTGTTAAGTTTTCACAATTTTCCTGGGATGGGGCTCTGGGAAGTGAAGCGTAGCGGACATTAAAGAGGCCGAAAGCGAGGTGGCGTGGGGGGAGTATAAAGGTGTATTGCTCTGATTGTCTATTGTCTTCTATTCCAGACCCAACTCAGGCCCTGTCTCTGCTTCCCCCTCTCTCTCCCTCCCTGTGACCACAGCACAGTATTTTCACCCTTCCCCAGTGCAGCTCACATCAGAGGAACCCACACCACATCTTGCCTACAACCAACCAGAGACATAGTTGGAATACAGAAAGATCCAACAAAACACACTGGAGTCAATTCAGTCGTATCTGTTCCAATAGGGGGAGTCTGTGGACTCTAAAGTGGGGAGGAAAATCCCTAGTCCCCAAAGAGAGACCAACGCGGACTCTAGTGAAAGGCCGGGCGAGAGAGAGCATCAACACAGATCCTCAGATAGCATTCATTATTTAGACTGTTTAACTCAATCTTTCCAATAATTTTCTGAATGTGTGCTTATTCCCTGCGCCCCTGACATTCTGAAGAACATTTATTTCAACAGATTACAAAATCTAGCATCCGCTGACTTTATTTAAGGAGCGTTCTCTTGTTTGAGGGGAAGGCACTATTTTCCTTCGAATAAGCATATTTCACCATCGTGTTCCTCCCAGGTGCCTAGTGTGAATTGAACAACACATGATCCACAGCTATCCTACTGAATCTCTGCTATGCCATCTCTGGATAATTGACAAAAGTAATTTTTCCTCAGAAAAGATTAACAGCATCAACACCACTAAACAACTCTGTACCTCAAGGTTCCTAATACTTCCCATCAGAAAAGGATGAACCAAAAAACAAAGAAAGAAAATGCATGGCACAAGGTCAAACCTATTTTCTTCCTCTTTTTTCAACATACAGTATGTAAGGGAACAATCCACTACTGGATATGATGTGCTATGAAAGCCCCAAACAGTACATGTGCTCTATGAAGAGCAAATACAGTGCATTTGCAATATGAAGCAACAATACTAAAAACGTTACTTTCTCCTGACTTCAATAGTGATCTATGGTGCAGAAGAGGCTCCATCTCCACAGAGAAATTATCAGTGGGCATTTAGAGCAGCATGTTGCCTTGTCTACACCAATTCATTTAACAGATGAGCATTATGTTAATACAACAAGAAGGGTAATTTAAAGTTAGATGAAGAGGAAAAGTGGGCCAGCGAGGAGGGCCCGACATGGGGCGGTGTCACAGGTTGGTGGCCTCGACCAAGGTGTGAGAAATGGCCAGACTGGTTAAGCATACAGATCAAAGTGAACATTTTGTTGTGTCTCTCCTGCTGTGGTTCCATGTAAACAGACCTAGTGTATATTAGGAAAACCTCATACGACAGCCCCTGGCAGTCACCTATAACATACATTCTGCTGTCATGATAAGGCTGAATCATGCATTGCATTTCATAGAGAATATATTAGACATTTCACAAGTTAGAGCTGGAAGCCCCTAGTGTTGTCGACCCAGAGGTTGTGGTTTCATTCAAAGCCATTTCCTAATTAAGCCCCATTGAGTTGTTTATTGACTACTGTGCTGTATTTCACAGCATAACTGCACACACACAACTCCTTTTAGAATCAGACAATTAACCAAATTACTTCAATAGTCATGTCATAATGGAAATCATTTACCAAATTAGAATTAGTCTGCACACAGGGGTCCTTGGGTACACGGTCATCATCAGGAACACCCAAAAGACAGAACCACAAGGTAGCGGGTTTGAATCATGTGCAGGCCAACCCTCAAAGTTCCTATATTAGTGTTAGTAGTGGGATGCATCAGAGAGGGCATCAGAGATGTGCCCAGGCATGAGGACCCGTGGAAAGAGAGGGATTACACACTAGTGGACATTACCCTAGTACAACACCAGCAACCTATGGAGGAATATTGGTGTTATGTGTAGATGTTGTACTGCACATACCGTCACAAGAAGCTGTCTGAAGCTAGGCAGGGATGGGCCTGGTTCATTTAACCCCTCTAATGTCCTTTGCCCTGGACCTCCCAGTGTCATTGCTATAGCCTTAATGTAATTCTCAGTCAACTGAGAAGTAGTGGATTGTTCCCTTACATACTGTTAACTAATTTTGTCAAATAAGGCTTTTATAAATTAATATAAGACACACTTATGTATAATTATTTAGGTTACTGTATCAATTAAAGTCTCCTCTGCCACCACACCCCACTCAGTTTGAATCGTATTGGTGTCATCTTCAAGTACTTCCCAATATCTCCCCCTCTGCGTGTGTGTAAGTGTAGCCTACTTCTCTACGTGTGCGTAAGTTCACTATGTGTCAAGAGATCAATAAATAGGCAAGGATGAACGTCATAAATACGAGGGATAAATAAGACTTAAGACACCAGAGGTAGCTGATCAAAGCTGAAAAAAACAGAGGCTCCACAGGCGTAGGTACCCAAAAGGAATTCCTCGTTAACTCCAAACTGAAAAAAAAATTGTGATTGGTAATCTAAAGCAATATTAAAAAATAACTATAATGCAACCTGTACCTTGAAATCCAAAGAAGAAAAAGAACCCCGGGATCCAAATTGTGTGTATCCAGAAGGAATTCATGTTGTCCTCGTCAGCTCCAAAACCTCTCCTGAATGTCAATGTACTTCTAGTGCAGGTCTCTTGCAATAATTTCTTGAGAAGGCAGTATCGTCTTTTGGTAGAAATGATGCTCAGAGGGCGTATAGCTCCAAGGCTATGTCCTAATGCTGCAGAGCACTATACAACTCAAGAGCTTGAGCGCTAAATGCAGCCTTTTTTCTATCACTACTAGTTGTGCGCTTCAGCATTTCTCTCTCCTGATCGTCACTGCCACCTAGTGGTTAAGCAAGTACCTAGAAAAACACAAGTTGGACGTCATCTTCTGATTATTGGATATGGACTCATGCTGCACAGTGAAGTCACCAGTCAGCCTGTGTTCCAACTGTGTTTATTGTGCAATTTAATTGGTTATTTCAGCAACGCTTTATGGATCGACAGTCACAAGCATGCCTGTCATCTAGATTAACATTCTGAAACATTGCATTACATCTGACATGACCTGTTGAATTGTATTAATGATTTCCAGAGGAAAGGCTCATTGTGCAAGGCTCATTGTAATGGCTGAAATGTAATCAATGGAACGGTATCAAAATCAAACATATGGAAACCACGTTTGACTCCGTTCAATTTTTTCCAATCCAGCCATTACAATGAGCCCATCCTCCTATAGCTCCTCCCACCAGCCTCTTTTGTTGATTTCACATCTGACATATTCTAATGAATGTGTGTCTCACTGTCTATATCCATGTACATGCTTCCATGATCTATTTTCACTCTTAACACCACTGTAGCTACACTGTAATACTTTTCCCTGTACAATTACAGTTTTGGAGCAGTGGCTTCTTCCTTGCTGAGCGGCCTTTCAGGTTATGTCGATATAGGACTCGTTTTACTGTGGATATAGATACTTTTGTACCTGTTTCCTCCAGCATCTTCACAAGGTGTTTTGCTGTTGTTCTGGGATTGATTTGCACTTTTCGCACCAAAGTACGTTCATCTTTTGGAGACAGAAAAACCACTCCTTCCTTAGTGGTATGACGGCTGCGTGGTCCCATGGTGTTTATACTTGTGTACTATTGTTTGTACAGATGAACGTGGTACCTTCAGGCATTTGGAAATTGCCCCCAAGGATGAACCAGACTTGAGGTCTACAATTTTTTTTTCTGTAGTCTTGGCTGATTTCTTTTGATTTTCCCATGATGTCAAGCAAAGAGGCACTGAGTTTGAAGGTAGGCCTTGAAATACATCCACAGGTACACCTCCAATTGACTCAAATTATGTCAATTAGCCTATCAGAAGCTTCTAAAGCCATAACATCATTTTCTGGAATTTTCCAGGCTGTTTAAAGGCACAGTCAACTTAGTGTATGTAAACTTCTGACCCACTGGAATTGTGATACAGTGAATTATAAGTGAAATAATCTGTCTGTAAACAATTGTTGTAAAAAGTACTTGTGTCATGCACACAGACTTGCCAAAACTATAGTTTAACAAGAAATTTGTGGAGTAGTTGAAAAACGAGTTAATGACTTCAACCTAAGTGTATGTAAACTTCCGACTTCAACTGTACATTTATTCAAATCATGTGTAATAGTACAGTATAAACGCCATTAATCATTTAAACTTTATAAGTATAAAAACACTTCATTACATCTGCCAAGAGGAACATAGATTCGTACTTCTCTTTGTAGTGGGTCATCAACAAAAGAATGGCAGCAGTGGCTGTTATAAAAGGCGATGACAATCTGTAACCGTCGATTTCATTCAGTAGGCACTGGATCTCTCTCCTCAACTTGGTCTTTTGGCTTTAAAAAAAGTTGACAATTCTCTTACCCTTGTTCAGGAGAGCTTGAGTCAGGTGACTGTCAATCACGAGTATTGAAGTAGTCGCAGAGCCATAACTTGGTGTAACAGAAAGGCCACTGTTCCTGGAGGTCACTGATGCTTGGAGGAGGACACGTGTTCTATCCATTGTTACAGATCCTATCCATTCTTAATTTTCTTTAAAAAAATACTAAGAAAAAAAAAAACTGTTAGGCTATGCGCTGCACTCCATACCAGCATAAGAGGACAAGCAAACAATTTACAGAAACATTCGTATATTTTTGTAGTTTTATGTATTTTTGTAATTTCTGTCCCTTTTATTGCATATGCCTCACTCCCTCATAGCATAAACCATTTATTTTGAGGGCAAACAAACTATTTACAGAACCTTTTAAATCTGTGTGTGTATACACTCTTAGAAAAAAGGGTTACGAAAGGGTTCTTTGGCTGTCCCCATAGGAGAACCCTTTGGGGTTCCAGGTAAAACCCTCTGTGGAAAGGGTTCTACATGGAACCCAGAAGAGTTCTACCTGGAACCAAAAGGGTTCTACATGGAATCAAAAAGATATCTTCAAAGGGTTCTCTAATGGGGACAGCCAAATAACCATTTTAGGTTCTAGATAGCACCTTTTTTCATAACAATTACATACAATCAAGATCTCACCTCTTTGATTGAAGGACTGAAGCAATTCCCGGCACTATATTGGCGTCAAATGGTATTTTATGTCCTCCGGCTGAACATATTCAAGGTCGTTAATATTCTCCACTCCAACATTTGCTCTCAGATGCTCTGACAAAGATCTCACCATCTCGGTCTCCAACTCGGGCAATTGGTGTTTAATTGCATCTTGAAGACCCTCCATGCCTACACTGGTTTAAGGAGAACACTGAGTGATGCAGGGAAACAAAGAAACCTGACACTTCATAAACTGGTAGTGGGTAATAATTACTCAGACCATCTTCATTAACACACACATAAGTAAATCAGAGAATCTGGTATAAAATGAACCCCTAGATCGACCTGTGACACAGAATGAAACACCCCAACAATTAAATGAACCTGTGATTCTGTGACCAGAATCAGTGAGATCTTTCCAAATGTGTATCCATCATCATTTTCTCCCATTACAACAAGGCCTTTAGTGTAAGTTCTTACTTTGTATATAATTTTAGACACCTTTGCAGTGCTTTGCGAACACTTTTGACTGTACAGCTCCCTGAATGGCATTGTTATACACTGCTCAAAAAAATAAAGGGAACACTAAAATAACACATCATAGATCTGAATGAATGAAATAATCTTATTAAATACTTTTTTCTTTACATAGTTGAATGTGCTGACAACAAAATCACACAAAAATTATCAATGGAAATCAAATTTATCAACCCATGGAGGTCTGGATTTAGAGTCACACTCAAAATTAAAGTGGAAAACCACACTACAGGCTGATCCAACTTTGATGTAATGTCCTTAAAACAAGTCAAAATGAGGCTCAGTAGTGTGTGTGGCCTCCACGTGCCTGAATGACCTCCCTACAACGCCTGGGCATGCTCCTGATGAGGTGGCGGATGGTCTCCTGAGGATCTCCTCCCAGACCTGGACTAAAGCATCCGCCAACTCCTGGACAGTCTGTGGTGCAACGTGGCGTTGGTGGATGGAGCGAGACATGATGTCCCAGATGTGCTCAATTGGATTCAGGTCTGGGGAACGGGCGGGCCAGTCCTTAGCATCAATGCCTTCCTCTTGCAGGAACTGCTGACACACTCCAGCCACATGAGGTCTAGCATTGTCTTGCATTAGGAGGAACCCAGGGCCAACCGCACAAGCATATGGTCTCACAAGGGGTCTGAGGATCTCATCTCGGTACCTAATGGCAGTCAGGCTACCTCTGGCGAGCACATGGAGGGCTGTGCGGCCCCCCAAAGAAATGCCACCCCACACCATGACTGACCCACCGCCAAACCGGTCATGCTGGAGGATGTTGCAGGCAGCAGAACGTTCTCCACGGCGTCTCCAGACTCTGTCACGTCTGTCACGTGCTCAGTGTGAACCTGCTTTCATCTGTGAAGAGCACAGGGCGCCAGTGGCGAATTTGCCAATCTTGGTGTTCTCTGGCAAATGCCAAACGTCATGCACGGTGTTGGGCTGTAAGCACAACCCCCACCTGTGGACGTTGGGCCCTCATACCACCCTCATGGAGTCTTTCTGACCGTTTGAGCAGACACATGCACATTTGTGGCCTGCTGGAGGTCATTTTGCAGGGCTCTGGCAGTGCTCCTCCTTGCACAAAGGCGGAGGTAGTGGTCCTGCTGCTGGGCTGTTGCCCTCCTCGGCCTCCTCCACGTCTCCTGATGTACTGGCCTGTCTCCTGGTAGCGCCTCCATGCTCTGGACACTACGCTGACAGACACAGCAAACCTTCTTGCCACAGCTCGCATTGATGTGCCATCCTGGATGAGCTGCACTACCTGAGCCACTTGTGTGGGTTGTAGACTCCGTCTCATGCTACCACTAGAGTGAAAGCACCGCCAGCATTCAAAAGTGACCAAAACATCAGCCAGGAAGCATAGGAACTGAGAAGTGGTCTGTGGTCACCACCTTC
The DNA here is from genome assembly GCA_030435695.1 of Brachymystax lenok tsinlingensis. NCBI lineage: Eukaryota > Metazoa > Chordata > Actinopteri > Salmoniformes > Salmonidae > Brachymystax > Brachymystax lenok. The sequence continues at coordinate 10,502,395 of CM059794.1, read as the reverse complement.
AGAACCACTCCTTTATTGGGGGTGTCTTGCTAATTGCCTATAATTTCCACCTGTTGTCTATTCCATTTGCACAACAGCATGTGAAATTTATTGTCAATCAGTGTTGCTTCCTAAGTGGACAGTTTGATTTCACAGAAGTGTGATTGACTTGGAGTTACATTGTGTTGTTTAAGTGTTCCCTTTATTTTTTTGAGCAGTGTATAATTGCTCCTCAAATTAATTCATGACACCAACAACTTCAATGCTATGTGGAAACAATTGGCCACTGATTGGAGTAACTGGTGGCTCTCAGACAAGTTCTGGCACACTCCTTGAAGTAGGAGTGCTTGCACTCAAACCTCGGTGTCCACAAACGAGTGAGTCGCCCAAATTGCAGGATGAGGTCGGGGTAGTGTAACAAGTAGTGATGCTTTGGTGCAAGGGCACTCTACTCCACAAGCAAAACTGTAGTTCGCCACAGTTTCTATGTTTTTTGCATGAGAAATTAACGCTTTAATATTTAGGAAACCGAAATTGCAGGATTTACACCTGTACATTCCCAATAAAGCTACTTCCAGCTACCAGCCAGCCTGCAATATGGAAATTACACTACCCCAGCCACCAAATTGCATGCACACACCAAAAGAGCTATCAAGCTATACTTTACCATGCAACTCATGCCAACCACACAATCGAAAATAAATATATAAATATATATAAGACTACAAGGCTAAATAAAATATCAGTATGTGCCTGATGTTTCAGAAATCATTCATTTAACGTTGCCTAATTAATGGTTGGATAAGGATCACCTCTGAAAGATTAGCAAAAGCACGAGGAAAATTCAAATCAAGCAGGAAAATGCCACGACCATCGCCCCGAATAATAATAGCATGCTAACCACACAATCTGAAGAAAACTTTAATAAAACATAACTTTAATATCATGCAGGGTAAAATATCAGTATGTGTCTGTTGCTGAATTCATTAATTTAACGGACTAATAAGGATAACAAAAGCATAGGGGGAAATATTACACGTTTGCTGAATCGAAACTGAATAGAGCTAACTTCAAGCAGAGATATTTAGAGAAAGGTGTCCAATGGAGTTCGCCATATCTGAGCTATAGCTAACGTTAACAAGCACCATTCCCCTTTCATCTGAGAGCTTCCAATCCTCTCATTCCAACTACAGAATCACCCAAAAAGTATACATCCCAAGGCAAAATGTCTGTCCGTGCCTGCTGACAAACTAAAGGTGTATTCGACATAGCTCAACTCTCGCTCCCCCCCCCCCTAGACGAACAGTAGTCAGGTGAAGCCTACGACCACTAACTTTATGCCGCTAATACCATAGCTTTAGCACCATGTCATTCTTTGGATAAGTAGTATATCCAAAGAAACACACATATGGATGTTTGCACGTTGTTAATACTAAAATGATTTGCTCTATAGCTACAATAGCACTGATTATTTTACCAGCAAGAAAGAACAACGCAACAGACCAACAAGTCAACTTGGCTGTACTGTTAGCTAACACAATCCAAACATGCTAACGTTAGCTAGCTAGTTAGTAGCTTAGTTAAGAAAACCTGCATATAGAAGTATATGTAATTAGTACATACCTAGCAGCTGCTCAAAAATATTTAGGCAAATTTTCCACGAAAATACCAAATAAAATAGCTTGAGTAGAACAGAAGTCTTCCTTCACAGACCGTTTGGCGCGGAGCATCGCATTAGTGGAAATCAAGTCTGTTCTCAGGGCAGGCCTGGTTGTAGATAGGTTCGAGTCGCGTCGTTAGCATTTTAGCTTTCACTAACCTTTACCTAATTATCCAAACCTGCTGCGTTAATTTTCGTAACCTGCTAAGAAAAGCAACTTCTGCTAGTCAAAACCGGCAGACCTGCCCGAGAACAGTCTTGGTTCAACTATGAGATACAGTTCTCTTTCTGTCTTTCTGTCTCTCTCTCTCTCTCTCACACTCTCTCTCTCTCACACACACACACACACACACACACACACACACACACACACACACACACACACACACACACACACACACACACACACACACACACACGTTGGGAGCCGCCAACTACAGTAGTGTTCGGGTACTACTGTAAATAAATACAGTAAATTAGAGTAATTTTTACAGGAGGCTTACAATTACAGTTAATAAAAGTATTTTTCAGAATTTTACCTATAATGCAGTGCAATCTACAGCATTAATGATGTAAAACACATCTAAGGTATTTTACTGTGCATTCTACAGTGTTTTACCGTTGAAATTACAGAAAAGTCTTACAGTGTAGTCCAGCCATAACTTCCAGGTCTCTCTGATGCATAGGCTACTACAAAACCAAGAAAAAAATGAGGACAAATGCACACAATTACAATTATTTCAACAAGTGAATCCAGATTGATTCTCTCATTGTATGTGCACCACAGCCTGCTTGCTCAACCCAAACATGCCATGTGACCGAATGTGAAATGTGTGAAATAGTGTAGTTTCTCATTGGAATGCCTGTTATCTGTTTGCATGGGTGTGGTGAGGGTCTCTTGGAACCTTGACAACATATTTATTCTTATTAGAAATAGAGCCATAGATTCTGTAGTGCTATCCCTTGATCATGACTCTCAGTTTACATTACACATACGAGTAATTCAGTCTGAACATTAACATGCATCGCTTGTGGTACGGTTTTAGAAACATAAGGACCTTATCTTTCATATATAAAAAAAAAGGTTAAATTGATGTACACCTTTACAGGCTTAGTGTAGCCACATGGCCGTATCTCCATGTTACAGTGCGTGGGGTGTGTTTACGGAAGACAGATGTATGACGGGGGACCACCTGTGCTAACTATCAAGCATGCTCCGAACACCTGTATGTAATGGAAGAAGGCCGCCAGAAACGCGTTGTCACTGCAACTGTGACAACAGCAGCTAAAACAGTGTACAGTGGAGGCTCCTCAGAGGAGGCCCATCCTCCTCAGTGAATTTCATAAAAATAAAAATAGTGAAACATTTAAAAATGTATCCTTAGATAAAACTATACTAAATATATTCACGTCACCAAATAATTTATTAAAACACACCGTTTTGCAATGAAGGTCTACTTCCGGAGGATGTCCTTCAACCTATCAGAGCTCTTGCAGCATGAACTGACAGGTTGTCCACCCAATCAAAGGATCAGATAATTAATCTATATACTACTGAAAGTATAAGCTACATATAGCTAGCAGATAGTTGAACAATTTTGAAAAAATAAATTTCTTCAAAAATGATAGAGGAGTAATGGAGAGAGAGAGAGAGAGAGAGAGAGAGAGAGAGAGAGAGAGAGAGAGAGGGAGATATTTAGTCATTTCTTTTCACTTTTACTTACTTAGCTAGCAAATGCCGCTAGCTAGTTTAGCCTATTCAAACACCTGGTTCAATGCGAGGGATGCTATGGTAGCTAGCTGGCTATGACTATCCAACACAACACTGGAACTCTTCCAAGTCAAGGTAAGCTTTTAGTTTTACAAATGTATTGCCACCGGGGATTGCCGGTGTAACTGATAAACTGATTACTGACTGTACACTGTACTGCATGAGTATGGTGGGTTTACTAATGCGTAAGTTCTATTAGCTATGTTGACTATGACGTTACTTTAGCTAATATGATGACAACGATGTAGGCTGTGTGTAGCGGTTATGATATGGTTTGGCTTGTAAAGGTTTTTCACCTGGTCTCATACAGCTGATGTATTGTGCATTGAAGTCCACAAGGGAAGGGAAAATGTTACAGGAGGAGAGCGTGTAGATGCGAGAAGGAATACAACGTGGCTGCTATCAAAGTGAACTGTGTTAATATGTGATCAAGGCTGTATTCATTTCTGTTGAAAAGCTTTTCATAAACAGAAGCAAACAGAACGAAACGGGATAAACATATTAGAATTTGTCCAATAGAAACTCTCGTTTGCAACTGTTGGACTAATGATTACACCCTAGATCAGCTAGATGCAGGCAAGAGTGTACAAAGCGATATTGAATGTGTCACTGTCTGTCCATGTGTGCACCTATGTTGTAAACTTTAATTCATAGGCAAGGTTGTAGCAACCTCATGATGGGTACAGTCCTTTCGGAAAGTATTCAGACCCCTTGACTTTTTCCACATTTTGTTACGTTAAATACTTATTCTAAAATTGATTACATGTTTTTTCCCTCGTCAATCTACAAACAATACCCCATAATGACATAGCAAAACAGGTTTTTATATTTTTTTGTAAATGTATGAATTAAACTGAAATATCACATTTGCATAATTATTCAGACCCTTTACTCAGTACTTTGTTGAAGCACTTTTGGCAGCGATTATAGCATCTTCTTGGGTATGATGCAACAAGCTTGGCACACCTGTTTCTCCCATTCTTCTCTGCAGATCCTCTCAACCTCTGTCAGGTTGGTTGGGGAGCATTGCTGCACAGCTAGTTTCAGGTCTCTCCAGAGATGTTCGATCAGGTTCAAGTCCAGGCTCTTGCTGGGCCACTCAAGGACATTCAGAGACTTGTCCCGAAGCCACTCCTGCATTGTCTTGGATGTGTGCATAGGGTCGTTGTCCTGTTGGAAGGAGAACCTTTGCCCCAGGCTGAGGTCCTGAGTGCTCTGGAGCAGGTTTTCATTAAGGATCTCTCTGCACATTACCCCGTTCATCTTTGCTTCAATCCTGACTAGTCTCCCAGTCACTCCCACATCATGATGCTGCCACCACCATGCTTCACCGTAGGAATGGTGCCAGGTTTCCTTCAGACGTGACGCCTGGCATTCAGGCCAAATAGTTAAATATTGGTGTCATCAGACCAGACAATCTTGTTTCTCTTGATCTGAGAGTCCTTTAGGTGCCTTTTGGCAAACTCCAAGCGGGATGTCATGTGCCTTTTACTGAGGAGTGGCTTCTGTCTGCCAAATCTACCATAAAGGCCTGATTGGCAGAGTGTTTCAGAGATTAATGTCCTTCTGGAAGGTTCTCTCATCTCCACAGAGGAACTCTGGAGCTCTGTCAGAGTGACCATTGGGTTCTTGGTCACCTCCCTGACCAAGGTTCTCCTCCCCCAATTGCTCAAATTGGCCGGGCGAACAGCTCTAGGAAGAGTCTGTGGTTCCAAACTTCTTCCATTTAAGAATGATGGAGGCCACTGTGTTCTTGGGGACCTTCATTGCTTGCCTAGTTAAATAAAGGTTAAAAAAATACTACTAATAATAAAAAAATGCTACAGACATTTTTTGGTACCCTTCCCCCCTGATCTGTGCCTGTACACAATTGTCCTGTCTCAGAGCTCTACGACCTCATGACTTGGGTTTTGATCTGACATGCACTGTCAACTGTGGGACCTGATACAGACAGGTGTGTGCCTTTCCAAATCCTGTCCAATCAATTGAATTTACCACAGGTTGACTCCGATCAAGTTGTAGAAACATCTCAAGGATGATCAATGGGAACAGGATGCACCTGAGCTCAATTCCAAGTCTCATAGCAAAAGGTCTGAATACTTATGTAAATAAGGTATTTCTGTTTTTTGTTTTTACTACATTTGCTAGAACTTCATTATGGGGTATTGTGTGTAGATTGCTGAGGATTTTTATTTATTTAATACATTTTAGAATAAGGCTGTAATGAAACAAAATGTGTAAAAAGTCAAGGGGTCTGAATACTTTCCAAAGGCACTGTATAGGTCAAATTCGAGTATCATGTATTAGCCTAAACCTATCAACGTTACATTGAGCTGGGTGACTGGAATAGGAATGACAGTCCTCCAATATGCTGTAATAGCATTAAGGCCATGCTCATGAAAATAAATTATCGCCCTCCCTCATCTTAAACGGCACCTACTGTCATTGGTGTACAGCAGTGGAGGCTGCTGAGGGGAGAACGACTCATAATAATGGCTGGACAGTAAGTGTATATTTTGCATTTGTATTTTGATGTGATATGAAAGTAAAGGGCTTTATGTTTCTAGAACTGTATTGCATTGAGAATCGATTCACATTTATATGGACTATTTTGCTGTTTTCGCTGTCAAAGCCAGTCTACCTTTGAAAATAACATATAAAGGTCCTTGGACCTTAAGGAGAAATGGTGGGCTTCTTAAGAGCTCATCTTGGGATAATATAGTGCCTGCCTTAAAAAGGTACTGTCCAATATTCTTCCTTCAATTTTTTTCTCAATAGTCTGTGTACTGTTGTTTGGAACAAGGCTGATTTGGAAAACTGTCATCAGAAATAGCTGAACCTTTGCTTTGAACGCAAATAGGACACTTGAGAACTAAAAAATAATCTGCCATGATGGGGACAATCTCAAAAACGCAGGACAATATTTGCTATCCCCTCCCACGATTACCGCTCTAAGGGGACACACTTCCAAAATGTCTAAGGCTATTCCTATCCTGGTTTGAATTTTCCATTTCGATTTTTGGTCCCTCCATTTCTTCTATTCCCAACAACACAGACAGTCTCAGTGTGACGAGCGCGTGAATGCAATTTGAGGGGCAACTATTTGAGGGGGTGTGAACAAAGTTCTTAGAATTGTGGGAGACCGCTCATAGTGCAGGGCTACTTAGATCTTACCCTGAAGGTCCAGAGTACAGCTGGTTCTGTTCTACCTGATAATTAATTGTACACAACTGGTGTCCCAGATCTAAATCAGTCACTGAATAGAGGTGAACATTTTTAAAAAGCAGTGGAACTGGCTTTCAAAGGTACAAATTATAATTTCTTGGCCATAGTGAGTCTACTCAAAGGAACACTCAAAAAAGGGTTAAGGGCTTTTTTCTTAATACCATTTATTTGAAGACTTTTTCACTAACTATGCTTCTCTGAGATCTTTCAGGTTGGCCGCCCCAAATATTCATCTTCCAGTAAGGACAAATTACAGTGTTTTTCCGTATGATAATTGCCTTCAGCAGCGATTACTTCACGGCCTACTTCAATCATCGGAATAAGGATAGCCTGAAACTGCATGAAGAAAATTCCATCAAGTTAGCCATTAAGGAAAAACACATTGACGTGGAGTCAGTCGATCACTACATGTTAGAGTCTAGAGTAGATCAATAGCCATGACGAACTGTCACACCCTGATCTGTTTCACCTGTCTTTGTGCTTGTGTCCACCCCCTAACAGGTGTCTCCCATCTTCCCCCATTATCGCCATTATCTTCAACAAGGCCTGCGCTACTTCTCTCCCTCTGCATCGACCGTACAACTGCGCCATTGACCTTCTCCCGGGCACACCCTGTGTATTTATACCTGCGTTTTCTGTTTGTCTGTTGCCAGTTCGTCTTGTCCCGTGTTTCCTGTGCTCTAGTTTTTGTTTTTCCTAGTCTTCCCAGTTCTGACCTTTCTGCCTGTCTTGACCCTGATCCTGTCTGCCGTCCTGTACTTGCCTGCCTTGACTTACCTTTTGCCTGCCCCTTGTACTATAATAAACTCTGAGACTAGTACTATCTGCCTCCTGTGTCTGCATCTGCGTCTTAACCTGAGCCGTGATATGAACTCAGTTTGAGTTGAGTATTCAGTGCTTTTTGAAAGATATATGGAAAAACAAGCTACTGGATTTCTGTACATTGAAAGCACATTCCTTCTGTCAGGACTAGTGGCACTAAATGTTGAAGGATACTGTGATCAGGCTAAATCTTTCCCACAGACACCCCTTCAGAGAGCAATGAGGAAGAGACTCATGTAAGTCGTCTTAGTCTCTTTCAAAGACACTTAGTTCTTCCGAGGACTGGGATAGAGGCTCTGACAGGCCTGTAATCCTCCCATCATAAATCTTTGGAAAAGGCCAAGTAAATTAAAATTTGAAAATTAATTAGGAGGACTGTAAAGAAGTAACATCCAGGGAGTTTTGTTACTTTTGCTACTGAATGTGTTTGCTCTGTAGCTCTGCTGTGTGTGTGTGTGTGGAAGATATTTTTGGCCAACACATGTTTTGAGCCTACAGCTAAATTTTTATGAACTCTAAATGAATGAAAAGCACAAATGAATTAATTAAATTGGGGAACACATTATTCTATCCTAATCTACATTAGTAAATGTTCCCCCCAATTACCATAATGTCAGAACACCCTTTCTGACAGGTTATGGATCACAATTCGAATATTGACAACATTTAGCCATCACACATACAGGACTTACTCTTCATAGTCTTTTGATTGAAAGCAGCACTCAGAAGATTAGGTGACTACAGATAAATAAATGAGACAGACTCATCTAATCCCAATTCAGTCTTGTGAATATCTGATGGTATTTCCAATTCTAATGTGCATGTTTTATTAAAAGGCCCTTTGGGCTGGAGCTTAATTCATGTCATTACTGTATGTTACCTGGTAGAGTGGGATTGTTACAGTGATTGATTGACTGACTGATTAATTTATAATTTAGATTGTTCTCTGCCAAGCTCTATATAGTGTCTCAACTCCCACTTTACCTTGTAGTATATTGGTCGATGCTAGTGGGCCAGCTCCAATTCACGTTAAAATTGTTGTCACGTGTCATATTCAAAATGAATTAGGATGCTTTGATTTCGATAAAAAACTACACAGCTTAAAATCAAATTATACTGCAGAAAACAAGCTAAAAAACAACCATAGAAAGAGATTTAGGTTTGACTTGACATGAAATCACACCCTAGCCTGGGTACCTGTCTGTTTGTGCCATCACGCCACTCCTTGCCAGTCCTTGTCAAACCATGCTGTACACAACTGTATCACACTAATGTTAGGTACTACTGAACAATACAGATACTGTGGGTGCCATTAGCCCGGTCCCATATCTGTTTGTGCTATCAGACTGGTACTCATGTTTGTCATGACAAAAAGTTGATATAATAGCTCAAACAGATCTGGGATCAGGCTAGTGGCACCCAGGGGCCAGGGCATCCATATTGTTCTGTAGTACACAATAGTAGTGTGATACATTAGTGTGTTGTTACATACAGTACCCATAGGAAATCAAAATCCATCCAATTGAGACGAATGCACACCACATTTGAATGATCAATGCTCAAATGTTGCAAAGTTCTTTGGCTAGAGGACCTCGGCTTCATTTTCCACATTTGTCAAATTCTCTTTGACATCTGGTCAATAATCCATATCTCAAACCATCTAAACCATCAAACTCTCTTAAAACGGGTAAATATTGTATCAGATGTGTCAGGACAGGATCCTATCTGTCACTTGGCACAATGATAATATGTGACTTTGTACGCAAGTAAAAAATTATAACAAAACAAACTCCCATGGGCGATTCATTTTAGGGAGAATGTTTGTGTGGGGCTGATCTAAAGGTCGGCAGGTAGCCTAGCGGTTAAGAGCAATGGGACAGTAATCGAAAGGTCGCTAGTATGAATCCCAGAGCCGACTAGGTGAAAAATATGTTGATGTGCCCTTAAGCAAGGCATTAACCTTAATTGCTCCTAAAAGTCGCTCTGGATAAAAGCGTCTGCTAAATGACAAAAATGTGAATCTAACTCTCAAATCCTTCAGGGATTACTTTGAGATGAAGAGCAAAGTCAAAAAACTGTCGTGACATACAGTAAATAATTCAAAGTTTAGAAATACACTCTCAAGGACATACACTCTAAACACAGACAATATTTACAGTTTGCTTGTAAATTCGGTTGGAGCCAGGAAGATGTGACAGTTGAATTATTCAAGCCTATAAAGTGTTTGTCAGTCTGCTGTGATTGTGAGCGTACACAAACGTAACCAATTCCCTGTGGTTCCAAGACACAGAGGGAGTTTTCTGTGCAAATAAGGCAGTATGGAGAAGCACAATGTGCCTTATCTAAATCATTAATCTGCTCTTTTCCACTGAGCTACAGTGGCAGTCTGAGTTGATGTGGAAAGCAGGTCATTAGAGAGAAAGCCATTTAACCAAAGTACTGCTGAACTCACTTCTTACGGTGGGAGAGGGGGGGGAGAACTGGGAAGAAAAACTCTGTATCTGTTGGTGCTAAGAGGTACAGGAACATTGGTACAAATGAACAGGAAAGTACAGGAACGTTTTGTGGTTCAGAATAATCCCAGTTTAACATGACGAGGTGATAAGACAGCACAGTTTAAACAACACATCAAATAAGGATCTAAGAATATCTCATGTATTACGAATTCTGTATCTTACCAAGAAGATGCAACATTTACATGACCAAAGAAACGCCACGTTTCTCTTTGAGGCAGAATATAGATTCAAAGAACACGTCTTGTGAATTCAATGTAAATTATGCCTGGTCTAGCATATATGCTTTCCTGAACAATAAATGAGTCGACTTGGTATCTGATTGAGAGAGTATAGGCAGACTGCTCAACGCGGTGTGCATGCAGTGTAAGATAATGTTCAGGTTATCTTGGCGTACACAGTGACGGGATACTCCACAGAGGGCTGGAATGGGAGCGGTATCACATTCTCTGAGCTACCTGTGTACAGTCCAATAATAGTGCTTTAATCACACAATAAGACCTGCTGTTAGAACTCCATAACATGTCATTGCTCCCTAAACAAACATGATCTACCAAGGGTCAAAATGCACCTACATGTATAATACATTACAAGACGTGTTATATACGCTTTTGGAATGGCTCATGGCTCCTTATAACAGCCTTTATAAATAACTAATGCCTGACACACATATAGTTCATAGGAAGTGTTACCATAAAGATATTGGCAGTTAGATCTGAAAGAGATTTAGGGGTGTGGCTTTTAACACTAAACCTCTTGTGGATGGGTTTCTACTAGCAAAAAAGTCAGCTGTTGCAATGGCATGTGAGATGTGTAAGGTTCTTCATGTCTGAATTCCTACATTCTAGCAAAAAGGCAGCCATCCATTTTACTGTAGCAATGCCATGTGCGATGTTTAGCATGTTTTCTCAAATCATTTCATAGTAGCTAACATCGTGTATGAGGTTGTATGGTTTGTCAACATCTCAATTCCTACATTCCAGCTATTGTTCCATACAAGCACATCTATTCGGTGTTGTTCTTCATTTACAGTTTTTCTCGATTGCTAAGACACTTTTAATAAAAACTGTATGTCATTTATCAGTGCTTTCACACACAATGCAAATGCTAAGCACATTTTTGCAAAACAGTAAATACAACTCTATAAAGACGCAAAACTCAGTTGAGTAAATCATGACAAACAAAATTAAAACATTTGGTCACAGTTACATTGTCAATGTTCTCCGTGATGCCGGTAAGGCAGAGTCAGGCGCAGGACAACGAATATGAGTTTTCAAATGCTTTACTCAATATTTCCAAAATACATGTGTAGGGGAAAAACCAACCACTCGAAAACACGGAACAAAGAAACACAAACAATCACGCACAAAAACATGGAGGGGAACAGAGGGTTAAATAAGGAACATGTAATTATGGGATAGAAACCAGGTGTGTATAATGAAGACAAAAAAACATAGAAAATGAAAAGTATATCGGTGGTAGCTAGAAAACCGGTGACTTCGACCGCCGAAAGCCACCCGAGCAAGGAGAGGGACCAACTTCGACTGAAGTCGTGACATACATTTGAGTCATTTAGCAGACACTCTTATCAGGAGCGACTTACAGGAGCAATTAGGGTTACGTGCCTTTCTCAACAGTTGTAACAAATTACTACTATGAATGTGAACCTCTTTTGCACATGTGCAAAACCTCTTTGCACAATTGTTCAATCAGCATTCAGTCCTTATTCGTGCATACAAGAGTTGCTGTTTGAAAGAATGGACCAAGTAAGAGGCCGAGGGCAAGGACAAAGGAGAGGTAGAGGGGCCAATAGAGGAAGATTAAAATGGAAAAATATAAAATAAAGTATTTTGTTTCTGGATATTTATGCTCTTAGGTGTCTTTCTGCATTGGTCATCTTTGGTAAAAATCCTTTTAGGAAAAAATGATGCAGCCCATGTTGTGATAATATGTTTACTTGCCTTTTATGGTGCATCCTATAATTATAGTATCAACATAGGAAAGAGGGTTAAACATGTGAGGGTATATTGATAGTTGTAGTTTTGTATTTCTTGGGCCATTGTGTAACGATTGATTGAAATAACTTTTCATTCGATAACAAGTTATATGTTTTGTTGGAGGTAGTTGATTTTGTGTCATGTATTTCATGTTTTGAGAGTCTTAATGCATTTTGCAAATGAAACGTGTTTCAGTTTGGGGCTGCATGTTAATTGTTAAGAAAAAAGTTAATTCCGTTTCGACAAATCTGCACAAGCAATCAATTGGTTCCCAATTAGAGGCAGATGATTGTCGTTACCTCTAATTGGGAACCATATATATGTTTGTTCTTTTCGTTACTGGGGTTGTGGGTCATTGTTTATATCATCATCATCATCATCATCATCATCATCATCATCATCTTATATTGTGTGCGTGCGCTTTAGTTGAGCTACGCCGGAGTTACAATCTTTGTATTGTTTATTGTTTTGCCAGTTACGTTACGTTAATAAACGTATGTACACTGGAAACCTCACTGCATCTTGGTCTGTCCCGCTAGAAGATTGTGACAATATGACTGATGGGATATTTCAGTAAAACAAACAAATGGAAAGCCTTGGACTAAAACATACAATTGCGACAAACTCTCCCTCATTAAAATAAGAAAAATTATGTTTGAAAGCTCGGTCCAGACACAGTGAACTCTCTGATCATCTAGGTCAGTGGTTACCAAACTTTTTATAGTCCCGTTCCCCTTCAAACATTCAACCTCCAGCTGCGTACCCCCTCTAGCACCAGGGTCAGCGCACTCTCAAATTTAGTTTTTTTGCCATCGTTGCGAGCCTGCCTCACACACACTATACGATACATTTATTAAACATAAGAATGAGTGTGAGCTTTTGTCACAACCCGGCTTGTGGGAAGTGACAAAGAGCTCTTATAGGACCAGGGCACAAATAATAATATAATAATAATCATTAATTTTGCTCTTTATTTAGCCATCTTACATATAAAACTTGATTTGTTCATCGAGAATTGTGAATAACTCACCACAGGTTAATGAAAAGGGTGTGCTTGAAAGGATGCACATAACTCTGCAATGTTGGGTTGTATTGGAGAGAATCTCAGTCTTAAATCCTTTTCCACAGACAGTCTGTGCCAGTATTTAGTTTTCATGCTAGTGAGGGCCGAGAATCCACTCTCAGATAGGTACATGGTTGCAAAGGGCATCAGTGTCTTAACAGAGCGATTTGCGAAGGCAAGAAACTCTGAGCGCAGCCCTATCCAGAAATCTTTCAGTGGCTTCTGATTAAATTCAATTTTCACAGAACCGCTTGTTGCAATTTCAATGAGGCTCTCTTGTTCAGATATCGATAAGTGGACTGGAGGCAGGGCATGAAAGGAATAACGAATCCAGTTGTTTGTGTCGTCTGTTTCAGGAAAGTGCCTACGTCACCTAGCTCACTGAGTGTTTCATAGGCACTGGAAAGTGCCTATGAAACACACCCTTCTCTCCCACAGTACAAAAGCCCGTTGACGGAAGTCAAACTCAGTTCCCGATGATGTGAGGACGGGTGTCCATACATTTAAATGGGCTAATTTCAACGTGTAGGTGATGATCACCATGCTGGAATGGTGAATTTCGACTAGACCAGCCAGAATACAGCGCGAGCTGATTACGGGAACTTGGTATGAACTTTCAACGATTATTCACTAAAGAAGAAGTGATACCTCCTAGACGTTGAGTTATCAGCTGCAGCTGTAAACGTACGTGGCCTAGGAAAGGACAGACAATCTCAGAAGAACAACAGGGTACATTAACGTATCCGCTCTTCAACACTACGACCAGAAAGATTCTTCAAAAGGAAAACGGCGATCTCTGCTGGGTAAACCAGTCTTCCATCTTCGACCCATCTATTGAAGCGCAGCTCAGAGTAAAGATATATATCTTGCATTTTCCTCTTCCGAATGGGCGGTTATTAGAATGCATAAGATTCTGTATTTACTGTAGCATAGCTTCTCAAGGTCTAATAGAGACCCAATCCCTTTGTCCCTCAGTCTTCCCGCTCTTTTATTCAAACCCAACCCTCCTTCCTTTGTGTAACCAGCCGTCATATCGGCTTAGCCCACTAGGGGCTTTTCATGACATGATTAGTAATCGATGTGTGATCTATCCTGTGTGTATACATACGTAATTCTGTGTGAGTATTTAGTAAATAAATAATTAAGCCAATTTGTGTATTGCTGATTCAACTTATTAGCTAGGGTTCGTGCAGATAACCAAGTACTTACGACATGAGTGAGACTGATCTTCAGATCTTTAAGAGAGTAGATTTGGGAGATAACCGCTCTATATAAATTAATGCTTCCGTAGTGCCCAAGTTATTAATGGTTTAATTGTTGCATGGTTTAATTCAATAACGTAATCAATTAAACGATAGGTAATCGATTTGATAAAATAGCATGTCATAGAATTTAATCAGTCAGAGACACAACACTTTTATACGTCTTACTACTCGAAAGTCGTCTTTATTCTCGCTCAAAAAACTCCCGTGGCTTATTTTTAAACAGAAGAGTGAAGGTTTCTCGCGAGAGAGTAACGGTTAATGTGATTGGATGTTAATTATTTGACTAGGCTACCTGTATTTGACATTGTGTTGCTATTTCGCTGAACGCTAGATGGTTTAAGTTTATTTTTGGCAGTGAAAAGAGGCTACTCAGGCGAGAAAAAAACCTCACCTAAATGTATAGCCCTGTTGGAAAATATAAATGTACTGTTTGAAAATGTGAATAAAAATACCTGATCTAGGATCATAATACATGAACCCTCATTCCCCTGCTTTGGAGCCCCTTTTGAGCTCATTATGTTTAAACCAGCCATTAGTGGAAGCTTTTGTAACAGAAAATGTTTGTATTCCTGCGAAACCATAACCCCAGGGTTTGGTTGTAGAGTTTGGAAATCCAATCAAAACACATTTTATTGGTCACATATTTAGCAGATGTTATCGCGGGTGTAGCGAAAGGCTTTTGTTCCTAGACCCAAAACAGTGCAGTAGTATCTCATAATTCACATTAATATACTCAAATCTAAAAGTAAAATAAATATATAAGTATTAGGACGAACTATGTCGGAGTGGCATTAACTAAAATACAGTAGAATAGAATATACAAACAAAATACTGCAAAGTTTCTTAGGAGCTAGAAGCAGAGCTGCCATGTCTGTCTGCGCCATCTTGAGAGTGGGATGCATTTGGACAGGTAATTCATCATGGCCAGGATACATTGAGACTACCGCTGTCCTCAGGGGTTGGACACTGGACTGGAACACTTTAATTTACCCCAGATTGGGCCTCAGCCCCTCATCAGAGAGAGAGAGAGAGAACGACAGAGAGAGAGAGCGAGAGAACGACAGAGAGAGCGAGAGAACGACAGAGAGAGAGAGAGAGAGAGAGAGAGAGAGAGAGAGAGAGAGAGAGAACGACAGAACGACGACAGAGAGAGAGAGAGAGAGAGAACGACAGAGAGAGAGAGAGAGAGAGAGAGAACGACAGAGAGAGAGAGAGAGAGAGAGAGAGAGAGAGAGAGAGAGAGAGAGAGAGAGAGAGAGAGAGAGAGAGAGAGAGAGAGAGAGAGAGAGAGAGAGAGAGAGAGAGAGAGAGAGAGAGAGATGCATGCTAGCCCACATTCTGAACTGCTGTGTCTTCAGATCAGTACAAAGAATAGCATCGACAGTTCCGATTTTTTTCATCTTATTGTCGTAATATAGTTGCGTTGTTAAGTAAAACATTAATTTTTTAAATGTTTCGACAATGAATGATAGAATGTCTCATCTATTTGACAGATAATCATCAATGTAATTACAAAATGTAAAAATCAAGACTATTTTCCATTGATTCCTTATATAAGCCAACTGCAAAACATTGATGGGCTGTAGAATGGATATCTGGCTAAGATAACAACCAGGGTGGGACTTCCTATTCTGCTCCCTATGCTATTGACCATTTATGATAGTTTAGTCTGCTGTATTTTACCACTATAAACAGTCTCTCCTTGACCCACTGCTAGGCACCACCTTAGTCCGGATTCTGTACATGTAGAGGGTGTTGATCAACATGCAGGGAAGCCAAGCTGTCTGTTCAGCACTACCAGAAAGAGGCTAGAGAAGTCAGGACCCTGGACAGCTCTCAAGCAGCCTTGCCCTTACATCAGGGCCTATGCTCACCATGTTCCCCAGTCGAGTGGGATTACACAATCATTCTAGTGAAGCAAGGCAAAGTTGAAGTTAAGTTTGAGTTCTAACAAGCACCCTTAGAGAATACCGCAAATATATTCTTAAAGTTCAAAGTCCCAATGTTAGAAACCTGGTTCCCCTCATTAAAACGGCTGTCCTGCCTGTCTCTACCCCTTGATCCATCCAATGTAATGTTTTGCAGTGTCTTGTTTCTTTAGCCAACAGTAACGGGCCCCTGAAAGACGCACAGCCAATAGTGAAACGTACTCAGGTCATAGCAATAAACTTACATCTTTAGATCCAACTTCTTTTTGAACAGACCAAAAAAAAGAAGAAATGAAGAAACTAGTGTCTGTTGGCGGCAGCAGTGAGCAAATGCACCAAGGGAGATTTCTTTCAATCATGATGTTTTTTAATGTTTATATTTCATACTATATACTTGAGTGATCAAAAGATATTGCTTCTGCTATTTTTCTGTACACAGTGAATTTCAGCATCAACGTGCCACAGTATATTGATCAATGGTGGGTTTCAATCAGAAACCAGACCTCCTGGAACTAGTCATCTTGATCCACAAAAACTTCATGAAAAATCCTTGAGTGTCATTGTATCTTTTTGTGAGCAGTGATTCATTGTATGTTTGTGACCGGTGTCTGTGTCAGTCAATAACAATGCTTCTAATTCCAGCTGTTTTAAGCCTTAACAACATAACAGCCACAAGTCAGAGACCTTCCATGATCTACTGTCAATCAGAGGAAGACCATTAAGTGCTTTACTCTGTATCTCCAATCAGTATTTAAACATCATAGACATAAGTGTCTCAAGAATCACAAATTGAAATCACGTCGCCAAGAGATGTGAAAAACATCTGAATTTAGAAACAAATGCTCTTAATGTTGATAGTGTGTTTACTGAGAGATACTAACTACTTTGGAGAAAACTGAGAACATCTGCTTGGTTTAGCACAGGACCAATGCTCTTTAACAGATAAGTGCAGCAGAAGTCTAATATTGGTGGACATTTCTAGGATTTAAGGTCTGTACGATGTGGCGGTATATGTTTTATTAATGCCTCGATCTAAACCTTATTTCTTTGGGACCAATTATTCTCCTTGTGTGGACAGTTATGCATACTAACAAAGACCGGCATATGTGGTGCCTTAGTATCTGTTGCTTTGTGGAAGCCAGCCATACCCTGGTGCAGTTACTTCTCTAACAGTGTGTTGTGAAATCTGGGAATGTATTGTAAAAAAAAAAAAAGTATTATATAAACTGCCTTCATTTTGCTGGACCCCAGGAAGAGTAGCTGCTGCCTTGGCTAATGAGGATCCATAATAAATACAAATACAAACTAGCAACGAGAGGAAGAGATATTCTCAGATATTCATAGAATAATGTTCTGCCACTAAGAGATGGTTGGTTGCTACAGTACTACCGTACATTACCAATTCAAACTGACTCACGTGGGGAGGCTACTGCCACTGACAGTGCAGTGAGTGTACAAGGTTGTGACTAGATGTGTGTGTTGCTCAGAACCACACAGGCAGCAGACCAGTATATCACAATGCTTTGAAACATATTCTCCATAGACCTACTGTATTGGTAATTAGATAGTTACTGAAGCATTTTTAATTGCATTAACAAGCCGCCAGCTGCCATATCCTGTCTTATAATTAATTACCCATTGTTAGACTAGTGTACGTGTTCACATTCTAAATAGCGATGCTGTAGAAAATTAATAAATCAACTGTAAAAGATGCCAAACTTAATATGATGAATTTAAATCTGGTTGGTTTTCAGATTGGGGAATTATTTCCAATAATACCTTTGTCAAGCAGTAGTGCTCAGAATTACAGCATACTCTCACAAGGAGCTGAACACAAGCCACCTCAAACTGACAATGAATAGCAAGAATGGAACAAGGAGATTGGAGAGTTACATCCATTAATGCAATACCTTCACTTGGAATTCCTTCAGCAACCGAAAGACTACCTTTAGAGATCAACAAAAACATTTTTTTTTTATTATTATTATTTTTTGAACATTCTCTTTATTCAACATTTTCCAATATAAATATACATAGACATACAACATGAACAACTCATTCCTATATCCCCCTCCCCGAGTCCCTAGTACCCTAACGGCACGTAGGGCTCCCTCCCATCCCATCCCATCCCTTCCCTCCCATCCCTTCCCCAGTCCCCTCCAACCCTTATTCCCCCAGAACTAGCTCGACAGATAAGCCTTGTGACGACTTGTGTTCTTTCTCTTTGCTCTTGTTTTCCTTAATAGGATGTCGGTGGGTGGAGCCGGGAGGGTCGTCAGTGAAATGGGACACACCTGGGCTCGGGTGTGTCCTGGGGATAAATACACCCCCCCATACTTTGAAGGGACTCTCTCCATGCAGACACACTGTTGTTTTTGGTTGTGGCATTTTGGGGATTCTTTGTTTGTTTTGGCACTGCTCAACACCCCTCATTATCACCAGCTATGCGCGCATCCACTCACTTACACTACTGACTACACACCATTTTTATGTGGATATAGTTTACTTTTTATAAATGTGTTTTTTTTATCTTCGTTGTATCCCTCTTTGCACGAGCCGGTTCACAACAAGTGGGGGCTCATTCGGAATCATAAGGTTGATTCCTAGACATTTTTGGTGGATAGTATTTTGTTGCATTATGATGGGTTGATGCTAATTGGGATGCACTTTGGTTGGTATTCACTGCATTGTCTTACAAGTGTTCGGAATAGTGCCTTAGAGATGTATCAGTGATTTTTGGTTGTCTGGTGGTATTATCAAACAAGTGCGTTGCCTGCTAAGTATGCCAGGAGGCCTAATCAGTGTTTAAGCTAACTGGTATGAGTATTTTGTTTGGGAGGAAATGTGGAGTTACTTTTAAACCCTGTAGGTGCTTTGTTTGCATCTTTTGTTACAGCTTTTTTTTTGTGCTGTTTGGTAGGCCCAGTGTTAGTTGCCGTTTTGTTTGGTAAACTTGCCACTGCGTTGGATCGTTGGTTGTGTGCTGTGGGTTACAGTGCGTCATTACCCACTGTGAATCTGCACAAAGACTAGCGTTGAGTTTTTGTAGGATTCGGGGAAGCCATCTATCGTGGTATGGTGTGATTGGTCCTTCTCTTGTTGTGGTCTGGTGTGCTCAGCAGAGGGGGCAGAGCGAGATTTCTTTTTGCAATTACTTGTGACTATGGCATCTAATGTAGATTAGTTAATTTGCGTTTCATCAAAGGAATTTTTAGAATGATGTACTAAAGACAGCTGTCAAAAATCGCTGAACACTACCAGGTTGAAATTAGTGATGCACGTAAACATTTGTTTGGCCATCAATATCAACCTATCTGATGGAGAGGGGTATACTCATAGGTACCACTGGGGCAGCCTCAGCCGACGTCTCCCCGTTTCGCTACAATGGCCTGTTCCGCCTTGTCACTGTTCCGCCTCTGCAGTTACGACTTTCCAGGGGCTGTGTGATCTAAATATGCTAGAGCAATTTAAGAACACAATCCCTCTTCGAGTAGCCACGTACATTAACGATCGTAACGTGAAGACTGTCTCTGGAGCTGCGGTATTAGCGGACGACTGTTTGGCAGAGCACCGTATTCGGTGTGAGTGGGGGGATGTTTGGAGAGATTTGGGCTCTGCCCACCGTGGTGTTATTTCTTTATTTCCGCATTGTCTCCCTCTTTGTGAATGTGTCACGACTTCCACCAATGGTGGCTCCTCTGCCGGTTCAGGCGGTTTTCGGCGGTCGTCGTCACCAGCCTACTAGCTGCCACCGATCATCTAATTTCTTTCTGGTTTTTTTTCCTGATTGTTTGCACCTGTTTTCGTTTTGGTTAGTAGGGCTATTTAAGCCGGTTTAGCCCGCCTTCTTTCGTGCGGGATTGTTTTCTGTTTTTTAAGAGCGTTTGTGTTTGTCCCATGTTTTGGGCTACTGTTGTATTCCGTCTTGTTTTCGCCTGTGTGTTTTGGCGTTGGACATTGTATGTGCTTGGACACATTAAAGACGGTTGTAACATTACTCTGCTCTCTGCGCCTGACTCCACACACACCGCTCGCAGCGTCGTTACAGAATGGCTTTGAGCCGGTTCGAAAACAGCCTACGTACAGAAATTGTCGTGAGGAAAAATAAACAAAATAGATCAGTGTAAAATGTACAAACATAGCCATCGTATTTACACATGAATAAGGTTTTAGATACATCGCTTGTTACTTATCACAAATCAACCTAGCTAACTTATAGAAACAGTACAAAATAGATCCATTTTAAAGGACTACATCCAAAGTCACCCCAAATTCCCCACACCCTATGCAGCAGAATCTATGAAGTCTCCCCAAACCTCCCTGAATACAAAAAGATTCTTCCGAATATTGTATATTATCCTTTGATTTCTTTTCTCACTGAATGTACGAGGACAACTCCCTTTGCCACATTTGTTTGCACTGAGGGGTATTATTTATTAGCATCTACAATTGCTAATTTAACGAATGAGGATTCATATTCACGTATAGTTGTCAATAGACTCCTCTCCTAAAAGTACTAGCGAGAGAATTATTGGCATAGTCAGAGGTCACTTGAGATGCAGTATGATCTGAAATATGACGTCCAAAACTTTGTGCATTTTGGGAGATGTCAAAAACATATGTACAAGGATCGCCACCTGTCTCACATCAAGGGCAGTATTTAGAGTATTTTGCGTTAATCTTATGAAGCCTCTCCAGGGTGACAATCTGTGCAGCAAATTAAACTGCATCATTCTATGCATAGTGCTAAAAGACAACTGTAAGGCATTTAAGAACCGTTTCTTCCATGTCTCTTCAACCACTGTGGTTTTGCAATTTAGAACATACATTCAGGGCTTAATTTCCTATCAAGGTTTGTAGACCAGAGTATATGCATGAAATGAAGCCGTTCACCCCCACTCTATCCTGCCATAGTTTGTCAGCTGCAGGTGAGGTCTAAGGTTGATCTACCTCCCTTTTGAGAAGCTATGTAGTGTCTGAACTGTAAATACTTGAAAAAGTGAGATTGGGGAAGTTGGAATGTAGTGGCCAATAATTTGAAAAGAGAGCATCACCCCATACTCATATAATTGACCAAATTACTAACTTTTTTGAACCAGAAAAAGCTTCTGGAAAAAGGATTTTTCATGAAATGGAGTTTGCTTATACTGATTCATTTCTTCCAGTCAGCTTTTTGTCAATATATTAAGGAAATGTTTTATGAAGGGATTGTTTATGGAGCTATTAAATGCTTTGGGTGGTGAAATGTAAGGCACGGTTGCCAAGTGACATGGAATTAAGGGATTTTTATTCTACAGTATTTGCTTCCAAGCCAGTGGATCAGAACTGGTGTCCTGCCACACCCATATTGCTTTCAGTTACTAAAATTGGGCAAAGAAAGACCACCCTTTGAATACGGTTTGCACAAAGTATTGAGTTTAATTTTGGGAAGCTTCCTTTTCTATAAGAATTTAGAAATCTGTCTTAATTTGTCTGAAAATGTTTAGGTAGAGGCATGGGTAGAGTTTGGAAAAGATCTAAAAATGTTGGCAAAATATTCATTTTGATACAATTAACATGTCCAATTAGTGA
This sequence comes from Brachymystax lenok tsinlingensis, assembly GCA_030435695.1. Classification (NCBI taxonomy): domain Eukaryota; kingdom Metazoa; phylum Chordata; class Actinopteri; order Salmoniformes; family Salmonidae; genus Brachymystax; species Brachymystax lenok. The sequence continues at coordinate 10,480,601 of CM059794.1, read as the reverse complement.
AATTGGTTGATCACGCCACTTATCTAGGTCTTCCCAAGCCTTTAAGTAATGCACATCATTTACTATTTCTATAGGAGTTTACAGTCCCAAATAAGTCATTATCTGAGACCTCCAGGAAAAGTGTTGACTTAAGATTGGATTTTCTGTCGCAGCTTTGAGTGGCATAATTATGCTTTTGTCAGATTGAATTCAGATCATTTTCAGATCAAAGTTTCTACTAGTGCTTGCTCTAGTTTCAATAACTAAAGCAAAATGTTGTCCGCGTATAGAAAAATTGTGTGTTCCTGTTCACCTACCCATAATACCATGGATAGCTGGCTGAGACCTAATAGCTTCCATGAAGGGTTCAATAGACAAGGCAAAAAGTAGTGGTGAAAGGGGGCATCCCTGTTTGGTTCCACGAGAAAGCTTAAACTGAGAGGAAACATTGAAACTTTCCATGGGAATTAATGGAAATGTATGCATATTAATACCATTTTAATGTAGATGTTTTTTGCATTGGATATATTTACCATATCATATGAAGAGAGAAACATAAACCTTTTACCTTATCAAGACTTGACATGATAAAAAAATACAATTTAGTTACGAATTAAATGAGTTGACTTCACATGGAATGATTTCACTGAACAACAAAAGGGAATATTGAATGATCACCAATGAGGCATCACGTCTCCCAAAAACATTTTCAACAAGCATCTGTAAAATGATAGTCTAGAAACTAAAGCTTGGTTGACTTCCTCTCAGGATTCCATGTCTTCTCCTTAGATGTCCTCAATGTCCACTACTTGAACATCAGACTGAGGCCTCATCTTCACTGTCACTTTCCAACCTTGTTGAGAATGGGCTCAAATTTGCCCAGATGGCCACCAATTTTTCAACACTTATATTGGTCAGTCTGTTGCGTGCTTTGGTGTGTGTTCCCAAACAAGGACCAGTTGCGCTCTGAGGCGGCTGATGTTGGTGGGATTTGGAGGATGATGGAGGCAACAGGGGAAAGAGCCTCAGATCCACAGTCCCTTCCACCAGGTGGCTGATGAGATATGTTGGCACAACTGCCATATTGCATGTCATCCCAAAGCTCTTGCTTGAAAGTGTACTTCGCCAGACTGCCAAGAACCTTGCCCTCATCCAGGCCAAGGTGGCGAGACACGGTAGTGATGACACCATAGGCCTTGTTGATCTCTGCACCAGAGAGGATGCTCTTGCCAGCATACTTGGGGTCCAACATGTACGCTGCGGCGTGTATGGGCTTCAGGCAGAAGTCGTCATGCTTTTTAATGTATTTCAGAACTGCAGTTTCCTCTGCTTGTCGCAACAGTGAAGTGGGCAGTACAGATTTCTTCTCTTACATCTGCAAGCAGATGTCAAACATGACGACAACACCACCCCAACAGGTGTTGCTGGGCAGCTTCAATGTGGTGCTCTTATTCTTCTCCACTTTGCTTGGTGAGGTAGATTGCTGCTATAACTTGATGGCCCTTCACATACCCAACCATTTCCTTGGCTCTCTTGTAGAGTGTATCCATTGTTTTCAGTGCCATGATGTCCTTGAAGAGCAGATTCAATGCATGAGCAGCACAGCCAATGGGTGTGATGTGAGGGTAGCACTCCTCCATTTAAGACCAAGCAGCTTTCATGTTCGCAGCATTGTCTATCACAAGTGCAAATACCTTCTGTGGTCCAAGGTCATTGACTGCCTTCAGCTCATTTGCAATGTAGAGACCGGTGTATCTGTTGTGCCTTGTGTCTGTGGTCTTGTAGAATACTGGTTGAGGAGTGATGATGTAGTTAATTATTCCTTGCCCACGAACATTTGACCACCCATCAGAGATTATTGCAATAGTCTGTTCTCTCTATTATTTGCTTGACCTTCACTTGAACTCTGTTGAAATGAGTAGATAAAGCATGTGTAGTTGGAGGGGTGTATTCTGGGCAAAGAACATTCTGAAATCTCTTCCAATACACATTGCCTGTGAGCATCAGAGGTGAACCAGTTGCATACACAGCTCGAGCAAGACATTTAACAGCATTTCTCTGACGACATTCCTCCATTGAGTCAAACTTTGGATTCTAGGAGGACCATGAGCTGTTGCTATCAATAAGTTGTCTGATCCATCATTTTCACCTCGAATAGAAGTAGAGGGACTTTAGTCAGAGGTTGCTTGTTGTGAGCGCTGAGGGAACTTTATGCACAAAGCCAGATGATTCTGCATCTTTGTTGCGTTCTCCACATATGATTTGGCACAGTATTTGCAAATGTACACAGCTTTTCCTTCTACATTTGCTGAAGTGAAATGTCTCCACACATCAGATAGTGCTCATGGCATTTTCCTGTAAAGATTAGAAAAAAATAGTATTTTTTTTTAAAATGCAATTCCATGTACAGATAAATAGTAGTTAGATTAAACAACTCCTTTGTAAGATAAATGTTTTAAAATGAAACGTATGGAAACAGGTGAATTAACACTCAGTTAGCAGGCTCAAGCAAGCTAAAAACCACATGGTAGCAAAAACTAACTAGCAGAAATTGTTAAGTTAGAAATGATTTAAACACACTTTGCTGTAGGCTACTAGTTAACAAAAAAATCATGCATGTCATAAAAAATATTCACCCCACCCAGTATTATAATAAACTTACCAGAAAACATGTAGTCCTTGGCTCACAGTGTAGTAGTGTGGGCTCAATAGCATCTCATTAGCGTGCAAGATCGTGAGAATCAGCTGTACATGTGATGGAAGAGTGCACTGCACATGTATCGCGTCCGGGTAGACGGTCATTTGAAAATAAGAATTTGTTCTTAACTGACTTGCGTCGTTTAATAAAAACATGGGATGGAAGAATACACTGCGCATGCAGAAGGTTGCAATTCCATTGAATTGGGGATAGTTTAACTAAAATATGCCACAAGACCTAGAATTGCCTTATGTGTATCCCACAAAAAAGGTTCACTATTTTTAAGCTAACTTTTTTGAATTTAGGAAAAATTCCAGGGCTTGACTTCCCATGTAAAATGTACAGAATTTTATCGAAAAGGTTCCGACCCTTTGCAACCCTAACTGTTAGTCAGAATTTGTTCAACAGGGCGGTTTATAGTAGCATGTTAAGAACAATATATTTTGGATCTACAGTTGAAGTTGGACGTTTACATACACCTTAGCCAAATACATTTCAACTCAGTTTTTTCACAATTCCTGATTTAATCCTAGTAAAAAATCCCTGTTTTAGGTCAGTTAGGATCACCACTTTTTTTTAAGAATGTGAAATGTTAGAATAATAGTGGAGAGAATTATTTATTTCAGCTTTTATTTCTTTCATCACATTCCCAGTGGGTCAGAAATTTACATACACTCAATTAGTATTTGGTAGCATTGTTTAATTTAGGTCAAAGGTTTCGGATAGCCTTCCACAAGCTTCCCACAATAAGTTGAGTGAACTTTGGCCCATTCCTCCTGACAGAGATGGTGTAACCGAGTCAGGTTTGTAGGCCTCCTTGATCGCACACACTTTTTCAGTTCTGCCCACAAATGTTCTATAGGATTGAGGTCAGGGCTTTGTGATGACCACTCTAATACCTTGACATTGTTGTCCTTAGGCTATTTTGCCACAACTATGGAAGTATGTTTGGGGTCATTGTCCATTTGGAAGACCCATTTGCGACCAAGCTTTATCTTCCTGACAGATGTCTTGAGATGTTGCTTCAATACATCCACATCATTTTCCTGCCTCATGATGCCATCTATTTTGTGAAGTGCACCAGTCCCTCCTGCAGCAAAGCACCCCCACAACATGATGCTGCCACCCCCGTGCTTCACGGTTGGGATGGTGTTCTTCGGCATACAAGCCTCCCCCTTTTTCCTCCAAACATAACGATGGTCATTATGGCCAAACAGTTCTATTTTTGTTTCATCAGACCAGAGGACATTTCTCCAAAAAGTATGATCTTTGTCCCCATGTGCAGTTGCAAACCATAGTCTGGCCTTTTTTTATGGCGGTTTTGGAGCAGTGGATTCTTCCTTGCTGAGCGGCCTTTCAGGTTATGTCGATATAGGACTTGTTTTACTGTGGATATAGATACTTTTGTACCTGTTTCCTCCAGCATCTTCACAAGGTCCTTTGCTGTTGTTCTGGGATTGATTTGCACTTTTCGCACCAAAGTACGTTCATCTCTAGGAGACAGAACGCATCTGCTTCCTGAGCGGTATGACGGCTGTGTGGTCCCATGGTGTTTATACTTGCATATTATTGCAATTATATTGTGTCCTTCAACTCCCTCGAGGAAGCCTTTGATCCTGAGGTTTCTGCACCGCTGAAGATTTGTGAGGACATCAACCTTTTTCGCTAGCTTCTTGTCCGTTTCCTCCATCTTTGCATACATCTGCAATTGCGGCCTCATGGTCAGAGTGCCTGGTTTCCAACTGGGTTAACTGCTCACTTGTGGCCCGTTGGTCTTGGTGTAGTTTGTGCATGATTTCATCAACTTTGTTGAGTCGGGCAGATATTGTCTTGGATAAGGCCATCGTTCAAATACATTTCTATTTTGAACCAGGCAGGCGCTGCCTCATTGTCCGTCTTTTACTGGGATGCAGTTGAGGGTTTAGAAAGGTATGTCTTTTTAGAAGGCATCTTGCTTTGGAGCTGGTAAGTGACAGCGTTATGTCTACTTGCTTTTTTAGTAGGCTAACAGCAGAAATGTGATTGCAAAACTACTTGGTTTTCTTAGAGCGCTAGGCACAACGCGTCCTCTGTGTGCCGCCATTTTCCACCTCCAGAAGCATTATCTTTTAACAAATACAACATTTAAGGACAAGGACAGGGAAAAGTAAGATGTGACACACAGAGTAGAGCTGTGTTTTTCTCATGTTTTGTTTGCTCATAGTTTAGTATTTTTAAAGAAAGCTCATATGAAATCTCAGACAACCCAGCAAGTGATTTTGGGGGAACATGGGAGGATGTAAGACTTAATTTGCAGCAAACAAATACCCAGATGTTCCTTTTACCAATCCTTTAATCTAGTTTATGTATAGGCAACAACTTCTCTGCACTCCTCCCTGGGAAAAAAAGAAATGTTGTGTGTGTGTAGGGCTTACCTTTGAAGGAAAGAAACAAGGTGAACACAAAATGAACTGCACTGGAGTGTCTCATACAACTGAGCAACGGCATTGTCCCACACCGCTGTTTGACTGATTGGAAGTGGTCGGCACAATGTGCCTGTAAAGAAGTCAGCCATGGATCATTGATCTGCCCAAAGCATCTCTCATGCTGAGATGAAGCTCTCTGTAATGTGGTGGACTTGACAGATAGAGACAGACAAATGTACCTGTACTGGCTGTGAATGTGACTGAGAACTTCCCCTTGCAGTTGGATTCCAGCTCTATCAAAGACATGATTTCACCCCAGGTCAGTCAGGGGTTGAAGGTAATCAAGTAGACTTTAGGAGGTTAATGTAAAGCTTCTCAACATCACTTGTGTACCCTCTGTATATGCGGTCTTATACTGCCACAATTTGGACAATTCAAATGATTGAGTCAGTAGGTATTACAAGTATAGTAGTTCACTATTTCTGATGAAAATGTGGTGGTAAAAAGACTCTGTGGTCGGTGTTTTTAATGTGAAAAGTAAAGACCTTAGTGTGTCTGTTTGATTGCGAAAGCCAATCAATTCAGCAATTCACAGTAGCTACATGTCTGCCCCTCAGTGATAAACAACACTGAACCTCAGTTAGGATCTTTGAGATTTTGTACAGAGTCTCATCCAGGGCACTATAATACTGTTGTGAACACTTAATTTAACGAGCATAACTCAGATGCTACGATTTAAACCCATAAAGCTTCAATAATATTGCCTCTCATTTGGAGGGTTTATTTTACAGATTGCATGTCTTAAATGATTAAACATTCCATTTTCATAAAATGTATAGATATTATGTAGTGTCTGTGTTCTTGGAAAACTTCTAAACAGAAATGCAGTTTGGTCAGAAAGTTTTTATTCAAAGCAAGACTTAAGTCAGTGAATCATAGCATATACTGGGCTAAACATCTTAACTACACTGACAAATGTTGGATGACACTTCTTTTATCATAGTCTAAGTGGAATGGTCTATTTTCAAAAGCCATTCATCTTCCTTTCCTATCGCTAGGAAGGACAATAGCCCAATATTGGCCTGATTTTAAATGATTTGCATAGCATAAGTCTTTATTAGAAGTGTGGACTTCTAGGATATAGGCCAGGGATCATCAACTAGATTCAGCCACGTGCCTATTTTATTTTGAGCGGCTGGTCAGGAGGCCTGAACATACAGTGCATTTGGAATGTTTTCAGACCCCTTGACTTTTTCAACATTTTGTTATGTTACAGCCTCTAAAATCGATTAAATATATATATATATTTTACACACAATACCACATAATGACAAAGCAAAAACACCTTTTTGGAAAATGTAGCAAATCTATAAAAATTAACAGATATCACATTTACATAAGTATTCAGACCCTTTACTCAGTGCTTTGTTGAAGCACCTTTTGCAGCGATTACAGCCTAACGTCGTCTTGGGTATGACGCTACAAGTTTGGCACACCTGTACTTAGGAAGTTTCTCCCATTCTTCTCTGCAGATCCTCTCAAAGCTCTGTCAAGTTGGATGGGGAGCGTTGCTGCACAGCGATTTTTCAGGTCTCTCCAGAGATGTTCAAATCCAGGCTCTGGCTGGGCCACTCAAGGACATTCAGAGACTTGTCCCAAAGCCACTCCTGTGTTGTCTTGGCTGTGTGCTTATGGTCGTTGTTCTGTTGGAAGGGGAACCTTCGCCCCAGTCTGAGGTCCTGAGTGCTCTGGAGCAGGCTTTCAAGGATCTCTCTGTACTTTGCTCCGTTCTTCCAGGTTTCCTCCAGACGTGACGCTTGGCATTCAGGCCAGGGTTCAATCTTGGTTCTGATTGTCAGAGTCCTTTAGGTCCCTTTTCGGGAAAACTCCAAGCAGGCTGTCATGTGCATTTTACTGAGGAGTGGCTTCCATCTGGCCACTCTACCATAAAGGCCTGATTGGTAGAGTGCTGCAGAGATGGTTGTCCTTCTGGTATGTCATCCCATCTCCACAGAGTAGCTCTGTCAGAGTGACCATTGGGTTCTTGGTCACCTCCCTGACCAAGGCCCTTCTCCGCCAGTTGCTAAGCTCTAGGAAAAATCTTAGTGATTCCAAACTTCTTCCATTTTAAGATTGATGGAGGCCACTGTGTTCTTGTCGACCTTCAATGCTGCAGACATTTTTTGGTACCCTTCCCCAGATCTGTTCCTCGACACAATCCTGTCTCGGAGCATTACGGAATTTTCCTCATGGTTTGGTTTTTGCTCTGGCATGCACTGTCAACTGGGACCTGATATAGACAGGTGTGTGCCTTTCCAAATCATGTCTAATCAAGTGAATTTACCACAGGTGGACTCCAATCAAGTTGTAGAAACATCTCAAGGATGATCAATGGAAACAGGATGCACCTGAGCTCAATTTTAAGTCTTATAGTAAAGGGTCTGAATTCTTATGTAAATAAGGAATTTCTGTTTATTTAATACATTTGCAAAAAACTCTAAACCTTTTTTCGCTTTGTCATCATGGGGTATTGTGTGTAGATGGATAAAACAAATTGAATCAGTTTTAGAACAGGGCTGTAACGTACAAATTTGGAAAAAGTCAAGGGGTCTAAACACTTTCCAAATGCACTGAAATTACAAATAATTTGTAGATTGCAAATTGACCGCAAGAAGCACAAACGCATATAATATTTGACTAAAACAATTCCAAACCTTGCAAACATTTGTATGTTTATATATATCTCTATTAAAATAACTTGGAGCTGATTGGCTGGTGTTTTTCAGTCCAACAATAAAAACAAATTTGTTTGTTTTGCTGAACTTGAGGCGACAAATAAAATGACTACCAGCCGGGCCACCAGTTGGGGAACCCAGACAAAGGCTTTGAGCTTGAACAGCCCTATTATCACCAGCCACCCTGTTTATCTGAAAATAGCTCAATAGGGAAGCTTGGCAGTCTGATTTATAATAAGCAAAAAATGTTTGGAGATGGTGGACACACACAGGAGCGTGCCTGCACGCACACATACACACACTCACACTACATCACAAGCTACCGTAATTAGCACTCCTCTAAGATTTGGCTGGCCTCAGACACAATCCGTATCTCAAGGCTTATAAATCCTTAACCTGTCTCCTCCCCTTAATCTGCACTGATTGAAGTGGATTTAGCAGGTGACAACAAGGGATCATAGCATTCACCTGGTCAGTCTGTCATGGAAAGAGCAGGTGTTCCTAATGTTTTGTACACTGTGTAGCTTGAGGCATAATGTAATATCTCACTATGAGTAATGTCAACGCAGGTGATAAGTACAATGGTTAAATGTCACTATTTTGACATTCTAATGACACCATGTTGGCTAAGAGTTACCGTACTTGTAGTTCTTGTAGTGATATCTTAATCTGCAATATGATTGCATGTCACATTCTTCCGTTTCTCTAAGAAAGGTAAAAGGCAAATTAACCTTGTCACTGATCTTGTAAATGTCCATAATAAACTCAATCAACCCTTTCACTGTATCTATTCAAGACAAAAGACACTCCCAAATGTCTCTTTCAATACATAGCTAAAAGCAACAGAGATGCTGCCCTTGATGTACACAGACCGTAATCATGCAGTTCCGGAAATCAGTGCACTCTCTGTGTCTGTGTCCGAAATGGCACCGTATTTCCAATACTAATGGTCAAAAGTAGTGCAATATATAGTGAAAAGGTGCCATTTCAGATGCAGTAAGTGTTTATTAGGTCACTCTGTAGTCAACAGTGGTAGATATATGATGAATTATTGAGTAACTAGTCTTCCACGTAACGGTCATCTGCAATTCCAATCTGTGTACAGCAATTGTCAAATCTCTGTGTAGGATAGAATTATTCCAAAGATCCTTGTTGCACAGTTTGGAATAGTTATATCTAATAGAGGCAATCTCACCAACACTGTTGTCTTGTTCTGAATTTGTTTATCCCATCTCATTTTATTCCATTTAATCTCAGGCTTCAGATGGACTTTCTCGACCTCTGTTCTCAAGTTAACCTGTTCGTCACTCTCCACTTGAGGTCCTTCGTACACAAGGGGAACCTGGAGACAACAGTGTCATCGTATGGTGGCCAAAAAACATCTGTCGAAAATATTCCAAATATTCCAAATAGTTCCAAAACGACAAAGGTTGTTTTGACAGAGTTGGAAGTAGTCAGACTGAATTTCACAGAATTGCTGAAGTGGTTCAACATATGCAGCAGCTATTATAAGCCCTGTGTGAGCGGACCAAGTAATTTGGTGTTACTCTAAAGCGGAAAGGTGGAATAAACGAGTCAGGAGCAGGTTTGCTTAATTGAACAAAGTTATCTATTGAGGGATTTCTTTCAATTCAAACACTCCAACACAATCAATGATAATCTCCCAAGGAAAACATAAATCTTCTTCTTCAGACCGATGAGGAACACAAGACGATTATCTTTAAACTATAACGTAAATCTCGGATTTGTCACCGTCTTAATGGTTCGTTCGTGGATAGCTCCTCTTCCCATTCCCCACTGTGTATCCCAGGTATTCCGCTTCGGACAGACCCAGGCAACATTTTTTGGGATTGGCCGTCAAACCTGTAGCTTCCAGACTCACGAGCACCGCCCGTAGTCGCAGGAGATGACTATCCCAGTCCTCGCTGTGGATGACCACATCGTCTATGTACGCCGCTGCGTACTCTAGACTAGACCACTCACTCGTAGATGGCTCGATTACCCCCATCCTCAGCATTTCCCTTACCTCGTTCTTAGCGATGACTCGACGGGCCTCAGGAATCCTGTAAGGCCGAATATGCACCTTCTTGCCGGGTTCAGTGTGGATATGGTGAAACAGGACATCTGTTTGTCCTGTAAATGGAGAGAATACCCGGCCGAACTTCATGATCAGCTTGTCTAGCTGCTCCGGCAGGAGAGTTTGGCCACGGCTCACCTGTGGTAGAGCCTCCTCTTTTCCTTTGCCCTCCAGGGCCATCAAAGCCAACCCCTCCTCTCTTCCGTGGTACTTTTTCAACAGGTTTATGTGATAGAGTTGGACCTTCTTCCTCCTGTCAGGTTGCTTGATGAGGTAATTGACCGGTGAGACCCTTTTCGTTACCTCGTAGGGCCCCCTCCACTGTGCCAGCAAATGGTGTTCAGCCGTGGGCACGAGCACCATCACTTTCTCTCCCACTGTGAACTCACGGGGTGTCGCAGACTTGTTGTAGGCCTGGCCTTGGGTCCGTTGTGCTTTCTCCATATGCTCCTTTACTATGGGCCACACTGCCGACAGGTGGTCCCTCATCAGGGTAACATGTTCTATCGTGGACCGAAAGGAGCATGGTTGGGTCTCCCAGGTCTCCTTGACTAAGTCGAGGATCCCTCGACAGGGTCTGCTGTAGAGCAATTCAAATGGGGAGAATCCAGTAGACGCCTGGGGTACTTCTCGCAGGGCAAACATTAATTGTGGGAGAAGCATGTCCCAGTTTTTCCCATCTCTGGACACCACTCTTCTCAACATACTTTTAATCGTTTTGTTCAAGCGTTCGCACAAACCGTCTGTCTGAGGGTGGAATATGCTTATACGTATCTGTTGAACCTGATATAACCGACACAAGTCCTTCATCAACCGGGAAATGAACGGGGTTCACTGATCTGTTAGGATAGTCTTGGGAAGGCCCACCCGGGAAAACATCATGAACAATTCCTTGGCAATTCCCTTTGACGACATGTTACGAAGGGGAATGGCCTCTGGGAACTTGGTAGCGTAATCTACAACCACTAGGATGTACTCGTGTCCTCTGGTGGATTTCGGGAGGGGTCCCACGAGGTCCATAGCTATGCGTTCAAAGGGGGTCTCGATAATGGGGAGAGGAATCAAAGGATTACGTAGTTGTGGCCGTGGTGCTGTACACTGACATTGATCACACGTCTTACAATATCTGGCCACATCTCGGGTGACCTGGGGCCAATAGAATCTCTGCATGATTCTGTCGATAGTTTTGGCCCGTGCCAGGTGTCCTCCTAGGACGTGGGAATGGGCTAGTTGTAGGACAGTATCCCTGTATGGTCTAGGCACCATTAGTAATTCCTGTTTTTCCCCCCTTCGTTGCACAACCCAATATAAGAGACCCCGCCTGATTGCATAGTAAGGAAGAGAGAGCTCACCTGATCCATCGACGTTTCTCCCGTCAATCATCTTCACCTTCCTCATGGCATCCCTTAGGTCTGGGTCTCTGTGCTGAGAGGTGCCGAACTGTCCCTTTAATTCTTGGGGTAGGTCGACCTCGTTAGAGGGGTGTGGAGGTTGTTCCCCATCCCCGCCATGGGTGCCCGATGAGAATCCCTTCCATGTTCCCTCCTCGGATGGTGCTTCAAATATATCCCTTAACCCCTGGTTGCTCCTTCCTTCCTGTGTTGTGTATAATACTTCACAGGTGTCTTCATCGGTGGTTTCCTGGAATAGCTGTCGTAGACGTTGGGTTGCTATTTCTTCCTCTGCTCCAGAGGACGAGGCCGAGGCTACGTTTCCTTGTAGGACTACTACCTCGGGCTTGGATTTGGGGGTGGGTTTTCTTCTCTTTTCTGTTCCCCTTCTTCCCGTGCGTAACGTCATCTGCCGAAGCTCCTTATATAGGGGACAGTCTCTCCCAATCAATAACGGCACCTTCAGCTGGGGTACTTTCCCTGCCCTGACTGTACACCTTCCTTTTGGGGTGAGAATAGACTCACGAGCACCGCCCATAGTCAACAGACTCACTGTGGGGTAATAGTGGGTGTCTCCATGGATACAGGACACGGCTACTTTGTCTGGTAGCAGTGTTGCGGAGGTCACCCTCAGCTCCTCTACTAACGTCACCATACTTCCCGAGTTGAGAATGGCTACCACATCCTGTCCTTCTATTCGAACCGGAATCTCTGGGGCAGGGGCTATTTCTGCTAACCAACAGTGTTGATCCTGCCCTCTCGAACCTGGATGCGTGGGGGCGGGCAGCGATGACTCAGTGACCATGGACTTGTCCTTTCTGGGACATTGTGGGGCATAATGGTCTGGAGACTGGCATTTATAACACCGACCCTGTTGTGTGGGTGATGACTTCTCCCACATCCGGAGTGGGTTTGGATGTTTCGGTGGCGGACGCGCCGGGTTGAGTCAGGGTACAGGATTTGCAGAATCCTTCCGTTCCTCCTTGTCACCTTTTAACAACTCCCCTGTAGATCGGTACGTTTCCACCGCCTGGGCTATGTCGTCGGCTGACAAAGGGTTTGCCTTCCCCACAACCCTTTTTAAGTCCCTGGGTAATTCCCTCAAAATCTTGTCCACTACAAGGGTCTCTACTACATTCCCTACTCCCTTCCCGGGTTCCAGCCATTGTAAGGCGTATTAGTGCGAAGATCTGGGCACGGACGGGTTGGTCAGCCGTATAGGTCCATTGATGGAACTTTATGGCTCTATCTCGGGTGGTCAGCTGGTACCGAGACAGGATCTCGGTTTTTAGTCGTCCATAGTCAGCAGCTTCCTGGGCCACTCCGGTCAAAAGAGGAGCTAAAGCACTCGCCCATTCTGTGGGGGGCCACTCTTCCAAGGTGGCCGTCCTTTCGAACGTCATGATGAAGGCCTCAATATCATCCTCCTTGGAGAGACGAGGTAAGATGGCGTGAGCAGCTGCTCTTGGCTTCATGCTAGGTTCTTCTCGCCGGCTTAGCTGTTGTTGCAGGAGTTCTATGGTTGTCTGCTGTGCCGTGATCAACTGTTGTAGTAGAGCGTTGTCCATCTTTCTTGAATGGTTCCTTTGTGTCTACTGGTAGAATTTTGTTTTCCTCACTTATCTTTGTGTCACTCGTCCACCTGGTGCCGCATCCTCCACCAATGTGAGCGGACCAAGTAATTTGGTGTTACTCTAAAGCGGAAAGGTGAAATAAACGAGTCAGGAGCAGGTTTGCTTAATTGAACAAAGTTCTCTATTGAGGGATTTCTTTCAATTCAAGCACTCCAACACAATCAATGATAATCTCCCAAGGAAAACATAAATCTTCTTCTTCAGACCGATGAGGAACACAAGACGATTATCTTTAAACTATAACATAAATCTCGGATTTGTCACCGTCTTAATGGTTCGTTCGTGGATAGCTTCTCTCTCCTGTTGACCGTTCACCAGAAGTAGTTTAACTCCTTGTCCTCTTCGCCTTCCCAAAAGATATGTCTTCCCCTTCGGAGGAGCAAACACTCTTTTCTTTCTTTGTCCTCCCCTTTCTCCCGGTTCCCTCCTCCCTCTTGTAGGAGAAAGAGAATAGGTCATTAGTACCGTCAGCTGTGCTTAATTGTCACTGGTCTCCTTGACTCACATGCATGGTTGGGCTACTATCCGTGAGCCCAGCCTGCCCTCTGGTGGTCCTTCCACACCTGTTAGATACCAGAGGGTCTAGGAATGACGATGAATCAGAAACTTTACTGCATTGTTGTCATTGTTAGGCTTACCCACTCGTTTAAAGGCGAGATATTGTAATCAATATTCTTATTCCATGTTTACACAAAATTATTAAAATCACTGAGACCACGGGCACCCTTGTCGGTTCATATAGTGAAAGTGTGTCTGCCTTCTCCAATGGAGAGAACTTATAAATGCATTGACAAAAGCTGTTGTTCAACCGCCTCGAGAATTATTTAAGTACAGTCCTCTGTGTACCTTTCAGAGTATTTCCCCCGCAGCTTGAAGTGGAATCCAATCCTGCCTGACAAAGCAAGCGCTAGAAGTCTGCAATCCAATTTCAAACAGCTCCATTGTGTCTCAAGGTGTCACACTCCCCAACAGTCAAGATTTTCAATTAGATATTTTATGACAAGAACAACGAGCCATCTGTGTAATCCGTGCAGTCAGCTGGTCTGCAAGCTCCTTATTCAATTCAGCTTGCATTATGCAGAGCTTGCCTTAAACCCCCTTTCCCAAATAAATCTGATCCCCCAAGTCAAAGGGGACTACTTAAATGGTGTAAACAAGGTAGATTATGATAATACGCTACGGAAAAATGTCACTAAATTCTACAGCCAGAGAGTTTGGCCTTTCCAAGTTTTCATCAATCAATTTAATTTGTTTTTGCTGGATGACGAAAGAGCTGTCATTTAAATTACTCATACCTCATACATCGACTGAATCATAGATAAATACACAGAACTATTGCTATCTGATATCATTGGCTATTTATAATTCAACCATGGTTGGCACATCAAGGTTGCCCAGTCATTGTGTCCATTATACATATTGACCCACGCTATTCAGACACCCCCTGAATAAACTCCAGAACACAGTCCTCCTCACATTTCATCCCTGTCATGTTATGACAAGGACTTATTCAGCCAGTCAGCGCCATTAGCCAGAGAAGCAGTATATCGACTGGAGAATACAGCTTAACTCTGAAACATGCCACAGCAAGCAGGTTGAATTTACGACTATTGTGTGGGGCTAAAATAGCCTGAGCAACATTCCTGCCCATGTTGATTTGTGCAGGCGGCTGCTCTGGTAGACAGCATATGCCCATGATTGAACTAGTTACCCTGTGCATGGCTGTTGAGGGGCCATTAGGCTGCTGCTATGACAGACCCCAGGGCGTCTTCATGCTATTCGGCCCCAGATCTTGGTAGCTGACAATGGCTCTAACAGTGACCCAGTCTGCCTCTTGTCACACCTCATAAACCATGGGCTGCTCAATGAGAGGAGAGAGATTGTCACCTCTCTGCCATCACAAGACTCTCTCCAGTCTCCCCACACTGCCGCGATGACATTAGCCATGGTCGTTTTTGGCTGCAGGCAATAAGATAATGGGGCAGTATTAGTGAGGTGTAAAATACTGTAAATCCTTCTACAATAAGCATTGTGTGACTAAAGGCATGGCTTATACTTCAACTAAAATATATTTTCAGAGGTTGCCGATGGGCATTTGTTGCTAGGCTGACGCTTTACTGTTATTGCTTTTCATTTCACCTTGTTGAGGAGACAAACTGAATCATCACGAGCAGGGTAACGAGGTGAAAGTAAAGAACATCTAGAGGGCAGACACCTAAGCTGTGTGTGTGTTTGCCTGTGTGTGTGTTTGCATGTGTGTTTGTGTATGCGTTTATGCATGTGTGTGTGTGCATCCAGATATGTGTTTGAGTTTGTAAGGATGTAAACATGGTCCTCCTCTTCAACCCCATCTAACACCTTTGGGATGAATTGGAACGCCGACCGCGAGCCAGGCCTAATCGCCCAACACCCTTGCCCGACCTCATTAGTGCTCTTGTGGCTGAATGGAAGCAAGTCCCCGCGGCAAGGTTCCAATATCTAGTGAAAAGCCTTCCCAGAAGAGTGGAGGCTGTTACAGCAGCAAAGGGGGGACCAACTCCATATTAATGCCCATGATTTTAGAATGAGATGTTTGACGAGAAGGTGTCCACATTCTTTTGGTCATGTAGTGTATGTGTTTGAGTTTGTAAGGATGGAAACACATGCCCCAGGGCATGGTCCTCCTGTCAATGACAAGGTTGATTCTTTGTGTTGATGTTAGCTGTGTGCTTATCACAGACACACAATGAGGCTCAAAGAGACAGGCCACATGTCAGTCTCCCTCTGTATGGGGGAGAAGGTGCCACCGGAGTCAAGTCACTAATGATAACAAACAAGCACATCACCAGGCCCTTCCTCAGTTCACCCATATTGATGCAGGCCGGCCATGTCACTGCCTACATCAAGAGCTCAATGTGACTTTCTGAAACGTGCCCGCTTTGACCACATACAGAAGGAACGCCACCCGCAGCCCGCCACCGCCGAGCACCTCTCTTCTGACAGTGTCAACAGTCATGCCTGGGCACCGTCTGACGTTCTAATCGCCTGTCTCTCTCTTCTGGAAGACTCCTGGTTAAGATGGATGGCTGTTAAAATCCTCCTTGGGATCCTGACAGGTTTGTTTCAGATCTCATCTCAGTAAACAAAAGTGTCAAGGCTGACCGATGGTGATAGATCCCAGAGTGACAGATGTGTGAGGCTTTGTGTGTTTGTGTGTTTACCAGGGAGTGCAGGGGAGATTGTGTGTGAGATTGTGTTTGGGTCATGGCAGTGTACATGAGAAAAGGTATAGAACTGAAAGGATGTTGTGGATGTATAGGCTGTTAGATTATGGGAGATACAGAGAGTACAAAAGTGTGAATGTTTGAGTGTGTATGGCTACGCGCGTGCGCGCGTGTCTATGCGTGTGTACTTGCAGGTGTATGAGTGTGTGTATGTCTCTGTCCATCTGCATACCTATGTGTATGTATGAATAATTGAGTGCTTAGCACTGTCAGAGGGGGCCGTGGCAGATGTGGCCTTGTCAGGTGGGAGAGCGCTATTCTGGTGTCACAATTTATCAGCGTCCCTAAGGTGGCTAGTCCACATATCAGCCACACTTGGATCTACACACACACGCTTACACACACGAGCTAGCGTTAATTAACAGGCTGTCTTTGGGGACTAACTGGGGATGGCGCTTGTCACCAGGTTTACTCTGGAGCCTGTCGTGTTCCTCAGATGCTCTGCCATGATTACCAGCCCCTGCACCCGCACATTTGTTACCTTCAACATTTCCTGGCTGAACTTGTTCTCCGCTCTCCTGCTGTTTATTCTCAGGCTGTCTGATATGTCGGACGGGTATGGATCTTCCTTCACTCAGTATGCTGACTAACAACAGTCTGTTAATATGAAAGGTTATGTAAATGACGGACCGGGACCAACACCGTTGTCAAATATTGGTCCATTCGTCTTCCTTCATTTTGTCACTGTGTATTCTGTCACCGTAGATATTATTCTCTTGATGACGGGAATACTTTTGGTTGTTGTCAGTAATCAATTGGCAGAGCGCTCCATAAATCCACATCCCAATTCTTCTAGAGTTAATTAGCTTTGGTTCACCACACAGTCAGGTTTGTAACATAATGTGTGTGGCCTCTGAGGTTTTACGATTCTGCAACATGCGAGTACTCCTAAGTCAGTACTAACCATGTGTCTATAGTATTTCATCTTGAGAGGCTGGGAGAGGGGATAACGATCACTGGCAGGTTAAGGGCATATTGAATTAGATAAGGAATAGTTCATTCATCAATACATTTCAAGTTGCGGATGGCGTGTGTCGTGGAAATTCAGTGCTCAGAGAGATTTGGTCATTTCTTCAAACAATCGTCTTTTTTGATATCGATTTAATTATTGCAATAATGAGACTGGTCGAGTTTTTCCTTACCACAGTGCTTCTACTTCTACATCTGCCTTGCTTGCTCTTTGGGGTTTTAGGCTGTGTTTCTGCATATGCACTATGTGGCATCTACTGATGTAAAAAGAGCTTTATAAATACATTTAATTGGTTGATTGACTTCACTCGACTTAGCGAGTGCAGTAAGTTAGCCTTACTGCAAGAACACACTCATAAATAAATAAAAATTCTCCCCAATTTCGTTATATCCAATTGCGATCCAATTACGATCTTGTCTCATCGCTGCACCTCCCCAACGGGCTCGGGAGAGGCAAATGTCGAGTTTCTTAACCTCCTGAAATGTAAAGTCCCCATTGGGGACCCTATTAGATTTGTTTTATTCAATTCAGTCTGGTATGAGAACGGTAGCCCCTATTTGCAAAAGCAGGGAGTCTGCGGAAAGCTGAGTATATTGGCTATTGATCGGTGCCTTCAGATCTTTGGTGTGACTTAGTACCATATATGGGCATACAAATTTATAAGGGCAGGCCGAGCCGATTTCATTGCTTTAATTTAATCTCTTTAGCATAAAAGATGGCGTCTCTAGGGGGGGAAATGGGAAAAACTAAGAATATTAAACAGGAACCTAAAAAGAAGGCAGCTATGAATAAGTATACCGACATAGAATCTTTGAATAAAATACTGGAGTAGGATTCCAATTAGGGGAGCGATTTGGACAATGAGGATTTCGACTCGGCCGACGAAGATTGCTTTCTAGAAGGATTGGATCCGCTTTTAGATCTAACAGTAAATTATTTTCATTACTTTATCTAGCTAATTTACTATGTGTATTTCATTTTTTATAAGTTGTCTGCATTTTGTGCTTTGGATTTAGTTTATTTGTGGTTCTCACCTCTGCCTTTGTCTCCAAAGTGTTACTGTTTGCATTGTGTGTGTGCTTCACACCTTCTATGTGAGTCACTGTACAGACAAAGTTTAGGCTTGGGGTTTTTACTTTACAGAAATGTCGCTTTGTAAATTTGGCCAACTGTAATTCTGTGTGTCTTACAACAATACATGCCTTTATTTTATTCACCACAGTAGGGAGGATGCAGAGGATTTGGATGATGATGTTTGGGAGCCACCCCTACCCATCAAGCGCACCCTGCCAGGTATTCAACCCCCACTGCTGTGTCAATCGCCCCATCTGATGGTTCTACATCTCCCACTTGACAAAGACTCCACTCCTCTTCAACCACCCCCACTGCAGGCCCTGGCACCACTCCCCTCTCTGCAAGCTAATCTGGAGGTACGGGGACAGGGAGGAGATCTAGGCCTCAACAAAGTGGGAGAGGCAGGCGGAGAGGAAGTGAAAACAGTACAAAAGAGGGAGATGAAACCGAGGACAGGTGGCATACGGTCCTTGAAGATGATGAGGAACCAGAACAATTTAGGTTTAAACACAAACGACCTGAAGGCCAACAGTTGGTTAGTGATGAAACATACATCCCCTTACAGCTGTTTCAGCTCTACTTTACCACCTCTGTACTGGGAACACTAATTAGTAATACCAACAAGTATGAGAACAAGAAGCAGCAGGGGGGAAGGAAGATGTCCTGGAAACCTGTCACCATGGGTGACATGCTCAACTACACTTCCTTGGTGATTTACATAAGACTGGTAAAGGTATCAAGACTAGTTGACAACTGGAGCAAGTCCCCATTCTATCGGTTCGAGTTCCTCACCTCCATCATGAGTGCAAACCAATTCTTGGCCATCAACCGTACTCTTCACATTAGTGACCCACAAAAGGATCAGTAAAATGACCAGAAGAAGGGGACTGCAGGGTATGATCATCTTGCAAGAGTCATTCCCCTTTATCATGAAATGGTGGAGGCATGCAAAATGTACTTCTAACCGGCTCAAAATCCATCTGTAGATGAGTGCATGGTTGCCTCAAGTGCTCGAATTGGCTTGAAGCAATATATGAAAAATAAGCTGACCAAATGGGGTACAAGCTCTTTGTGCTAGCCGAATCAGCCTCTGCCTACACATGGATATTTTTTTTTAATCTATGAAGGCAAGGCACACACACTGGGAAGGGCCTTAGTTATGACTCTGTCATGCAGCTGATGGACTTCCCCTTACTTGGCAGTGGGTACAAGCTCTGTGGACATTTTTTTTTTTTTCATAGACCTCTTAAAAAAGAAGATAGGGGCTTGTGGCACAATTCATCCTAACTGAACCCATTCCTGTTTCTGTGAAGGACTACAATGCCAGCATGGGGGTGTCAACCTATCTGATGCTCTGATAGGCTACTACCAGGTCCTCCATAAGACCAGAAAGTAGTATAAGACTTTTTTTTTAACCACTTTGTGGACATTGCTACAGTAAATGCTTTCATTCTCCACAAACAGATAGCCAAAGCAAAAGGTCAAACCCCTCTCTCCCAGTTGGCCTTCCGAGAGCAGCTGGTGTTGTAAATGGCTGAATGGGGGGCCCAAAGCAATCTCACAACAATCACAAGACCCCCCACTCAAGGTGAGTGCCACTATCCAACACACATGCCAAACGACAAAAAGAAGAACTGTAAGCATTGCACAAACACAACGGGGGTGAAAAGGGGGAAATTACAGATCTTCTGTCCAAATTGCCAGTTCGCTTTTCATCACGATATGCACAAGCTATGGTGAAAGTGAAATCTAGTCATCTACACCTGGGATGTAAAACGAACATGAATGCCATTTGTATATAGTTATACTTATTTCTATTTTTGCGCCGTTTTTTAGTGAAAGACGTGTGTAACCAAGTTTGTGTTTTTTATGTAGACTACCAAAAAAGTTTGCGGTCACTTAGAAATGTCCTTGTTTTTGAAAGAAAAGCACATCTGTTGTCCATTTAAAATAACATCAAATTGATCAGAAATACAGTGTAGACATTGTTAATGTTGTTAATGACTATTGTAGCTGGAAACTGATTTCTGATTTTTTTATGGAATATCTACATAGGCGTACAGAATATCTTCATAGGCGTACTGAGCAAAACGACAAGTACATTAGTGTCTAGTTTGAGAAACAGACGCCTCACAAGTCCTCAACTGGCAGCTTCATTAAATAATACCCTCAAAAGACCAGTCTCAACGTCAACAGTGAAGAGGCGACTCCGGGATGCTGGCCTTCTAGGCAGAGTTCTAAAGAAAAAGCCATATCTCAGACTAGCCAATGAAAAGAAAAGATAAAGATGGGCAAAAGAACACAGACACTGGCCAGTGTCTGTCGCCTCTTCACTGTTGACATTGAGACTGGTGTTTTGCGGGTACTATTTAATGAAGCTGCCAGTTGAGGACTTGTGAGGCATCTGTTTCTCAAACTAGACACTCAAATGTACTTGTCCTTTTGCTCAGTTGTGCACCGAGGCCTCCCACTCCTCTTTCTATTATGGTTAGAGCCAGTTTGCGCTGTTCTGTGAAGGGAGTAGTACACAGCGTTGTACGAGATCTTCAGTTTCATGCCAATTTCTCACATTTCTCAGAACAAGAATAGAATGATGAGTTTCAGAAGAAAGTTCTTTGTTTCTGGCCATTTTGAGCCTGTAATTGAACCCACAAATGCTGATGCTCCAGATACTCAACAAGTCTAAAGAAAGCCAGTTGTATTGCTTCTTTAATCAGAACAACCGTTTTCAGCTGTGCTAACATAAATGCAAAAGTGTTTTCTAATGATCAATTAGCCTTTTAAAATGATCAACTTGGATTAGCTAACACAACGTGCCATTGGAACACAGTAGTGATGGTTGCTGATAATGGGCCTATGTAGAAATTCCATTAAAAATCTGCCGTTTCCAGCTACAATAGTCATTTACAACATTAACAATGTCTACACTGTATTTCTGATAAATTGTATGTTATTTTAATTTACATAAAATGTGCTTTCCTTTCAAAAACAAGGACATTGCTAAGTGACCCCAAACCTTTGAACGGAAGTATATATCTGTTGCTTTTATATCAAATCAAATCAAATTTATTGGTCACATACACATGGTTAGCAGATGTTAATGCGATTGTAGCGAAATGGTGGTGCTTCTAGTTCCGACAGTGCAGTAATATCTAACAAGTAATCTAACAATTTCACAACAACTACCTCATACACACAAGTGTAAAGGAATGATTAAGAATATGTACATATGGATGAGCGACGGCTGAACGGCATAGGCAAGATGCAGTAGATGGTATAGAGTACAGTATATACATATGAGATGAGTAAAGTAGGGTATGTAAACATTATATAAAGTGACATTGTTTAAGTGACTAGTGATACATTTTTTACATCCAATAATTAATTATTAAAGTGGCTAGAGATTGAGTCTGTATGTTGGCAGCAGCCACTCAATGTTAGTGATGGCTGTTTAACAGTCTGATGGCCTTGAGATAGATGCTGTTCCTCAGTCTCTCGGTCCCAGCTTTGATGCACCTGTACTGACCTCGCCTTCTGGATGATAGCGGGGTGAACAGGCAGTGGCTCAGGTGGTTGGTGATTCTTGATGATCTTTTTGGCCTTCCAGTGACATCGGGTGGTGTAGGTGTCCTGGAGGGCAGGTAGTTTGCCCCCGGTGATGCGTTGTGCAGACCTCACTACCCTCTGGATGCTCTCGATTGTGGATCTGTAAAAGTTTATGAGTGTTTTTGGTGACAAGCCAAATTTGACAAGCCAAAACTCCTGAGGTTGAAGAGGCGCTGTTGCGCCTTCTTCACCACACTGTCTGTGTGGGTGGACCATTTCAGTTTGTCCGTGATGTGTACGTAGAGGAACTTAAAACTTTCCACCTTCTCCACTACTGTCCCGTTGATGTGGATAGGGGGGTGCTCCCTCTGCTGTTTCCTGAAGTCCACGATCATCTCCTTTGTTTTGTTGATGTTGAGTGTGAGGTTATTTTCCTGACACTACACTCGTCGTTGTTGGTAATCAAGCCTACCACTGTAGTGTCGTCTGCAAACTTGATGATTGAGTTGGAGGCGTGCATGGACACGCAGTCATGGGTGAACAGGGAGTACAGGAGAGGGCTGAAAACGCACCTTTGTGGGGCCCCAGTGTTGAGGAGATGTTGTTTCCTACCCTCACCACCTGGGGGCAGCTCGTCAGAAGGTCCAGGACCCAGTTGCACGGGGCGGGGTCGAGACCCAGGGTCTCGAGCTTAAAACCTCTTAGGGAGCAGGGGCGCGCTAGCGGGCCACTCCCAAAACTACCCGGTGAAATGTAAGCCGCCAAATTCAAAATCCAAAAGTTGAATTATTAAACATTCAGGAGACGGCTGAAAACGCACCTTTGTGGGGCCCCAGTGTTGAGGAGATGTTGTTTCCTACCCTCACCACCTGGGGGCAGCTCGTCAGAAGGTCCAGGACCCAGTTTTTCTTTGTCATTATGGGGTATTGTGTGTAGATTCATGAGGAAAAATAATTGAATTAATTTTAGAATGAGGCTGTAACTAGATATGCACAATATACAGTGGGGCAAAAAAGTATTTAGTCAGCCACCAATTGTGCAAGTTCTCTCACTTAAAAAGATGAGAGAGGGCTGTAATTTTCATCATAGGTACACATCAACTATGACAGACAAAATGAGGAAAAGAAATCCAGAAAATCACATTGTAGGATTTTTTATGAATTTATTTGCAAATTATGGTGGAAAATAAGTATTTGGTCACATACAAACAAGCAAGATTTCTGGCTCTCACAGACCTGTAACTTCTTCTTTAAGAGGCTCCTCTGTCCTCCACTCGTTACCTGTATTAATGGCACCTGTTTGAACTTGTTATCAGTATAAAAGACACCTGTCCACAACCTCAAACAGTAACACTCCAAACTCCACTATGGCCAAGACCAAAGAGCTGTCAAAGGACACCAGAAACAAAATTGTAGACCTGCACCAGGTTGGGAAGACTGAATCTGCAATAGGTAAGCAGCTTGGTTTGAAGAAATCAACTGTGGGAGCAATTATTAGGAAATGGAAGACATACAAGACCACTGATAATCTTCCTCGATCTGGGGCTCCACGCAAGATCTCACCCCGTGGGGTCAAAATGATCACAAGAACGGTGAGCAAAAATCCCAGAACCACACGGGGACCTAGTGAATGACCTGCAGAGAGCTGGGACCAAAGTAACAAAGCCTACCATCAGTAACACACTCGCCGCCAGGGACTCAAATCCTGCAGTGCCAGACGTGTCCCCCTGCTTAAGCCAGTACATGTTCAGGCCCGTCTGAAGTTTGCTAGAGAGCATTTGGATGATCCAGATGAGGATTGGGAGAATGTCATATGGTCAGATGAAACCAAAATAGAACTTTTTGGTAAAAACTCAACTCGTCGTGTTTGGAGGACAAAGAATGCTGAGTTGCATCCAAAGAACACCATACCTACTGTGAAGCATGGGGGTTGAAACATCATGCTTTGGGGCTGTTTTTCTGCAAAGGGACCAGGACGACTGATCCGTGTAAAGGAAAGAATGAATGGGGCCATGTATCGTGAGATTTTGAGTGAAAATCTCCTTTGATCAGCAAGGGCATTGAAGATGAAACGTGGCTGGGTCTTTCAGCATGACAATGATCCCAAACACACCGCCCGGGCAACGAAGGAGTGGCTTCGTAAGAAGCATTTCAAGGTCCTGGAGTGGCCTAGCCAGTCTCCAGATCTCAACCCCATAGAAAATCTTTGGAGGGAGTTGAAAGTCCGTGTTGCCCAGCGACAGCCCCAAAACATCACTGCTCTAGAGGAGATCTGCATGGAGGAATGGGCCAAAATACCAGCAACAGTGTGTGAAAACCTTGTGAAGACTTACAGAAAACGTTTGACCTCTGTCATTGCCAACAAAGGGTATATAACAAAGTATTGAGATAAACTTTTGTTACTGACCAAATACTTATTTTCCACCATAATTTTCAAATAAATAAATTAAAAATCCTACAATGTGATTTTCTGGATTTCCTTTTCTCATTTCGTCTGTCATAGTTGAAGTGTACCTATGATGAAAATTACAGGCCTCTCTCATCTTTTTAAGTGAGAGAACTTGCACAATTGGTGGCTGACTAAATACTTTTTTTTTGCCCCACTGTATCAGTGAACATACAAGCTTCACACAATAATTTGGGTGAATTTTGGCCCATTCCTCCTGAAGGAGCTGGTGTAACTGAGTCAGGTTTGTAGGCCTTCACACTTTTTCAGTTCTGCCCACAAATTTTCTGAGGGTTTTGTGATGGCCACTCCAATACCTTGACTTTGTTGTCCTTAACCATTTTTCCACAACTGTGGAAGTATGCTTGGGGTCATTGCCCATTTGGAAGACCCATTTGCGGCCAAGCTTTAAAGGTTGAGACCGAGTCTGCGTCTCTCACATGGATAGGCAGACCATTCCATAAAAATGGAGCTCTATAGACGAAAGCCCTGTCTCCAGCTGTTTGCTTAGAAATTCTAGGGACAGTAAGGAGGCCTGCGTCTTGTGACCGTAGAGTACATGTAGGTATGTACGGCAGGACCAAATTGGAAGGATAGGTAGGAGCAAGCCCATGTAATGCTCTGTAGGTTAGCAGTACAACCTTGAAATCAGCCCTTAACAGCCTTAACAGGAAGCCAGTGTAGAGAGGCTAGCACTGGATTAATATGATCACATTTTTGGGTTCTAGTCAAGATTCTAGCAGCCGTGTTTAGCACTAACTGAAGTTTATTTAGTGCTTTATCCGGGTAGCCGGAAAGTAGAGCATTGCAGAAGTCTAACCTGGAAGTGACAAAAGCATGGATACATTTCTGCATCATTTTTTGGACAGAAAGTTTCAGATTTTTGCAATGTTACGTAGATGGAAAAAAGCTGTCCTTGAAACAGTCTTGATGTTCGTCAAAAGAGAGATCAGGGTCCAGAGTAACACCAAGGTCCTTCACAGTTTTATTTAAGACGACTGTACAACCATCAAGATTAATTGTCAGATTCAACAGAAGATATCTTTGTTTCTTGGGACCTAGAACAAGCATCTCTGTTTTGTCCGAGTTTAAAAGTAGAACATTTGCTGCCATCCACTTCCTTATGTCTGAAACACAGGCTTCCAGGAAGGGCAATTTTGGGGCTTCATCGTGTTTCATCGAAATGTACAGCTTTGTGTCATCCGCATAGCAGTGAAAGTTAACATTATGTTTCCAAATGACATCACCAAGAAGTAAAATATATAGTGAAAACAATAGTGGTCCTAAAAAGTCAGAGGACAAACCATCCACAGAGACAAACTGATATCTTTCCGACAGATAAGATCTAAACCAGGCCAGAACTTGTCCGTGTAGACCAATTTGGGTTTCCAATCTCTCCAAAAGAACGTGGTGATCGATGGTATCAAAAGCAACACTAAGGTCTAGGAGCACGAGGACAGATGCAGAGCCTCAGTCTGACGCCATTAAAAGGTCATTTACCACCTTCACAAGTGCAGTCTCAGTGCTATGATGGGGTCTAAAACCAGACTGAAGCGTTTCATATACATTGTTTGTCTTCAGGAAGGCAGTGAGTTGCTGCGCAACAGCTTTTTCCAAAAATTTTGAGAGGAATGGGAGATTCGATATAGGCCGATAGTTTTTTTTATATTTTCTGGGTCAAAGTTTGGCTTTTTCAAGAGAGGCTTTATTACTGCCACTTTTAGTGAGTTTGTTACACATCCGGTGGATAGAAAGCCGTTTATTATGTTCAACATAGGAGGGCCAAGCACAGGAAGCAGCTCTTTCAGTAGTTTAGTTGGAATAGGGTCCAGTATGCAGCTTGACGGTTTAAAGGCCATGATTATTTTCATCAATGTGTCGAGATATAGTACTAAAAAACTTGTGTCTCCCTTGATCCTAGGTCCTGGCAGAGTTGTGCAGACTCAAGACAACTGAGCTTTGGAGGAATACGCAGATTTAAAGAGGAGTCCGTAATTTGCTTTCTAATGATCATGATCTTTTCCTCAAAGAAGTTCATGAATTTATCACTGCTGAAGTGAAAGCCATCCTCTGTTGGGGAATGCTGCTTTTTAGTTAGCTTTGCGACAGTATCAAAAATAAATTGGGGATTGTTCTTATTTACCTCAATTAAGTTGGAAAAATAGGATGATCGAGCAGCAGTGAGGGCTCTTCGATTTCCAAGCTAGTCGGAAGACAATTTTTTGGAAGCTTGCTTCAGAGCTCGGGTATTTTCTGTATACCAGGGAGCTAGTTTCTTATGGCAAATGTTTTTTGTTTTTAGGGGTGCGACTGCATCTAGGGTATTGCGCAAGGTTAAATTTAGTTCCTCAGTTAGGTGGTTAAATGATTTTTGTACTCTGACGTTCTTGGGTAGGCGGAGGGAGTCTGGAAGGGCATCTAGGAATCTTTGGGTTGTCCGAGAATTTATAGCATGACTTTTGATGATCCTTGGTTGGGGTCTAAGCAGATTATTTGTTGCGATTGCAAATGTAATAAAATGGTGGTCCGATAGTCCAGGATTATGAGGAAAAAACATTAAGATCCACAAAATTTATTCCACGGGAAAAAACTAGGTCTAGGAGTATGACTGTTGCAGTGAGTAGGTCCGGAAGTATGTTGGACAAAACCCATTGAGTCGATGATGGCTCTGAAAGCCTTTTGGAGTGGGTCTGTGTACTTTTCCATGTGAATATTAAAGTCTATTGAATATTATCTGCCATGACTACAAGGTCCGATAGGAATTCAGGGAACTCAGGGAGGAACGCTGTATATGGCCCAGGAGGCCTGTAAAACAGTAGCTATAAAAAGTGATTGAGTAGGCTGCATAGATTTCATGACTAGAAGCTCAAAAGACGAAAACGTTGTTTTTTCTTTTTTGTAAATTGAAATGTGCTATTGTAAATGTCAGCAACACCTCTGCCTTTGCAGGATGCGTGAGGAATATGGTCACTAGTGTAACCAGGAGGTGAAGCCTCATTTAACACAGTAAATTCATCAGGCTTAAGCCATGTTTCAGTCAGGCCAATCACTTCAAGATTATGATCAGTGACTAGTTCATTGACTATAACTACCTTGGAAGTTAGGGATCTAACATTAAGTAGGCCTATTTTGAGATGTGAGGTATCACAATCTCTTTCAATAATGGCAGGAATGGAGGAGGTCTTTATTCCAGTGAGATTGCTAAAGTGAACACCGCCATGTTTAGTTTTGCCCAACCTAGGTCGAGGCACAGACACGGTCTCAATGGGGTTAGCTGAGCTGACTACACTGACTCTGTTAGTGGCAGACTCCACTAAGCTGGCAGGCTGGCAAACAGCCTGCTGCCTGGCCTGCACCCTATCTCATTGTGGAGCTAGGGGAGTTAGAGCCCTGTCTATGTTCGTAGATAAGATGAGAACACCCCTCCAGCTAGGATGGAGTCCGTCACTCCTCAACAGGCCAGGCTTGGTCCTGTTTGTGGGTGAGTCCCAGAAAGAGGGCCAATTATCTACAAATTCTATCTTTTGGGAGGGGCAGAAAACAGTTTTCAACCAGCGATTGAGTTGTGAGACTGCTGTAGAGCTCATCACTCCCCTTAACTGGGAGGGGGCCAGAGACAATTACTCGATGCCGACACATCTTTCTAGCTGATTTACATGCTGAAGCTATGTTGTGCTTGGTGACCTCTGACTGTTTCATCCTAACATCATTGGTGCGAACGTGGATAACAATATCCCTATACTCTCTACACTCGCCAATTTTAGCTTTAGCCAGCACCATCTTCAGATTAGCCTTAACGTCGATAGCCCTGTCCCCTGGTAAACAGTGTATGATCGCTGGATGATTCGTTTTAAGTCTAATACTGCGGATAATGGAGTCGCCAATGACTAGGGTATTTAATTTGTCAGAGCTAATGGTGGGAGGCTTCAGCGTCTCAGACCCCGTAACGGGAGGAGTAGAGACCAGAGAAGGCTCGGCCTCTGACTCGCTGCTTAATGGGGAGAACCGGTTGAAAGTTTCTGTCGGCTGAATGAGCGACACTGGTTGAGCATTCCTACAGTATTTCCTTCCAGAAGCCATGAGAAAATTGTCCGGCTGCGGGGACTGTGCGAGGGGATTTAAACTACCATCTGTACTTATTGGTGGCACAGACGCTGTTTTATCCATTCCTACACTTAAATTACCCTTGCCTGACGATTGCGTCTGAAGCTGGGCTTGCAGCACAGCTATCCTCGCCGTAAGGCAATCGTTCTCCTGTATATTATACAGGAGTACAGCGACTGCAATTAGAAGGCATCATGTTAATGTTACTACTTAGCTTTCGGCTGGTGGAGGTCCTGACGAACCACGTCCATATAAAGCGTCCGGAGTAAAAAAGATGAATGAAAAATGTAGAGCGATGGAAAAACTAAAAATATAAACAGTAATTAAAAAGTAAAAAACGTAAAGTTGGCAGGTAGCAAAGTAAGGTTTTGCCAGCCCGGGTCGCGCATTTGATATGCTGATAACATTTAGGGAGCCTTGTTTTCAGATTATCCTTGTTAAAATCCCCAGCTACAATAAATGCAGCGTTAGGATATGTGGTTTCCAGTTTACATAGAGTCCAATGAAGTTCTTTCAGGACCATATTGTTTTTGTAAACAGTTCATTTTTATGTTGGACCAATACATTGGATATGCCTAGGCTAAATGTTCAGGCACTTTGGAGAGGTTGAAAAAAACACTTGTATATCCCCTGTATGTCCCCCGACATCACCATAATGATTCAGAGAGATTGTTGTAGAAATGTTTTTATAGTGAACAATAACTTTCAGGCACATCCAGTGTGCAAAAACAACGTAATTACCACATTCTGACACTTTGGAGAGGTTGAAAGGACACTTGAATGTACCCTGGATAACCCATAACACCACCACAATGTTTGAGTGAGGTGGATATGCTAGAAATTGTGTTGTTAACAAATAGCCCGTGACCACACCTGACACCACTTACTAAAACATCTGCCCATTTCTAGAATTTAGGTCTATATATGGCTTTTTTCTGATATTGTGTTTCCAGCTCTAGTCATCAATAATTCCCTTATAGCTTGTCAATGAAAGATGACTTACAAAATTTAAAAACGTATTTTGTGTGTGCCTGATCTTGTGTATTCTGAACTACGTAACTCCTATCTATGTTCTGATCAATTCCTCATAATCTCCCAGATGTCGTCTTTCCAAATATACCAACTTTTTGCATGTCAGAGTCATGTAATTACACATGAATAGATGTTACTTTTGGGTATGTCTAGTTAGGCGGAAATCCGGAAGCCAGCCCACCAATGTGTCGGAAGAAACACCGTTCAACTGACGACCGAAGTTAGCTTACGGGCACCCGGCCCGCCACAAGGAGTCACTAGAGCACGATGAACCAAGTAAAACCCTTCTGACCAAACCCTCCCCCAACCCGGACGACGCTGGACAAATTATGCGCCGCCCTATCGGACTCCTGGTCATGTCACTGGGATCCAACCTGGATCTGTAGTGACGCCTCAAGCACTGCAATGCAGTGCCTTAGACCGCTGAGCCTCTCGGGAGGCCCTGCAGACATGTTTTCTAACCCAGAAAAATGACTATTTCGAAATATTATGCAGTAAAAACAGCCAAATATATCCAAATAGGTTTTATGTAACCACATTATGGGACTGTTAAGCCTTGTTCACATTGGCAGTTTGAAATGACTGCCAATGTGGGTTAGAAAAATGAATCCTATTTTTTTGCATATCCGATTCAAATCTGCTCATTTTCCTGCCGTCTGAATAGCCAAAAAGCACATGTAACTGTATATTTCAAGCCACATTTCAAACCACCTTAGTAGGTGATTTGAAGTCATATACAAATATGATTCCTGTCCATGCGAATTGTCTGAACGTTAAAATCTAATTTATTTGCCAGGAAGTCACATATGTTGTTGCTTGCTAGCTACTCTGTTGAAAGTTTGACAAAAAGAACATGTGATAACTAACTAGCATGTTAATTGTTTACAAACACATTAGTGAAAGAGCTAGAAAGCTAAACAGCTATCTAGCTAGCTGTGGCTAGCCAAAAAGTACTCGTTTGAGGCATTAAAAGTGTTCTTGCACTATGATTTTGAACATTCAAAACAACTGGGAAACATCAATGGCAGGTTTTCACCTTAGCTTGCTACATAGGTTCTGAGTGATAGGAACCCACGAGTAACACCAGCAAACAGCTTATACCACTCCGCACACATCCGTCATTACTATGACAACTAGCGTAGCCATGTCAGCAAATTACTGTGACACAAATCTGATTTGGTCACTTGTAACTTGCTATTGAACAAGGCTTTAGATGGAAAGAAAAGACGGATTTGACACATTTATTTAGATTTCTTGAATGGGCACCAATTACAGCATCCTTGCTCCTTCCCCCATGGTCTGCGCTTCCATTGATCTCTTTACCGCATGTTTTGAAAGTTGTTCTACTGCTCTACACTGCAAGTACTTCTCTCTTATAAATGTATTTTCAGCTCATCTTCTGAGGTGAGAACGTACAGATATTACACCTTTTGTCTCACCATTATCATTTCTAAAGCCAGAAAAGCTTGTTAATAACTATTTTGTCTATGCAATGACTTATTAGTCCTCATTATGGAATACTGACTCGTGGCAAGATGAAACGATACTGATTCATCAATAGGTCAGCCGCTGTCTTTGAAAAGTTATTCATTTATTACTGGGCTTTAAAGAATCTGGAGCAGACTGTGTATAATGAAGCACCTCACCTTGGCACACATGTGTTCCAGTAGCTTGCTAAAATCAAGCCAGAGCAGACCACTTGTGAGTTGCGATGTATTCAAATGTCACAGATGAGCAGAAACTCATAAAACCCACAGACCTCTTGAATAGCTATTAGAATAGATTTTAGACCTACAGGTAGGCCTTCAATACAATGCTGGGATGAACTGCTGTCCATTTATGAATCTACGTCCCATTTACGCACAAGTATCAAGGAAACAGGACTTTATACATAATAAAATGGCACTGAAAAGAGTTCTACACTCTGGCACCGTACACACTTAGGTTGTTCAACTGATGTACAATGCATTTGACACAATGGTTGTGATACAACTGATATTTTGTAATGGAGAGTTTGGAGTTTGTCTGCACAAAAATGTTGATAACTATTGTGCGGTGTCTCCAGAATGTTTGTGTAGTCATTTTTCTGCAGGAATTGTATCACAACCATTGTGCCAAATGCATTGTACATCAGCTGTACAACTTGAGTGGGTATGGGCCTAATGTCGGGCTGCTTGTGCAGTTGGTTGATGTAACATTCCTTTCTACATTCTGCATTATAGGAACATTGTTAGGCTGCCTAACCCTGCGTAGAAACCCCACAGGGCATTATAATCAATCACAGTTTCCAAATCAAAAACATGAAAGACCATAGGTTTTCCACCGCCTTCAAATAGACATGTACCTGACACTCCTCTGTACCCTGCTCATAACCATACAATCTAATCACTGAAAGTCACTTTCTTTTTTGTGTGTTATCAAGTCCATGTCATTGTGCTTGCTTTATACCCAGTCTGTTTTGAGAGACAAGGCTTTCATGGGCCTGCCATTTTAAAAACAGCCAGGTGATTATATTTTATCTCACTGACTTATGTTGCTCCTGCTGTAATGGTAATTATTTTTCTCTCTCAACACATCATCCACTTCAATTGAAGGCTTCATGGTTGTTCATAATTTTTTTCACATTTTAGTCGTTTAGCAGATGCTCTTATCCAGAGCGACTTACAATTGGTGCATTCATCTTAAGATAGCTAGGTTAGATTACAACACATCACAATCGTATAAAGTACATTTCCCTCAACAAAGCGTTTATCAGTGGTAGGAAAAGGTAGGAAAAGACAAACTCCTTTTTTTGCCACCTCAAGCGAAAGCTCACTGGAAAACTGGTTGTTGCTTTATTTATTTATCCCAAATTTTTTCATTGCATCTTTCTCCCACTATCAATGAAAAAACGAATTAAACAAATATATTTCCTCATTTAAAGATGTCTGTCTTCCACTTCCCATTTGCTGTTAAAGATACAGATTGGAGGTGCATGCCCTCATGTAAACAATGCTTGTAAATTGATGTTAAATAAATTGATTCATTGTGTCAGTCAGACTTCAAAGGCAACGTAAAATGCTTTACCTCGATGCTTTACCTGAAAGTAGTTTTCAGATGCCTTCGGTTTGACATTGGCTGTAAGTCTCTTATCTAACTAATGGATCTCTAGATCCTCCTCTTGGTCATTGTACGTCTCGATTTTGATTCACGTACCGCGTCTGTGAATTGCATTGCTAATATAGCAACCTCATCAATAAACACAAAAGTAATCATTAAATTGTATCACAGGTTAAACAAATGTGCTTTAGAATAACTAGGAACTTTTGAAGCCTGAGAAACACATGACCTAGATTTGTACTTATACATTCAGCATACAGTGTCAAGAAAAAGTATGTGAACCATTTGGAATTACCCGGACTTCTGCATAAAATGGTCATACAATTTGATCTTATCTTCATCTAAGTCACAACAATAGACAAACACAGTCTGCTTCAACTAATAACACACAAATTATTTTATTTTTCTTGTCTATATTGAATACATCATTTAGTCACATGTGCCAGGTATAGACCTTACAGTGAAATGCTTACTTACGAGCCCCTAACCAACAATGCAGTTTAAATAAATACGGATAAGAAATAAAAGTAACAAGTAATTCAAGTGCAGCAGTAAAATAACAAAAGTGAGACTATATACAGGGGGGTACCGATACAGAGTCAATGTGCGGGGGCACCGGTTAGTTGAGGTAATATGTACATGTATTCACAGTGTAGGTTGGAAAAAGTATGTGAACCCCTAGGCTAATGACTTCGCCAAAAGCTAATTGGAGTCCGGACACAGTTAACCTGGAGTCCAATCAATGAGACAAGATAGGTGATGTTGGTTAGAGCTGCCCTGCCCTATAAAAAATACTCACAAAGTTTGAGTTTGCTATTCACAAGAAGCATTGTCTGATGTGAAACTTGCCTCGAATAAACACGATTTCAGAAGACCTATGATAAAGAATTGTTGACTTGCATAAAGCTGGAAAGGTTTAAAAACTATCTCTAAAGGCCTTGATGTTCATCAGTCCACGGTAAGACAAATTGTCTATAAATGGAGAAAGTTAAACACTGTTTCTACTCTCCCTAGGAGTGGCTGTCTTGCAAAGATTACTGCAGGAGCAAGAATCCTATAGTGTCAGCTAAAGACCTACAGAAATCTCTGGAACATGCTAACATCTCTGTTGACGAGTCTACAATACGTAAAACACTAAACAAGAATGGTGTACATGCACATCTGAAGTTTGCAAAAGAGCCCCTGGATGTTCCACAGAGCTACTGGCAAAATATTCTGTGGACAGATTAAACTAAAGTTGAGTTGTTTGGAAGGAAGGAACACACAACACTATGTGTGAAGAAAAAAAGGCACAGCACACCAACATCAAAACCTCATCCCAACTGTAAAGTATGGTGGTGGGAGCATCATGGTTTGGGGTTGCTTTGCTGCTTCAGGGCCTGGACAGCTTGTTATCATCGACGGAAAAATTAATTTGCAAGTTTATCAAGACATTTTGCAGGAGAATGTATGGCTATCTGTTCTCCAATTGAAGCAAAATACACCTTCTGGAGTGGCCCAGTCAGAGTCCTGACCTCAACCCGTTTTGAGATGCTGTGACATGACCTCGAGAGGGGATTACACCAGACATCCCAAGACTATTGCTGAACTGAAACAGTTTTAAAAAAAATAATGGTCCAAAATTCCTCCTGACAGTTGTACAGGTCTGATCCACAACTACAGAAAACATTTGGTTGAGGTAATTGCTGCCAAAGGAGGGTCAACCAGTTATTAAATCTAAGGGTTCACATAATTTTTCCACCCTGCACTGTGAATGGTTACACAGTGTGTTCAATAAAGACATGAAAACGTGTCATTGTTTGTGTGTTATTAGTTTAAGCAGATTGTGTTTGTCTATTGTTGTAACAGATGAAGATCAGATCACATTTTATGACTGATTTATGCAGAAATCTAGGTAATTCCAAAGGGTTCACATTATTTTTCTTGCCACTAAATGTGCTGACCTTGAAAACGTGTAATTTATAACCAAAGTGGATACTTTGCATATTCCTCTCAGAGACACACAGTAGTTAGAGTATAACACTAAGGAGGTGTCTACACTTGACACTTACATGCGACTTGAGTGTTGGAGCTCCAGTTTCAGTTGCAACACTTATTCTATGTCCTCCATAAAGCATTCCTTTGTCTATTTTCAGTGACGCTACCCCGTGGGCTCGGTCACATGGCCCCTACAGTTGATTATTTCCGACTCTGTTGAGAGCATTTGATTAATGAGTGTTTTGCTCTTGTTATACTTGGACACCTTCCACAACTTTGCCTCTGGTCTCAGCAATGGTCACATGCAGCAGCTCCAACAGTTAAACAGTTTCACACGGCTCTCTAGAAGGTTTAGGCAGCCATTTCGGCTCAGTTTCAATTGAAGTCACAGAGCTGTGTTACCTGTCACCGTGCTTTAGACTATAGGGGTTTGTCTGCTCTTCTCCCGCCTGGATTGAGAAGCAATCAGGCTAATGGGGAAGAAACAAGCCAGAATTAAAAGTTAGTTCAAGAAGAGTAATTCCAAAGTGCTCGTTCTGCTCCACTGGTTTTTCATTACAGAATAGTGTTACATTTCACTGAATAATTGCAGCTAGAACCCATATTCATAGAGCAGGCACAAGTTAATGAACAGTTGATCAGTTGATGAGTAGGCTGTGATGCCTCTATCCAGGATACTCGGAATGCATATATTGCGTACTGTATATAGAAGCGTGGTTCTCCCGATGCTGCCTTCAAAGAAATCCCTTGAGATGCAGAGCACTTGTTGGCTGCTTTTCCTTCACTCTGCGGTCCAACTCATCCCAAACCATCTCAATTGGGAGGCCAGGTCATCTGATGCAGCACTCCATCACTCTCCTTCGTGGTCAAATAGCCCTTACACAGCCATTAGCATAAATTCATAAACCATTGCAGTTCACACAAAACACATTTCACAGCGAAAACAAATCCCTTTCCTTTTGAAGAACTTCTGCTGAGGGCTTCCCAAGTGTCCAACAAAGACATCCAATGGTTCTTTTGTTAGAAAAAGTCATTTATTATATCCATAAATCTCAGTTTGGTTGGTGCGTTATGTTCATAAAATCCAACGTCGAATCGCCCATTGAAACGTGAAGAGAACGCGTTCAAATATACCTATAAACCTTTCCTAAACAAATCAAATACCAGTTAAAATGCATCCTTAGCTATCCTTTTATGAATATTAGCGATAATATTTAACTCGGATGGTCACCTATACCTTATATAAGTAAAATAAAGTGGGGCGCTCCAGCCAGACTCGCGCTCGTGAAAACTCGTTGACATTTCAGGTCCCCATGCCATTTCCTGTACCTATTCGTTGTGTTTACTCCAATCTCTCTGAGTCTTTGTATATAGACTGCTGACATCTAGTGGAAGCCATAGGTACTGCAGTCTCAGTCCTGTTAACAAATGGATTTAATAGGGAGTGTGTCTAACAGAGCCAAAGTTCACCAGAAACTGATTTCCGGATGTTTTTTTTCTCTGGTTTTTGCCTGCTAAATGAGTTCTGTTATACTCACAGACTTTTAGAAACTTCAGAGTGTTTCCTATCCAGTGGCTGGCATTTTGCTTTGGGCACGCCAGACTCTCCGAAACCGTCACCTCACCTGCCGCTCCCTAAGAAGTTAACTGACTTGCCTAGTAAAAAAAAAAAAAAACATTTCTTTGGGCTGCAATTTCTGTGGCTGGTAACTCTAATGAACTTATCCTTAGTCTTCCTTTCCAGCTTTGATACACCTGTACTGACCTCGCCTTCTTTCATAGCAGCATAACTTTCCTATTACTTTTTCCAATTGCAGCGTATAATATGCCATTTTGAAGGTCAGTCTGTACTTTTACAAACTGTAAAGAACAGTTTTTGTAAAATATTACAATAGGATCTTGTAATTAGTCACATTTGTATGAAGCATTGTATTATCACATATTATGACATGCCAGCAAAGACAAATACTAAATAAATATATTTTTTCCCCAAACAAACCACTTGTACTTTGTATCCACCTTACTGTTAAATGTATGTGGGTTACACCGTGGGTTGATGAGGTATTCAGAGTGCATTCTTATATGACCATTTAATTTAGAGGCCAATTATTTTGCCCCTGCATCACCAGGCACCGGGCAGCAGGCTTCCTCTGTCAGCATCCCCATGTCATGAATAACAAAGGCCTAAATGGGTCCAAAGTAGACACCCAGCCAGCCAGCCAGACAGCCAGCCAGGAGAATAAAAATGGAACCCTAGCTCTGGGCAGGCTATTATGTGCTGGGTGTTCTGTAGTCACACCAATGCTGCTAGCAGAAATCAATTTAGATTTGGGCATGTAATGGATGTCCAAGTGCTTTCCTGAAAGAACCACTGGCATTCAAATTGAAACCAGAGGCCCTCTGATTGGCTAACAAAAAATGCCACTCTTCCATGGTTACCCATTTGTCTTTGAGATCGTGTGATGGATGAAGATGGGGTGTATCGCTTTGGGGGTAGTGTTTTGGGAATATTACAATGTTCCACTTTCAACTTAGCATCAACTACCTTACTGTAGGAAGGCATTAGGAGTTGGGCATATTTTGACTTCCCACATGGTAATGCACAGTATTACAATACAAAATATGCCCATTAAATAGAAAGTTATTAAAGAAATGGTGAATGTTGGAATGAACATTTGGGAGAACAGATGAAAGAGAGTTTGCCATTTGTTTGAATTCAGCCATCACTCTCCAATGTCCTCAGGATGGAAGAAATGTATATTTAATTCAAATCAAACATAACTTTTCTCCATGAAAAAGGAATACATGGAAATGCTATTCAATAGGGCCTTTAGAGTTTTGAGAATGTCATCTAAACATTCATTCAACATCAGGAAAGGTGTTATAGATCAACATTGATAGGCAAAACATTTTGTGCCTTTTGAAAATATCAAGAAAGTCTGTCACTTGTAAATCCTGAGCTACATTTTTAGAAGATGCTATGATCCACTATGAGACCTAAAGAAAATGGGTCTTATCCAGCCAATGTAAAAAAGCCCCATATCCAGTGTCCCATCAGCATCTCATTTATAGCAGCGGATTAAGGCCAAATGTATGGCATCTCATGTAAAACGCTGCATGTCCATGACCAGGCATAAAGCATGGCAGTGCTCTGACAGTTTAATAAAGTTAAAAGGTTTCTGCAGTTGTAACGGTTTTGACTTGCGGTTATTGTTTGTAGGGGTGCCAGGTAGGTTGTGCCTACCAGAGAAAATAGTGATTTCTCCTTTTGGTTTGGGAGGGAATGAGTCCCGTCTGGTCCGTCAAGTCTACACCAATACAAAGGACTCATGTAAAAGTCAGTATGGAAATACACTTTTCATAAACCCTTTAAACATTGGAAATAACTTCCAAACAAATGTGTTCTTTTGCGTGGGTTGTATTACCAACATGAATGATCACACAAACATAATAATATAACAAATAATGAGCTCTGGTTCCTCCAGAAAAGTCCTGTACCTTGGGCCTAAAAGAGTCCAGCCCGGTAAAGGAGTTCAGGGAACTCAAGTGACCTTTGTCACGCAATGTTTGTCCGTTCATAAAAGCGTAAACCCAGCCTCAATCATACAATCAAAATATCAACTATTTTACCACACAACCAAAAAGAATATCACATCTCAATAAGTCTTCAACTACAACTGACCACATAAATCATCCCGGTATACATCACACCAAAACAAATAAAATACCGTATACAAAAATGTTGTAGTCAGTCGGTCAGTCAGACAATCCAATCCGCCAACAGATCTCTAGCGGAGAAAGGCCACAAAGAACCAGCTGAGAACAATGGGGATGTGTAGTCCAAAGGAAGCAATGAGTGGATCCGATCTGGGTAAAACTTGCAATTAGGCTACAAAGCACACTTTGAAATACAACA
This sequence comes from Brachymystax lenok tsinlingensis, assembly GCA_030435695.1. NCBI lineage: Eukaryota > Metazoa > Chordata > Actinopteri > Salmoniformes > Salmonidae > Brachymystax > Brachymystax lenok. The sequence continues at coordinate 10,442,256 of CM059794.1, read as the reverse complement.
AAACAAACAGAATAGAGAATATTCGGAACTGAGGGTTGAACACATCCTCATTCGCGTCTCCATCACAAACCCACTTTTGCGCAGCTGATGCTGGTTATTTAATGGGAATTAAAGTGGAAGCGCCCTATTGGAAGGAGAAGCACTGAGACGGTTCAGACAAATTCATGGTCGTCACACAGTGATCAACAGTGTGTGACTATAATCCAAGATGGCGTAGCAGTCAGGCGTCTTTTGTCCTCGTCCTATCATGTCCAGTGTATATATATTTTTATATATTTTCTTCGCATTTCATTTTATTTAAAAAAATCTAAAACTCAACTTCAAAACACTCTCCTGCAACCCGCCTCACCCAATGTGGTATGGATCTGTTTTTTTTCAAGTATTATCCACCTCGAATCCAGAATTCCCTAACAGAAGATAGCCAGCTCACTAGCTAACGTTAGTATTTAGCTTACCATTGCTAGCGGACAGCAGCAGCTAACCTTTAGCTCGGAAAAGCTCTCGCCGTTTCGTATAACGTGACTCAAACCAGAGCATACCGGACCTATTTTCTCTCCATATCCCCGGATTCTGACCGCAAGCTCTGGATATTTTCACCTGGATCTTGCAGCTAGCTAGCTGCTATCCGAGTGACTATTGGCTAACGTTGGTCCCGGAGCAAGCTCCAATTAGCCTGAAGCTAGCCTATGCTAAGTCCATCTTCCGGCTAGCTGAAGAGTCCCATCAGCCACTCCTGGGCTACAACACCTATCCGGACCCGTTTTTACTGCCGGTGCGGAGCCCCACCGGGCCTTCACAACTGGACTACCGACGTTATCTGCCCGAGGGGGTTATTCAACCGGGCCCTCCGTCGCGACGTCACCTGAACGCCCATGAGCTAACTGCGGCCTGCTAACATTTGCTGTCTAGAGCATATCGGCTGCTAGCTAAACAGGTCCATCGGACAATTTCTTGGGCCACTATTACCTATTTTGCCAAATTGGCCTGGTCCCCTTCACCACACAGAGCCCCACTAACCCATCACGACTGGTCTACCGACGGAAACCTCATTACTATCTTTAATCTATTTTATCGTCCCCTGAAACCTGTTCTTTTTACTCTCTGTTCAGGACGTCCTAGACGACCAGTCATTATACCCTTTATCCGTACCCTTATCCTACTCTGTTCCTCTGGTGATATAGAGGTTAATCCAGGCCCTGCAGTGCCTAGATCCACTCCTATTCCCCAGGCTCTATCATTTGTTGACTTCTGCAACCGTAAAAGCTTTGGTTTCATGCATGTTAACATTAGAAGCCTCCTCCCTAAGTTTGGTTTATTCACTGCTTTAACACACTCTGCCAACCCGGATGTCCTAGCCGTGTCTGAATCCTGGCTTAGGAAGACCACCAAAAATGCAGAAATTTCCATCCCTAACTATAACATCTTCAGACAAGATAGAACAGCCAAAGGGGGTGGTGTTGCAATCTACTGCAGAGATAAACTGCAGAGTTCTGTCTTACTCTCCAGGTCTGTACCCAAACAATTTGAACTTTTACTTTTAAAAATCCACCTTTCTAGAAACAAGTCTCTCACTGTTGCCGCTTGCAACAGCCTCTGCCCCCAGCTGTGCTCTGGACACCATATGTGAATTGATTGCCCCCCATCTATCTTCAGAGTTCGTGCTGCTAGGTGACCTAAACTGGGACATGCTTAACACCCCGCCATCCTACAATCTAAGCTTGATGCCCTAACCTCACACAAATCATCAATGAACCTACTAGGTACAACCCCAAAGCCGTAAACACGGGCACCCTCATAGATGTCATCCTAACTAACTTGCCCTCCAAATACACCCCTGCTGTTTTCAACCAAGATCTCAGCGATCACTGCCTCATTGCCTGCATCCGTAATGGGTTTGCGGTCAAACGACCTCCTCCTCATTACTGTCAAACATTCCCTAAAACACTTCAGCGAGCAGGCCTTTCTAATCGACCTGGCCGGGTATCCTGGAAGGATATTGACCTCATCCCATCAGTAGAGGATGCCTGGTTATTCTTTAAAAGTGCCTTCCTCACCATCTTAAATAAGCATGTCCCATTCAAGAAATGTAGAACCAGGAGCAGATATAGCCCTTGGTTCTCTCCAGACCTGACTGCCCTTGACCAGCACAAAAACATCCTGTGGCATTCTGCATTAGCATCGAACAGCCCCCGTGATCTTTTCAGGGAAGTCAGGAACCAATATACACTGGCAGTTAGGAAAGCCAAGGCTAGCTTTTTCAAGCAGAAATTTGCTTCCTGTAACACAAACTCAAAAAAGTTCTGGGACACTGTAAAGTCCATGGAGCATAAGAGCACCTCCTCCCAGCTGCCCACTGCACTGAGGATAGGAAAAGCTGTCACCACCGATAAACCCACAATAATTGAACATTTCAATAAGCATTTTTCTATGGCTGGCCATGCTTTCCACCTGGCTACCCCTACCCCGGTCAACAGCCCTGCACCCCCCTCAGTAACTCTCCCAAGCCTCCCCCATTTCTCCTTCTCCCAAATCCAGTTAGCTGATGTTCTGAAAGAGCTGCAAAATCCGGACCCCTACAAATCAGCCGGGCCAGACAATCTGGATCTTTTCTTTCTAAAAATATCTGCAGAAATTGTTGCAACCCCTATTACTAGCCTGTTCAACCTCTCTTTCGTGTCATCTGAGATTCCCAAAGACTGGAAAGCAGCTGCGGTCATCCCCCTCTTCAAAGGGGGAGACACTCTTGACCCAAACTGCTACAGACCTATATCTACCCTACCCTGCCTTTCTAAGGTCTTTGAAAGCCAAGTTAACAAACAGATTACCGACCATTTCGATTCCCACCGTACCTTCTCCGCTATGCAATCTGGTTTCAGAGCTGGTCATAGGTGCACCTCAGCCACGCTCAAGGACCTAAACGACATCATAACCGCCATCGATAAGAGACATTACTGTGCAGCCGTAGGCTTTCGACTCTGTCAATCACCACATCCTTATCGGCAGACTCGACAGCCTTGGTTTCTCAAATGATTGCCTTGCATGGTTCACCAACTACTTCTCCGATAGAGTTCAGTGTGTCAAATCGGAGGGCCTGTTGTCCGGGCCTCTGGCAGTCTCTATGGGGGTGTCACAGGGTTCAATTCTTGGGCCGACGCTCTTCTCTGTATACATCAACGATGTCGCTCTTGCTGCTGGTGAGTCTCTGATCCACCTCTACACAGACAACACCATTCTGTATACTTCTGGCCCTTCTTTGGACACTGTGTTAACTACCCTCCAGATGAGCTTCAATGCCATACAACTCTCCTTCCGTGGCCTCCAACTTCTCTTAAACGCAAATAAAACTAAATGCATGCTCTTCAACCGATCGCTGCCTGCACCTGCCCGCCCGTCCAGCATCACTACTCTGGACGGTTCTGTCTTAGATTATGTGGACAACTACAAATATCTAGGTGTCTGGTTAGACTGTAAACTCTCCTTCCAGACTCACATCAAACATCTCCAATCCCAAATTAAATCTAGAATTGGCAACAAAGCATCCTTCACTCATGCTGCCACCCTCGTAAAACTGACTCTCCTACCGATCCTCGACTTCGGTGATGTCATTTACAAAATAGCCTCCAATACTCTACTCAACAAATGGGATGCAGTCTATCACAGTGCCATCCGTTTTGTCACCAAAGCCCCATATACCAACCATCACTGCGACCTGTACGCTCTCGTTGGCTGGCCCTCGCTTTACACTCGTCGCCATACCCACTGGCTCCAGGTCATCTACAAGTCCCTGCTAGGTAAAGTCCCGCCTTATCTCAGCTCGCTGGTCACCATAGCAGCACCAACCCGTAGCACGCGCTCCAGCAGGTATATCTGACTGGTCACCCCCAAAGCCAATTCCTCATTTGGCCGACTTTCCTTCCAGTTCTCTGCTGCCAATGACTGGAACGAACTACAAAAATCTCTGAAACTGAAGACTTCTCTCCCTCACCAGCTTTAAGCACTAGCTGTCAAAGCAGCTCACAGACCCCTGCACCTGTATATAGCCCATCTGTAAATAGCCCAACCAACTACCTCATCCCCTACCGTATTTATTTATTTATCTTGTTCTTTTGCACCCCAGTTTTTCTACATTGCACATTCATCTACTGCCCATCTACCATTCGAGTGTTTAAATGCTATATTGTAATTACTTTGCCACCATGGCCTATTTATTGCCTTACCTTCCTTATCTTACCTCATTTGTACTCTTTGTATATAGATTTGTTTTTTTCTACTGTATTATTGACTGTATGTTTGTTTTACTCCATGTGTAACTCTGTGTTGTTGTATGTGTCGAACTGCTTTGCTTTATCTGGCCAGGTCGCAGTTGTAAATGAGAACTTGTTCTCAACTTGCCTACCTGGTTAAATAAAGGTGAAATAAAAAAGTGGCAGGAGCTGAAAATATATTCTCTAGATTGTCATTCCTGGTTGTAAAGACATTTATCAGGGTTAAGAAGGAGAGAACAGGGAGATGCCATAGTCAACCTTTTAGAGCCATGGCCCAATGTGGAGGTTGACAATACGTAGTGCTTCATGATATCCAAGTCCCCAATATTTCATGCCCCCTCCCCTCCCCCCACAAAAGCTCCCACCACTTGTCTCAAGTGCAAATTCACTAATTGAGCGATCTCTAATACCAAACACAATTGATCTTAACACAACAGAGCAAGTGCCTCTATTACAAACCATTCCTCATAGGATTCCTTTGGAGGAAGGTAAAAAAACAGTATATAGTATAAGTAGTATATAGTATATGGCGAGCAACACCTTGAGGATTATTGTGATTAAAATATGCTAATTAACATTGCACCAGTAGATGAAAATAGTTGATTATTCAAACTAACTGCAGAGTATTTAGCTAATCTAAATCCATCAGCAACAACCATTCAAACCAAAAAAGCCTTTAACATCCTATAAGCGTGTTGGTCCATTTAAATGACCAATTTCACTGTTTAAGTCTATTAACTTAATTATTCAGAGTTATTGCAGCTCGAGATTAATTTGTAATTATTTGCTGTTTATGTTTTCATTGTTTTTTTTTGTCCAACCCGGCTCATATTGGATCGTGATTATATTTTCTTATTTTGAAAGATCAGCTTTGCTGAGGAGGAAATACATAATTTACCTCTCCAAGGAGTTTGGATGGGGCATGAATCAGTGAGTCGGCTCTGCCTCCCAATGGGTTGTTGAAGTATTACATTTCAAATCAAATAAAACGCTATTTGTCAAATGCTTCAAAAACAACAGGTGTAGACTAACAGTAAATGCTTGCTTGCTTACAGGTACTTTTCCAACAACGCAGAGTTAAACAAAGATAAAACCATTCTTGATGGTGGACCATTCTTGATACACACAGGAAACTGTTGAGCGTGAAAAACACAGCAGTGTTGCGGTTCTTCACACAAACCGGTGTGCCTGGCACCTACTACCATACCCCTATTCGAAGGCACTTCAAACTTTTGTCTTGCCCATTCACCCTCTAAATGGCACACATTCTGTACACAATCCATGTCTCAGTTGTCTCAAGGCTTAAAAATCCATCTTTAACCTGTCTCTTCCCCTTCATCTAGACTGATTTGAAGTTGAATTAAAATGTGCCATTCCACATGGATTCACCTGGTCAGTCTGTCATGGAAAGGTGTTCCTAATGTTTTATACCCTGTATATACCCATAATGTATTATACAGTGAGTACCAGTACAGAGTTGATGTGAAGGGGTATGAGGTAAATGAGCACAGAAGGCTGCTGAGAGGACGGCTGATAACAATGGCTGGAATGGAGTGAATGGAATGGCATCAACCACATTGAAACCATGCGTTTGACGTATTTTATACCATTCCACATATTCTGCTCTAGTCATTACTACCAGCCTGTCCTCCCCAATTAAGGGGCCAGCAACCTCCTGTGTAAACGAGGTAGCGATGTACATATACAGTGAGGGAAAAAAGTATTTGATCCCTTGCTGATTTTGTACGTTTGCCCACTGACAAAGAAATGATCAGCCTATAATTTTAATGGTAGGTTTATTTGAACAGTGAGAGACAGAATAACAACAAAAAAATCCAGAAAAACATGTGAAAAATGTTATAACTTGATTTGCATTTTAATGAGGGAAATAGGTATTTGACCCCTCTGCAAAACATGACTTAGTACTTGGTGGCAAAACCCTTGTTGGCAATCACAGAGGTCAGACATTTCTTGTAGTTGGCCACCAGGTTTGCACACATCTCAGGAGGGATTTTGTCCCACTCCTCTTTGCAGCTCTTCTCCAAGTCATTAGGTTTCGAGGCTGACGTTTGGCAACTCGAACCTTCAGCTCCCTCCACAGATTTTCTATGGGATTAAGGTCTGGAGACTGGCTAGGCAACTCCAGGACCTTAATGTGCTTCTTCTTGAGCCACTCCTTTGTTGCCTTGGCCGTGTGTTTTGGGTCATTGTCATGCTGGAATACCCATCCACGACCCATTTTCAATGCCCTGGCTAAGGGAAGGAGGTTCTCACCCAAGATTTGACGGTACATGGCCCCGTCCATCGTCCCTTTGATGCAGTGAAGTTGTCCTGTCCCCTTAGCAGAAAAACACCCCCAAAGCATAATGTTTCCACATCCATGTTTGACGGTGGGGATGGTGTTCTTGGGGTCATAAGCAGCATTCCTCCTCCTCCAAACACGGCGAGTTGAGTTGATGCCAAAAAGCTCCATTTTGGTCTCATCTGACCACAACACTTTCACACAGATGTCCTCTGAATCATTCAGATGTTCATTGGCAAACTTCAGACGGGCATGTAAATGTGCTTTCTTGAGCAGGGGACCTTGCGGGGGCTGCAGGATTTCAGTCCTTCACAGCATAGTGTGTTACCAATTGTTTTCTTGGTGACTATGGTCCCAGCTGCCTTGAGATCATTGACAAGATCCTCCCGTGTAGTTCTGGGCTGATTCCTCACCATTCTCATGATCATTGCAACTCCACGAGGTGAGATCTTGCATGGAGCCCCAGGCCGAGGGAGATTGACAGTTCTTTTGTGCTTCTTCCATTTGCGAATAATCGCACCAACTGTTGTCACCTTCTCACCAAGCTGCTTGGCGATGGTCTTGTAGCCCATTCCAGCCTTGTGTAGGTCTACAATCTTGTCCCTGACATCCTTGGAGAGCTCTTTGGTCTTGGCTATGGTGGAGAGTTTGGAATCTGATTGATTGATTGCTTCTGTAGACAGGTGTCTTTTATACAGGTAACAAGCTGAGATTAGGAGCACTCCCTTTAAGAGTGTGCTCTTAATCTCAGCTCGTTACCTGTATAAAAGAGACCTGGGAGCCAGAAATCTTTCTGATTGAGAGGGGGTCAAATACTTATTTCCCTCATTAAAATGCAAATCAATTTATAACATTTTTCACATGCGTTTTTCTGGATTTTTTTGTTGTTATTCTGTCTCTCACTGTTCAAATAAACCTACCATTCAAATTATAGACTGATCATTTCCTTGTCAGTGGGTGTCACGTCCAGGCCTGAGATGACAGGCTGGAGTGTTTTGGTTTTGTTTTTGGTGTAGGGTTTTTCTGTTCTAGATGATATATTTCTATGTTGGGGTAATGGTTCCCAATTAGAGGCAGCTGAGTGTCGTTGTCTCTAATTGGGAACCATATATATGTTTGTAGTTTTCACTTGGGGTTTGTGGGTAATTGTAAGTTCATAGCTGTGTTTGTTTTGTCAGTTATGTTCTTCGTTACGATCTTCGTTTGTTTTGTTGTATATTTTCCCAGTTTACGTCCGTTATTAAAATGTATACTGGAAGCATCGCTGCATCTTGGTCTGTCCGTTTTGAAGATCTTGACAGTGGGTAAACGTACAAAATCAGCAGGGGATCAAATACTTTTTTTCCCTCACTGTAGGTAGAGTTAGTGATTAGGCAACAGAATTGATAATAGACAGCAGTGTATGTGGTGAGTGTGAAAGTTTGTGTGTCATCAGCATGCATGTGTGCACATGTTATGTGTGTGTTGGGGTGTCAGTGTAAGTACAGTACCAGTCAAAAGTTTGGACACACCTACTCATTCAAAGGGTTTTCTTTAGTTTGACTATTTTCTACATTGTAGAATAATAGTGAAGACATCAAAACTATGAAATAACACACATGGAATCATGTAGTAACCAAAAAAGTGTCAAACAAATCAAATTATATTTTGGATTCTTCAAAGTAGCCACCCTTTGCCTTGATGACAGCTTTGCACACTCTTGGCATTCTCTCAACCAGCTTCACCTGGAATGGTTTTCCATCAGTCTTAAAGGAGTTCCCACTTATGCTGAACACTTGTTAGCTGATTTTCCTTCACTCTGTGGTCCAACTCATCTCAAACCATCTCAATTGGGTTGAGTTATGGTGATTGTAGAGGCAGAATGCTGTGGTAGCCATGCTGGTTTAGTGTGACTTGAATTCTAAATAAATCAGACAGTGTCACCAGCAAAGCACCCCTACACCATCACACGTCCTCCATGCTTCATGGTAGGAACCACACATGTGGAGGTCATCTGTTCACCTACTCTGTGTCTCACAAAGACACAGAGGTTGGAACCAAAAATCTCAAATTTGGACTCATCAGACCAAAGGACAGATTTCCACTGGTCTAATGTCCATTGCTCGTGTTTCTTGGCCCAAGCAAGTCTCTTCTTCTTATTGGTGTCCTTTAGTAGTGGTTTCTTTGCAGCAATTCGGCCATGAAGGCCTGATTCACACAGTATCCTCTGAACAGTTGATGTTGAGATGTGTCTGTTAATTTAATAAATGTGAAGCATTTATTTGGGCTGCAATCTGAGGTTGGTAACTCTAATGAACTTATCCTCCTCAGCAGAGGTAACTCTGGGTCTTCCTTTCCTGTGGCGTTCCTCATGAGTCAGTTTCATCTTTGCGCTTGATGGTTTTTTGCGACACATGAATGCCAAGAGTGCCAAGAGTGTGCAAAGCTGTCATCAAGGCAAAGGGTGGCTACTTTGAAGAATCTCAAATATAAAATATATTTAGATTTGTTTAACACTTTTTTGGTTACCACATGGTTCAATATGTGTTATTTCATAGTTTGGAAGTCTTCACATTATTCTACAATGTAGAAAATGGTAAAAAAAAATTGATTGAGTAGGTGTGTCCAAACTTTTGACTGGTAATGTATGTGTGAGTAGAGTCCAGTGTGTGTGCATAGAGTCAGTGCAAGAGAGTTCGTGCAAAAAAAGGTCAATGTAGGTAGTGAGTAGCCTTTTGAAATGCTATTTAGGTGGCTTCGGTGTAAAAACTGTCCAGGATCCTGTTGGTTCCAGGCTGGTACCGGTTGCCGTGCGGTAGCAGAGTGAACAGTCTATGGCTTGTGTGTCTGGAGTCTTTGACAATTTTTGGGGCCTTCTTCTGACACCGCCTGGTATAGAGGTCCTGGATGGCAGGGAGTTTGGCCTCAGTGATGTACTGGGACGTATTCACTACCCTACGTAGCGCCTTGCAGTCAGCATGGCAACTGTGTTGTTGCTTACGCTCACCGCCTGGGAGGGGACTATGGTGTTGAATGCTAAGCTTTAGTCAATGAACAGCATTCTTACAAAGGTATGGAGTGCAATAGAGATTGCGTCATCTGTGAATGTGTTGGGGCGGTATGCAAATTGGAGTGGGTTCAGGGTGTCTGGGGTGATGGTGTTGATGTGAGCCATGTCCAGCCTTTCAAAGCATTTCATGGCTATAGATGTGAGTGCTAAGGCAGGTTAGTCATTAAGGCAGGTTACCTTGGTGTTCTTGGGCACAGTGACTATGGTGGTCTGCTTGACACAAGTTGGTATTACAGACCAGGTCAGGGATAGGTTGAAAATGTCAGTGAAGACACATGCCAGCTGGTCAGCTGTGCAGAATGATATACACTGAGTGTACAAAACATTAGGAACATCTGCTCTTTCCATAACATAGACTGACCAGGTGAATCCAGGGGGGTTGCAACTCAATATTAGGAAGCAGTTCCTAATGTTTATTACCAATAAGATAATCTGTATTCATAAAAAAATTTAAGTCTTGAAATGACAGTCAATGAACACAACTACAGTTAAAATGTATTAGAATGTAGAATGTATTAACAATATTTATTCACTACAACTTCCAGTGTTAATGTCATATTTCATATCAATCAAACTGTTAAGTACAATATATATTTTACATATTTACAATGTTTAATATTGGCAATATAATATCTATATAAACACAACCTGATGAACTTATGGCCACAGTAGACAATGCACCACCACTTGTCTGGGTTTTGTGGTTATCCCTCCTCTCCATTTCTAGTTCAAGCAGTTGCGTTTCGGGCCAGGGTCATTATGGGACAAATCCTAACCTTTAAGTTGAATTTTAACTTTGTCTCCCATTGACATCAATGCAAGACTAAGTAAACATGTAAGTGTTTGTTAAAGATCAGTTGAGTGCTTGTCTGTGACCAGACACAACAAGCTAGTGAACAACCCCGGGGTTATCAGCAGAGTACATACACAGTGCCTTCAGAAAGTATTCACACGCCTTGGCTTTTTCCACATTTTGTTGTGTTACAGCCTGAATTTAACATTTATTCAATTAGTATTTTTTTGGTACTGGCCTACACACAATACCTCACAAAGTGGAATTATGTTTTCAACATTTTTACAAATTATTTATAACTGAAAAGCTGAAATGTCTTGAGTCAATAAGTATTCAACCCCTTTGTTATGGCAAGCCTAAATAAGTTCAGGAGTAAAAATGTGCTCAACAAGTCACATAAGTTGCATAGACACACTCTGTGTGCAATAATAGTGTTTAACATTATTTTTTTAATTGCTACCTCATCTCTTTACCCCACACATACAATTATCTGTAAGGTCCCTCAGTCAAGCAGTGAATTTCAAACAGATTCAACCACAAAGACCAGGGAGGTTTTCCAATGCCTCGCAAAGAAGGGAACCCATTGGTAAATGGGTAAAAAAAAAAAAAAGCTGACCTTGAATATCCCTTTGAGCATGGTGAAGTTATTAATTACACTTTGGATGGTGTATAAATACACCCCAGTCACTGCAAAGATACAGGTGTCCTTCCTAATTCAGTTGACGGAGAGGAAGAAAACCGCTCTGGGATTTCCCAATGAGGCCAATGGTGACTTTAAAACAGATACAGAGTTTAATGACTGTGATAGGAGAAAACTGAGGATGGATCAACAACATTGTAGTTACTCCACAATACTAACCTAATTGGCAGAGTGAAAAGAAGGAAGCCTGTACAGAATATAAATATTCCAAACATGCATCCGGTTTGCAACAAAGCACAAAAATAATACTGCAACGTGGCAAAGCAATTCACTTTTTATCCTGAATACAAAGTGTTATGTTTGGGGCAAATCCAATACAACACATTATTTTCAAGCATAGTGGTGGCTGCATCATGTTATGGGTATGCTTGTAATCATTAAGGGCTAGGGAGTTTTTCAGGATAAAAAATAAATGGAATGGAGCCGAGCACAGGCAAAATTCTAGAGGAAAACCTGGTTCAGTCTGCTTTCCACCAGACACTGGGAGAAGAATTCACCTTTCAGCAGGACAATAACTTAAAACACAAGGCCAGAAATCTACACGGGAGTTGCTTACCAAGAAGACAGTGAATGTTCCTGAGTGGTCGAGTTACAGTTACGACTTAAATCTGCTTGAAAATTTATGGCAATACTTGAAAATGGCTGTGTAGCAATGATCAATAACCAACTTGACAGAGCTTGAAGAATTTTCTAAAGAATAATGGGCAAATATTGAACAATCCAGGTGTGCAAAGCTCTTGAAGAATGACAGCTGTAATCACTGCCAAAGGTGATTCTAACATGTATTGACTCAGGGGTGTGAATACTTATGTAAATAGATATTTCCATATTTCATTTTCAATAAATTCAGGCTATAACACAACAACATGTGGAATAAGTCGAGAAGTATGCATACTTTCTGAAGTCACTGTACATAAAAGAGTACATACATAAATCATATGGATGCACTCTGACGTTGAAACAAGTCTCTGAACACCAAACAAACTCAAAGAATACTGTCCAAAATTGTGAGTATTACCTGATAATACTGAACAGTGTTTTAGTCTCATGGCCGCATTAAGCACATGCTCACCATCCATATTGCTTTACTTGAGGAGGTTTAATTGAATACGTCTAATGGATTCTTACTGAAGCATATTTCAATGAACTTCAATAACACTTAACTTGAGCACATTGAATGGCCAAATTCATACTGTAGAGACCACAGCTATCATTGGGTACAGTATATGTAGAGACTGAACGAGAAAGATCCAGACCCCAAATACAGGAGACGTTTTCTTCTCAGGAGTGTAGTGTTTTTTTTGTTGGTTAAAATGAATAGTACAATTTTTTTTAAATGTAATACCACACAAGATCAAAACAATGTGTCTTTCAAGTGAAAGATTAAGTTGAATATTAATAAGACTAAATGCAAAGAGCAGGATAGATAATATTGTAAAATTCATATAAAAACCTAAATCAGCAGTTAGTTTCAGGTCTAAAAAATATGGCCCTCAAAACGTTCAGATTCTTACCTCAATAGCAACACTTTACAACACTGCTGGAACAAACCTAGATTTTTCATTACAGGTGGTATTCATTTCATTTTCAACTATCATTGGGGATACTTAAGTAACTTATTTTAATGCTGGAATTTGTAGCTGTGAAAAAATCTAAGTGCCCTGGAAAACAATTGGTAGAGTATGTATTTGTAAAGACAAGGGTTAAATCATTATTACCATCAACAGATGCAGACAGTCATTTTAGTATACGGGTTTCTGTGATACTTTCACATTTTGTATGAATTGCACTGCCCAAACATGCAGCTTCAGCCACAGAGGACACCTAGTTGTGAAAAACCGACATCCCTTCTTTACAAACGCAATACAACAGTTTACAAATCCCAGTTCAGTGTCTGTTAACAGAAATGAATAGACCTCTTAAATTAAGACACATGAGTTGTAAAATATGCATCCATTGGAAATAAAAGTATTTTTCTTAAATTTCACAACCTAGCCTACCAGTAGTTACAATAATTCCAGTAGGTACAAAACAGTAATTGTTAGCATTCTCAAGGGAAATCCCCTGTAAATATACATTTTCTTAGAAAGGATGTATGAAATAAGATGTCCTTTTCTTGTCCAACAGCACTGATGTGAGATCGGATTTTGTTAAAACAAATCAATGGCATGTTTACAACAGCACGTACTTCCATAAACACTGTCAGTAGTTTCAAACGGAAGATTCAAGTTTCAGGGAAAGGTGTTTTAACATAATGGAATTTTGAGGTAAGACCATAGTTATCAATACTGGACCTAATCAATGTAAATGCTGAATCCTTACCAGTTTGTGCTGGAGAGGCTCCATCTCTCCCATTTGTAACACTGTAGAGGTAAAGGGATACATAAGTAAGACCGTTCTATAATAAAGACATAGAAATATATTGACTGTACTGTTTGTAATGACATTTCTTCAGAGGAGTTTTTGATGAAAGTGTGTTACCGTTCAAAAATGAATGAACATGTTGAAGTCGGAACTAATAGACAGAATCAGAAAACCCCTGTCCAGTCACAGGACCAGCCTACTGTGTTGTGCTATTCTGTTGTCTTTGCCATTTTGTACTTCACCAGAAATCCCTTCCGTAACGCTCGACTCTTCTAAGGCCATTTCCACCACTATGGTTCTGTTCATGTAAGACCACTGCAGTGAATCAAAGAACATCTCTTAAAAAAAATGTAAGATACGAAACAATTATTATCACCGCAATAGCTGAGTGATATGAAATAATAGCAGGAATCTGGTTGTTCGTTTTCAATGGAATATACAGTACATGCACGTTCAGATGCTTCTTTATGGGACTTGCAGGGTTCAGAGCGTCTAGATGTGGTTAAAACACAGAGATGAAACTGTTAATGCTCACTGTCGTGATGAGTCCAAAACCCACAGTCACAATCACCTGAAACGTCAGATGATTATTTGTGACTTTGTACGATAATCCCACTGGTTACAGCCATTTAATGCAAGGAACCAGTGAGAGAAAACCACACCCAAGAAGAGATACAAAACCAACCAATAGGAATAGAACAGGGTCCTGTACTTGGAGATGTTGGCATTAGATAAAGTCGGTAATGTAGAATCCCGTTTATGAGTAAAAAAAGGGAGAAACAGAGAGAGAGAGAGAAACAGAGACAAAGTGGGAGGCAGGCTTGTTTAGCCCAGTAACAGTTTACTTTAGACCAGAGAGCCTGCTCTGCTCTGGGCTGGCACCAAGACGGGCACGGCGCCCATGCGCTCCAGCGTGGCCTGGCTTACGGCGTACGAGTGTGTGTACCCGCCGTGCGATGCCACCGTCACGGGCTTCAGGCTGACCGAGCCATTGCTGCGCACCATGGTGGGCGGGGAGGGGGCGGAGTTGGTGGTGACCACCAGAGTCTTGGGCGGGGGGAAGGTGTGGCTACCATTGGAGTAGGCCTGGCAGGCCAGGGGTGCGGAGCTAGGCGGCGCCAGTGTCCCGTGTCCTGTGTGAGCTGCATGTCCCCCCGTATGACCTGTGTGACCCGCCTGCCCCGTAGAGAACGTCTGGCGCGTGTCGCCGTTGTAGCGGGTGTAGGAGTTGGTGTCGTAGTTGGGCTTGGGGTTGTGCCAATAGCGGCTGTTGTAGGTGTTGGTGGACGTCAGGGTGTCGTTCTCCGAGGATGAGGCGTCGGCGTGAAACGCTTTCACTGACGACGACCTCTTAGGGGGCAGGTCGTCCTCTCTGTAAAGCACAAAGGGCAAGGGGAGGTCACTATAGGGACTACAGAAATTACAGGAGGTTAAAATTCAGTGTTAACAGGTTTTCATACCCAACCCAATCTCTTAAGTAATACGTCACTCTTTAACGTATTTCCATCAACATCATAATATGTGACGTATGTATTTGGTGCTTTTACGTTACCAAGTGTGTTGGAACGTCCAAATATCATCTTAATACTCAATTAGGTTTCTCTTCCAAATCTGACTGTTTAGTCAATGCCCTATGATGTAATCTTCAGTTTAAATTCCACTGGGTTTTCTTCTTCTTCATGTTTGACTGAGCTGCAAATGAAAATGGACTCAAAATGGACTCATAAATGCAAATATTGGGATCGATTTAAAAAACGATGTTTTTTTTAAATCTATCTATTTGTAACACCAGACTGAGCAGTCAGTGTTCCTTACTGTGAATGTTTAATGGAAAAACATTTTCAAGAAGATTTTGTGTTTGATCTCCACTAACTAACTGTTTTGAACGCTCTTGCTTCGCAGATTACGCAGATTGCTTCGCAGATGGACTTGATAGCGATGGAGATATAAAAAGGGATGTAAGTGAGACAGTCTATTAAATTAGCATGCAATATGCATGACTTATCTTATTTAGGACTTAGAAATGAATAGTTAAACAGCTACGGGGCACCTTTTGGGATACCTACATTAGCCAGAGAGATAAGATTTATTTCTGGCTTCAGATGAGCCACAGTGGCCTGTTGTGTTTGATCAACAACCACAACTAATGTTCACTTGTATTATAAATGCAACATTGGTATCATCTAGCCGGAATAGTGCTTGCAATGATTGGGATGGCCTAAATGACAAAACAAAGACAAGCGGTTAAAACTGGAATGACAAAAAAAAAACGGTTTAGGAGGTCCATTCTTAAAATTGGTATCACTCTAAGAGGGGTAACATTCACTTCCACAGCTTGGTCCTGATCAATAGAGTTAGAGAACATGTTAAATGTCAGTGGTATACGTGAAGAGGTACCACACACAGACCACATTTAAATTCTGGGACATTATCAACACCCAAATGAGGCAGATGTTATCCCACTAGCTCAGAGCTGAAACATTTCTACAATGATTTATCTTCAAATTGATTCATGAACTCATTTAGGGGAAGAATAGCAGGCCATTTAAACAAGCGACAGAGAATTCACAGTGTTTTGAAATGAAAAATTGGGGTATGATGAAGAAAGGTTGGAGAGTTTGAATGCCTTAACAAATGGATAAAACTGACTACAAAAGGGTAATCGTACAATTTCAAGGATACAATATATCTCAGTTTTCAACACTTATCTACTACATACTCTATGTAGCCTATCAAATGCACGGCACCAGAACAGTTATGGTGAGTTCAGAGTCTAATGTTTAGACTAGTGTGTTGACAAAGATGTGTGGGAAACGGAAGAAAGCAGGAAGCCAATGAAAGACCCACCTGATCTCATTGGGTATCTCCTCCTCCTCATATTTGTTCTTGTTCTTCCAGTAGAAGAGTGTCACCAGCGCCAGTAGGGAGCAGATGATGACAGCCAGCACGCCCGTGGCGATGGTGCCAGCTATGAGACCCACACTCTGGTGCTGGGCTGAAGGACCAGGGGAGAAAGAGAGAGACACTTAGTCATGTTCATTAAGTACAAAACAGAAGAAAATGGACTGAAACAGGGATGAACTTCTCTAATATGAAAGACTAGTTTTCCAATACAAAACGTTTTGCTACGGTGTGCACTAATGAACGGGATCCAGATCACAAACGACCGGTCATTCCTCTACAACAACTACTTTCAATACTGCTAGCTGATGAGCCTCAGCACAAACACCTATTCATCCGTGGCATGAAGCCACTCTGGCAAGGCCTGCATTATGACATGAATAAAACATTGAGGAGCTTTGGTTGAACGCCAACCACACGCCCCGTGGTTCTCCTGGACGTAATGATGTATCCCCCAGGTAAACACTTTGAAGAGAGAGGGAGGGATGGAGGGAGGAACAGCTGGGTTTGTGCTGTCTGCATTTTTCATAATGAGTTAAATACACACAGTGGTCACTGTCTATTTGATTAGGTAGCTTTTCATCTGCGTCATCAAAGGTACTTGAATAAATATGATAATACAGTACATTGAATATATCCACAGATGCAAATGGTTCTATTATGCTACCATAGTGAATTGGGGGAAAGATTCAAGTGGACTGAAGTGTGATTTAATTTGGATGTATGTCTATTAGGATGTTTGAATTTGACCATAATATCTGTACCATAAAACCTATGATACCTGTACCATTGTGCTTTTATCAGAAAATGTTTGTGAGTTTTAAAAACCACAACAAAAACGTGTATTAATACTAGCCATTTCCACTATGAGGGCCGTTTTGGTCAGTCTGTTGTCCTACAACTCAGAGAGAATAGTACAGTGGCAGGTGTTTAATCATACATGCTGCAATATACACTGGGAGAATGATTCTTTCATTGTTTAAGGCTGAACAGATGGCTGAGTGATGATAAAGATTTTATAGGATCACTCTCCTGATCTAACAGTGGGTCCCCTCCCTGACAAACAGACAGCCCCCGAGCCTCTGCCAGAGCACTCACCACAGCCACAGCCGCCCCGCCAGTGACAACCGGTGACATGCCATTTACTCCTTTAAACAGTCACAAACCCCAAACGAGCCACTCACCAGTTGTCACTGGTGTCAGTGACTGCCTACTCTAAGGCAGGGTCAGGCGAGTGCAGTAGCAGAATACTAACTCGGGTGACAGTGTTACTACCCACTGGCAGGGGTGGAATTGGAAGAGGGGGAGCGTGGGAACAAAGTTTTCCTGGAGTAGCTGAAGGCTTGGACTAAAAGCAAACAAAACAAAACTAATTTAAAATATACTGTCTGTGAAATTGATGTAGTATGTATAAGCTGGAAGTAGAAGCCAAATTATTGTTGTCCATTAGTTTACAAAAAATATATATTGGTTATGATGCAGACATTTACATTGATAGAAGCCAAAATCTATCTGCAATATTACATCTGATCTACCTCTTAAAAAAAAAAAAAAAATATCCAGAGTATTTCCAGAGTGAAATAAGCTGTGCTTATGTCATCATTATGTTGGGTACTTACGTGTCACAACCTGCAGGTTGAGTAGACAGGTGCTCTTGCCGATGGCGTTAGAGGCTGTACACTGGTACAGACCAGAGGTACTGGTACTGATGTTCCTCAGTGTTACGGTCCCTTGCATCTGGTCTGGGGTTTAAACACAAACCATGCCAGTCTGGGGTTAAAACATCACTGGGGAACACCATCCACAACCCCAGAACAAATAGACAAGACACAAAAACATCTCATTAAAATGCATTGGGATTAAATATGCATGAAATTCCTTTAGGACTAATGATTAATGTAAATATTTGCTTGTAAAGTGTTCCATTCATACATTACTTACATAATTGAAATAACCAAAATAATTTCAAATCATTTAGGCAGTTGAAATAATTGTTGAGCAAAGCTTATTCAGCATTATGCAGATATGTTACTTCAAGTAACAGTATTATTCAACTTGCTTTAGGATATGGTACTGTAACTGGGACTACTGGCAAAAACCCAATAGAGGGTGCCAAATCACTTACCGTAAAACATCTGCTGTATATTTTGTACATTATACAGTAGCTTGCTGATATAAACCTAGTTACAGTGCCATTGTTCATATATCTGATACTTTATGGAGTATTACGTTATATTACACTACTGCCTTTAAGAAAAGGCTACCACAAGAGCTTGGAACAAACCACATAAGCGCTAAATCTAGATTACTGGCCTAGATTTCACCAGTACCCAATTCTCTGCAACATGGGCTGTTTTGCAGACAGATATCATGGTGGCAGTATTGGTACAGTTGATATCTACTGTGTAAAACAACAAAGACCGGCAGGAGGAGGAGTAATGAAGGAAACCTAAGCCGATTGGTCCTTGTGGAGGGTAGCCTTGTGTTGAAGTGAGCAGTAGTGTAGTACGGTAAGAATCACACTGTGCTATGACAACACAGCTGGAGAGAGATAGAGGAGAGGCCACTACACGGCTCACACACACACACACACACACACACAACTGGGTCCGCATTAAATAAAACACTTCTCAGAGTAGGAGTGCTGATCTAGGATCAGTTTGCCTTGTAGATCATAATGAATAAAATGACAGGAACTTGTGACCAGCTGATCCTAGATCAGCACTCCTACTCTGAGATGCTTTGTGAATGCAGGGCCTGAACTGGACCAGGGTGGGTGGTGGCACCCTGAGGGGCAGAGTTGGGGGCGGGCGGGCTGAGCCACCGTGACGTTACCAAAGATACTTGTTGATTTACCAGCGAAGGTGGGGCAAAAGGGCACGCCCACGGCCAGGGGTTTAATACCTTGCATGGCGGTGTGGGGCAGCTTGGGCAGCGACTCCAGCTTCTCCCAGGCGTAGGTGGGTGTGGGGATCCCCTCCTCGCTGCTGCACATCAGCATGATGTCAGCGCCCACGTCCAGTGTGCCCTGGATACGGCATGCAGGCACCGAGGGGGGCACTGGAGAGACAGGAGGGAGAGAGAGGGGTATGGTTAGTACCTTATCGATCAGCACAGACAGATCCTAGCCTCCTGAAGAGGCATCGGGTCTTACATTTTATGTTACATTTTAGTAATTTAATAGATTCTCTTATCCAAAGCAGGTCTTGTTTGTTTTTTTTTGGTTTTTGTGGTGTCCCAACATGCTATAAGAGTCATCTTTAAAACCAGCTTAGGAGACTCATTTGTCAAAATAAAAGCTCATGTCATACAACAGAATTCTTACAATATGCAATGCGTTTACACTTCCTAGTTTTAATGCATCCATTTGTATCACAGTAGGCTATGCACCGTAGCCTGGTCAGTAGTCAAGTTATAGTGGCCAGGCTATAGTATGCAACTCCTTAATTGTAATTATAATGCAGCAGTGTGTGTTTTACCCAGCACGGTGAGGCCGATGACCCCGATGTTGCGCCCCCCTCTGTCGGGGAGGTTGTTGACCAGGCACTGGTAGGTCCCCGTGTCTGACAGCTGGGTGTTGTTGATGAAGATAGAGGCACTTGTGCTGGGCATGGTGGCCACGAAACCCACCCGGCCATTTAAGTGGTTGGCTAGACTGAACACTTGGCCACCTTGGTAGATGATCACCTGAGATGAGAAAGACAAAAAGGCAGAGATTCACTCACGCCGTTTCTATGGAATATCATTTGTTTGACCTAACGAAGATCCTATGGATCGATATGTTGGTCATTAGGTGGTCATTAGGAACATACAGTGTGCAGGTCTTTCTGTTATTTTTCTAGGATGTGCCAAAGACTTTAGGAAACTGTGGCCAACTGTGTCCATCCTGGGTCAGCAGGGGAACATGCATTGCCTTGATAACAATTGATGCAGAGCTTTATATTGAGGTACAAACATAATGCTCTGAATTGTTGGATCTTGAGGAAATAAAGGGTATGACAGTATCATAAATCTGAATGGGAAAATCACTGCTTTTTTATTTAACCTTTATATAACTAGGCAAGTCAGTTAAGAACAAAATCTTATTTACAATGACGGCCTACACCGGCCAAACCTGGGCCAATTTTGTGCCTCCCTATGGGACTCCCAATCCCTACCGGTTGTGATACAGCCTGGAATGGAACCAGGGTGTCTGTAGTGACGCATCAAGCATTGAGATGCAGTGCCTTAGACTGCTGCGATACAGCCTGGAATGGAACCAGGGTGTCTGTAATGACGCCTCAAGCACTGAGATGCAGTGCCTTAAACCTCTGGTCACTCTGGAGCCCATATAATCTAATCATATAAAGTTAATCAAAAGCCTTTATATGGTACACACTAGTGATAAGTCAACAAGTAATGTTTAATTAAGTTAATTAAAATGCAATTCTTCATCCCAGAGTTAAATAAAACCAAACAGAGAATCAACAGCCAGGCAAGTGAGTGCATGAGGATTCTGGACACTAATAACTGCAGGTGCAACAAACCTTCACTAGAGGGCGACCTAGTGTTGCAGTATAAACTGAAGCATCATTTGACAACTGAAAGGATGGAAGGTGGTCCATCCATGTATAACATGGTTGTTCTTGGATGATAATACACAGAATATGATCATTTCAAAATGTCCTGAACTATACATGTATTTTACATTACAACAAGCATGAATTTAAGAGCAGGGGGAACAGAAATGGGGGCACAGCTCAATGGTCAACATATTGTTACAATGATACACAACAAGGAACTAAAACACCAAACTATGGTAACTATGGCAATAATATGAAGAAGCCTAACGCCATTGACATGATCAATTCATCAGCAATGCAATTTCTCTTCAGAAAAGTGATGCTAAAGTGAAAGTGGAAAAACATCCAGAAAAATACTATTGAAATGAAACCTCGTGTTGATTTGAGCTCTTCCGAGCTGCATGTTTGAGAGTCGGGGATGTTCAAAAGCTTTTTGTTGCTTTGAACTCTGATAGAAGCAGCCATTTGTGCGCACCTTCTAAATAAAAAACACCTAACCCTTCAGCCAGGCACACAAAAGCATGCTGGGGAATCAGGGAGGCTATTCAGCGTTGTTTGAAAGAAACCCCATTGAACTGTTCTGTTCAAAGGACCCAGGGAGCCACAGAACCGTCTCAGTGGGGCTGATGTTCTCCCCTCTCCCTTCCTCCCTCCATCTCTCCCTCCGCAGTGCTGCTTTACTGCATGTAAATTGCGGAGCCGCAATTTCCTGAGCGATGTACGCTTTGTCCTCTTATGTGCAGATGAATAGGCAGCCCTTCAGCTGTGATGAGACCCAAACGCACCCGCGACCGCAGCAGCCACTGTGTATTTATGTGTGTGTGCGTGCATGAGATCACCCCTCACTCTCGTGTGACCTCATTGGTAACCTAACGCGTAGCCGGGTAAAGAAGTCATGGACAGTGTGCAGATGGTTGTGATCCCTAGTAAGAACTGGCCCCAAAGACCATGCCATATCCCTCTGCCTTCCCATCCCGTCTACCTACCTGTAAACCACTGAACAACCCCCCTCCCAACACATCAGCCATGATATGGGTTGGATTTATTAGGGCACACTGTATAGCAAAACCTTGCAAAAAGCGCAATAAGAAACAAGCGTTTCTTATTGGGCAAGTTCAGGTAGTTTCGGACCGTTTTCTTCCGTTTCATGCCTAGTGAATAGGACCCTGGTCTGGATCATCTCCTATATCTCCTATACTTCCTATAACACCTAGCATCAGGATACAGCAGTGTTTTATTAGGGAGTCAAGAAGAATGGACAGATTAGGCTCTACACACCAGGCCTCACCATCTGCACGCTTTCTGTCTTAAAGCGTCAATCAGCAGTTGAAACAACAACAAATCGTTCTCCCCACCACTGTTTCGTTAAAAAGCTGAGGGATGGGGTTGGAGAAATGTAACCACTCTGAAATGCATAGACAGAGCTATGGACGCAAGTACTGACCATCAATGCTATCAAATGTATAGTTTAAACCATATTCTGAGGCTATACTGGTTTTGTTTACATTTACTTTGTTTATAAACATTGGAATAAAAAAATGCTTATATTTTGGGGCCTGACGGGGTACGACAGTTGAACTAAGCTCATGAGGCATGTATAAGTGATATTCTTCAAGAACCAATGGGTACATATCAGTCCAACAATGTATGTAGCTACTGCAGATTGCCCCTTTAATCTGAGGCTAAACATGGAAGATTAGAGTAAACAAACAGAAGAATTAGAAGAGCTCTCTTTGCGAAGTGAGCAGAGGGATCTGATCGTCAGTCAGCCTAAAAGGTTGATGGTTTATGAGTGTTGAGTCTTTTAGGAGCCCCACTGAGGTTCTCATGTTTAATCTAGAGCTGGGTGAACTAAACTCTATCAACAACTTATTTATATCTTATTCATAACCTCAGGGATGGTCTACAAGACACCAAATAGACGAAGCAGTCAGAGAGAGTCTGCACTAGTAAACAAACAAGTATGCATAGGACTATGTCTGGTAAATGAGGAAGAGTTAGTGTGCATTGTAAATGCTGCCTTTCATTCCATAGTCCCAACATTAGAATATTGACGTCCAAAAGATTCCCATGGTTCTTTTAGAAAGACAAATCCTATAAATGAATATAAATCATATAATTTTTATATAATCTAAAAATCATAAAATGGAATACTGTGATCAAACTTAACACTTTAAATGACTGTACGCTTTTCATTATTGTCTGTTTTCTACAAAGAATAATGTATATGTCATAAACTTACATTTACAAGATCATTTCAGAAATTATGCACGGTGTATGGCTCGAACCATAATCATTCATGACAGCCATTTCCTACAGTGACCTTGTGCTGTCGCAACACTGTGGCAGCGGTGTACATTCAAACCACAGTGAACTTTTCAGACAGCCCACCAGACAACATAAAGAAGCAGTACTAGCACGCTTGTGATAGAAGTTTCTCCATGTTTCAAACATTTACTGAACTCTTTGGACAGGCACAAAATGCTGGTATGGATTACGGCAATGCTTTATAGTACTGGTACTATTTCAATATAACTCTTAGGGAACAACTTCTGTAACTAATCTTTAATAAGATTGGCAACTACAGACAATGACACAGTTCTTACCGATGTTAAAAACTTCTTAGGGAGCAGTGGGGCGCTGTCGCCCCACCTACGACAACATCCGGGAAAAAAAAGAGCAGTAAATTCAAATGACAAAAATAGTAATATTAAACATTCATGAAGTGTTGCACACTCTTCAAAAGCTTAGAATCTTGGTAATATCACAGCGTTGTCAGATTTCAAAAAGGCTTTACGGCGAAAGCATAGCATTTGATTTTCTGAGGACAGCGCCCCACACACATATTTAATTAGCATAATAACATAACCAGCATGGGATGTCACAAAACTCAGAAATAGCGATAAAATAAATCGCTTACCTTTGAAGATCTTCGTCTGATGGCAATCCCAAGGGTCCCAGCTACACAATAAATAGTCCTTTTGTTCGATAAAGTCCCTCTTTATATCCATAAAGCTCCGTTTGGTTGGCGCGTTTTGTTCAGTAATCCACCTGCTCAAACATGTTCATCCATGCAGACAATATCCCAAAAGTACCTGTAAAGTTTGTTGAAACAAGTCAAACAGCGTTTCTAATCAATAATCAGATACCCTAATATGAATATAAACGACAATATTTCATACGGAATATAGCCTGTTGAATAGAAAATAAAAATAGCTAAGTGTCATGACTTCCGCCGAAGTCGGTCCCTCTCCTTGTTCGGGCGGCGTTCGACGTCACCGGTCTTCTACTAGCCACCGCCGATCCATTTTTCATTTTCCGTTAGTTTTGTCTTCATTATACACACATGGTTTCTATTCCCCTAATTACATGTTCCTTATTTAACCCTCTGTTTCCCCTTTGGTTTTGTGCGTGTTTGTTATTTGTAAAGTTGGTCTGAATATGTGAGCGTGTATATTTGTAACTACTTGTAACTTGTAGTTGATTGAGTAAAGTTACATGACTACTCATCTCTGTTGTTCTGCGCCTGACTCCGCTTTACCTGCTACACTGAGACCCTTGACACTAAGAGCGCGTAAACCATAACAGGACACTTCACGAGACCTCAGGAAGAACAGCTCTTACTCTTTGGTTATTCACGATAAAAGCCTGAAACCTTGTCTAAAGACTGTTGACATCTAGTGGAAGCCATAGGTACTGCAATCTGGGAGCTGGATCCCCCTCCTTTCTATAGCATGTCAATGGGAAAATTGTCACTTCACAGAATCACATTTTCCAGATGGATTTTTCTCTGGTTTTCACCTGCCAAATCAGCTCTGTTATACTCACAGACATTATTTTAACAGTTTTAGAAACTTCAGAGTGTCTATCCAATACTACTAATTATGTGCATATCCTAGTTTCTGGGCCTGAGTACCAGGCATTTTACTTTGGGCACGCCAGACTCTCCAAACCTCCGAACACTGCCGCCGCTCCCTAACAGGTTATTTTAGAACTTAGAACTTAGTTAGAACTTAAATTAGAGTTAAGAGGTAAAGCATATTAGGTCATAATTGTATGTGTTTACTAGCTTGTTACCGGGTAAATATTCTATTGGTATTGACTCTGGTGCAAAACATACTGTATCTATTGTAACGTGTGGCCAGTTTTACATGCTTGTGCTGCACTCAAACTACTTTACCCAAGTTGATGAGTGTAGGTGTCTTCAATACTTTACTGTACCTATACTGTAGCTCTGATGAGGTGTTGTGGTGCTAGCTTAGAGCTGACTGTGTCTTCTTCCTGTTGTAGTGGTGCCTGAAAGCCTGAGGTGGCGCACACACACACACACACAACACATCTGTACTCCGCTGAGACTACGTCACCAAATGAATGTGGCGGAATAATTCCTTCCTGCTAGAATCATCCAGACACAATGTTTCCAGAGCCTCGCCGTTCACACCAAAAGGGTGCTCAGACAGGCTAAGACAGCCGATGGCTCTACGTTAGCAAATCACTCTCCATCTGTGTGTTTGACTGTGTCAAAACAGCCTCTGTGTATATACCTGTGCAGTGCAACCTTGTGTGTAGGTGTGGTGTGTGAGGATGATGCATGTGTGTGCACATTTGGATAAGATTGCATATTTTTCAGTTGCATGCACCTCTATGTATGTTTTCCTGAGTGTGGTTACTAAGTGTGTGTGTGTGTGTGTGTGTGTGTGTGTGTGTGTGTGTGTGTGTGTGTGTGTGTGTGTGTGTGTGTGTGTGTGTGTGTGTGTGTGTGTGTGTGTGTGTGTGTGTGTGTGTGTGTGTCTCATGTAAGTGTGTTTATTACTTCTCATTGTATGTATGTGTGTGTTCCTACGCACGTGTGTGCTTGTCTGCCTGATTGTGTGTGTGTGCCTGTGTGTGTTTGTGGTGTGAACAGCTGCTCCAGGTTAATTAGTGCAGAAGATTATTACGTTATGTGGATGAGGTTAAACGTGTTGGAGGCAGGTGAGGTTGTGACGCCTGCAGCTGCAGATGAGAGGAAATCAGACCAAATCAAAGGGCCAGGAGAAACCTGCGTGCTTTGTTTCATGGCCTTACAACACAACAGCAACCTTCTTTGGGCATGCAGGAGCAGCCGCTTACATCCGGTTCTGGCTCGGCTATAGATAAAGTCTGCATATGCGTCATGTTCACACGGATTAGTCTGGTGGGCCAGGCGTGTGTTGTATGTGCCGCACGCCACGCTGAAAACACTACAATACCCAGGGGGCCCGGCACAGATGCGTGCGGTGTGATTATTGTCCAAGTGCGACTGATGTGGTTCACATGGGAATACAGTACAGTATATTCACAAATCCTAATTGAGGTGACCAGTCTGGCCCGTCAATAAAGTTGTGTTGAGAGATTTTATTGGTTAGGGAGGGAGCGTAAATGTATGGAACTGTGGAGAGGGATGTGATGGTGGTGTATGGGCCGGAAACCTTGCCTGAGACCTTTAGACTTTCAACAGCTAATGCCTAGGCTTTAGCTCAGAGGATTAACACGGTTTTAAGGCACACAGACTACACAGATCATATACACATGTTTAGAGGAGGGTTACCTGTTCGGGCTGGTTGGCATTGGACAGCGGGATGACCATCCAGATAATGTTGAGGTTGTTGAGGGCAGCGCTGGTGGAGAAGGAGCAGGGCAAGATGGCCGCCTGGCCGCGGGCTACCTGGATGCTGCTCTGGGTCACTGTGACATCCAACGCCCTCACGCTCACTACAGAGAAAAACATACATAGAAATTCATCGACGGGGCTGTAGTGGAGCAGGATGAGAGCTTCAAGTTCCTTGGTGTCCACATCACCAACAAACTATCATGACCCAAACACAACAAGACAAAGCCTATTCCCCCTCAGGAGACTGAAAATATATGGCATGGGTCCACAGATCCTCAAAAGGTTCTACAGCTGCACCATCGAGAGCATGCTGACTGGTTGCATCACAGCCTGGTATGGCAACTGCTTGGCCTCCGACCGCAAGGCACTACAGGGGGTAGTGCGTACGGTCTAGTACATCACTGGGGCCAAGCTTCCTGCCATCCAGGACCTCTATACCAGGCGGTGTCAGAGGAAGGCCTCAAAAAATTGCCAAAGACTCCAGCCACCCTAGTCATAGACTGTTATCTCTGCTACCGCACAGCAAGCGGTACCGGAGAGCCAAGTCTAGGTCCAAAAGGCTTCTTAACAGCTTCTACCCCCAAGCCATTAGACTGAACAGCTAATCAAATGGCTACCCGGACTATTTGCATTGTCTCCACCCCACCCCCCCATTTTACACTGCTGCTACTCTCTGTTTATTATCCCTGCATAGTCACTTTACCTCTACCTACATGTACATATTACCTCAATTACCTCAACTAACCGGGTGCCCCCGCACATTGACTCTGTACGTGTTCCCCCTGTGTATAGCCTCGCTACTTTTATTTTATTGTTGCTCCTTAATTATTTGTTATTTTTCAAAAAAATTTACTTCAGTTTATATGAGTAAATACTTTAACACTTTTTTTCTTAAAACTGCATTGTTGGTTAAGGGCTTGTAAGTAAGCATTCCACTGTAACATCTACACCTGTTGTATTCGGCGCATGTGACAAATACAATTTGATTTGAACTTTCTATCTATACTAACATTAGGATTAGTTTGGAAGAATATGTCTAATACTGATAAGGTGCTATCATCCCAAATGAACCAATCGGTATCCTGTTTAGATGTCATGAAATAGATAGATGGGGGGGGAAAGGATGTACAATAACCTATTTCTGGAGCCACTAAACATATTAAAGCCTCTATTGGGTTACACCCTACCGTAAAATGCATCCATCTATGTTCAAGGCCCAGTGGGAGTAATCTTATCTGAACATAGTGAGGAACACAATGCCCATAATCAACTTAAAGAAATTGGGGATGTCCTGAGTCCTTGTCTGCCATAATGCAGGATGATGATGCTGACATAAACCAATGATATAGGTAGGAGTATGCATGTAGCCAGCTGTCACGTTATTATCACTGACACATTGCTCGTTGCTCCTTCCTTGTCTGACTAAAACCACTTCCTACGCGTTGTTCCGCTGGCAAGCACACTTCAGCCCGCAGCCCAAGCTCCAGAAGGAGAGAAACAGGAGAATCTCAGTGAGCACGTATTGAGAGATAGTGTACCACACAGGCTAGCAACAGAGTTTTAAAGGCCCAGTGCAGTCAAAAGTGTTTTTCCTTGGTTTTGTATCATATTGTACATCTGCTGAAACTAACACTGTGAAAGTGTGAAAAAATTATATCAGTGTTATTTCCTGATAGCTGTTGGTTGAAAATACAATCTACACAGGATGTTATAATCAGCAGGTTTTGCATGAGGGAGTTTTGCTTGCCTGGTGCCATCACCAGGCGGTATAGGTTTGAATAGACCAATAACAAAGAGAGTTCCAAACAGTTTTCCCCTCCCAACTCAGACCAGTCACAGACCAAATTCTTGCTTAAGAAATATTTTTTTGCTATAAAGCTATTTTTGTTTATTTTTGACAATTTGAATGGAAAACTATTACAGTAAGGTACTAAATTGTTACCCAGAAATGATTTGATATTTAGATAAAAACGTCTGCATTGGGCCTTTAAATCCAATGGGTGTGTAACGAAACACTTCTCTGCGATGATACAAGCTATATTAAGATGTTGTGGCTACTGCCACTCAATTGCTCTCAAGCTTTGCTTCTACTTTACAATGTTGTTGTCAGGCTATTATTGTCTTTCAGGTCAAATCTGAAAAAGTGAATAAAATATTTTTTTTTAAAGTCACTGTCAATCATCTTAAAGATCAGTGGATTCTTCTCTAATATTGAGAAACTCCAACGTTTTGTTTCTAACTCAATCTCTACATTCATCTCAGATTAGTGAGAAATTAAGGAAGTTAATACAACAAGACAGGAAGATAAATTAATATAACACAGGCTATGTAGGGCCTTGATCCATCCTTGAACAGGAGACTTTTTCAAAGCTATGGAGGTCCCATTTCAATGGAACAACTCAAACCTCTGAACCCAAACAACCAAATCTGGATTCTAGTAGAATGTGTTTTCTTTCAAATACTTTAGCTGCACTTGGTGAGCTAGCCTGGTGCAAAGGAGCCAATAACATTGTCCCAAAAGTGCAAACCCCACCCATCTTGCACTCCAGGCAGCCTCAATCAAATGCTCAAAGTATTTCAACAATTTCAAATAATATCTGAACCCAGGTCTGTTCTGAACCCAAACGACATGACGTACATACTTTTTAAATACTTTCTCAGCCCTATATCGTAGCTATAGCAGTGCAAAGAAAGGAAGCCAGTCGCGCAAGAAGAAAAAGGACCTTGAGGCAAAATGGAAGGCACAAGCGCTTATCTCCCCAAACTCCTCCAAGGCTGCAGCTTTCTGCCCTGAACAGCTGGAGTCTTCTTTTCAAAACACTGGATTATGGGACAAGTGCTCAAGAGCCTAAGCCCTCATGACTGCAGAATGCACCATACTCAAATCTTACTGCCTGGAGTGATGTATGCACATGGCCTGGCCATCCCTTGGGGACACACAAAGCATCGGGAAAATTGAGTGATATTTGAGTTGCTAGATAGCCTTTATCTCTCGCCAAAGTAAGGCAAATTGATCGGCTGGCATGCCTGATAGTGTTGCAGTGCTAAACCTGTTGGTGGAAAAGTGAAAATGGTCATATCCAGGACTGTAAAATGGTATACCAAAACTTGTGAGTACTTAATGGTGGATAATGGACTACTAAAAGTACTTAGTGGTGTGTCTTAAAATGTAATGGGCTGATGATGAGTCAGAACAGCCCCAGCATACCAGCCAGAATCCAACCCCACACCCATTCCCCCACCATCCTTAGATAAGAGGCCATCCTTAGATAAGAGGCCATCCTTAGATAAGAGACCATCCTTAGATAAGGAGAAATGTATAGTACCACCTGGGGGGGAAAAAATGTATGGTTTGGCAATGGATTCCTGTAGGCCATTTTATTAAGCCCTCATAAGGTCACCAGAATGTAAAAATGTATGTGAATGTTTGTTCCAAAAACGACATGAATAATCAGTTGACAACTTCACATGTTTTAGTTTTTTATGTATCTCTTTTCTGTACCAGACCTACTGTTTCCACGTAATTTCAACAAAAAAATTATACGTTGAATCAATGTGGAAAACTGATTGGATTTGCAAAAAGTCATAATCGTAAGAATTCTTCTTTTTTTCACACAACTTTTAACCTAAATCTACTGACATGGTGACATGTTTTGTTGATTTCACTTTGAATTCACGTTAGTTGATGTCAGTGCCCAGTGGGGAAGCTCCGAAAGGCTCAGAAAGAAATGTTCATGCATAAATAAATTGTCAACAGAAAGAGTAAGGGAACCGTCCTTTTATGAAAAAGCATTGGTGTACATGTTGAATTGCTCAACCGAGTCTTGTAGTTTGGAGTTGAACCACTCACGCTTGAGTGCTAAGTACTTTACATCGATGTACTCCCCCTCTCTCGGCTTGTGTAGGACAGTGTGTAATGCTAATGAGCTAAATGTCACACCCATTTTGTTTACCACACTCGTCCCATGACTTTTTAATAGACATCCTGTCTTCCATACCACCGCTGAAGCCCCAGAGCCAGCCTGGAAGGATGTGGAGTACACCACTACTACCGTTAACTGGGCTTTACTATGCACTGCCCCTCCTCTCTGGGGACCGTCTGTACTGCACAGTATATATGTCCATTCACTGACAGCAGGAGGGAGGCTGTGTTTGTGTTCCTAGGGAACTCTAATGGAAAAAGGCACCTTAGGCAGTCCTAAAAGAGCCTGCAGCGGGCAGCTCACTTAAAACAGATTTCTCTTTTCATCCAGGAGCCGAGTGTTAAAAGTTCCTGTTTATTAATGCATGGGAACCATACCACTGAGAGGAGATCTCTCTCTCTCTGTCTTACACACACAGTGGTTAAATGATGTGAGAATGTCCTCCTAGGATCACAAGATCCACAAGGAGTCATTGGATCAGAGTTGATTAAGACACGACAACAGTTTTCTATTGTGCACCAGTGTCCTTGATGCCCATAGGAAGCCTGCCATGCTACAAATGAGCATAGGGGGTTGAATTGAAAACATGTCATTTTCTCTCTCTCTCGCTGTGTACAGCTCTCCATGCCATCACAGTAGCACCTCTGTCTGGGCGAGCCAGGCTCACTCTAAATTCCTCTCTCCCAGCCGGCTCATTTGCATCACAGGCCCGTGCTTATATTCATGGATTTCTTTTATTCATGTCGCTACTTTTATTTCTGTTTCAAACAGATGCCCTGATGCTCTGATCTACTGATGCTGGGCTGGCTGGCGTACACTGCTGCTGTACCATCACTGGGTGGCCTGAGGCTAAAACAAACACTCTGCACTCGAGGATGGAGGAAAGATCTGACCTCATCACACAGCTGGGAAACATAGTCCCTTTTTGATTCATTTATGGAACATAGTCCCTTTTGGGATTTCTTTACCAGCATGGCAAAAATGAGTGCTAATCTAATTCTCCTGAAAGGAAGGAAAGATGTGCAGAAGTGTTTGTGAATGGCAGCACGTTGCTTGTGTAGGGTACATCCCTGCCTTCCCAATACTTTCTCACATATACAACAATTCTGAATTCATACACACTCCCAGTGGCCTTGCCATGACTGTTGAACTTCTGGACAGCAACAGAACCAGACCAAAGCATTCCTAAAGACAAAAAAAGTCAGTACGAGACAGAAACATGGAGCCACACACAAACAGAGGGCTATTTGTCCCTGGCTTTGTTGGGGCCCAGGGGCTTCACAGCGCGGTGCTTTCACACAGAGGGCCTGTGATCTGTGAGAGCCCCGCAAGGCCCTACCATGTGAAACTCAGGTGGTAGCTGGGCGTAGCTGGGCCCAGCTGCTTCTTGGCAACTTACAAATGACTCCGCTCAAAGCATTGCAGAGAGGGGCAAAAGAACAACGAGTTCTCTGAAATGGCACTCTTCTAACAAGCCACACTGTTTGCTTTGTCACTGCTTTAGCTGACGTCTTTACAACTCACTTTTTCACTGGCCCTTTTCTGGCTAACCTTTAAGATGTCCTCTATATCAAGGAACTTCTCCATTAATGGACTGCGACTACCCATCTTGTCCCTGATTTTGAAACCTGTTAATTCCTCATCATAGAATCCCTCCACAGTACAGTGGCATAAATGTTTGACATGAAAAACAGTGTTCTAGAAGCTGTTTTGAGGCTGTTTCTGAGGAACATGCAGCTCCTTGCATGATGTGGCGAACAGAACAGTGTCGGGATGAGACTCAAGCCTCTGAAGCCACCTGAGGGACTACATTAAAGAGACAAATTCATATTTTAACAAGGTGTCCCCATAGCTTCTGCGCACAACCTCGGCTGGGCTGGAGCAAAACATCAGGGCTTAGCCTTGTGTCTTCAGTCTGCCTTGCAAAACATCAATGCTGATTGGCTGGGGAATTCAGCTGGTCACCGGATGATGTCAGCTGTCTGCCAGAACTTTTCACATGACTGTCAGGCCTAATCTAGCTGCCCCTCTCTTCCCGCTGAGCCCAGCCCAATGAAAGAACCATAAACCCTCTCCACCCTCCCCCGCCTGGCCCTGTCCCGCATGAACTCCAGCCACAGCCATCCCCCTTACCAGCACACACACTGTCTATCCTGCTCCACACTGAAGCAGCCTGCTCAGCATAGCTTAGGGTAATACTGCCCTACACTCCTACTGTAAACACTGTCATTGCCCCATACTACTACTACAGTACTACTACTACTACTACTAGTACTACTACTACTCAGCAGTAAGACCAACTGACCAACCAGTCCCTAACTCAGACACTCTGCTTCACCTACACTGAAAGTAGCCCGCTCCACAGTAGGCCACATGCTAATACACACCACTGTGCTAGCCCTCACAGGACTGAGAAGGCTATCTTCCCCAGTCTCCACACAGGTCAGAGAGAACAGGCAGTGGTGGTTGGTGAGAAAGTGCTGGTAGCCATGCACAGGATGGCACTGAAGCATCACTGCAGTTAAACGTAGCCTTCTAGTGCAGGACTCGACCATGATGTCCCCTTTCACTGATATTATTGACAATCAGTGACAAGAG
Source organism: Brachymystax lenok tsinlingensis (assembly GCA_030435695.1). Lineage (NCBI taxonomy): Eukaryota > Metazoa > Chordata > Actinopteri > Salmoniformes > Salmonidae > Brachymystax > Brachymystax lenok. The sequence continues at coordinate 10,409,167 of CM059794.1, read as the reverse complement.
GGGCTTTTGTGAGAGATGTTGTTTATGTGTAAACACAAGCCCGGGTGGAACGAGACAGAGCTCTCTCCAAACTGTACAGTCTCTCCCAGGGGACTGCATCCAGCCATCCACTCTGTCCTGGTCTTTCTCAGCACTCCAGGCCAGTGTGACTGTGAACAGAAGAGCCTTGCAGCGAGGGACAGTGAGCGACCAGCGACAGTGAGTGAGCAGAACGTTTAAGTAGGCCAGGGCCCCTCATGCCCGGATTAACCCCAGCTAGCTAGTGCTGGAAGAGAAGACTGCTAAAGCTGCAGGCAGATGGCTCGGTCACCCGCAGATGCAGCCTGGCCAGAGAGTGTCTGCGGCTTTATACACACAGCAGTAGGCCAGTGCTACTTAGCACTACTGTTGACACAGGGAGTGCAGCTTGGACAGAGCACAGCCACAAATTGTCTGTGTGCACGAGCAGTATTGCCTTGACCACGTTGCCTTTGTGCAGTAGTACAGTGTACAGGTTTTAACACTATAGGACCACCACATTTGTCACCAAGCTTTAGCCCCACCTGCTGAGGCAAACAGGGTAAAGTAGTACATACTGTAATACAGCTAATACATACAACATATAACCAATAGGCCTACATACAACCACTGTATCAGAATAGTGAGCCAACCCAACAACAGAAAAACAAACGTGTTGGTGTCTTGCGCTCCTGGGTCTCTAGAGAGGCCATGCTTGAACAAGCACAGCATTATCCTAGCAGATAGCAGTGGTCAGCACGGCTTTTGCGTCATCTGTGACGTGACTAAAGTAGCTCTGTCTCCTCCTCCAATTGCTGGTCGGTATAGGAACTTCCCCGTTCTTTGTACTGCTACAAAGACAGACAGACAGAGACACTGCCAAGCCAACCACTCCAGGACTAGGGATTCTGCCATTGGTAACTGATCCACACTGTCTGTCTGCAGGACAGGACAGGTAAGCCACATAAGGGGCTATTCCTTCCTTGCTGCCTGACCTGCAGGTAAACCCTCCCTCCCTTTCTGGCTGGCCTCCATACTGCCTGAAGATAATAGCCCCTTGTAAAAGACCTCTCGTCTCTCCCTCTCACTGCCTGCCGATAAAGAGCTCTGCCTGCCTGGGCTGGCACATCCTCACAGCACTGCCTGTCTGTCTGTCTGCAGGTGAGTTGATCAGTAGTGCTCAAGTTGTCAGGGCCAACAGAAATTATTGGCGTCTTACATTAACTCTTCGATGAACTCAATCTCAACTCCTACTTATTTTATGCATTGTAACAGCACATTCATGGACTAGTCAAGCCTAGCATGCATGACGAAGTTGTTTCCCTTCACTTCCATGACGGGTAAACTGCTAGTGATCTAGCTACTGGACACCTGAAACAATGGCATAAGATACATGAGTAAGACAAGAGGAAACGACTGTATAAGTCAGAAGGAGTAGTAATCTGTTCCCCGCGCTCTGTCAAACGGGGGGAAAATGTAAATGATTGTTAGACAGAGCCTCTGAATGCACTGCATGTCAAAAGCGGGGGGGGAAGTTGGGGAGAAAATGCCTGTAACGAAGGTTCCCGCTTTTATTTTTTTGAGAGAAAAATAAATTGACTGAGAGAATGGAAACAAGGCTGAGTGTGTACTTTACAGGACAAGATCAGAAGAGAGTCATAGGACTGAAAGTGCACAGGGACCGTTGGTCAGACAAGGGCAACGCCCCCAACCAAAGAATCTGACAATGGACATTACCATTTAACCCCAACGGTCATCACTATTCAACCCCAGAAAGGAAATCACCGGCCCTGACTGAACTATTCAAAGTCATTTGGTATTGTAGTAACCTCGCTCAATTACGTCAGATCAGTGGTCATTTCAAGGTAGGTAGCAGGGAAAGCAGAAGGCTGACTGCGTCTCTATCTGACTGCGTCTCTATCTGACTGCGTCTCTATCTGACTGCCATCTAGTCCTCTGATTAAATGTACAGAGTGCAAAGGTCTTCAAATCAAATCAAATGAATTGGTCACATACAAGTATTTAGCAGATGTTATTGCGGGTGTAGCGAAATGCTTGCGTTCCTAGCTCCAACAGTGCAGTAGTATCTAACAATTCACAACAACACACAAATCTAAAAGTAAAGAATGAAATTAAGAAATATATAAATATTAGGACGATCAATGTCGGAGTGGCATTGACTAAATACAGTAGAATAGAATACAGTATATACATCTAACATTAGTAAAGCAGTATGTAAACAATATTAAAGTGACTAGTGTTCCATTATAAAAATGGCCATTGATTCCATGTCTATGTATATACAGTGGGGGAAAAAGTATTTAGTCAGCCACCAATTGTGCAAGTTCTCTCACTTAAAAAGATGAGAGAGGCCTGTAATTTTCATCATAGGTACACTTCAACTATGACAGACAAAATGAGGAAAATTGTAGGATCTTTTATGAATTTATTTGCAAATTATGGTGGAAAATAAGTATTTGGTCACATACAAACAAGCAAGATTTCTGGCTCTCACAGACCTGTAACTTCTTCTTTAAGAGGCTCCTCTGTCCTCCACTCATTACCTGTATTAATGGCACCTGTTTGAACTTGTTATCAGTATAAAAGACACCTGTCCACAACCTCAAACAGTCACACTCCAAACTCCACTATGGCCAAGACCAAAGAGCTGTCAAAGGACACCAGAAACAAAATTGTAGACCTGCACCAGGTTGGGAAGACTGAATCTGCAATAGGTAAGCAGCTTGGTTTGAAGAAATCAACTGTGGGAGCAATTATTAGGAAATGGAAGACATACAAGACCACTGATAATCTTCCTCGATCTGGGGCTCCACGCAAGATCTCACCCGTGGGGTCAAAATGATCACAAGAACGGTGAGCAAAAATCCCAGAACCACACGGGGACCTAGTGAATGACCTGCAGAGAGCTGGGACCAAAGTAACAAAGCCTACCATCAGTAACACACTACGCCGCCAGGGACTCAAATCCTGCAGTGCCAGGCGTGTCCCCCTGCTTAAGCCAGTACATGTTCAGGCCCGTCTGAAGTTTGCTAGAGAGCATTTGGATGATCCAGATGAGGATTGGGAGAATGTCAGATGAAACCAAAATATAACTTTTTGGTAAAAACTCAACTCGTCGTGTTTGGAGGACAAAGAATGCTGAGTTGCATCCAAAGAACACCATACCTACTGTGAAGCATGGGGGTGGAAACATCATGCTTTGGGGCTGTTTTTCTGCAAAGGGACCAGGACGACTGATCCGTGTAAAGGAAAGAATGAATGGGGCCATGTATCGTGAGATTTTGAGTGAAAACCTCCTTCCATCAGCAAGGGCATTGAAGATGAAACGTGGCTGGGTCTTTCAGCATGACAATGATCCCAAACACACCGCCGGCAACGAAGGAGTGGCTTCGTAAGAAGCATTTCAAGGTCCTGGAGTGGCCTAGCCAGTCTCCAGATCTCAACCCCATAGAAAATCTTTGGAGGGAGTTGAAAGTCCGTGTTGCCCAGCGACAGCCCCAAAACATCACTGCTCTAGAGGAGATCTGCATGGAGGAATGGGCCAAAATACCAGCAACAGTGTGTGAAAACCTTGTGAAGACTTACAGAAAACATTTGACCTCTGTCATTGCCAACAAAGGGTATATAACAAAGTATTGAGATAAACTTTTGTTATTGACCAAATACTTATTTTCCACCATAATTTGCAAATAAATTCATAAAGAATCCTACAATGTGATTTTTTTCTGGATTTTCCTCATTTTGTCTGTCATAGTTGAAGTGTACCTATGATGAAAATTACAGGCCTCTCTCATCTTTTTAAGTGAGAGAACTTGCACAATTGGTGGCTGACTAAATACTTTTTTTCCCCACTGTAGGGCAGCAGCCACTAGTGATGACTATTTAAGATAGAAGCTGTTTTTCAGTCTCTCTGTCCCAGCTTTGATGAATCTGTACTGATAATGGGGTGAACAGGCTGTGGCTTGAGTGGTTGATGTCCTTGATGATCTTTTTGGCCTTCCCGTAGTTGTCCTGGAGGGCAGGCAGTGTGCCCCGTACCAGACCGTACCATCCTCTGGAGAGCCCTGTGGTTGCAGGCGGTGCAGTTGCCGTACCAGGCACTGATACAGCCCGACAGTATGCTCTCAATTGTGCATCTGTAAAAGTTTCTGAGGGTCTTAGGGGCCAAGACAAATTTCTTCAGCCGCCGAGGTTGAAGAGGCACTGTTGTGCCTTCTTCACTACACTGTCTGTGTGGGTGGGCCAATTCAGATTGTCAGTGATGTGTACTCCAAGGAACTTGAAACGTTCCACCTTCTCCAGTGCGGTCCCGTCGATGTGGATAGGGGCGTGCTCCCTCTGTTGTTTTCTGAAGTCCACGATCAGCTCCTTCATTTTGTTGACGTTGAGGGAGAGGTCATTTTCCTGGCACCACTCCGCCAAGGCCCTCACCTCCTTCCTGTAGGCTTTCTCGTTATTGTTGGTAATCAGGCCTACTACTGTTGTGTCGTTTGCAAACTTGATGATGGAGTTGGAGGTGTGCGTGGAGTACAGGAGGGGGCTGAGCACACACCCTTATGGGGACCCAGTTTTAAGGATCAGCATAGTGGAGGTGTTGTTTCCTACCTTCACCACCTGGGGGCAGCCCGTCAAAGTCCAGGACCCAGTTGCACAGGGCGGGGTTCAGACCCAGGGCCCCGAGTATAATGACGAGCTTGGAGGGTCCTATGGTGTTAAAGGCTGAGCTATAGTCAATGAGCAGCAATCTGACGTAGCTATTCTTCTTGTCCAGATGGGATAGGGCAGTGTGCAGTCCGATGGCGATTGCATCGTCTGTGAATCTATTGTGGAGGTAAACAAATTGAAGTGGGTCTAGGGCGTCAGGTAAGGTAGTGGTGATTTGATCCTTGAACAGCCTCTCAAAGCTACGGGCGAAAGTCATTTAGATCAGTTAGCTTTGCTTTCTTGGGTACAGGAACAATGATCTTGAAGCAAGTGGGGACAGCAGACTGGAAAAGGGAGAGATTGAATATGTCAGTAAACACTCCAGCCAGCTAGTCTGCGCAAGCTCTGAGGACGTGGCTAGGGATGCCATCTGGGGCCGGCAGCCTTGTGAGGGTTAACACGCTTAAATGTCTTACTCATGTCAGCCACGGAGAATGAGAGCCCACTGTCCTTGGGAGCAGGCCGCATCGGTGGCACTGTGTTATCCTCAAAGCGGGCGAAGAAGGTGTTTAGCTTGTCTAGGAGTAAAATGTCAGAGTCTGCGACTTGGCTGGTATTCCCTTTGTAATCCATGATTGTCTGTAGACCCTGCCACATACATCTTGTGTCAGAACTGTTGAATTGCGACTCCACTTTGTCTCTGTACTGACGTTTTGCCAGTTTGATTGCCTTACGGAGGGAATAACTACACTGTTTGTATTCAACAATATTCAAAGTCACCTTCCCATGGTCACATTCCCATGGCAAATGCTGCCATCTATCCACGGTTTCTGGTTTGGGTAGGTTTTAATAGTCACCATGGGAACAACATCCCCTATACACTCCCTGATGAACTCAGTCACCGGGTCCGTGTAAGCGTCAATGTTATTCTCAGAGGCTACCTGGAACATATCCCAGTCCGCATAATCAAAACAATCTTGAAGCATGGATTCCAATTGGTCAGACCAGCATTGAATAGACCTTAGCACGGGTACTTCCTGTTTGAGCTTCTGCCTATAGGAAGGGAGGAGCTAAATGGAGTTGGGATCTGATTTGCCGAAGGGAGAGAGGGGGAGTGCCTTGTAGGCATTTCGAAAAGGCGAATAGCAGTGATTTAGTGTTTTCCCTAAGTGAGTACTACAGTCAATGCGTTGATAGAACTTTGGTAGCGTTTTCCTCATGAGACCCTATGGACAACTGGTCCCATTGAATACAGAAATCCTGATGATAAATAACCATGCAATGCAATATTATTGTTTGGAGAGAAAAATATTGATTTCCTATAAAGCTATTTTAATACTTTCATTTAGATTGTTCTATGCTAGTATTGTGCTATCAGACAATGGATGTGATCCGGTTTTATCGGATTAAATCTTGTCAAAAAGAAACTCCCAAAAATGGTATATGGATGGGCAGTAGTTCTTACGAAATCCCAAAAGGAAGAATTAGATGTTCTAAATGAAGCATCAAGGTTCCAGGTTTATTTGCCTCGTTCTGAACTTACTACAGCAGAAAGGAAGAAAACGAGCCCACAGTTATGTGAGTAATAAGTGTTTTCTTGGCTGTTAGACCAACGGCAGTGTATATTATCCTCTACGGGCTAGGGGGCAGTGTTCGGTAGTACGGAGAGTCTGATGTGCCCAAAGTAAACTGCCTGTTACTCAGGCCCAGAAGCTAGGATATGCATATAATTGGTAGTATTGGATAGAAAACACTCTGTGTTATATATTCAAGGTACTCTTTTGTTTTTGTTTCTACCCTGTGTTTTGTTTCGTTTTCGTCCCTGTGCGTTTACACGGCACACCGTAATTTGGGCTTAATAAAAACCCAAACATGTACACAAAACACAGGGTTGAAACCCAAACAAAAGAGCGAGGAGTACCTCGAATAAATAACACACGCGCACTATGATTAACTCACGGGACGAGACCCGTAATCATCTGCGCAATCCACAATGGCACGAAAGCCAAAACACACAGCACAGGTACTCACACCAACGGACATTGTAACAATTATCGGCAGCACCATGGTGAACAAAGGGCAGATATATAGAAATACAATCAGTGGGAATAGGGGCCAGGTGTGCGCGCAATGAAAGTTCCAGAGGGATCCGTGACAAGGTGTTTCAACAAAGTATTGAGTAAAGGGTCTGAAAACGCATGTAATATTTTATATGTCTAACACCCTGTTTTTGCTTCGTCATTATGGAGTATTGTGTGTAGATTGATGAGGGGAAAAAACGATTTAATCCATTTTAGAATAAGGCTGTAATGTAACAAAATGTGGAAAAGTCTAGGGGTCTGAATACTTTCAGAATGCACTGTATATAGTACATATTATGGGCAATGTACAGTATATGATCGCTACTTGATGGACGTTATGGTGATTTTTCAGTAGCATATTGTGAAATAATAATGAAATAAAACAGAATCATCAAAATCTTTAAATGAACCTCTAACCACAACTGTATAGCATAAGAAAAGCCAATATACAAAAGAAACAGACAAACATTGTAATCCAGATGCATGCCTGGATAAGAAGTGTCCAAATCACTATAATGAATGTACTTATGACTATAGCCTGGTGGGTGCTGATATGATCAATATAATGAATGTACTTGTGACTGCAGCCTGGTAGGGGCCCCTATTCTTCTTTAACCAAACTCAAAGAAAGAACTTAGGGTGGGAAACAATAGTGGCGCGAAGCCAAAAAGAGTTGATCATTTACATAGAGAGGAGTGACTATGTACGTGATGTAAAGATGAAACTGTATAAAAGGAGTGTGCTGAGGCCGGGAAAAACAGAAGATCCATGGACCAGCTCGGCTTGTTACCTTGTAATAAAGTCTTTGAATACTTTGAATTCACAAGTTCCGGTATCTGAATAATATTATTGGGCCAATATTTCTCCGACAAAGTGCATAGTGTATGTACAGCAAGTGATGTTCGATTGAGGCCTGGCTATCCCTTTGCTATTCTGCATGTCTAAGTGTTTACCGTGAGGATGTTTTTAAGGTTTTTAGCACCCTACCTGCTCTGGGGGTCTGCAGGCCAAATGCTGCCTCAGCAAACGGCTCAGGGAAACCTTCTCATTATGCACGCTGGTCAAAATTTGCATTCCTTCCCCTCCAGTATTCAGCAATACGCAGGGATGAAAATCAACACAAATAAGCTGACTCGGCTATCTCTCTCATTGCATTGGTTGTTACTCTAAGTACAGGGAAACTACCAACACTTTCTTTGGATGTTTTTTAAAACATACCCACCAGCAATGGGTTATCCTGTTAGCCTACAACCCAAACTGAATGAGAAAACACTGTATGGAGCCCCCATAGAGCACAACACAGAAAGTGGACTTCCATTTCCCGGGTACATCATAAACCACTCACTCACTGGCACACTTGTGAATTTCCTGCATCTGACTGTCTATTATGTTCAGTGTATAGCCTTCTATTAGAGGAGGAAAATGCTTCCTGTTACGAGGCTAGCTAATGAGTGTGGGCCGCTCAATGTGCTTTGCTCTGCATGAACATGGCAAGTAGTGCAGTGGAGTAGTATGGGCTTTTGTCAGTGGGTGACCTCTGCAGTCGGTAACAGGCGTGCAGCACAGGGTTGCGGAGCCCTATGCCAAGCACATCTGCTCCGTAGCCTGTGGCAAAGCCATATGGCTGGCAAGCACTCCTCGAACGCATAAGAGACAGAGAGAGGGGGAGAAAATGGGGGTAGAGAGAGAGAGAGAGAGAGAGAGAGAGAGAGAGAGAGAGAGAGAGAGAGAGAGAGAGAGAGAGAGAGAGAGAGAGAGAGAAAACAGGAACCTGACTAACCTGTGTTCACTTTGAAAGAGACAAACGCTCCTCCAATTTCCTGCAATTTGTAGCCCAGATGAATCACAAAGGTGGTCTAAATTACATCTACTGTACCCACCTGCCCACCCAACCATCCCCCTTAAAGGACCCTATGCACATACATTTGAACAATCAATTGAGAAGGTGAAAATAAATGAGTGTGTATCGACCTTTATGTTTGCCATTTATTTTGAAGTGCAGTTCTATCAATGGTGGTGTGTGTAACCCTTCCTCCCTCTGTAGCCCCAGGACTCATGATGAAGAGGCTGCCGAGATCAATAAGCAGCCGCCGCTGTCGAGGATGCGCAGTGGGGGCTGGATCAACGCAGGCCCATCTCCATCGATCCGCCCCAAGGTGGATGAGCGGAGTGAGGGATGGAGGATCCAGATCAACTGAGGATCTGGATCTCACTGACAGGCAGAAAGACGGGGCTGAGCAGGAAGATCATTCAAGACTGACGTCGGAAAATGCCTTCAAAACCCACCACTATGGGCAACAGTGAGCGCTATTACCATCTTGGGATTTGCTAGGGCATTGTGGATGGGGATGGTGGATGGGCGTAATCCCATGAGTCTGGATCAGAAGGTTGCATATTCGATCCCAGTGCTTTTACCCTATCCCAAACCTTAACCCTTACCTTAACCACGCATAATGAGAGCCTAAACTTAACCCTTAACTTCAGAATTTGAGTTTGGAGAAATGGAATAATACAGAGCAACAGGAGCAACCCAGGGAGTCAAAAAAACGTTGAAATTTGATGTCTGGAGAAAAGTGGATAAACGTGTAATTCTACAGTGAGACTGTGAGAGCTTGTTGGACTGAGAGCTTGGGGGTTGGGGATAAGGGAGATGAGAGACAGGTGCTAGGAATGCTGACGTAGGGCCCTGGGGGTCCCAGAAAGCCTCCCTACCCAGCATTCATAGCCTCCACAGGTAGCTAGCTTATCAACTGCCAAACGCACCTGTCAGAGCAGAGAGAATCTATATAGGCCCCTATTAGGCCAGGCACCAAGCCCTCACCCAGAGTTGGGGCTACTATTTCACCCACTTTTTGAAGGAAAATCTATAGAGAGCTTGCAGCTATGCTACGCTGATATTATCAATGTGGCTTCAATTCTGGGGGTTAAATGTTGAAGGCGTGATATGTTACACACTTTTACACAAATACAAGAGCCGTGCTGCTACAAATCATGCATCTGTTTCAATAGATATAAACTGCACTGTGGTGGGATATTAAATGACCACTCATAAGATGTCTATGACACTTTATAACTGCACAGCATTGATGGTTGACCGTAAGATGCCTATGCCAGTTACTGTGTTAGCTGTGCCTGCTAACACTGCTGTGTCTGACTGTGCTCTCAACAAGTCTCTACAGATCCTTTTGTTTTCATCTCCTTCAATCACCCAGTCTTCAATAATCACTTGAGCTATTCACACCCGTCTCCTGCAGGAGTGAAAGGATTCATACTGTAATTACCATACAAACAGTCACTCTCCACATTCTATTTCTGTCTCGTATGCCACAAAGAACATTAAACGCAATCGCTTAAAAAATGTATATACAGTGAGGGAAAAAATATTTGATCCCCTGCTGATTTTGTACATTTGCCCACTGACAAAGAAATGATCAGTCTATAATTTTAATGGTAGGTTTATTTGAACAGTGAGAGACAGAATAACAACAAAAAAATCCAGAAAAACGCATGTGAAAAAATGTTATAAATGGAATTGCATTTTAATGAGGGAAATAAGTATTTGACCCCCTCTCAATCAGAAAGATTTCTGGCTCCCAGGTGTCTTTTATACAGGTAACGAGCTGAGATTAGGAGCACACTCTTAAAGGGAGTGCTCCTAATCTCAGTTTGTTACCTGTATAAAAGTCCACAGAAGCAATCAGTCAATCAGATTCCAAACTCTCCACCATGGCCAAGACCAAAGAGCTCTCCAAGGATGTCAGGGACAAGATTGTAGACCTACACAAGGCTGGAATGGGCTACAAGACCATCGCCAAGCAGCTTGGTGAGAAGGTGACAACAGTTGGTGCGATTATTCGCAAATGAAAGAATCACAAAAGAACTGTCAATCTCCCTCGGCCTGGGGCTCCATGCAAGATCTCACCTCGTGGAGTTGCAATGATCATGAGAACGGTGAGGAATCAGCCCAGAACTACACGGTAGGATCTTGTCAATGATCTCAAGGCAGCTGGGACCATAGTCACCAAGAAAACAATTGGTAACACACTACGCCGTGAAGGACTGAAATCCTGCAGCACCCGCAAGGTCCGCCTGCTCAAGAAAGCACATATACATGCTCGTCTGAAGTTTGCCAATGAACATCTGATTGATTCAGAGGACATCTGGGTGAAAGTGTTGTGGTCAGATGAGACCAAAATGGAGCTCTTTGGCATCAACTCAACTCGCCGTGTTTGGAGGAGGAGGAATGCTGCCTATGACCCCAAGAACACCATGCCTACCGTCAAACATGGAGATGGAAACACTATGCTTTGGGGCTGTTTTTCTGCTAAGGGGACAGGACAACTTCACTGCATCAAAGGGACGATGGACGGGGCCATGTACCGTCAAATCTTGGGTGAGAACCTCCTTCCCTCAGCCAGGGCATTGAAAATAGGTCGTGGATGGGTATTCCAGCATGACAATGACCCAAAACACACGGCCAAGGCAACAAAGGAGTGGCTCAAGAAGAAGCACATTAAGGTCCTGGAGTGGCCTAGCCAGTCTCCAGACCTTAATCCCATAGAAAATCTGTGGAGGGAGCTGAAGGTTTGAGTTGCCAAATGTCAGCCTCGAAACCTTAATGACTTGGAGAAGATCTGCAAAGAGGAGTGGGACAAAATCCCTCCTGAGATGTGTGCAAACCTGGTGGCCACCTGCAAAAAACATCTGACCTCTGTGATTGCCAACAAGGGTTTTGCCACCAAGTACTAAGTCATGTTTTGCAGAGGGGTCAAATACTTATTTCCCTCATTAAAATCAATTCCATTTGTAAAAGATTTCACATGCGTTTTTCTGGATTTTTGTGTTGTTATTCTGTCTCTCACTGTTCAAATAAACCTACCATTAAAATTATAGACTGATCATTTCTTTGTCAGTGGGCAAACGTACAAAATCAGCAGGGGATCAAATACCGTTTTCCTTCACTGTAGCAGGGTTCCCCAACTGGCGGTGGTTTTACTTCGCCCCCCAAGTTTTCTGAGCCCAATCATTTTGGAGGATATTTTTTTTTAAATGTAATAGAGAGACACGTGATTGTATACAAATGTAAGCAAGGTTTGAAATGATTAAGTTTTTGTTAAATATTATATCTGTTTGGGCTTTGTGCGGTCTACAAATTATGTTCTGGCCCCCGACCATCATCTCAAGAAGAAAATCATCTAGTTGAAGATCCCTGGTCTATAGGATATCAATGACGTAGCCTCTTCAGTAGCAAGTCTGAGTATCAACGTTGAGTTTTCAGTCCAATTTCATTACATTTCATAATTTCCCCTCGTGTATTAATCTAACAGATATCCATAGTGTTGGAAATGAAAAAATAACTACAGATGTAAGACTTTATAATGTTGCCTGGACTATAAAAAGGGTGTTCAATATGTTCAATACCTTTCGTTCTTGGACGGATTAAAAAGGGTGTGATACTTTCACATGAAATATGGAGGTAAAAAGTGAAGGGCCCATCATCCTGAGGCCCATCATCCTGAAGATATAATGACATAACGGAGGAGAAATGAGATGTGAAGGCTACATGCCAGGTGATATATGAGGGTGGGGTGAATTGGGGAGTGCTTTCTCCACCTGATGATAGGTGAAATCAATATAGGTAAGAGACAAGCCTGGGGTGCAGCAGACTATATGAGAGTCCTTATATCCTGTTGGCTGGATCACCAGTAGGTCGGAAAGATGACTCCTACAATCAAATGGACATACATAGTGATTCATTGTGGTTATAGAAGGATACACTTCTTCAAATACAAATTGTATATGATCGAATTTGATATAACCACAACATAATCTAGAAGGAGACCCTAGAGAGTGAGGGAGTGAGAGAATGGAGGGAGCGGAGGGTAGATAACATAGGTGAAGTGGAAGGGGTGAAATGCAAGTTAGTATGCAACCTAAACACAATAAGAAAAGAGCTCTACTAAGCAGCAAGTTGAGGAGGGAGTGAGAGGGCAAAAAAGAAGAAGACGACGCAGGGGACAGAACTCCTGAGGGCTAGGTAAGACATGAAGGGAGGTGGGGAAGGGGGGATGAAGCCTGAGGATGAAAGTACAGAAAACCTGAGAGCTTTGAATTCAGGAGTCAACTGAAAGATTTAGAAAACCTCCAGGAGTACTGTAGTCGTTTTACACAGAATGGTAGGAAATGGGAACTTACTAGTAAAATGTTGACAACTGTAACTGTATTTAGAGAATGCTAACACCTACTTCAACATTTCCACTTACAACAACCAAGCCATGTAGCTACTGTAGCTAGCAATAGGTATTCTATGTGTGAACAGCAGCACTGTGACATTTCACATTACTTTGCCCTGGGGATTTTGATACACACAAAATGTAATCTAGACCCTATGGCTTTGTGAGAGAAAATTAAGAAATAACACTAACACATTTATTGATTAATTCATTGACCAATTCTATTGACTGATAAGGTATTTCATTACACTAGCTAATGGGTTCACTAATTCCAATACTGATTGTTCAATCCAAATGTCTGCTTGAGGACATTCCTAATGTGAGATTACATCTCAAATAGCTCCAGGATAATGAGTGTGTTACTATTACTGCGGTAACATTTTAACCCAGTCAATGAGAGCTTTTCATCAGGAGGACATTTGCATTCAAATGAATACCATCAAAAGCGAGCTGCATATTTAATTAGGGGAGAGGGGACTGGTTGTCATCACCCTACCTTCAAAGACTACGATACTCTCCGGCAGCTCAGTCACTATAAACACAGACCATAAATCTAGCGGGCTATAGTAGTATAGACTATAGTGGTCTTTACATCGGTCAGTTTTACTGTGAACCCCGGTATTTCCTATACTGCTTTTGGGGAGCATGAGGACTAGGCAAGTCAGTTACTAGGCAAGTCAGTTAAGAACAAATTCTTATTTTCAATGACTGCCTAGGAACAGTGGGTTAACTGCCTGTTCAGGGGCAGAACGACAGATTTGTACCTTGTCAGCTTGGGGAATTGAACTTTCGGTTACTAGTCCAACACTCTAACCACTAGGCTACCCTGCGACTGCATGGCATGTCAAAAACAGAAATAAATAAATGAGTGATTACTTCCCTTTGTGAAGTGCTACTGCCTTCTTATTGAATATTGATGTAGGAAAATCCATTCATGCAACGCACTCTCGTGGGTATTGCAGCTTTTCCATGGCGAAAGCTCTCAGGGCAGGTGTGCACATAAAAAAACATGTTTTAAAGATAACATTTCATAACATGGGTATAGTTAATGTGTTTATGCAACGAAGTCAGCACATAAAAACACGACTTGTGATTTAATGTTCCATGTCTGCTGTCTATTTGTGGAATGGATGGAGGACTGGAGTGACAAGACATTTCATTGTATTTTTTTCAACGTTCAATCTGCAACCAAAAATCAGAACAGATTGCTATTGACAAAACATTATTGATTTTGTCCATTCCCTAAGGTCTTCATCCTTCTAGCGTGACACCCACCATGTAATTCCCACACTGTTGTGTCTAATATCTTGGTAGCATGAGGATGAGCGTAATACTGTCTATTTTGTCCCTCTCTCTTTCACACACTAATTCAGTATCTTGATTGTACCTACTACTACTCTGCGCTGCTCCCTTTCCCTCTCTCTAGCATTTTACTGACATGGGGGTGAGTACTGTGTACCCCTTCTAGCATGAGATGCCAGACCGTTGATGGCAACTTAGCCCCATGATTAATGTGACTCTAAGCAGCTTAGGCCTGTCCCATCTGGCTTTCGTGTTTACGGCGTCATTCACCACCGGGCCCACCCCCTCCACCCACTCCGCCCCCCCATACAGAGGACCACTGAGAGGGGAGGGAGGGGAGGAGGGGGGGGCTGCGGAAAATAATCCACGGTAAGCTGGGTTTACCAACTATTAAGGTTCCGCAACGTTGTTGTTACGTAATCTCATCATAGCTGGGAACGTGCAGTCACCCTGGAGTGTGTAGGGAGGGATGCCCAACCAACCCGGATCCACAGGAGCACACACACACACAGAGAGAGGTTTAATCACTGACATAGTGAACACCTACACTGAGTTTACCAAGCATAAGGAACGCCATCCTAATATTGAGATGCACCCCCCTTTTGTCCTCAGAACACCCTCAATCCATCGGGACATGGACAAGGCGTTGAAAGCATTCCACAGGGATGCTGGCCCACATGGACGCCAATGCTTCCCACAGTTGTGTCAAGTTGGCTGGATGTCCATTGGGTGGTGGACCAGTCTTGAAACACACAGGCAACTGTTAAGAGTGAAAAACCCAGCAGCGGTGCAACCTTTGCGTCTGGCACCTACTACCATACCATGTTCAAAGGCACGCATACACAATCCATGTCTCAATTGTCTCAAGGCTTAAAAAAAACATATTTAACCTGTCTCACCCCCCTTAATGTTTAGGAGTGAAGATCCCATCCTACTCCTGTGTTTCCTCCTCTGGATCCCCACTGCCTGGGACAGTGCAGAGACAGTCAAAGAGTCTGAACGTAGACTAGTTGGACATGAGAGAGCTAGCTAATGTTTTTCCTTTGGATTATGGATGAGGCTGCAAATTGATATGGTGAAGTTAACTCTAGGTTACGTAACTCTGAACATGCTTTCTGAGTTAGGATCGCATGAAAGTGCAGTATGCTATAAAATATGCCTAAATAGATGACAGATAACAATATGATAAGAACAAAAGCATGTATATGCCTCCTCAAACTTCAAAATACATTTTCAAAATTCCAAAATACACTGAACAAAAATATAAACGCAACATGTAAAGTGTTTGTCCCATGTTTGTGCCCAGAAATGTTCCATATGCACAAAAAAGTGTATCAATTTCTTTTCACAAATTTGTTTACATCCGTTTTAGTGAGCATTTCTCCTTTGCCAAGATAATCCATCCACCTGACAGGTGTGGCATATCAAGAAGCTGATTAAACAGTATGCTCATTACACAGGTGCACCTTGTGCTGTGGACAATATAAGGCCACTCTAAAATATGATGTTGTCACACAGCACAATGCCACAGTCTCAAGTTGAGGGAAGTGCAATTGGCATGCTAACTGCAGGAATGTCCACCAGAGCTGTTGCCAGAGAATTGAATCTTCATTTCTCTACCATAAGCTGAGTCCAACGTCGTTTTAGGGAATTTGGCAGTACGTCCAACCAGCCGCACAATCACATACCGCACGTATGGCGTCGTGTGGGCGAAAGTGCCCCATGGTGTCAGTGGGGTTATGTTATGGGCAGGCATAAGCTACAGACAACGAATACAATTGCATGTTATCGTCCAACGTTGTGCACAGAGGTACCGTGACAAGATCCTGAGGCCCATTGTCGTGCCATTCATCCGCCGCCATTGCCTCATGTTTCAGCATGATGTTTCAGCATAATGCACAGCCACATGTTGCAAGGATCTGTACACAATTCCTGGAAGCTGAAAATGTCCCAGTTCTTTCATGGCCTGCATATTCACCAGACATGTCACCCATTGAGCATGTTTGGGATGCTCTGGACCGACGTGTACGACAGCGTGTTCCAGTTTCCGCCAATATTCAGCAACTTCGCACAGCCATTGAAGAGGAGTGGGACAACACTCCACATGCCAAAATCAACAGCCTGATCAACTCTATGCAAAGGAGATGTGTCACGCTGCATGAGCCAAATGGTGGTCACACCAGATACTGACTGGTTTTCTGATCCACACCCGTACCTTTTTTTTAAGGTATCTGTGATCAACCGAAGCATGTCTGTATTCCCAGTCATGTGAAATCCATAGACTAGGGCCTAATGAATGTATTTATTTATTTCAATTGACTCATGTCTTTATATAAACTGTAATTTATGTTTTTGTTCAGTGTACACAAACCCACTTCCAGTGAAATAGAATGCTTTCTTCTGACAACATCTGAATCAAAAATGGGCTCCCGAGTGTTGCAGTGGTTTAAGGCACTACATTTCAGTGCAAGAGGCGTCACTACAGTCCGAACTACAGTTCGAATCTAGACTGTATCACATCCGGCTGTGATTGGGAGTCCCATAGGGTGGTGCACAATTGGCCCAGCGTCGTCCAGGTTTGGCAGGGGTAGGCCGTCATTGTAAATAAGAATTTGTTCTTAACTGACTTGTCTAGTTAAATTACAAAAAAAATACTTGGTTATTCAGCATATCGCATTCAATCCATATATACTGTACATAGTCCATCCTGAGCGAAACAAGGAATGTGAAAGATAAGGCGCTCTCCAAGATCTTAATAGGGTTTTTCTGCCTGATCATAGAGGGTAATAAACAAGAACATTTTAGACTTACAATTAGACTCAGTTCCCTCTGAAAAACCCTAAGAACACAAAGAACCACTCTGAGTCACTACAGAACCAGGACAAGAGGCTACAGTACAAATCTGCCCTTGGAGAAGCAGAGAATAGGCCCAGGCCTAAGAGCCAGATGCACACAGGAACAGGCAATTATCAGCCATTCAATCTTACCACCATCCATCTGCATGATAACAATCAGCTAGCTACTCAATGAGAATTTAATTTCCATTTCATACTCAAGTCTATTGAATCAATAGATGCTGGTTTAATATAGAAAATTAGGCTATGGAGAAAGAATGGTATTTATGTTCAGAGAGACTCCGAAATGAATCATTCACGTGTGCCTTTAATGATATTCTAAGATAATCCATAGATATTTAATTGGATTGTTTCAGATACACCCCCCTCCATGTGAGCAAAACTTCCTTAAGTGGACATTTTGAAGGAAAAAATATTTCACCATAATTCAAGCAAATATTAAAATTCCTCTACTTAGTGATGCAAATGAGGAATAATGCACTGTATATGGATATGATAAGACTGTAACTGAGATTGGTCCTAATAAGTATAATGCGTCTTTTTAACAATCTTAAAGGAAGAATCCACCTCAAACCACTTATTCCTTTAATGTGAAAATATTTTTTGTGAACAAATGTTTCATTTTGTCGTTATAATAAGGTTGGTAGCAACGTGAAAATTGTTGTGGAAATCGGTTGCAGCTAAAGTCGACTGCAAAACCCACAATACAATGCTCTCTCTATGGGCTGGCCGTTTAGCTAGCTAGCAAGCAAGCAAGCAAACGTAGCTACAAACAAAAATTCAATTTCAGCATGTAAAATCGCCTAAACAAACTGCACTAATTTAGGAGCCTACAATCTCACCATGTTCAACCTGCAGATCAACGTGCCTCGCAGAGCGAAATCTGACATTCGCAATGGACATGCAACGGCACCATGCATTGCACCCTGGACTGAAGAGGTAGACAAATAGGACAAATGTGGTGAACCCTCTGTTAAACTACACATTTCCCAAGGTAGGAATTTCGCAAAAACATGATCAATGGCTCATTCGAGAGAAGACAACCTTCCACATTATGACATTGGCCAGTATTGAAATCTAACATGTATGATAGATGTTTTTCGCAATCTAAAAGTCATATTCCTATTAACTTCCAGTGTAGTGAGAGAGACCTTATCACAGTGCTACGTCATGAAAACATGAAATGACCCCGTGAATCGATAGAACATCGCTCAGAGATGGGCAAAAACAATATAACATTCAAAATGGATGAATCTTTTCTTTTAGCCCAATGGTTATACAATAGACTACCATAATAGTGTATTCACATTCATCCAAGTACACTACTTGTTAAAAACAGACAAACAAACTGATTAAATTCACTGAGTTACTGTGAACACACGGGTATCTACGGCTTTGGACAATGACAAATTGACTAAACAAACAAGCTGGAATGTGTGTGGCTATATCATCTCCATTCACTGCTCTCTAATAATGGACTCATGGGTACCGTGAGTGTCTATTATGTGGTAAGACAGAAGACGAGTCAACACTACAGTCTAGTGTTGAGATCACTGTTTAGTGTGCATTACATCATTGATTAATAATAACCACAACAATGAGTGTGGCTAAATGAGAGATGCCATTGGTAAATATGGATTTGAGGGATGATGGACAATGACATGCAGCAAATCTAGTGGGACATGTCAAATTACAATTTCTATGGTAGGAGCATGACACCATAGTATGTCAATAAAATTGGGTTCATTATCTAAACCAACGAGATTTTCCGAATCTCCTTTCCATGTAATGCAGGTGAACCAGAGTCTAAATTTACACCAATCAGGAAATCCACAGAGACCAAAAATATATTCAATTTTTTTACGCTGGCACTCAGAGAAAGTGGGTAGAATGCACATGCTCTAACACCCTGACTCATATCACAACCACGGAGCTGTCAAGGCTGCAAGAAAATGGATGACCTTAGAACAGTTGTGAGAGAGGTCTTGTCTTGGGGATAGTCCTAGAAAGAGTCAGCTGGAGAGGGCTTGTCTTGGGGATAGTCCTAGAAAGAGTCAGCTGGAGAGGGCTTGTCTTGGGGTTAGTCCTAGAAAGAGTCAGCTAGAGAGGGCTTGTCTTGGGGATAGTCCTAGAAAGAGTCAGCTGGAGAGGGCTTGTCTTGGGGATAGTCCTAGAAAGAGTCAGCTGGAGAGGGCTTGGGAAGGCGATAAGGCCATCCACACAGTGAAATTACACTAAAATGCACATAAGACATACTGCATATATGGCATTATTGTCTTACCAAAATAGCTACCTATCTATTCTACCATGCTAATGATCATGTTGGAAATCACTATAATGGCACAGATTGGCCCACAGCTACAGCCAAGATTCTGGACATGCCAGAAGGTCTTTCTCAGACTTCAGGAAACGACATTACAGTACAAGAAAATATATTGTTTTCTTCAACTACAGCAACTTGTTTACTGCATGTGGCTATGTTGAGGTGAACTTGGGACTCATATTACAATACTCAAGCATTTATCTGGCTATTTAGGGGCGGCAGGTAGCCTAGTGGTTAGAGCGTTGGGCCAGTAACCATTAACTTGCCAGTGGAGATTTTCCTAAAACTTGATGATAACTCTGTTGAGAGAAATAAGTGAAAGACTCTGTCCTCTGGAGGTAGTCTGCTAAGAAGAACTCAAGTAGTGCAATCTAAAAGTATGCTTAGATAGACAAAAAAAGTTTTGGTAGTTATCTTAAATAATTTAATAGAAATTGGTCTTGCCTACGGCATGGGATGTGCAAATTTAGAATATCAATTAGCATAATCTGATTCTCTTCAATTCTGTCCTCCACCCATTTTAAATAAAGAGAAGAGGTTTGGAGAGTTTTTTGTATTTTAAGAAAAAAGTATTTGAGACTGTGGACTGTAACTAATGTTTTTTGGATGTGTGGGTGTCGGGACAATGAGGCCACTCTTCTTAAATGAAAGATAATTCACATGATTGACCCATGGGTTAATTCAAGGACGCCACAGTTACGCTACTAAGAGTGAGGATTATGAACCTGGCCAACACATATTACAGCTGAGAAGGAGGTAGACCAAAGGATCAGCAGTTGTAATATGAAATTATGTAAACATCACATCCGCTGCACTCCTATCTTGATCAACATAAGGCAGATTAGAGTTTCATCTTTCCAAGGGTTTCTGTTGCTTATTGGATACTCCATCATACCACACGTCTGTGACAAGCACTCAACAGCATATTCACTGGTTTGAAATCAAAGCCAAGAATGAACACAAAAGCCCATAGAGTCCTTTTTTCTTTCTACATGACAGTCCTACTGTCCTCTTTGGTTAATAGTTCTGTTGTCTTCATTCATGGAGCCAGACTGGGTCATGACTGTCCCATGATTCAGTCTATTCGACAGGGCTATGCTGTCTTATTAAAGAACACAGTCCTGGGATGTATTCACTAGGACAAAGGAACGCAAACAGGATGAAACGGGGAGGGACCTGTCGGAATTATCCCAATAGAAACTCTCGTTTTCGTTGCAAAATGTTTTCCCTTGTTAAACATTTTGCTAAGGTTTGCTGTAATGAATACATCCCTGGGCAGAGGAAGAAGATAAGACTGCAGCCTGTATGACCTCCTATACACCGGACAGAACATTAAGACAAACGGCCATTTTTTTATTTCAGGCAAAGGTCACCTATTAAAGGGTGTTTGCTATTAATACTATTTCAAATGGGAAAACGTGTCTCCTCACAATTTAACGAGCCTTTTACGATCACTCAACAGTACAGAAATCATTTAAGACACTTTAGTTCCTAATCATATGTTGAGTCCCGTCTCTCTCTAGAACCACGTACTGTATACACACCTGGCTCAGACATTCACACCTCTGTGTGTGATACCACTGGTGTGAACACCATTAGTGCAATCAGATATCTGAGAAGAAACGGTGTCTAAAAATACTGTCAGTTTGCACCGTTGCTAACCACAATCCACATGGAGTTACCAACATGAAAAGCCTTGAGAATATCCATCCAGTGAATCTGCTGGAAAGCTATCCATAGAACCTGTCAGACCACTCATCCAGGGTGTCACCAGAGAGCAGAGCAGATATACTTGTATGGTAGTGAGGGGCTTCAAGAAGGACGTGTGGGGAATATTGTCTCATAGGCATGGGGAGGTATAAGAGCAGTAGCTAGGTTTAGGGTCTGAATATAGATTTGGTGTAATTTAGATCTAATCCTCGGGATTTCATGCTCCCTCTGTGAAAAATCCCACTTAAGGGGCTCCAGTATGCACTGGCTTAATTGCCGCTGAAGTGAGGTGCATAATACTACCTCTCTCTATGCAGCGCAAATGGTTAAAAGCGCTCGCTTGTAAATCGTATCATATGCACCACAGTTCTCAAATACCTAAAGAGAGGATCAACCCAAGAAAACTATTCTCACAGCTTTGTCATAATGATCAATCAACAGAATGGATCATGTCAAAAGGCTCCTATTCAGTACAAGACAGATTTTATCAAGGCAATTATCCATTAATTGACAAATATGGGGCTTTAAGTTGCAATATTTACATACAATCAGGTTAAGCTCTAAGACAATCATATCAACCATGACATGCAGATTGGTTATTCCATTATGACATGCCACAAGCGTGACATGATTACATGCACAATACTGTAGCACAATCTGGCTGATAATGGTATAGGCTGAGTATATGGGGAAGGATATAGGCCTATTGAACAACCTATTTATGTATTACTGTTCCACAAGTATCAGAATCATTTCTGCTTGTTAGGCCTAATGGGCAAGTCAGTTAAGAACAAATATGATTTACAATGACGGCCTACCCCGGCCAAACCCTCCCCCTAACCCGGACGATGCTGGGCCAATTGTGCGCTGCCCTATGGGACTCCCAAACACGGCCGGTTGTGAAACAGCCCGGGATTGAACCCGGGTCTGTAGTGACGCCTCTAGCACTGCAATGCAGTGCCTTGGACCGCTGCACCACTCAAGATCCTAAAATGTAATGGCACATGTAATGGCTACAGCTAGGCGATATTCACGGATTACATTTCAATTAGGAACCGACCAAGAGCACCTTGACACCCTATGATTCATGCCCTCAATTCCCCCACTCATAAAGTGCAAGTCCTGGAAAGAGACCAATCCTTTTAACGCGCATCCACTGGCATGTAACACTGTCTGAGAAGGGGCTCCGAATTAGAACTCACTTCTTGAGACAGCCTTGGTATTTGAACATTACAAAGATGAAACCGTATCGCGGGGCTCTTGGAATAGCCACCTCACTCAGCGACATGGGACACTCTATCTTCCCTGGCTTCACATAACAGGCCGGGCTGGGGAGTCACTAGTCACTGGTCCTACCCCAGTGGTTTGGCCTGCAAAGTCTGATCCCTGCCTTCCTGGTTGCCTATCCTGTAAATAACTGTTGACACAATTTCTCAATCTTTCAAATGGCACAGCTGTTGGGATTTAAAAAAAACAGTCTTGAGGTGTCTCAAAATTTTATTTTAGGCTAAGTCACACATAAGGAGATGATCAATGATAGAATGCTACTTCATTTTCTGGAAACTTTATGGTGAAACTCCATGAAGACAAATAAAGAGGGCATAGTTAAAATCGAAATATATCTGATCTCTTTTCGGGCTAGTAGCTAGCTGAAATGAGATGCGTTTAATCATCTTTCATCATTCTCTGTTATCTTGTGAAGCTTACACTGACTTACAGTTGAAAGGCAATGCTACGCATGGTAACTTAGCTTGCCGGGATAAAAATACATGCACAGGACCATACTGGCTTTCTCCATTACACTGTGTGCTGTGTTTGCAGTGTATACTCGCATGAAATCAGTTGTTAACCTGTCTGTTATATCAAGCTTATTCCTGTAAGTGTTACTCGGTGCATTCCAAAAGACAAGCAAAATGCACCACAGGGCAATCAAGAAGTCACCAGTATTGAACGTGTCTAAACAGAATGTATAGAAATAGAATGTGTAGAAATAGAATGTGTAGAAATAGAATGTGTAGAAATAGAATGTATAGAAATAGAATGTGTAGAAATAGAATGTGTAGAAATAGAATGGATCAAGATGCTTCATGATCCTCAGTTCTAGTTGTTTTGGAATAGTTGTTGGACTAAATCAGGGGTGTCAAACTTAGTGACTGTTTGTTTTTAGTGTTTCCTTTCAATTAAGACCTAGACAACCATGTGAGGGGAGTTCCTTACTAATCAGTGACCTTAATTCATCAATCAAGTACAAAGGAGGAGCAAAAACCTGCAGAGTTGGACAAATGTGTACTAAATCAAATGGCTACCTAAAACCTGACATACTAATACCATTCCTGGAATGTCCATTACGAATTGTGGAAGATGTATCTGGTTAATTTCCTGAAGGCTGTCTAAATCAGTTGGAGCTTATCTGCCAGCTCTACAAACCACCAACATATATAGTTATGGCTTAAATATTAAACTGTTAGAAACATATGCACTTATTGAAGGTTCTTACTTGATTGGGGTGTGTTGAACAGACAAATCCAAAATTATTTATGTAGATTCATATATTTTAAAAAATAAATAATGTTTCACAGTAGTCCCTCCAGCCCTAGAGTAGTAATCACTCTCTGCTCTGATTAAGTTTCAGGGAAAGAGTTTTCATTGAGCAGAAGGGAGAAGACCAAGAGTCATCTGAGAAGCCAGCGAGTCTAGAGAGGGTCTGTCAGGCAGGGGTAGGAGGAGATTGAGCCCAGAGTGGAGAGTCTATACTGAGAGAGAGAGAGAGAGAGCCCAGAGTGGAGAGTCTATACTGAGAGAGAGAGAGAGAGAGAGAGAGAGAGAGAGAGAGAGAGAGAGAGAGAGAGAGAGAGAGAGAGAGAGAGAGAGAGAGAGAGAGAGAGAGAGAGAGAGAGAAATGATAGTGAGTTATGAAGAAGAGCGTGTGCTGAGAATTGACAGAGAGAGAGGGATGTTTGGTTTTGGCCTGTTTCTATTTCACACTAAAGCGACAGCTGGCACCACTGGACAGGGAGTGGACCGAGAAGGGATCAAAGGTCATGTGACCAATTATGTGACCCACGTCAGTCAGTTGCCCAGACTGTAGATTACGTGGCTGAACTTTTTCTTCAGATCCCTGGAATAGATGTACGCCAACGCCCAGCAAAAACAGTTCTATGGTAACAACAGCTGGGTTCAAATACTATTCAAAATCTTTCAAATACTTTGAGCGTTTGCTTAAGCCTGCCTGGAATGCCATGTGGGCGGGGTTTGCACTTTTGAGACTTTTCTATTGGTGCTATTGCCTCAGGCAAGCTCAATCAAGCACAGACACAGTATTTGAAATGATTTCAAATTGTACTTGAACCCAGGTGTGATGGTAACACAGAGCTACTCTGAGCCACAGCCAGAGAGAGAGGCCAGGGACATGGGATAGCTGGGTCAGAGGTACAGCCAGGGAAACACGAAGCAGGAACAGTAGGCTAATGGTAGGGAAATTGGAGTAACGTCTTGACTGGCAGAAAGACAGAACTGGGTCTTGCTGAAAAAGAGGCTACAGCTTAGCCGTTCTCTCTATACAGTGAAGTAGATCATTTCTCCCTAACTACATTCTCGGGAATCAATGTAAATCATTACATGCATTAGCATCCTAAATGTTCTGACCTTTAAATATTTTGTATTATTGGGTTAATTCTGTATGGAATGTTGTTCTTTGTCAAATAGCATAGGGCTGCTGTTACACCAGTACACAAACTTTCCTCAACTTTGACCTCCTTTTCAAATTCCACTACAAAACTATGTAAAACAGTGATCTCTAAAACAAATCATTCCGTACAAAACATTCTATTACCCACATGCATATTTAGTTAACCAATAACTCAATATAAGCGCTTTAAGTCGCTCCCGCTTCAGTGGCGTTAAATGATCCATGTAGCGAGCAAATTCATGCCTCCTGAAGGCTTTTCCAACAATAACAACAACAGCCGCGTGTGTTCTGCCTTTCCCCTACAAGCGCAGCAGTCATCCTCAAGTGTGTGCTCTTTCGACCTATTTCACTTTAGGCACTAATTGTTTAACACATGAGCCCTAGTCTTTGAAGTGCATTCCAAAGTTGGAATGGAACACTTGCCAATTAATTAATATTTGTTCCACTCCCTTACCCGGGCAACTTTGGCAGAGCTATACACAGCCACAAAAGCTTTTCATGGGCAAGATTCAGTTGTACTTTTGATGTACTCTACAACACCGTACACACTAGTCTCGTAGCTGGAGGGCCACATCGGTACAAACGAGTGGTTTTAGACTATCCTCTGTA
The DNA here is from genome assembly GCA_030435695.1 of Brachymystax lenok tsinlingensis. NCBI lineage: Eukaryota > Metazoa > Chordata > Actinopteri > Salmoniformes > Salmonidae > Brachymystax > Brachymystax lenok. The sequence goes on along the minus strand of CM059794.1, from coordinate 10,383,704 downwards.
AATGCCTTATGCAGAAGTGTATTTTGGAGCTCCACGTGCCACATAAAGTATTCTCTGCCATCCCAGCTTGATGATTGATGAGAAACAGTCTGTATATAGAGTCTAGCATCTGAGGGTTGATGAAAAACAGTCTGTATATAGAGTCTAGCATCTGAGGGTTGATGAGAAACAGTCTGTATATAGAGTGTAGCATCTGAGGGTTGATGAGAAACAGTCTGTATATAGAGTCTAGCATCTGAGGGTTGATGAGAAACAGTCTGTATATAGAGTCTAGCATCTGAGGGTTGATGAAAAACAGTCTGTATATAGAGTCTAGCATCTGAGGGTTGATGAGAAACAGTCTGTATATAGAGTGTAGCATCTGAGGGTTGATGAGAAACAGTCTGTATATAGAGTCTAGCATCTGAGGGTTGATGAAAAACAGTCTGTATATAGAGTCTAGCATCTGAGGGTTGATGAGAATCAGTCTGTATATAGAGTCTAGCATCTGAGGGTTGATGAGAAACAGTCTGTATATAGAGTCTAGCATCTGAGGGTTGATGAAAAACACAGTCTGTATATAGAGTCTAGCATCTGAGGGTTGATGAGAAACAGTCTGTATATAGAGTCTAGCATCTGAGGGTTGATGAGAAACAGTCTGTATATAGAGTCTAGCATCTGCTAGTGATGACAACTTGCAGCTTAAGTGCAAACTTTGAATTCGTCCCGTGGGTATTAAATAGCCCAGGAGAACATGTCCAGGAAATATGAGTTCATTTTCAATCTAACATGTACTTCTTTGTTTATCATATATGCATTGTCACTTTAACTATACATTCATGTACATACTACCTCAATTGGCCTGACCAACCAGTGCACCCGCACTCATTGACTAACTGGGCTATCTGCATTGTGTCCCGCCACCCACCACCCGCCAACCCATCTTTTACGCTACTGCTACTCTCTGTTCATCATATATGCATAATCACTTTAACCATATCTACATGTACATATACTACCTCAATCAGCCTGACTAACCGGTGTCTGTATGTAGCCTCGCTACTTTTATAGCCTCGCTACTGTTATTTTTCACTGTCTTTTTACTGGTGTTTTTATTTCTTTACTTACCTATTGTTCACCTAATACCATTTTTGCGCTATTGGTTAGAGCCTGTAAGTAAGCATTTCACTGTAAGGTCTACACCTGTTGTATTCGGCGCACGTGACTAATAAACGTTGATTTGATTGTTGAAATTCAGGGCACTTTATTATTGTGCGCTAACATCAGGCAAAATATGTAAAAGTCTGCCTTGGTTATTAACTTGGCTGGACTGAACCGCTTTCAAAATATTGTCAACTAGGCTATATATACATGTGTGATCAAGTGGGGATTTAGCTATAAACAGAACCACTTGTCGAGGAAAAGTAATGAAATGCTCAGGTGTGAAACTCTTAATGATATTTGTCTGGCACACTACAGCAAGGCAAGGAATAAGGATGTAATTGTAATTGGAGAGAACAGTTATTCAAGGTGTGTGTGTGTGTGTGTGTGTGTGTGTGTGTGTGTGTGTGTGTGTGTGTGTGTGTGTGTGTGTGTGTGTGTGTGTGTGTGTGTGTGTGTGTGTGTGTGTGTGTGTGTGTGTGTGTGTGTGTGTGTGTGTGTGAGAGAGAGAGTGTGCGAGAGAGAGAGTGTGCATGCATCTCTAGCGATTTAGCTATTTTTACATTTTCATTTTCTATTTTTACATTTAGAATTATGATCAAATGTAAAAGTGGCATGAAGTATAATAGAGAACAGACTCACTGCAGACAACCAGAGAGAGAATGACTTTGTTCAGTTCTGTATGGGATTGGGTTAGAGTCTGTCTCACTTGAAGGAGAGGTAGAGTAAACAGGGTTATTGTAGAATGAATTTGTAAAACGACATGTCTCCATCGAGCAAGTTAAAGGACAAGTACTTCAAGCCATGCAGAAAAAATGCCTCCAGCAAGACAGACGACTGTGTGTGTGTGTATTACCCAATACACCCTGACAGAGCTGGGCATCACTCATTCCATAGCCCACTAAATAAAAGCCATGAGCAACCACAGACATACAGTGGGTATAGAAAGTCACCACCCCTTTCAAAATGTTCACATTCTGTTGCCTTACAGTCTGAAATGAAAACACATAAAAGTAGACTATTTACACACAATATCCAAGTTTAAAAATAACATCTCAAAAACTCTGAAAATGTATTAAAATAAAACAGTAAATACCTATTTTAATAAGTGAACATCCCCCCTTAGAATTGCAATTGCAAACTTGCTGAACCAACCACCTTCCAGATCACAAATTAAGCTAATTGGCTTCCATCTGTAGTGAATTTGATTAGTTCAGAATAAAAGCGTGTTGTTCATAGAAGACTCCACTGCTTAGTAGTGCAATTCAAAGCAAAGAATCCACTATGGGTAGGAAAGGTACTTTCAAAAGATCTACGAGATAAAGTTAGGGGATGGATATAAAAAGATTTCAAAGGCTTTGTCTATCCCTCGGAGCACAGTTAAGACCATTATTAAGAAGTGGAAGGCGTATGGCACCACCCAGACCCTGCATAGATCAGGCCGTCCCTCTAAACTGGATGACCTGGCAAGGAGGAGACTGATCAGAGATGCTACCAAGAAGCCAATGGCGACTTTGAAGGAGCTTCAGGCCTTTATGGCAAAGACTGGCCAATGTGCGCATGTGACCACAATATCACAAGCTCCACAAATCTCCTCATAAAAAGCCACATCAAGTCTTGTTTGAGCTTTGCCAAATAGCAAAATAAGACCAAAATTGAACTTTTTGTCCTGAACGCAAAACAATATGTCTGGCGAAAACCCGATACATCTTTCCACCCAAACACCATGCCTACAGTGGTGGCAGCATCCTGTTGTGGGGGTGTTTCTCTTCAGCAGGGACTGGAGCACTTGTCAGGGTAGAAGGGAAAATGCACAGTGCAAAATACCGACAGATTCTTGAGGAGAACCTGCAGCCCTCTGCCAGGAAGTTGAAAATGGGAAGATGGTTCACGTTTCAACATGATAATGTCAAAGTCAAAGTCACCATTATTAGTCAGTTGTACAACCGAATGCCTTCAACTGAAATGTGTCTTCCGCATTTAACCCAACCCCTCTGAATCAGAGAGGTGCGGGGGGCTGCCTTAATCGACATCCACGTCTTTGGCGCCCAGGGAACAGTGTGTTAACTGCCTTGTTCAGGGGCAGAACGACAGATTTTTACCTTGTCAGCTCGGGGATTCAAACTTACAACCCTCCGGTTACAAGTCCAACACTCAAACCACTAGGCTACCTGCCGCTTGGCTACCTGACCCTGCCGCTTGGCTACCTGACCCTGCCGCTTGGCTACCTGACCCAAAGCACACCACGCAACCGTACAGTGGCTGAAGGACAAGAAAGTGAATGTCCTTGAGTGGCCTAGTCAGAGGTCCGACCTAAATCCCATCGAGAATCTGTGGAAAGACTTCAAGAGTGGAGTCCATGAGCGGTCACCATGCAATTTGACTGAGCTTGAACAATTGGCTGTAATTCAAGCAAAAGGTGGTTCCACCAAGTATTAACTCAGGGGGGTGTTCACTGTTTTTACTGTTTTAATTTTAATACATTTATTTGTTTTTTAGATGGTTTTTTCACTTGGATATTGTGGATTACTTTGTGTAGTCTGATTTGATGGGTTTTCATTTCAGGCTGTAAGGCAACAAAAGGTGAACATTTTGAAAGGGGGTGGTGGCTTTCTATACCTACTGTATGTAGAAAACACTGACATAAACAAGACATATATAACAAATTAAAAACACAATGTGATAAACTAAAAACAAATAGAGCTTCACGGAGGACTGCTTTTAAGAACTTACTTTGCTCTTTGTGCCATGTTTCAGTTTGGGGGACTTGTTGAGAGGAGACCATGCGTGAGCTGATGTCAAGCTGACACCAACAGAAAAAAAGATGGAGGCTTAACCAGCTGTGCATATCCTGTCATCTATGACGCCTTTCATCTAGAACTGGAGAACCAGCTGGAGTCCTCACCTGACCCTCAACTCCTGCCATTACAGAGAATAGGCTACAGCTTATTTTTAAAATCCATTCTCCTGTGCTTGATTCCCACTATAGGGCTGACCAGAACTGTACTGTGCTGGCTGAGATATTTTATTTTCTTTATGCCCTCTTCAGCCACTAGGTTGGATACATAACCAGGCCATCCTAGTACAGTTTGGCTGGACTCAGTAGTGTGAAAATTGTACTTTATTACCCTCTGTGGGGATTGCATCGCTACTTACAGCTGAGCTATTCTCATAACTTTCCCTCCTTGTTGGGTTCATTACACTTCAAGGTGATGAATATAGCACTGTGAAAGCTGTTTCTGTCTGTACTCCCACTGTCTGACTCTGATATACATTTTGTGTGAGATACACACTCTGCACAGATCAAGATTGAGTGGAGGTGAAAGGAGGGAGAGACACTTTTTAGATAAGGGTTCATCAACTAGATTCAGCTGTGGGGCAATTTCTTCTTGAGAGGATGTTTTGTTCAGTATAATTTAATTATACTGAACAAAAATATAAACGCAACATGTAATGTGTTGGTCCCATGTTTCATGAGTTGAAATAAAAGATCCCAGAAATGTTCTATATTATGCAAAAAGCTTATTTCTCTCAAATGTCGTGCACAAATGTCTTTACATCCCTGTCAGTGAGTATTTCTCCTTTGCCAAGATAATCTATCCAACTGACAGGTGTGGCATATCAAGAAGCTGATTACACAGGTTCACCTTGTGCTGGGGACAATAAAAGGTAACTCTAAAATGTGCAGTTTTGTCACACAACCCAATGCCACAGATGTCTCACGTTTTGAGAAAGCGTGCAATTGGCATGCTGACTGCAGCAATGTCCACCAGAACTGTTGCCAGAGAATTGAATGTTCATTTCTCTACGATGCCTTCAATGTCGTTTTAGAGAATTTGGCAGCCACACAACCGCAGACCACGTGTAACCACGCCAGCAAAGGACCTCCACATCTGGCCTCTTTACCTGCGTGATCATCTGAGACCAGCCAGCCCGGACAACTGCTGAAACTGACAAGTATTTCTGTCTATAATATATTCCTTTTGTGGGGAAAAACAAATTCTGATTGGCTAGGCCTGGCTCCCCAGTGGGTGGGCCTGGCTCCCAAGTGGTGGGCCTATGCCCTCACAGGCCCACCCATGGCTGCCTCCCTGCCCAGTCATGTGAAATCCATAGACTAGGGCCTAATGGCTTTATTGACTGATTGACTGATTTCCTTATGTGAACTGTAACTCAATAAAATCGTTGAAATTGTTGCGTTTATTTTTTGTGACTGCAAATTGACTGCAAGAAGCCCAAATAGAACATTTTACTAAAACATAATCATTTCAGACCTTGCTTACATTTGTATACAATCACATGTACAGTTGAAGTCGGAAGTTTACATACACCTTAGCCAAATACATTTAAACTCCGTTTTTCACAATTCCTGACATTTAATCCTAGTAAGAATTCCCTCTCTTAGGTCAGTTAGGATCACCACTTTATTTTAAGAATGTGAAATGTCAGAATAATAGTAGAGAAAATGATTTATTTCAGCTTTTATTTCTTTCATCACATTCCCAGTGGGTCAGAGGTTTACATACACTCAATTAGTATTTCGTAGCATTGCCTTTAAATTGTTTAACTTGGGTCAAACGTTTTGGGTAGCCTTCCACAAGCTTCCCACAACAATTTGGGTGAATCTTGGCCCATTCCTCCTGACAGAGCTGGTGAAACTGAGTCAGGTTTGTAGGCCTCCTTGCTCACACGCGCTTTTTCAGTTCTGCCCACATATTTTCTATAGGATTGAGGTCAGGGCTTTGTGATGCCCACTCCAATACCTTGACTTTGTTGTCCTTAAGCCCAGGGACGTGCACAGGGGGGTTGCTCAGGTTGCCTGGGCAACTGCCCATATGCCCTTCTCGACTCACGTTGCCCTTCCGAGGGAAAAAATAAATAAATAAATCGTACAATGGATGCAGAATTTCACGTAGGCCTAGATAAAAAAAAATCGCAAAGTCTCATTCACTTCCATTCGGGCACCGAAAGTGAAAGTCAGTAGGGAAGGGCAAACTCTGTTTACTTGGCTGCAGCGCTGCACGCGACCGGCACCTGAGCTGAGCCTGCATGAGCGGCCCTAGATGGAGATTGTCGCGGTTGTCGGGTGAGACGACTCAGCGTTGTCGGAAAAGGTGAGTTTGTGATGTATAACAAACGAACGATCATTATCATCAAGTTTTATGAAATGAATTAAAATCTTCATAAATCCAGGCTGAGTTTGCCACGTTTAGCCTAAAAATCAGACAGATAGCTTGCAGACAAGCAGCCTAGGCTACTCTTTTTTGTAGGCATTAGGCAAACTAAGCTACATGTCTGCTGATAGTTAGTTTCTCACATTTCGTTTTAGCAAGAAGAATGAATGATGGAAGTAATGCATCACATTATTTATTTTATTCAAAATGGTTAAATGCCTAAATCCTATCACTATTTTGGGTATTGTTTGAAGCCAAGATGCCCACTGAAAAGAGGTGGATTCAGGAGAGGGAGACAATTCAGGGAGGCAGCAAAGGGCAGCACATCACTGCAGGGTTGGCTGCGAAAGAGCCAACCAGCAGGTGAGACAGAGACTTTGCACTGTGATAAAGATGACATGACATTGTGTAGGCGAATTGATTAATTAATCAGACTCATATTTTAGCCTACTAATGGCAATGTTTCATAATTACATCACATTTAAGATGAGGAGGAGCAGTCACAAGCCTCCAGACTATGTGAGGAAAATGTGGACCAGGAGGAGGCACATAGGGCAGGTAGGCTTAAGTGATGATCACCAAATATGAGATGAGAGGACCATGCTAGAAAGTACAGCCAGGGTTAAATAATTGTAATCTAAAAAAACATAGGCTATTTTAGAGGTCATTTCAAAGATCTTGCCTGAGCAGAACATAAATACCATTAGTGGGCATTAAAATAATAATGATAACGGCAATAAGAATAATATGTAATTGGACAGATGATGAGCCCAGTGCATCAGCTGCATTCAGAGAACCAGAGCCAGAGCCAATCCCAGATGAGATCAGGACAGACTGGCAAAATAGGGAAATGATAGATGAGATGAGGGAGACGAGAGCATCAGCAAGGGAAGATATTGAGATGACGAGTGGGGCAGAGTCAACAGATTTAGATTTTTTGCTGAGGTTGGCTAATCCCACAGATCCAGCTCATGTACAAAGCAGCAATCTTAAATACGATCAGACCTTCATCACATTTTCCAATTCAGTCGGGCCTTGCCGTCCTATGGTAAAGTTCCTAAAAATCCAGATGGGCGCTCTTTTCAAGCCCAATGGTATAACGATGACCCCTGGCTGGAATATTCTCCACTGAATGATGCCATGCATTGCTTTAGCTGCAGGAATTTTATGAATGAGGAAAGATTTCAGAGCAGGACAGGATGGAAGTCTGTAGGGATAAACTTGTGGAGGCAGGCCAAAGTGAAGATTAAGGAGCACCGCAGCAGTGAATTGCATATGCTAAGCATGATTAGGTGGAATGCCTTTACAAAAGATACACTGCAGAGGGCTTTGCAGTAGCTGATTCTCAGATGGAAGCAGCCAAAGAAAGAGAGAGGCAGAAAAACAGAGATATTATGTTCCGTTTAATAGACATCACATTATATCTGGCAAAACAAGCTTTGGCCTTTAGGGGAAATGAAGAAGGCTTGTCAAGTTCAAATAGAGGACATTTTCTGAACATGGTGGATTTGCTTGGCCAATATGACAGCGTACTCGGGCTTCATCTTGATGCAGTCAAGGAAAAACAAGCATCAAACCAAAGGTGCCAGGTGTCTCTCCTGTCCAATAGGACACAAAACGACCTCATAAAAGCACTTAGTCTTTATGTGAAACGAATCATACAGAAGGAAGTGACAGAAGCATCACAATTTTCTATTTTGCTGGACGAGACCACTGATGTGTCACATATTGAGCAGGTGTCCTTAGTTGTGCGATATGTCCACAACATGACTATAAAGGAATGCTTTGTCCAACTATGTGATGTGGCATCAACAATGGGAGAGGCACTGGAGAATGTAGTGATGAAGCTACTTGAGCAAAACAACTTCAACATTCAAGATGTCTGTGGACAGGGATATGATGGAGCTGCCAATATGAGTGGGACGCTACAATGGGCTGCAATCCCGGATTCAGAGACAAAATGAGAGAGCATTATATGTGCACTGCCATGCACATTGTTTAAATCTCGTTTTAGTTTAGAGTGCAAAATCCAACAAGCACTTTGTGGATTTCTTCACAGTCGTTGAGAGGCTGTACACATTCATTGCCAACTCTACAAAGCGCCATGCTGCATTTGTGGATACTCAAAAGCCATGAATCCAGACCAACGTGTCCTTGAACTACAGAGGCTTTCAGACACCCGGTGGAGCTGCAGGGAAGATGCTTTAAAGACAATTAGGAAGGTCCTCCCTGCTGCCCTACAGTACTTGAGAGATCTGAGAGAGTGTGACCCCCCCGATCTGGCTGCAGGAGAAGCTAAAATGCTGTTGAGCAGCATAGATTTTGAATTTTTGCTGTGTCTTGAAATAGCAACGCCAGTGTTCATGGAGACATCAGTTGCCTCAAAAGTACTCCAGCAGGATGACCTGGACTTGGCTGCTGCTTACTCTGTGTTAGATGGTGTCTTGAAGCAAGTAGTGGAACTGAGGAGAGACAACCAATTCTCACAAATATACAACACTGCCACAACAATTGCAGAGGAAAATGACATAAGCATTCCCACAAATATTCCAGGTAGACAAAGAAAAGTCCCTGCAAAGCTGAAATACACTTCCAAATCAGCAAGAGAAGATGATGCAGTCCAGACCTTGGAGGAATATTACAGGGGAAGGACATACTATACCTTTCTGGACAGATTGAGACAGGAGCTTGAGAGAAGATTTTACGGGAAGGGAAGACTGGGACATTGTGATGTCACTGCAGAGACTCACTGACCCAGAGCAGTGGAAGGATATTGGCCAAGGTGTTGATACAGCACATTCACTATGTGAGTTTTATGGACTTCAGGGAAGAGACCAACCTTCAAACAGAGCTGAGAGTCTTCCATGCATCTTACAAGTGTCCCAAGAGGACAGTCAAGTCTATGCTCAAGTATTCAAGGAAAACAATGCTAACGTCATATTCCCACACTATTCAAACTAATCAAAATATATGCCACTCTACCCGTGTCCAATGCAGCGGTAGAACGTTCCTTTTCTAAGCTGAAGCTGGTCAAATCAAGGCTCATAAATCAGTGTGGTCAAGAGCGGCTGTCTGACCTCCTCTTGCTGGCCATAGAGAAGGACATAGGAATCGACAAGAAAGAAGTTCTGAAGATTTTGTTGAAATGGCCCCTAATAGGCGGCTTCTCCTTTGAAGCTTTGCATGTTTAGTATGTAAATTTGAAGAAACCTATCAGTGACTTGATAGGATATTGATAGGGATATTGATGTAGGGATTTTCATGACTCAAGTCATGTTTTTCTGTGTTATTATTAGTAGTAGTTAAGGTGATTGAGTGCTGTATTTCAGTGTTTTACTTCTTTGTGTATATATATTTTAATAAAGACCCTGTTATTCTCAGTCTTTCATATAGCCCGTGAGTTTTTTTTGTGTTTTTTTTGTGTTTTTTTTGGGGGGTGGGAGGGGTGCCCTTTTTTCAGGTCAGAGCAACTGCCCCTCAAAATTCCTGTGCACGTCCCTGCTTAAGCCATTTTGCCACAACTTTGGAAGTATGCTTGGGGTCATTGTACATTTGGAAGACCCAATTGTGACCAAGCTTTAACTTCCTGACTCATGTCTTGAGTAATTGCTTCAATATATCTTCAGTGGCTAACAGTTTCTGCTAATGCACGCCTCTCTCTCTCTCACACACACACACACACACACACACACACACACACACACACACACACACACACACACACACACACACACACACACACACACACACACACACACGCGCGCGCGCGCACACACGCACACAGTGTCCTTGATGCCCATAGGAAGCCTGCCATGCTACAAATGAGCATAGGGGGTTGAATTGAAAACTGTCACTTTCCTACAGGTAGATTTCTTATTCTTATTTTTTCAACTGCACTGTTACAAGCACTGGGCTTGTAAGTAAGTATTTCACTGTAAGGGCAACACCTGTTGTATTCGGTGCATGTGACTAATACAATTTGATTTGATCTGAGATAGATCCCACTGGGATTTAATAAAGCCTACTCCATGTCTCTATTTACACAGAGAGAAACATTCAACATACAAAATGAGAAAAACAAGGTTCAGGGTAGATAGAGTCACACTAAAGTTCTAGTTCCGATTATCTCTGTTTGAGTATTACATGGATTTGTGGGTTGTCATGGAGTACAATAGCAAATTCTCCATCCTAACTCTTTGGGATGACAGTGACAGGAATTGTCCAGTGATTGTCCACTACAGGTCGTTTGTCAATGTCTGATCAGTGACAGAGAATGCCCCTGAACATTGATTCCATTGACACTGCTGACCAATATGAGCCCTAAAGACCGTCTTCTTTCTGGCTCTTCCTTCCAACTAATATGAAGGACATGTATACAGGTACATTTCACGGATTGTCTTGTCATCAAAGTCAGGGGAGCGAATATTCAAATCTCATTTTCAAGTTCAATCACACTCAATCCAATTTCATATCATACTGCATGGACCTCCCTAAGATCTTTCACAGCCTGGTAAATGAACTGACACTGTTTGGCAGCCTCCGCATGCAAACAAGTGTGTTCATGAGTCACGAGACAGCAAGCAGACAAATAGACTGTGTTTGGTGCCAATGTACTGTACCATCAGTACTGTCCATGACACTGATTCTACCATTGGATAGAAACTGACTGTACTATTCAACAGTGAACAGATTTACTGAAATATGCACTGAAATATGCTATGCAGTTATTTGGAATATGGATCCCCAGCTGACCATCTCCGTGCTGACCACTAGCCTTTATGGAGAACTGAGAAACCTTGTTCTATAAGTAGACAGTGCCTGTATTCAGCTGGAAATACCGTGCATGTGTCGGCATCCCATGATGAATCAAATTAAGTTGAATATCAAGGGTTAACAGAGATTCCTTTCTTGTGTCGCCTGAAAAGGAATAGTTTCATGCCTTCAATTTGTCTCTTGGCCCATCGCATATTCTTGCACTCAAACAAAATACTGTCAAAAAAAACAAACCCTGCTTCTGGCAAAGAACAAAAATCTAATTTGAAATGTAGAAATTGTATTAATCTCTAGGATTCCAAGAGAAAGGTGGCATACAGTGCCTTACCTTGGTTTGATGAAAATGTATGCGATAACATCCATTACCTCCCGGGGGAGTTTCTCCATTTCAATCTAACACACTCCTCTGAGGATTACAATGCATAAAGATGATGTGCAGAGTGATACTTCTTCTGAGACACAAAAGGGAATAACTCCTCTGAAATCCCAGCTATCCCCATTTTCTAAATGTGGGCTGAATAGAAATAAGGGTAGAAAGTATCACAGGCAGCCTCACCATTAACAAGTAAATATAGAGAGCAATTTTAGTACAGATGTAGGATCTTTATTCAAGACAGTTTGCTACAGCAGGAAAATAATTCGGAAACAACAGCAAATGTGATATTATTATATGGATTATAATTAATGGACATTTTGGACATTTTTGTAGGGGTTTATACATTTTTGTAAGGAAAAATCAAATTTCAAAGTGGAAATTATGAACTTCAGAAGCCTTTTTAAACCTTAAATACACTACAAGTTAGACATTTTCCTGTATTGCAGGAAAGTTCTCCTGCAACAGGGTGATCAAATGAAGATCCTACATCTGTACGCTCATCTGTTATGAACGAGCTCTGACTCTTCACTGTCATAATATAGACTGACCATAGGGGACAGACACGGGAGACTGTAAAACAACAGACATTACAGTAAAGTCGTCTGTAATGTAAAGTAATAATCCGTATTCAGAAAAAGCTGTGCAGTAGTGCGCTTGCTGCCAAATGCCCTGCATGTACACAAATGTATCAGGACAGATCATTTTCTAAAAGCTCTGTCCTCTCTTCCTCTAAAGAGGAAAAAACAGATACGATGATGTGTACAGTTGTGTCATCCAATATCTTTGGAGATTTAAGTCATTTATGAGGCCATAATGACCCATTTTCCATTTATAAAGCTTTTATCTTATTATTACTTTGTTTTATTACCAACATATGTTCCTATTTTTTCTTGCAAAACCTTTTCGATAGTTTAAAAAGAGGCCGTTTTTGACTGAGTAGATCCCTCCTGTTGTCCAAATTGTTCTGGTGGGGGGGACAGATATTGTTAAACTATTTTGCCTTGTAAGCCCATATAATCTGGGGAATTATTTGGGGTTAAAAATCACTCCATGCCACTCTTGAATGTCTAAAACTGGATAGAAAGTGCATAGAAATGATAATGGACCGATACGTTTTCAAATAACTGCACTTTTTCTGGTCACAAAATGCTTTTGATTAACATTTTATATGGAAAATAATCTGTGCGGCCCTCTGCTGAATTTTAAAATCCCAATGTGGCCCTCGAGACAAACTTATTGCCTACCCCTGTCATATCACGGATGATGTCCTACACATATCACGGATGATGTCCTACACATATCATGGATGATGTTTAACACGCCTAAGAAGACTCATATGAGCCCTCTTTATCATGACGGAGCAGGCTAAGTGATGACATGAGTAGGTGAGGTTGTCCCAGGGAAATCTACAGCAACCAGCCTGTATGTGAAGACATGGGAGGGGGAAAGAAGCCATAAGCACTGAAATACATTAACATACTATAATATATTAACATAATGATAAACAAATCACCTTCAAGATCACCAATAATGAAATGATCTATAAAGGGTGTCGTTCTGAGAAATATGGTATGAATCTCTTATTGTCTGTATTTCTCTGTTAATAGTTAAGAGACCTTGCAATCCAACAGACAGATAGGCAATAGCAGAAAGCTTCTGAGTTTTGCATTTGGGAAAAACTGAGATTGCATCCAAACATAAAGCGTGTTCACTGGTTTGGGGCACCGAGAGATGCATGGCATGATCCACTGCATGAGACTCCCTAAAAATAGCAGCTAATCTGTCATATTTCTGTTTTCAGTGTTTGAGGAATGAGGAGCTTGATAATGGGAGGATAAGGCAGAAGAGAGGAAGAGAGGGAGGAGGGTTTGATAAAGAAGAGACACTGCATCTGAAGATCATACCAGTTCAGTGTCTGAAGGGGTTAAGGTGTTGATGATAAGAGGTGTATTTGCTTGATCTAGAAGCAAACAGAATTCAACAAACTCAATTAGTCGCAATAAAAGGTAAGAAACATTCTCCAGCAGTTTTTAGTATCACAATAAAAGGGAGTTTGGCAAACTATTGCTCCAATATCCACGCTACACCGCAAATGTTGAATTAAGACTTGCTATGCAAAATCGCACCTACTCGACAACTAGCAACCAGCCCTTCGATGAGATCTCATTGGTGCATGAGGTCTCACTGTCAGATGACTTTCAACAGGATACTGCTGAGTGCAGGCATTTGACAGGTTTGTGCCACGTGCATACAGATCAGAAAATATACCCCCTTGTCCACAGAAATCTCAAAAAAGATAGTGAGGGGACACTTCAAACTTTAGTAAAGCTCTTTTTCTCCGACAGATGCGTGTCCTGTGGTCAGATCTGCATGCCTTTAGTGAAATGAAATGTGGAGAGAGGTATCAAAGAGATAGAGAAACATGGAGGGAGAGAGAGAGGAGGGGAGGGGTGAAAGAGGGGATTGAGAGATGAGAGGGAGAGATGAAAAAGAGAATGAGAGACAGAATAAGAAAAATATGATCAAGAGAGAGAGACAGAGACAGATTGTTTCAATATGGGTAAGCCAGAAAAGAGAGTAAGATGGTAGAGAAATGAAAAGAGAAATGAATAGAGTGCAACCGAGAGAAAAAAGGAGAGAGAGAGAGAGAGCATGCACGCATAATGTTCACATACACATACACTTGGGAGTAAAGAGTGACAGAGAGAGGCTGGCGATGCCACAGCACCACTCGGGCCTTGCTGGAAAGGAAAAGCAGAAATACCAACGGAGCCAAATCAGCCTTCTACACTAAAGTGACTAAATCACACCATCTTTCTCGATACATTCCCTGTGCGATTACAGGAAATGTTCAAGCCTAAAGGCACATGGCTAATACATAGAGAGGAGAAAGATCAGTATAACATTCAAAGATGGTAGCAGCTTCCATCTAGAAATAATGCTTGAATAATGCATGGGGACTAAATAAAACATGTCCAGGAGCCTTTACCTAAAAAACCAAAAGCTTTTACGTAACATGAACTACCTTGCTGAGTAATGAGAATTTCCACATATCGTGACATCCAAACTAATCCATAAAACACATTTCTGAACAATTTATATTCCACAGGAGGATAGTCTTGTTTAAAACAGAATGTTGCTTTCTCACTATACAGCGACTTTGACAAATGCAATCCCTGCCTTGAGCAGATATTAAAGCACGCAAATGTTTAGCTATTATCAAAAACAATGACTGGAAAACATGATCCATGGGTCTGTGCTTCAAAGGGAATATTTTTTAATTTCCCACCAAGAATAAAAGACAATACAAATGTTTATTGCTTTTCTCCTGCTGTGCTGCAGAGGACATGCATTATTCATTGATTCCACTATGGCATTGGCGTGGTCCAAATCATCCCCAAAACAAATTGCTTCATAATTACTTAGTATATCAATGTGTTGCCTGACATCACTCATTCCCTCCCAGATAAGATATGGCAGACCATGAAGACTCGAGGCTTAAAGCACATGGCGGCTCAAAGCTGCTGGCTGGGTTTCTGAAAATGACAGCAAGGCTCTTAACAGGCTAGACCACAACCACCACCATCACCACCACCTCTCTGTGTGTTTTACTTATGCTGTGACACTACAGGGTTTCTGTCGGGGGCCTGGACATTAATGTACGAAGCTTACAAATTATTTGAATTATATTATTTATGAAACATTTGTAAGAATGTATTAGGAGTGCAAAGAATTTTATCCCTGTACTTGCACTGAGCAGCCTATTTGTGTGTGCGCGAGCGTGGGTGCGTGCGCACACACGTGTGTGTGTGTGTGTGTGTCAGCACATTTAGTGAGTTCACTGACTTGGATGCAAGGCTGAGTGAGTCTTCCTGATCCAAGAGCAAGTCTTACTTAGTGGCCCAGGGTTTACCAAAACCCCATTCACCTGTACTTGATCTGACAGCGATCTCCAGCCGCAAGCCTCTGTAAAGTGGCCTATGATTCATATCCATCACCAACACACGGATATTGACAACCAGGGACTGAGCCGCCTGCCCAGTAACAGAACACAGCTATTAGCTTACCGCTAACAGCTCTCCGATTCCAGAAGAGTCTACGGTCTACGGTTTGATCAAGGTTTCAAGTTGCAACGTTTCAAGGTTTCAAGTTGCAATGTCACGTGCACAAGTACAGTGAAATGCCTTTCTTGCAAGTTCTAAACCCAACAATACCATATTTACAATGTGCAGGGATAATGGAGTGATAGGTAGATATATATATAGGGGCAAGGTGAATAGGCATCAGGATATATGATACAGAGTAATAGCAGCATAAATTAAGATTGTATGTGAGTGTGTGTGCATGTGTGTAGAGTCAGTATGTGTGCATGTTATGTGTGTGTTGGAGTGTCAGTGTGCGTGAGTGTGTAGAGTCCTGTGAGTTTGCATAGAAACAGTGCAAAAATAAAAACGGAATACAAGGGTCAACTCAGATAGTCTGTGTAGACATTTTGTTCGCTATTTAGAAGTATTATGGCTTGGGGATAGAAGCTGTTCAGGAGCCTGTTGTTGTCAGACTTGATGCACCAGTAACGCTTGCCGTGCAGAAGCAGAGAGAACAGTCTATGGCTTGGGTGGCTGGAGTCTAACGATTTTCTGGGCCTTCCTTTCACACCGCCTGATATAAAGGTCCTGGAAGGCAGGGAGCTCGGGCCCCAGTGATGTACTTGTCTGACCACACCACCCTCTGAACAGCCATGCCATCAAGGGCGGTGCTGTTGCCATACCAAGCAGTCAAGACGCTCTCAATGGTGCAGCTGTAGAACTTTTTCAACCTCCTGAAGGGGAAGAGGCGCTTAGGAACTTCCTAAAGGAACTATGATCTGCAGCACACCGTTACCAGGCCTCTCCATAGAGGCACCAGAGACAGACACCTCCAGATCTCTGGATAAGAGGGGGGGGAGGTGCTCCAGTTAAATGGTGCCGTCCGGGGACGTGTGGAGGCAGTTTGTTTACAGATCCTATTACTCTGACGCGGCAGGATCTAAATTAGCTGTCCCTTGGCGCGACGCTAATCGTCTCTGAGCTCTGGCTGTGAGGTTATGCCTCACCGCCAGCACCAACAGCAGGTGGGGCCCTCGGGGAGAAGGGAAGGGTGGGGGAGGGGTAGGGGGGGTGAGGGCGGGGTAAGCGGGAGAGGGTGGGGAGGGAAGAGGGCGAGGGTAACCAGAATGGTTAGCTGTACACCTTCACCCCAGTGAACGCCAGACACAACCCCATCTCCGGGTCTTTGATAATGTCATCATTATGTCATAATTTGATACTAATGTACACTACATGACCAAAATTATGTGGAGACCTGCTCGTCGAACATCTCTTTCCAAAGTCATGGGCATTAATATGGAGTTGGTCCCCTCTTCGCTGCTATAACAGCCTCCACTCTTCTGGGAAGGCTTTCCTCTAGATGTTTGGAACATTGCTGTGGGAACTTGCTTCCATTCAGCCACAAGAGCATTAGGGAGGCCTGGCTCGCAGTCGGTGTCCCAATTCATCCCAAAGGTGTTCGATGGGGTTGAGGTCAGGGCTCTGTGCAGGCCAGTCAAGTTATTCCACACCGATATTGACAAACCATTTGTGTATGGACCTCGCTTTGTGCACGGGGGCATTGTCATGCTGAAACAGAAAAGGGCCTACTCCAAGCTGTTGCCACAAAGCTGGAAGCACAGAATCATCTAGAATGTCATTGTATATTGTATGCTGAAGCGTTAAGATTTCACTTCACAGGAACTAAGGGGCCTGAACCATAAAAAACAGCCCCAGACCATTATTCCTCCTCCACCAAACTTTACAGTTGGCACTATGCATTCGGATAGGTAGCGTTCTACTGGCATCCTGATGAAGACAGCTTGTCTGTGGAAACGTTGGACATAAATATTTTTGCATCTGAGCTCTATCTGAGCTCCTAGTGTCCTTTTATTTTTTTAAGTTTTCCACTCCGCTAGCCAGCACCTCGCCTAAATAGGTGTGCGTTTCTTTTGTCTCTAGATCGTTCTACTGGCATCCGCCAAACACAGATTAGTTCGTCGGACTGCCAGATGAGTAATCACTCCAGAGAACACGTTTCCACTGCTCCAGAGTCCAATGGTGGCGAGCTTTACATGACTCCAGCCGACACTTGGCTTTGCGCATGGTGATATTAGGCTTGTGTGTGGCTTCTGGGCCATGGAAACCCATTTCATTAAGCTTCCAACGAACAGTTATTCTGCTGACGTTGCTTCCTGAGACAGTTTGGAAGTCAGTAGTGAATGTTGCACCCGAGGACAGACAATCTTTACGCATTACGCGCATCAGCACTCGATGGTCCCGTTCTGTGAGCTTGTGTGGCCTACCACTTCGCGGCTGAGCCGTTGATGCTCCTAGACGTTTCCACTTCACAATAACAGCACTTACAGTTGACCGGGGCAGCTCTAGCAGGGCAGAAATGTGACGAACTGACTTGTTGGAAAGGTGGCATCGTATGACGGTGCCATGTTGAAGGTCACTGGGCTCTTCAGTAAGGCCATTCTACTGCCAATATTTTCCTATGGAGATTGCATGGCGGTGTGCTCGATTTTAAACACCTGTCAGCAACGGGTGTGGCTGAAATGATCTAATCCACTAATTTGAAGGCGTGTCCACATACTTTTGTATATATAGTGTACATAATAAATAATCTAAAAGCCCAGCTATAGGCCTACTTGCTATCTGGTTTTCTAAACACCAAATACAAAGGTGGATTTTTAAGAAGCCACTGCTCATCTAATCATCAGAAGACAGATGTTTATTTCCGACAGTGCACATTATGTGTTGCCCACGGCAAGAATATCACCCCAATTGTGACACTTCATAACGAGTGGGGCCAGGGTCTTTGGGTTTGACCCGGGTGGGTACACACACTTAGGTGTTATGATTCATGAGAATCAGGACATTCTTTTGTTCTGCTCTGCCATCACTGGTATCTGCCTGTGCTAATTAGCACTGCCTAGTGGGTCTATGGCTTGCTAGCACTGCCTAGAGGGTCTATGGCTAGCTAGCACTGCCTAGAGGGTCTATGACTAATTAGCACTGCCTAGAGGGTCTATGGATAGCTAGCACTGCCTAGAGGGTCTATGGATAGCTAGCACTGCCTAGAGGGTCTATGACTAGCTAGTACTGCCTAGAGGGTCTATGACTAATTAGCACTGCCTAGAGGGTCTATGACTAATTAGCACTGCCTAGAGGGTCTATGACTAATTAGCACTGCCTAGAGGGTCTATGGATAGCTAGCACTGCCTAGAGGGTCTATGAGTAATTAGCACTGTCTAGAGGGTCTATGGCAAATTAGCACTGCCTAGAGGGTCTATGGCTAATTAGCACTGCCTAGAGGGTCTATGGATAGCTAGCACAGCCTAGAGGGTCTATGACTAATTAGCACTGCCTAGAGGGTCTATGACTAATTAGCACTGCCTAGAGGGTCTATGACTAATTAGCACAGCCTAGAGGGTCTATGGCAAATTAGCACTGCCTAGAGGGTCTATGACTAATTAGCACTGCCTAGAGGGTCTATGGCTAGCTAGCGATGCCCATTTATGGTTTCATGGGATATCAGACAATTTGAATTGTAAGTGGCATGCGTGGTATGCATTTCACATATTGTGACATGTGGTTGTTCTACCTACTTCAGCTGAATGCACTGATTGTAAGTCGCTCTGGATAAGAGCGTCTGCTTAATGAAGCAAATGTAAATGGACGCACTGTAAAGTCCCAGTAAGACATATACTCGAGAGAACAGAGATCTATGACCGACTGATCCGGGAGAACAAAGCACCATAGTGATTCCTTTAAACATACACCATACATCCTGTATAAATTCTCTCTCTGATCTTTGTATCTGATCTGTGTATCTGATCTTTGTATCTGATCTTTGTATCCACTAGTAGTAATCAAAAAGGAAGTTGTGAACTGTATTGTTGTCTATGTAGGTGTTGTTCTCTACTGTATGTAACCTCTTCCAGTAGGATCTGGCGCTGGGTTGGTTGAGTGGTATGTTCGTTTTGTTTAGTGTCTCCCAGGAGTCCGAGTCTATCTGTGATCTACAGTGTGTTGTGGGTTGGGTCAAGCGGTCTTGCTCTACATTTCTTCTCTCCAGAGTCTGGGTCAGAGTTGTGAGGAATGAGTAGCCAAGAACAGCCAAGTAGCACCTCTGCTAACAGTCTGCTAGACTACCAATGACACATCCGGAGATGGCAGCAAATATATTATACTGTACCACAAACCTATGGTGTGCTAAGGAATTTAGATACGGTATGGGTCTTTCAGCTACCAAGGAACGAATCGTAACATATCAGACTTATCGAACTACGATTTCTTACGAATGCCGCTATATTAACCTTTATCATACAGTTCCTCTGAAAACTATTGGTAGATTTGAAGCATCTGATTTCTACAGTTTATTTTCCGTCACCAAATCCTCCTGTGCGGAGATTTCCCCTGTTCTCTACCGATGTACTTATGTGCTTATACACACTGTATAACAGAGAGCATTTGCAACTTATTGCAGCCGTATTTCAATCTCAGACAGACAATGTGTTAAGCGGAGTGGCTGTCTGACACCTCCGACATCAATTTGGGGAATAGAGGACTCATCACCTCATTACTGCAACACTGCTTCACTTCGGCAGCAGTGCCCATTGTCCCAGCAGATTAGCACAATTAAATGTGGTTGAATTGAGTCCTAATAAAGATTTAATGGGTTCCTTGTACTAAGAACCTCCACATTATAATATATCCAAGCTGAAAGCTGATTACTCAAAAGTGCCTTTCAGCATTCAATAAGCAGCGTATTTTTCAATAACCAATGGCTATTACAATAATCCGACATTCAAATCACTGTAAGGATAATTAACTTGTGGTTGCTGTATGGCAAGCGGAATTACGTCATTTGGATATTGGCCTTTGTTAAACTGCAATGGGTTCGCTGGATAGCTAACTACTGTAGGCAGTTGGAATCCACAATCCACACCGCACTGCAAAAGCTTAAAGGCCCTAGTGTTTTTCTTTGACGGTCTCTGGTTTATCATATCCTTTCAGGAAAAAACGAATTATCAGTAGAAAAGCCAATGTGAAACGGAGCAGAGAGACTCTTTCCTGTTAGTGGATATGTATCATTAGCAGAGCTGTGTCTGATGATAAGATGTCTATCTCTGTTGAGGTATAGATGGCTTTATCAAATACTCACATGCCCAGAACCTAGGAGTCACCCCTAATTTATTTTATCGTTTCTCCATAATCCATTCATAACCATTGGTAATCCATAGAGCATGAACATGGCAGACAAACATATAAGGTATTGTGTGTATACAGTAGGCCTGGATCCCTGGTCGTTTGAAATCCACAATACTAAATCCTGTGCATGGTCAGCCATTGTTTATGATATGTTCATGCTAGAGTGCTGTCTGGCGTTTGATTCAGACTCATGATATGTTGAGCTTATGCAAACCGCACTGCAGCAGTACCCATAAGGTCATATTGTTGACTGTTTTGTTTCTCCTTGACAGCCATAACAATGTTTACTTGATAATGTAGCAAATATAACGCTTACTAAGCAAACATTAAATTCAATTCTGAAAATAAATGTAGCTACTGGATAAAACAGTAACAGACATCAGACATTAGTTAGGTTTAAGCACCAGGCAAAATAATATGCTACTGGTCAGTAGCCCAGAGTAAGGGGCCTACAGGTTTGGCAGGAGGAAACAATACCCAGTAGTCCAGATTATATTTGCCAGACTGCATCTCCAATAGTATGGGATGGGGGTGGATGGAGATTAGATAGATAGATAGATAGATAGATAGATAGATAGATAGATAGATAGATAGATAGATAGATAGATAGATAGATAGATAGATAGATAGATAGATAGATAGATAGAGGTCAGGGCTTTGTGATGACCACTCCAATACCTTAACTTTGTTGTCCTTAGTCCATTTTGCCACAACTTTGGAAGTATGTTTGGGGTCATTGTACATTTGGAAGACCCATTTGCGACCAAGCTTTATCTTCCTGACAGATGTCTTGAGATGTTGCTTCAATACATCCACATCATTTTCCTGCCTCATGATGCCATCTATTTTGTTAAGTGCACCAGTCCCTCCTGCAGCAAAGGCCCCCCACAACATGATGCTGCCACCCCCGTGCTTCAGGGTGGGGATGGTGTTCTTCAGCTTGCAAGCCTCCCCCTTTTTCCTCCAAACATAACGATGGTCATTATGGCCAAACAGTTCTATTTTTGTTTCATCAGACCAGAGGACATTTCTCCAAAAAGTACGATCTTTGTCCCCATGTGCAGTTGCAAACCGTAGTCCGGTTTTTTTATGGCGGTTTTGGAGCAGTGGATTCTTCCTTGCTGAGCGGCCTTTCAGGTTATGTCGATATAGGACTCGTTTTACTGTGGATATAGATACTTTTGTACCTATTTACTCCAGCATCTTCACAAGGTCCTTTGCTGTTGTTCTGGGATTGATTTGCACTTTTTGCACCAAAGTACGTTCATCTCTAGGAGACAGAACACGTCTCCTTCCTGAGCGGTATGACGGCTGCGTGGTCCCTTGATGTTTATACTTGCGTACTATTGTTTGTACAATAGGAAATTGCTCCCAAGGATGAACCAGACCTATGGAGGTCTACAATTTTGAGTGGTTGAAAAATTTGTTTTAATGACTCCAACCTAAGTGTATCTAAACTTCCGACTTCAACTGTATATAGATAGAGAGAGAGAGAGAGAGAGGGGGGTGCTAAAACATAGTACAGGAGACAGCAGATGGT
Source organism: Brachymystax lenok tsinlingensis (assembly GCA_030435695.1). Taxonomy (NCBI): domain Eukaryota; kingdom Metazoa; phylum Chordata; class Actinopteri; order Salmoniformes; family Salmonidae; genus Brachymystax; species Brachymystax lenok. The sequence continues at coordinate 10,361,417 of CM059794.1, read as the reverse complement.
GGGGATTATTCGGGACTAAAATACTCTGGGATCCACTGAGGGAGGCCAGAGACATAAATCGCAACAAGACTCCATCTGCTAGAAATACCCATAAAAGCAGGACGAACTTTTAAATCGACTAGCGTGCCTCCGCATCTATAGATATTCCTGTTCTTTTTTTTGTTGTTGTTTGCCTCACACCGTCCGTGCTGATTCATTACATAAATAAATTGTACAAATGTTGGGCATTAACGACAATAAATACTAGAAGTAATAATATGAAAACAACAGCCATGCCCAGGGGAACTAAAGAGCAGAGAGGGGAAGGGAATTCCCAACAGTGTCATTATGACTGTCCCTACAAATTGTTAGAGCCCTATTACTACTGTCCACACAAACACACTCTTCATTTACTGAGATTAGGACCAGCTCTATACTAAAGCCAATATCATCATGATCCACACTATGTAGTCAATTTGAATTAACTGATTATGGCTGTTTACACACTGAATATGTGCAGTCAAGTCCTTTATTATTGGCACCCTTGATAAACATGAGCAAAAAAGATTGCATAAAATAAACAATACAAACAATGAGATATATTGTATGCAAAACAAAAAGGGAAATTATATTATATTATAAGAATACAATTGCTCAGAGAAAGATATTTTGTTTAACAAGTAATAAAAACAAGTTTTAAAAAGATATGTCAAAATTATTGGCACCTGTTTTCAATACTCTAGCACCTTCCCCTTGCGAGGATAACAACACTGAGCCTTTTTCTAAAATGTTTTATGAGATTGGAGAACACGTTGGGAGGGATCTAAGACCATTCCTCCATACAGAATCTTTCCAGATCCTTGATATCATTTCTGCTCTTATGGACTGCCCTCTTCAATTCAAACCACAGGTTTTCAATGGGGTTCATGTCCAAAAACAGATGGCCATTGCAAAATGTAGATTTTGTGGTCAATTAACCATTTCTTTGTGGATTTTTATTAGTGCTTGGGTTATTGTCTTGTTTGGAAGAGATCCACTTATGACCAAGTGTCAGGTTTCTGGGTAAAATGTCCTAATACTAGGTCAAGTTTGTGATGCCGTTTACCTTAACAATGGCCCCAGGACCATATTTCGTTTTGCTTCTTATTAAACAAATTATCTTTCTCTGAGCATTTGTATTAGTATAAAATAATATAATTTCCCAAGAATGTTGAGCATACAATATAGCTCAGTACTTATATTATTTATTTATAAAGTATTTTTTGCTGATCTTTGTTTTTAGTGTCAATAATTATAGACCTGGCTATATTACATTTAGTGCTTTACCAGTACATAGGGGAAGAATGTGACTAATTTCTAATCAAATTAATGAGTTACCATTCCTAAAAAAAAAGGGTTTAACTCAAACAGTGCCCCTGACAGTACTAGTGTCACACCTGAACATCCAAGCGACTTTCTCATCTTGGCAGGCATTCCAATGCATCTCCACCACTTCACCCAACTCTTAGTGGATGGATTCTGCACAATCAATGATCATCATGGTATTTATTCAAGAATAATCTAAAACTGTGTTGAAAAGGTACCTGTTCCTGTGTGCAGATCAAATCTTGAACCTGAGAAAAGATAACAAGAAAATAATGTAATAAGTATTGAAGCAAACCCAAGCATGCATGTAAAAGAGCTCAGGCCTTTACATTGTAAAGATAAAGTAATGCAAATATGTATTTCAAGAACATGAACAGATGTTGGTTTTCAAAAGGCAATGCAACCCCATCTGCAGTGAATTCTTGGTGGGGCACCTTGTCAAGTGTAATTGTTCTTGTTATATTGAGCTCATGCAGTCAAGGGGGTTGGATTTTAAAGCCCTGTAAAAAGAAAGGAACACTAATTGATGGAAAACTCAATGCACCCTGCTCTATTTGTTGCCGTCAGAATACATAGATTTATTTTTCATATGCTGTTTGACATGGGATACTTAATTAAAAACGTCTCCCGGTACAGTAGGTAATGTAATTACAGTTCATAGATCTGCCCCCATCACCCCCATTATCCCCAGAGCTCACATTGCAAATGGGGAAAAAGCACCACTGAGTGAATCGTATGCCAAACAGATCAAAATTACTCGATGGCACCACTGACTGGTTTTCCACAATGTGCCAATACAATGACCAGTGCCGTCACCATTACGATTGGCTGCAGTTGACCACATTGTGAGGCATAAGTCAGGCGTCATGATACAGGGAAATCTATCTACCCCATAGCTTGTATATACAAAGTGCATGATAACAAATATTTATTACATACATTGCATTTTGATAAGTGTTTAATAATGTATGCTATGGGAATTAGAACATTCATATTTAATACGCATCGCAGAGGAATGCAAGCTAATGCAATACCACCTATGTTGCCAATGGAGGATATTTTCTTCAACCCCATTTTTTCTCGTTCCCCTTTATCCCATCTTCCCTAAATGAACATTTCCCTAATCTAGAGATACATTATAACAAACAGCATATTACTTGTAGTTACAGTAACTGCTGAAGAGAGAGATAAAGCTCTCCTGTGGTTTATCAAGCTTTGCATGCTGCTTGATAGATCTGGTTAATAACCGTCTCTTCTCCTATGATACACTAGAATGTTTCTAACTAGAGACTGCAATATGGTGGCGTCTTCACCGCTCTCTCCACTGGTGTTAAATGGACCTCTCTAAGTGCCCTCCCACATGCAGCGCCCATAGATCCAGCGGCCCAGGAGAACACACAGCGTCTACATTGGTTGGCTCTAACCCAGGCAGCCTGGATAAAGTGAAGGGAATCATGTGAAACACTGGCAATCCTGAACCCTGCTCTGGGGGACAGTATACAGAACCTTTGATTCTCTGCCGAGCTGAAACGCACAGTCCTAGAGTGGAATCCTTAGTAACTGGAATAAGCCCCATCATCCCAATAACAGCACTAGAGCTCATTAGGCATTACATCTAAACACTGCATGTATTAAATCCCTAAGAGCACCATTGTGGGTTTTTAAGAGAACTGTTCCATTCTCAGCAATTGTATTGTGTAACGGAGGGCGCATCATACAAACGACTTCCCCATCACCCTTTTCCACATTGACAGCCAAAGAAATCGGCATCAATGTAAATAATACACTGCATTTGAGATAATGTTGTTGTTTTCCAATGCTCCCCGCTCACTTCAAATGCCATTACACAACCAATGTGAAATGAAATATAGTCAACCATTGGATAAAGATTGGAGAATCATATTCTGGACATGGGCATATTCATGTGATCAATTGACGCCTGTCAGAAATTCCCCATTTGATGTAAATGAGCATTTTGAAACCCCCATGGCTCCAGGAGTGGAACATTCACCTAAAGCACAGCAGACTCCTTCAATAATCTTCCTAGATTTTCTGCAACGAGACGTAAAGCTGATGTTTTGCCTCACTGCTCCTATACTGAGAACATTCACAGGCTATCACCATTGCTTTTAATAGTACCTGCTGTATCGGTAAAGTGCTCTCATTTCAGAGACGAAGGGGCAATCATTTCATCATCTGTCATGCTGGGCCAGAGTGCTCTGACTGAAATAGGCTATCTTCAAGAGCATTGGCTGCTGGGGAAAGAGGGAATCTCGATAGATTACTGGATGCAAATCGAGCAAATAGCTACGCTGTCTTCTACCATGAATGATAACGGCAATGAAACATAAGAAATCACTGTCGTTTTCAATGGATATTTAGAGATGTGATTGTATGACTCACAGAATTAGATCACAAATTCTGATTTAACGTTCAATAATTATTTTTGTGTAAATCTCCTTCCAGCATTTACATCATCAGACCTGTTCTATTTCAGTTGTGTCAGTCTTATGCTTAATGTGAATGTACCGTAGAATGTCTAATAGGGCTTTTTTCTGGTGGTCAAAATGACATTGAAGAACAGGGTTGCAAACATGAACATTTGAAAACAGTTGACAATCACAGGCTGAAACACAAGCCCTTCTAAATAGAAACCGAACAAGGCAATGTTCCTTGGAGTTCCCATTTGAATTTAATTCCGACCTTTGAATTTCAAGCCATTACCCAGGCAAACAATTTTCCACTAACAGCCAAGCACCTTAAAGAGAATGTCAGTTACCATGGAGACAGCTGCTAGAACCCTGGCTCTAACTTCCTCGCCACATTACAAGTACGAAGCACTGAGATAAATTAAGAAATGTCAAAACTGATGATATTGTTTGTTTTCATTTTGAGCATCTGTTTTCATGTTTAACAACTATGTAATTAGTAGCACAAGTATCTGTTTGCAAATTATCCCTTGCTGGTTGTTAGGTTCACAGAGGTACTCAAGGTAAAGTTTTAAAAGGAGATTAAAACATATGACTCAAGACAATGTAAACAAATGACAGCACAGAAAGACATCATTTGAGAGGTAGAGAGCTGTTATGGAAATTTTGTGCTCAATGTTCACAAACTGAACTTCAATTAAAGGGAGTGCTCCTAATCTCAGTTTGTTACCTCTATAAAAGACACCTGTCGACAGAAGCAATCAGTCAATCAGATTCCAAACTCTCCACCATGGCAAAGACCAAAGAGCTCTCCAAGGATGTCAGGGACAAGATTGTAGACCTACACAAGGCTGGAATGGGCTACAAGACCATCGCCAAGCAGCTTGGTGAGAAGGTGACAACAGTTGGTGCGATTATTTGCAAATGGAAGAAACACAAAAGAACTGTCAATCTCCCTCGGCCTGGGGCTCCATGCAAGATCTCACCTCGTGGAGTTGCAATGATCATGAGAACGGTGAGGAATCAGCCCAGAACTACAGGGGAGGATCTTGTCAATGATCTCAAGGCAGCTGGGACCATAGTCACCAAGAAAACAATTGGTAACACACTACGCCATGAAGGACTGAAATCCTGCAGCGCCCGCAAGGTCCCCCTGCTCAAGAAAGCACATATACATGCCCGTCTGAAGTTTGCCAATGAACATCTGAATGATTCAGAGGACAACTGGGTGAAAGTGTTGTGGGCAGATGAGACCAAATTGGAGCTCTTTGGCATCAACTCAACTCGCCGTGTTTGGAGGAGGAGGAATGCTGCTTATGACCCCAAGGAAACTATCCCCACCGTCAAACATGGAGGTGGAAACATTATACTTTGGGGGTGTTTTTCTGCTAAGGGGACAGGACAACTTCACCGCATCAAAGGGACGATGGACAGGGCCATGTACCGTCAAATCTTGGGTGAGAACCTCCTTCCCTCAGCCAGGGCATTGAAAATGGGTCGTGGATGGGTATTCCAGCATGACAATGACCCAAAACACATGGCCATGGCAACAAAGGAGTGTTTCAAGAAGAAGCACATTAAGGTCCTGGAGTGGCCTAGCCAGTCTCCAGACCTTAATCCCATAGAAAATCTGTGGAGGGAGCTGAAGGTTCGAGTTGCCAAACATCAGCCTCGAAACGTTAATGACTTGGAGAAGATCTGCAAAGAGGAGTGGGGCAAAATCCCTCCTGAGATGTGTGCTAACCTGGTGGCCAACTACAAGAAACGTCTGACCTCTGTGATTGCCAACAAAGGTTTTGCCACCAAGTACTAAGTCATGTTTTGCAGAGGGGTCAAATACTTATTTCCCTCATTAAAATGCAATTCCATTTATAACATCTTTCACATGCGTTTTTCTGGATTTTTTTGTTGTTATTCTGTCTCTCACTGTTCAAATAAACCTACCATTAAAATTATAGACTGATCATTTCTTTGTCAGTGGGCAAACGTACAAAATCAGCAGGGGATCAAATACTTTTTTTCCCTCACTGTAGCTACCCAGACTATTTGCATTCTCCCTCCCCCCCTCTTACACCGCTGCTACTCTCTGTTGTTATCATCTATGCATAGTCACTTTAATAACTCTACCCACATGTACATATTACCTCAACTAACCGGTGCCCCTGCACATTGACTCTGTACTGGTACCCCCCCTGTATATAGTCTCGCTATTGTTATTTTACTGCTGCTCTTTAATTACTTGTTACTTTTATTTCTTATTCTTTTCCATATTTTTTTAACTGCATTGTTGGTTAGAGCCTGTAAGTAAGCATTTCACTGTAAGGCCTACACCTGTTGTATTCGGCGCACGTGACTAATACAATTTGATTTTAAAATTTGATTTGACTTGATCATCAGCAACAAGGACTCTAAAAGGAAAAGGATGTCAAAAGGGCAATGATGAGAACACGGGATACAAGTCATCTGCCAAGACTGGTGATGAGGAGTCCACAATACCAGTCAGACTGACTGATTACATTTGCCTTAATCAGAGGTTAACATTAATTACAGGATGAGATCAGAACATGAGGGAGACTTGGACTTTAAAGCCCTTGGCTGTACACACACACCACACAGACACAGGAGATGAAGCTTAAAGAGGGAACCCACAGGGTGGTGTATGCTGCATGATTATGCACAGTGCCTACTGGCTCTCCTAGGTCTTTGGGTTTCAGCACAATCTCCACCCTATATCTCTTCTGTGCTAGATCTGCAGTTAATATAAAATGATTCTACACAATTTTCAATTATACATGAAGCCCACTCACTTGCTCCCTAAGTGTACGGAACCCACCATTTTTCTGCCGCATTAAAGCTACAAGATATTTTGAAGTAAATCTGCCTGGTATCATGAACATAACCGAACATATCAGAACGTAACCAGGTACTTTGAAGAAATACTTAGGCCTACTCTGTATGCCTTGCATGCAAGATAGACGGTCTTCACCACTTTCTAACCTGACTATACCATGGTAGACAGACGTGTAACATTTCAATCTGCTACAAAGCCTCATGTATAGAACAGTGTTATAGAGGCTGGGAATGCACACAGTACACAGGGGGCCTCTTTGCTGTTTGTCTTATGTATAGGAGAACTAGTCACTGTCGGCACGATCAGGGCCAGCTCTAGCCTTTTGGGGGCCCGAAGCGGGTAAAAAATGTAGTTGCCCCTCTCTTGATGGTGGAGAGAAACATTTTAGTTTTAAAGTTAATTTCCTGCAATTCTACACATTTTACCATGGGGCTTAGAGAACATTTTGCAGTTTTAAAGCAAGTTTTCTGCAGTTCTACATATTATGCCATGGGGCGGATAATTATTTTTGCAATTTTATAACACATTTTAAGCAATTCTACTCATTTTGCCATGGGGCCGAGATACATTTTTTCTGTTTTAAAGCTAATGTATTATATCCATTTTGGCACTGGGTGGTGAAAATTGTTTTGCAGTTTTAAAGCACATTTTCTGCAATTTTCTACACATTTTGCCATGTCTTATCTGATGTTAATGATATCTGAGTGAGAGTGACTAACAAAATCAATGGGGGTCCTGGAGGTCAGGGCCCCTGGGCACGTGCCCTGCGCGCCTGGTCGGTATACAGCCATTATTACTATTATTAAGTTTAGATAACTGGCTAGACAAACTTACCGATCTAAAAATTGTTAGCTGACATGACTAATTGAGTGACTGTCAGTGACTGACATAACAAGAGAAAAACTGCTGATGCACAACCAAATTTCTAACTTACATTTAGCACATTCTACTATCAACAGTAAATTGAAACCCCGACTGAGTTCCTAAAAAAAGACAGTGTTCGCTTTGGGCCGGGGGAACCTTATTCCTGGAGCTGGCCCTGGGAAGGTTCAGTTAATAAGGCTAAAGTTAAGGTTGAGTAGTGTTTTAGCACTTACACCATCATTTTGGCAGAGAAACACCACCGAGCCAGGTTAAAAGGATAGTTCCCTTCAGGAAAGTCGAAAAAGCTGAAACTTCAAAACAGCAAACCATCCCTTTAATATTGTGCACCAGATCTACAGGTTGGACTAATGGAGGAGACGGGATACAGCAGCAGCTTACAAACGTGTGGTAAAAAGTTCCAAGCAGCCAAGAAACCAACCAACCACACTGGGTCCAGGCTTCACCCAGGCTCTGTCCAGTGGAACAGGGGGCCTCTTGTTCCTGTGCCATGGTGGCAGGAAACGTGATGTATTCAGATGATAATGAGCCATGCAGCAGGACAATCAAAACCCCCAGTGTCCTGGCACCAGCTAGCCCTCTCTCAAAGACCCATCGCCAAGGAGACCAGTTGGAACGGGACCCTGACAGTGCCAAGGGACAGCGAGGGTATTAAGGATTTCACAAAGCTCTGAACGAACTGAGTCTTTCTGCAAAGAAAAACACACAGCTACCCTTGGTATATTTCGTACTGTAAAGGGCTGTATTGGAATGATGTTTTGAATATCATCTGTGGCATGTGTGATTTTCTCCAAACACGTCATGGCAGTTAGTTTCTATTTTTATACGCACAGTCCACCTGAGTCCTCGGTACTGTAGGCAGGGTGTAAGACAATGAAGCCTTTTCATATTTTACCAGTGCTCCCCAGGCCCAAAAAATAATCAAGCATTTGGATTGGAACCCTCTGCCCAAAATTACAGCGGCGGCTGACAGCATGCAAACGAGTGGTAATGGTCTAAGAGCAGAGGATTTAAGACATGGTGGTATGCTCCAGATGTTTACTTAGAGTTGTTTTTCCAATACCATGGCAGTCCTGGGTTCAAATACTATTTTAAATAATTCAAATACGTTTAGTTTTCAACCCAGGTCTGTTACCACAAAGGAAGAAAGTAGAGTGGGTAGAGGAAGCTCAAGCAAAGTGTTGTAGTTCCTTCCTTTGTAATCCTGCTGCACTGTGCCAGTACACTGACTGACTGACTCTCCTCAAGGAGGCAGAGAGGCAGTACAGCCCTTACCATGCTGTGCAGTCTTGTGTGAAATGTTCTTCGCTGGGTGACTCAACCATGTATGCATTTCTAAAGGATTCACTTTGACCTCTCTATCTACAATCAACTGGTCTCTCCTGAGGAGTGTCTGTCAGACAACAAAAGGGAAGTATGCAGTTTATTCCTGAGCTAAAACCAACTCCCCTTTAACAGGTTATTAACTATGACTATAGCACAGTATCACACGAGCTCATCTATCACACGAGCTCACAGTATCACACGAGCTCATCTACCAATGTGTAATGCATTTTTCATCCTACTGTTAAACAAGGATTCATTAAAATTGCAGTAATTTTGCCATGCATAGCCATATAATCAGTTATAGCTGGGTTGAATGAGCGTTTACCCTTTTATATAGGCGCCATTTTTAACAATTGAAAATAGCATCTCTTGTGGCTGTGGGAGTAAAATGACGGTTGGCTCAATGGGGCTCTCTGCCGTTTTCAACTAAACTCAATTTTCTATTATGTTTCCTCTAATAGCGAAGCCATCGCTTTCTGCACCCACCACCCACCACTCTCCTAAAGCTTTAGTCACAGCTAAAAGTCAATAGGCAATTGCAATAGGACCGCTGAAGCAAACTTCCCATGTATTGAAAACCCTGCTCAGAACAACCTCAGACCCAACAATGTTTTTTTTTTACATCAGGAGAGTGTAATGAAATACCCATGTTATTTTTAAAGGGAAAATGACAGCCTTGTACGCACATGGGAGGTTGATTGATCCCTTGTTATTCACTCACTGATTATGGGCCACGAACATGAACAGGCCTTCCTCTCTAGGTCCTAAATGAGGATGTTGGTTGTGTTGCAATAATCTGTCCTTTCTTGTGCACTTAAAGGGACCTTTCAAAATTGTTCAACTTCATACTCACCATCTCCAGCACTACCCCAACATCAACATATGTGAAAATGGCGCGTTTCTATGTTTTGTGGTAAAAAAAATAGAGGAAGATAAGTTTCCAATGACATCATCAACCAATTAGTAGACAATTAGTAGGCAATTCCAACTCATAATTGGTTAACGTCACACGATGCACACCGATGATGTCATTGGAAACAGTTATCTTCCTCTATCTATTTTACTACAAAACATAAAAATGTTCACATTGGGGTGGTGCTGGAGATAATGAATATGAAGTAGAATAATTGTTAAATTCCATTTGTAGATTTGAAAGGAAATGACAGGTATATGAAAACTCATTCCAACACCAATCCAATGCTTTTAAGTTTGTGGGCAGTAGTGAATGAGTGCACACTTTAGGAAGGAGAGATTACTGGGACACACCCGTTCTCTTTTAAAAAGGAGCGGGGACATCTCAGTTGTGATGCATGATGGGATACACACACTCCCTCCGATATCTATCAACAGAGGAATTACTCTCCGTGTTGACATTGAAAGATGGGACAACATTGTAATTGCATGGTTATTGTTGGTTTGGGATAATTACAGTTGTGATAACACGCAGGGATAGTCTTAATTGCGCATGGCTAATTACCCAAATTGACTAGAATGATGTTAATTGCATTGTTCACACTGTGTATTGCATATTGGACAACTGAAAAATAACCACAGGGGACCTAAACAGACAGCACGCAGGACCAGGGATTCAAACCAAAGACCTTTTCAACTCTAGTCATTTGCTCATTCCCATGGCCATAACATTGTGATGTGTTTTTGCTCGGGATCCACAGAAGAGGAGTGAAGTATGGCTCAGAGGGAGGAGAGGGAAGAGGGGAGGAGCAGGAGGTGTGACGATAGAGGGAGGAAAAAGAGAAATGATGGTGGTGGGCTGAGGGCAGAGCAGACCGAGGGATGATGAGAGGCCGGAGAGAAAAGACGAGAGATGGAGGGAAAGAGGAGAACAAGTAGGGAGGTAGAGAGAGGTGATAATTTGTTCACGTGAGGTAGGGCCAAAGAGGCTTGCTGTCCACTGAGTCTTGTGAATACATAAACCCAAAGCTATCTATAATCTATAAAATCACTGCATGGGGAACTGAGGGTTGTAATCTGCCGAAAAGCCTGTCTTAGCAAACGATTTGGGGCAAATAAACAGAGGAGCACTTTAATATTTTACACATTGTCTTGCGTCCATGTGTTACTTGCACACGGCGGCTGTTCCATTACGCCCCACGTTAGCTTAAAGCTCCTCAAATAGCCTGAAGCTAAATCCTTTCTGCTGTGGGATAACACACACTAATAGGTAACACACCACTGGACCACGGATTTGCGACACAACTAATATTACGGCTGATAGACACACTACATGACCAAAAGTATGTGGACACCTCATACCAAACTCATGGGCGTTAATATGGAGTTTGTCCCCCATTTTCTGCAATAACAGCCTACACTCTTCTGGGAAGGCTTTCCACTAGATGTTGGAACATTGCTGCGGGGACTTGCTTCCATTCAGCCACAAGAGCATTAGTGAGGTCGGGCACTGATGTTGGGCGATTAGGCCTGGCTCGCAGTCGGTGTTACAATTCATGTCAAAGGTGTTTGATGAGGTTGAGGTCAGGGCTCTGTGCAGGCCAGTCAAATTCTTCCACATCGATCTCGACAAACTATTTCTGTATGGATCTCGCCTTGTGCACAGGGGCATTGTCATGCTGAAACAGGAAAGGTCCTTTCCCAAACTGTTGCCACAAAGTTGGAAGCACAGAATTGTCTAGAATGTCATTTTATGCTGTAGCGTTAAGATTTTCCTTCACTGGAACTAAGCAGCCTAGCCAGAACCATGAAAAACAGCCCAAGAACATTATTCCTCCTCCACCAAACTTTACAGTTGGCACTATACATTGGGGCAGGTAGCGTTTCCACTGCTCCAGATTCCAATGGCGGCGAGCTTTACACCACTCCAGCCGACGCTTGGCATTGCGCATTGTTATCTTAGGCATGTGTGCGGCTGCTCGGCCATGGAAACCCATTTCATGAAGCTCCCAATGAACAGTTCTTGTGCTGCCGTTGCTTCCTGAGGCAGTTTGGAACTCGGTAATGAGTGTTGCAACCGAGGACAGATTATTCTTTACGCACTACGTGCTTCAGCACTCTGCGGTCCTGTTCTGTGAGCTTTTGTGGCCTACCACTTCACAATAACAGCACTTACAGTTGACCGGGGCAGCTATAGCAGGGCAGACATTTGACGAACAAGCATCACGTATCAGACCTGACGTGCTCATTCCTACTCTAGTAATGTTGCTCAGCCTTGGAAAGCCATGTTGGCTCGTGTTTAAGTGGGTGAGGAAAGGGAACTTGTGAAAACTTTGTGCAGACAACACACCATTAGGGATCAATTCAGACACTCAGCACACATTAACCTGGCTGTCCTCTGGTGGAGAAGTAAAATATCATGTAATAAACTACATCATGCTAAATATACCGTCGCTAGTCGCTGTCTATCACTTAGTTACAACCTAATTCATGTTAGTTTGAATTTCAAGAACTAGACTGAACCTGTGCTGTATACACATTCTGAGATCTTTTGAAGATATATTCTTTAGTTCTAGGTTTAGAAACATACATCTTCTTAGGTGGAAGCCTGCGAATCGTTGGCTTTATGAAGCACTACACCAAAGCTACACCATTTGTTTTGACAAATGCATTGATTTGCAAGGCTTAACATAAGATATGGGGCTACGCAGAGAGAGAGAGAGGCATAACACCCAGTCAGGTTATGAATTACCTATAGCTGTGAAAAGCTGGTGGCATGTTTAATGCAGTAGAGTGTCTCTATATTCTGCTGCTTCTCTGAAGATCTCTCTGGATGATTCCTTTACAGATTTCTTTCAAACTAAGCATCAGAAAATCACAGCAACATTTAAAAAAATACTGCGGTTATGTTTAATCTAATCTAATACGAATTTGAATAGTATAAATATCTATGAATTGTGTTTAATGTCAGAGGAACATCATGAAATTGCAATAGAACGACCGGTTCCAGAGGTTGAAAAGTGATGTTTATCTTGACAAGCAAGGCCTTTGTAGTGCAGTGGCACTTGACTGACGTTGACCTACAGTGTCCCCTGAGTTGGGTTTTCTGGGGTAAAAAGAAAACATACACTAGCCGCTGGCTGCGTCACATACAGCCAAACAGCCATCAGTGAGAGCACACCACCTCCCTTAACATTTAAAAGCTTCTAACATTGAAATGCCAATAAAAATAAAAACCTTTTCAAAGCATTTTAAATTTTTCACACCTCACGCTGGCACACTGAATATATTAAAGTGAAAGTATATTTCCCAGGCACATGAAAGCTATTGACGGAGGTCCCTAACCTCGAGGGATGAAACGCGGAAGTCACCATTTACAGAGCGCCAGACGACACGCTGGGTGCAACTATGTGCAATTTTTCTCAATCGCATTCAGAAGAATTTGAATTATCCTCCATGTATTGAGAATGGCAATTATCTGGTCAAGACACTTTCAAGGTCTTCCTGTTTTCACTCGAGCCGTGTAACATTGAGTGGTTTCATCACAGACATAATAGTCTTCAACCACATAAAATCACTCTCGGAATTGGAAGCCATTACTATGGTCAGGGGCATAACCTCCAATCGTCAGCTCTACCAGGTTCAAAAGGTCATGCCTCTATTCCCTCTAGTCTATAGGGTCATGATGATTTGGATTTCATGGTAGCCATGTGTATTAGAATAAACTGTTTGAGTTTGAATAAATCCTTGTACCTGAGAAAAAGCTCACATGCAGACATTATGCATTTAGAAAGTGATGCTGGTTGGTGGCAGGTATATGAGGTGGATTATTGCAGCTATGTGGTCATACCAGGGCAGGAGAGCATTAAACCTCTGGGATCACTCACTGCCATGCCAAGGGAATTAGAGCACACTACACACTACACACTACTCAACCTTTTGACCCATTGATTCCCCTGACCCCCTCGGTTTCTAAACAAACAATCCTTGCTAATGCCCTGATACATAACAATCCTCTATCAGACACTGTTGGAGGATTATGATAGGCTAATGCACAAGGAGTCAAGGTGTCTTATGGGCATTGTAGGTTTAAATGTTATGAACAAGAATTGCACCTGGGAAGTTTCATGATAGCCTTCAAATGCTTTCCATGCAAGCTTTACATTTCACGTTTGTGTTAAAATGATGAACGCTCTGATCCAGAGAAATCCATTTATTTAGTCATCTTGCTTTTGTATCCAATGAGAAATTAACAGTTTGATGACTGTATCAAACTCAGCTAGTAGCTGAAAAACACAATTCTGTATATTTTTTCACTTTTTCTCTCCCATGAATACCTAAAATAGCTATCTTCATAAAGCATGGTATAAGACTGTCTCTGTACTACAGATAGATAGACACGGGACATTTCTCGAACACTCCCCCCTGCAATGCCATCAAATTTCAAGCCACTGAAGCTGAAAATCTAAACGGCAAGTTGAGAGCATTCTCTGGACGCTACTACAGGACGACAACATCCGCCTAAAAGACGTATAACCCCTGGGAGCAACGCACGGGGACAGGGAATCCACATTAATAGACAGGTTAGTGTGTGAACACACATGCCGTCTCGGGCAAGGGTTCGAATCCACTCCCTTTCTGACACAAACTCTCTCTTATCTATCTCTAGCCAATAGAAGTGTGTGTATTCTTAATCTCAGCTCGATTTGATGACATTAATGAGATCTACATTTTGGTTATTTAGCAGACGCTCTCATCCAGAAAGACTTACAGGAGCAATTAGATTTAAGTGCTTTGCTCAAGGGCACATCGACAGAATTTTCACCTTGTCAGCTTGGGGATTCAAACCAGCGACCTTTCGGTTACTTGCCCAATGCTCTTAACAGCTAGGCTACCAAACCCGCGAATCCCAAACAGCCATGACCACACATTGGGCCGAGGTGATTGGGCATGAACTCGGCCCAACCGCCGCAAGCTTCTCTTTTGGGTACTGTTAGTAAAGTCCTAAGCAGGCAACTGTCTGCCAGTGCTTTCTCTCTCTCTCAAATATCTCCATCATTAATTCATACATTTCCCCAGAACCAGCTATCACAGCATTCTTTTGAAGGCTCGTCCTCCTAGCTCGTCTCTGTCGCTCATGCACATGAACTTTTCAAGCAGTCCCAAAGGTCTTTTAAATTTTTGAGAAGCTATTTTTAGCTTTAAAATAATTGAGGTGGAAACTTCCATCTGTCCTACACACATTCCAGCTGCTCCTTTTTAGTGGGGAAAAAACGAACACAAATTATTTGAGCACATATTTAATGTAGAAAGCGTACTTGATTATTGAAATCGTATATTCCATATAATTTAGAAGGGAGACTCATCGTGAAGGATCACAGATGATTACAGAGACAGTTTGTTTTGCATCACTGAGCACTGCTTTCCCAGCTCTCTCCCCTGAGTGCTTCTCTTTTCAGGGATACCCCTGCCGTGTAAGTTGTATTTCTCTGTTCAGTTCTGTTCTATTTGTTTACCTTGATTTGGCAGGTAAGTTGATTGAACGTATTCTAAATTCCCACAACGACTTGGGTAAGAGTCGCAGTGTAGAGGAAACTGGCCATGGCAGCTTCGGGAATTCAGCCAAGACACCCGGTTAACACCCCTACTTTTGCTTGGGTTATGGTATTGCAGAAAGCCTGTTGATATCTGGAGGGTTAAAACTTACAGTACCTGCAGAGAAACTATTTTTGCCAAGAAATCTGAGTTAAATTGATGCAAATAAAGATGTTGTATGTTTCGCCTCGGCCGACTCCTCATCTTCCCAACACAGCATTTAACTCATGGGGTGCGGAGAACTTCAAACGAGAAGTCACTACATTGGGGCACTGGTGGAAGCAGGCAATTTAAAAGGCATTATATTCAACAACAACTAGTTAAAGTTCAGGGACACAACTTCAGATACATTTAATTTGCAGAATTGATCAGCATGCCGGATTGTCTCTCCAGCCATCTGGTGAAATCTTTAGAGCCGGCCACGGAGAGACACACTGTGGGTATTGCCCTGGGCATCATTTAACGAGCAGAGCCAATCCGCCATTTATTCTGTCCTTTTAAAAGTCCCTTGAACCAGCTCTGGAAAAGTATTTTTTAAATCAAACTTTTTCTGCATCACTTTATGCTCTGCATGTATCTGAATGTCTGTACTTGGTCTGAAGGCTTGGCTTGAAGACAGGCTTTTCCCCAACTAAGGCTGACAGTTTCAAGGGACCTTCAGTGAACTTGACAGCGTAACTATGTCCGGCGTCACTTGTGTGGAGAGAGTTCCCTTGTGACACGGTTTCTTCCAGACACAGGGGAGTTCTAGCAAAAACTAATGGCCACAGTCAGCTAAAGAGAGACCACAGCACAGCACAGGGAGACAACCCACTGGACACAGACGTCAATTCAATGTCTATTCCACATTGGTTTAACATACTTTCATTGAGATGACATGGAAACACCATTGATTCAACCAATTTGTGCCCAGTGTACATTGACGCTGAAGTAACACGGGCCAATAGAGTGCACTGTATCTCTCCTCTTCACCCTAACACTCTACCCCAACAAACCAGTAGTACCATATCAACAGACCTAGCTTCACCATACTAGAGATGTAACTCAGGAAGTTCATAATGAGTTGATCGGATCAATTCACATCAATGAGTGACGATTCCTGAGATGCATACTGCACCCAGGGGAGGTCAATATCAATATACAGCAGAAACAACAAGAAATCAGAGAAGAAATCTATTGCCAGTTTACAGTATTTATAGAGACAAACACCTAGATAGATAGAGAACATATTTCAAAAGTAAATCGACAATTTATGTTCAGTAATGCGTCTTCTTTGGATGCATTGTACAGTATGAACCACTTGCAGTCATCTCTTTGGAGTGCAAGGGAGAACAGCTGCGCCTCATCCTTTGAACTCTGGCATTTTCCACTGGATCACAGAGCAGATAAAGTGAGACACTGATTACACGAGTAGACTTAGAAGGGATGGGTAGAAAGATGCTCTGTCTCATTCCACTATTGAATAAGGAGGACAGCAGACATCACACACAACATATGCCAAAGTATAGTAGTTATGTTCAATAACAAGCACTCAATTAGATCAAACAAGAATTCACAGTGACACTTCTCTGAGATACACAAACATGTGAGACAGAATCCTGAGGGTGCAGGTTCATGTTGGGAATATATTCCACAAACATTGGCCATTTCAATTTGTTCTGGACATACTGTTGTAATATAAAGATTACTTAAATATTAATCATTAGCTTTGTATATTATTGTCGTCTACCCCCACCTAGTTCCCATCTATATTCTGAAAACTTCTTATGAGGTTGTACTTGAACAGCTACAACGACAAGGCGGCCAAGGTGCGTCGTCACAGGGAATCGAGTACTCTTCCTAATCGCGCGGATTATGGGTTGCACCCCTTTGCCGTCTGGATGGACCTTCGTTTCTATCTCAGACCAACACTGAATGTTCCACTACATGTTTCAGTCCGTATCCATGGCATTGACTATAAAAGAGAATACTGATTTGGGCTCCCTGTCCGATGTTCCAAAAACGCCCATCGTGTGCGTATGAAAGCAATCAAAAGTGATTTTCATGCAATATGGGAAAACATATTTAAACAAAGTAATTCGAAATCATTGCTTTAGATTGTGCTGGAATGGAGGGGGTTTACAGAGAGATTCAAATATTAAGGGAAGGATCAAGCATGGCATGCGCTCTTGGCGAGGTTGCTACCATGGCACAACTGTAATTCCAAATTCGCCTATATAACAATCATAGATTACACAAATGCAATATTGTATCCCAAACATTTCCTCATGATCACATTGATATAATAAAACATATCATTTAAAAAAATGGTTGGGTAGGCCAATCTTATTTGTTAAAAATAATAAATTATGGTCAATTATTTTTTCCATCATATTTTTTCTTCTTCATGGTGTTACGATGGGAGGGACAGTTTAATGTCACACAAGTAGCTAGGCCTACAAACTTTTTAAAGTAATAAATGTCTTACCTTCCATGCAAAATAAAACCAGCCAAGCAATCCATAGGTCCGAATTATGGAATTTAATCATGGTTTGTAAGTACTTGGCAAGTCGTTTTGTGTGGCTTCTTGATTGAATAAATCGTTATTTCACAGTTTATTTGATGGAAAGTAACGGTCTTTCGAAACAACGTACATGAATACAGTCCCAGTGGTTTACGCGATAATCAGATGCGTTTTATGTAGGAAAACAAAATGTTACATTTTCTAAAAGTAGAAAGAGCAACAAAAGGTTGCATCTCATCATAGTCTAACACCACACTAAACCGTTGCTTCTTCTTGGACGTCCTTTCTTTTCGTTTCAGTGTAGTTTTTTGTTGTTGGTCGCACACTCGCACTATGTTGTCAGCTGACAGCACTTGGTATTTTCCATTTAATCAATTACGCACGTTCTGAAAATTGTCGGCAGTCTTGCTGTAGTAGATACAAATTCACAGAAGACATGAAACATGATCATTTCTTAGAGGGTAGTTGTTTCTTCTTGTACAAGGCAGGCCCATGGTTCTCAATGCTAGACATGCACTCCTTTTCTGTACAGCATTCTATTTGGAACCTTGATCGAGAACTCGCCCGTGCTGTTGCCAGGAGACCAGTGACGCCAGTCTAGACTAGAGGTAGTAATGCCCCCCTCTGGTGACAAAAAAAAGCCACTGTATGTGCTTGGTAGGCAACTGCTTCCCGCAGTGCACGGTTGAAGCCAGCTCCAATGCATACGGATGTACTGCATTATGCATGCAATGCACGTGCTGAATAAAATCTGATATCAAGTAGATAAAGTCTATGGACTTGCCAAGTTACCATTTATCTGGTTGATTGAACGTTTTGGTTGATTGAATGTTAAGATGTGCTTTCATGCACATCTTAATTCTGCAAAGTGACAAGCTTTTTAGAAAATACATGCCCAATTCAATTTCAAAAAAGTTGTTTTCTTCATGCCTGTAACAGCAAACCAACACAGTTTAGTTTTTCAATCTGACAGTTTTCTGTCACCACCGCCCATATTAGAAAGCCAGCAACACACAACAGCAGCTCTCAAAAGGGAGGCAACTGTCAATGTGTTCTCTTGAACAAAATGTGATCTTACCACAGCTCAGCACAAAATACTCCCTGTTTCACTAAAAACACTGCAGGCATAAAGCCTAAGCACTTCTGGGCCAAATCTAGATTAAAAAAAAAAAAAAGGTTTTTTTATATCTGTCAAGGTTTTGTAGACAAACATTTGCTGAAAACTTTTTCCCTTATTCAACTTTTCTGACTGTTGAGTAATTAAAAATGTATGAGAGGAGAAGAGAAGGCGTGACAAGGGCCAGCGCTTCAACCAGCTCTTCCGTACTGCCTGGGGTTGTTGGCAGGGTTTCCAAAGAATATGTCTGTCACTCCTGACTTGGGCAACGTAAGGAGTAGCTATTTGTACCCGAGGCCATTCAGATTGTTTTATTTCTAACATACTGCCGCCATTTTATAGAACCCTGGCATATGTTATCAGATATTATGAATACTGGATCTTAAAACACCCCTGGTCACTACCTTCTGATTTGAGAAAGCAGTAACACTCAAGTTATTCTTAAATACAAGTGTGACAATGTATACAGTAGCCTATACACCGTACATACAGTGGGGCAAAAAAGTATTTAGTCAGCCACCAATTGTGCAAGTTCTCCAACTTAAAAAGATGAGAGAGGCCTGTAATTTTCATCATAGGTACACTTCAACTATGACAGACGAAATGAGAAAAAGAAATCCAGAAAATCACATTGTAGGATTTTTAATTTATTTATTTGCAAATTATGGTGGAAAATAAGTATTTGGTAAATAACAAAAGTTTATCTCAATACTTTGTTATATACCCTTTGTTGGCAATGACAGAGGTCAAACGTTTTCTGTACGTCTTCACAAGGTTTTCACACACTGTTGCTGGTATTTTGGCCCATTCCTCCATGCAGATCTCCTCTAGAGCAGTGATGTTTTGGGGCAACACGGACTTTCAACTCCCTCCAAAGATTTTCTATGGGGTTGAGATCTGGAAACTGGCTAGGCCACTCCAGGACCTTGAAATGCTTCTTACGAAGCCACTCCTTCGTTGCCCGGGCGGTGTGTTTGGGATCATTGTCATGCTGAAAGACCCAGCCACGTTTCATCTTCAATGCCCTTGCTGATGGAAGGAGGTTTTCACTCAAAATTTCACGATACATGGCCCCATTCATTCTTTCCTTTACACGGATCAGTCGTCCTGGTCCCTTTGCAGAAAAACAGCCCCAAAGCATGATGTTTCCACCCCCATGCTTCACAGTAGGTATGGTGTTCTTTGGATGCAACTCAGCATTCTTTGTCCTCCAAACACGACGAGTTGAGTTTTTACCAAAAGTTCTATTTTGGTTTCATCTGACCATATGACATTCTCCCAATCCTCATCTGGATCATCCAAATGCTCTCTAGCAAACTTCAGACGGGCCTGAACATGTATTGGCTTAAGCAGGGGGACACGTCTGGCACTGCAGGATTTGAGTCCCTGGCGGCGTAGTGTGTTACTGATGGTAGGCTTTGTTACTTTGGTCCCAGCTCTCTGCAGGTCATTCACTAGGTCCCCGTGTGGTTCTGGGATTTTTGCTCACCGTTCTTGTGATCATTTTGACCCCACGGGGTGAGATCTTGCGTGGAGCCCCAGATCGAGGAAGATTATCAGGGGTCTTGTATGTCTTCCATTTCCTAATAATTGCTCCCACAGTTGATTTCTTCAAACCAAGCTGCTTACCAATTGCAGATTCAGTCTTCCCAACCTGGTGCAGGTCTACAATTTTGTTTCTGGTGTCCTTTGACAGCTCTTTGGTCTTGGCCATAGTGGAGTTTGGAGTGTGACTGTTTGAGGTTGTGGACAGGTGTCTTTTATACTGATAACAAGTTCAAACAGGTGCCATTAATACAGGTAACGAGTGGAGGACAGAGGAGCCTCTTAAAGAAGAAGTTACAGGTCTGTGAGAGCCAGAAATCTTGCTTGTTTGTATGTGACCAAATACTTATTTTCCACCATAATTTGCAAATAAATTCATTAAAAATCCTACAATGTGATTTTCTGGATTTTTTTCCCTCCTTTTATCTGTCATAGTTAAAGTGTACCTGTGATGAAAATTACAGGCCTCTCATCTTTTTAAGTGAGAGAACTTGCACAATTGGTGGCTGACTAAATACTTTTTTTCCCCCCACTGTATGAGCATACCATTTTTTTTGTTTTTACTAGAAGATAAAGTCATGTTCAGTTCAGAAACCATGAAAGTATAAATGAAAAGTGACCCTACAGTTCTGCTGACAAGTTCACTAGAAAGATATACAGCCTATCTGTTCATCTCACCTCCAATGCATCCCAACAGGGATACAGCCAAGTGCGATAGAAGAGTTACCATACAGCAATGGCAGCATCAAAAGACACAGATTTATTATTGATACATTTTGCAATCGCTCCATTTTTCTTTTTCCGCCCGGTATAAAAGATTAAGAATGTGAACAAGATATGTACGTTAAATGTTTTAATTCTTCTTTCCTGACAACCCCTGTTAGAGTTCACGTCCACTTTAATATTGATGCCATGTTAAGGAAACACTGCCTGGCTTTGCTGTGTCATGAATTTTGTACACCCCAGTCTCATCTTGTGCAGCTTTGCTTTTCCTAGTTAGTTTTTGAAGAATGAATTTACTCCTAGCCAGTGCACCTGCTCACTAGGTCAATTCAGGTTAGACAAGGAATGTACTCCTATCTTCACACTGCACAGTTGGAGTACAATATGTTCGTACTGAACATGCACTGTACCTATGTCCCGCTCTGAACACTATCCCCTGTTGAGAAAACCTTTGGGATATGCTCCCTTATGCTTTCTATTTCAAACTAAGAACATTTAGTTTGCCCATAAATTGTGCTAAAATAAATAAAAGAATGCAATTCAATCTTTTGAACTGGACAATTTATCAAAAAACTATTAAACAAATATTCAAATGAAAAACACCTCCCCCTTCTGGTGGACATTGGCCTTTTCACTAGGGAGGAAAGATGTCTGAAAGAAAAAGTCTGACATTCACCATATATCCTGGTTGTTGTGTTATTTAATGTTCTGTTGTAAAAAACACTACTTCACAGTCTGGCACATCAAAACCTGATCAGGAACAACAAGGAAACGGTACACAGTAAATATCATGCATCACCACTGCAGTAGAAAACATTGAGATCAGGGTTAACTGGCAGTAGCACCTCCTCACAGCACCAGAATCAGTGATGCTTCTTCTTGCCTTCATCCTAAAATGACAAAAGACATACATTTAATAAAAGATAAGCCATAAAACCCTAGCAATTATGACAATATCAAGGTGCCAGTATGAACCATTCCATGTAATGATACTAACACTTGTTTGGGGTGAAATATGCAGTCTGGCCCTGATGTGACTGTAGGGCAGGTAACACCTTTTTATTGCTCTCCTATCGGATCTGTTTTCACAGACACACCTAGTAACTCAGAGCCCTCATGGCCATTTGCATAAAAACTAAGCCATGACCGAGGTTGTAAAAAGGTCTGATGAGTCTTACTGTCTTGCCCATATACCTATCAACAACAGATAGCTATGCAGCAGGAATACAGACGGCAAAAGGAGATAACTGTTTCTAAAGTGATGTTTTACTAGCTGATAAAGTGCATGGAACCGCATTTGATAGTAAAAGTTCTGAGTCTCAAGTGTTGTAAATGACAACAGCAACCACGCGTACATAACTAGGGCATTTAGGCTGATGAAACTGCCACAGCTGGTACGACCTGCTCAGCCTCTATGGCCTTACCCATGTTGCTAGTAAGGAACCCTTGAACTAATGGAGTGGTTGTCAACACCGCTTGTTGGACCACATTCTATAGCAGTCACACATGAACATTCTTTGGAACAATAATAAAATATTAAAAATGTAAAAATTAAAACACTGAACCAATCAAGGCTAATGTACACTACCTCATCGCTGCTGGACGAGGAAGAAGAAGAGGACCCATGGCCATCATCTTTGTCCTTATGCTCTTTGGGCTTCTTGTCTTTCTTCTTCTTATGACCTTTGTCCTTCTTGTCACCATGTTTCTTGTCCTTATGTTCCTTAGACTTGTCTTTGTCCTCCTTATGGTCCTTTGATTTGTCTTTGTCCTTGCGGTCCTTTGATTTGTCTTTGTCCTTGGATGCACACTGAACGTTGGTAGACAGTCAGGGTACTTTGTATGCAGTGTGTTATCAGCATTAATTGCACACAAATTGCCATTGATGGCTGAAATACAGTTGACGCACATATCAAGCAACTGGTTTAGGTAATGGTAACAGTACCTTGTCCTTATCCCCATCTTTGTCCTTCTTCTTCCCCCATCCAAAGAGGGCGTTCTGTTCCTGGCCAGAGGCATCATCCTTTTTCACCTGATCATCTTTACCTACAGCTGTGGGAAATAAGAGACATGACATGTAGGCTTACAGTGATCTTTACATGAACAATCCCAGCCTAATAAACTGACCAAAACCATTTCATTACATTATAGGTTATCATCCTCAATAGCAATAAGTAGACTGTGCCTTTTCTCCATTTCTCCCCTATGCTTTCTTCAACTGAAAGGACATAAGACCTACTCTACCAGTCCATGTTAGATTGCTAATATTTATGTCCTTTTGATGCACATTTGCCTTCTGCTATTAATAATATTAAATATATTGTCTTAACTAAGGCAGTCTTTGGAATAAATCAATTCAATGCTTGACAGGTGTGAAATGCACATTCAACCAGCTCAAATAATAGGAAAATATCTGGCTTGCATCAGACCAATAACCATCAAATCAACAGAGAAATGGATACACTGTAGTTACGACAATGTTTTAGAGTAGAAGGAGTTGAATGCAATTATGATTCATGAAATCAAGAATTACCTGAAGCCAAATCGAAATCCATGTTGTCTTGGGAGCACACAATAGTAGTGACAACCTGCAGGAAGAACTTTGCCCTTCAAACGGAAAAACTCACCTACCTGTTGACCCCACCCCGCAACCACGTGACCAAAACACGCTCGTGTTGTTCAGAAGGCACAAAACGGCACAAGGGATATTAAATAGGGCGGGACCTTCTGATTTTGTCCAATAAGAATGTTAAAGTTTCTTCTCCATTTTTTACTGTTTTGAAAGTGCCCCTGATTGGGCCAGTGTGGAATATACCTAGTGGAGTCTTTGTCCTTTAGATTGACGATTCAAACGAAATTATTCCGCTGCTGTGTCGTTCGCTACATAGGCTACTTAGTCTGAGACTGCCATCAGTGAGGGGGTCGCTTATCTGACCCGGGTTACACCGGGTGAAAAGTGATTGCATTCGTTTTGGAACGTGGCTGCCTCGCGGGCATGAACCAGTGCCCGGCTCATGCCGACAGCAAAGACCGCACAAAAGTGACGTAGTCAAGCACGTGTAGTAATGAGTAGGATTCTGTGTTTATTTGCCTACCCAAGGAAAACTATTAAAAAAAAAAATCTAACTTGTATTTTATGGAAAAGAGATGTTGTATGTTTCTGGACGATGGACCATGCTGCCATATGATGACCGAGTGGCGCAGATTTCGCCCAATGACGTGACGTCAGTGGGCCTAGGTAGGGTAGTGTTTGGCATTCAGAAGAATAAAAAAATTGCCCACCCTGAAGATGTCTATATTGGTCTGCTAAAACAGGACTAGTAAATAGTAAATATCCGGTGCACTACTTTTGTGAAAACATTTAAACTAAATGTATTTGAGTGTTTACCAGCATTTGTAACTTGAGTCTGATAATTATCTGTACAAAACAGTTAATCTGATAATACTTGTGGAATATAAAAATACTTGCTTGATATGTTTTCCAGTTTCTTGAAATACTTCGCGCAAACGCAACTTATGTCTATGTGTAAACTGAAATGGTCTATTTACTACTTTTACATTTTAGTAGATGTTCTTATCCAGAGCAACTTACAGTAGTGAGTGCATACATTTTACATACTGGTCCCACATGGGAATCAAACCCACAACCCGTTGCATGCTGTACCAACTGAGCCAAATCATTACAAACCACTTGATGTCTCAATGTACTCAATTTGGGCAGCAGGCAGCCTAGTGGTTAGAGCGTTGGACTAGTAACCGAAAGGTTGCAAGATCAAGCTGACTAGGTAAAAATCTGTTGTTCTGTCCCTGAACTGTTCCTAGGCTGTCATTGAAAGTAAGAATTTGTTCTTAACTGACTTGCCTAGTTAAATAAAGGTAATATAACAATTACTGTATTGTGCATTGTTTTTCTTCATGGTGATGGAAAGTTTACAGGGACCAGACCTAGATGACCACCCTATGTACAATACAGTAATGCACATTTATCCAGTGTCCTATGTGAATTTAAGTAAGTATCTCTTTCTGAGGACCTGAGCCCTAGGACCATGCCTCAGGACTACCTGGCCTGTTGACTCCTTGCTGTCCCCAGTCCACCTGGTCGTGCTGCTGCTCCAGTTTCAACTGTTCTGCCTGTGGCTATGGAACCCTGTCACATGCATCAAATACAATTGGTGTATACTTTACCGTGAAATGCTTACTTACTAACCCTTTGGCAACAGGGCAGAGTTAAAAAGTGTGAGAAAAAATAAACAATTTGCTAAATTAAAAAAAGGAAAATAGTAACACAATAAAATAACAATAACGAGGCTGTTTACAAGGAGCACCAGTACTGAGTCAATGTGCAGGGGTACGAGTTAGTTGAGGTAATATTTACAGGTAGGGGTAAAAAGGACTAGGCAATCTGGATAGATAATAAACAGAGTAGCAGCAGCGCATGTGTCTATGTGTGAGTGTATGTGTCACGTCAGTCAAGTTAAACCAGTCAAGATGCTCTTAATGGTGCAGCTGTAAAACCTTTTGAGGAAGTAAGTTGTAGCGAACCTGGGTGGGGTAGTTAATAGATGTAACATCTGCTTCCAACTCACACCCTCAAACGCCTAGATCCCCTGAACGCAGCTCACGCTCCAGATCCCAATCACCTGTTCACACACCTGTATGTCATTATCACACACTATTTAGTTCAGTTCTTTGCACCCCATCACTGTGAGGTATTGTTTGTTTTGTGTCACTTCTTTTGGTGCGCTGATTTTCCCTGTGATTTACTCCTCCGGTGTATGACAGTTTTTGCCTGCCTCACTAATGACTCTTTTTGCCTATTCCCTGCCTTTACTTTAGCCTATTGAGTTTCCTGTTACCTACCTATTGCCTGATCTCCCAGACTACGTTACTAGCCTTTTCCCTGTCTGTACTGTTGCCCTTTTGGACCCCAGTGTATGACCTTCTGTCTGCCCCTGGACCCAGCTACCTGCCTCCTCCTGCGCCCTGCGCTTGAAACCAGCTCTCTGTCTCCCCTCGTGTTCATTACAATAGACCAATAAGAAAGAGTTTCAAACCTCTGCCAATAACAGCTGATGTTCAGTTTTCCCCCTCCCCACTCAGACCACCTCCCAGAAAGTCATAGCAAATTCTTGCTAGGAGAAATTGCTCTTTGCTAAAAATATATTTTTGTTTATTTTTGACCATTCTAATTGAAGAGAATCACAGTAAGGTACTTCATTGTTACCAAGAAATGATTTGATATTGAGATAAAAATGGCTGCACTGGACCTTAATAAATGAACAGGGTTGGTTAAAAAACGATTTGACCAGAGGGGTATACAATGAAGCAAGCTAGATCTACTCAGGGTTTTCTAAAGCTAGCCAGCTTCAGTTAGCTTCACATTCCAGATCAGACTTTATCCATACTACGATGGTGGATATTGCTCGTCCGCCTGCCGCTATCTCTAGCAGGCTTGTAACTGCGCGTTCATGTCGCATGTGGCTAGTCGAATACTGAAATGTCAATCCATGTGCTACATTTTCATTTGCGGCGAAATCAAAATGAAAGAAAAGTTATCTTGTAAATTCAGCAGGTTATGTTGTGAAATAGGCTTGTTGAAGTGTCATCTTTATTTTATTACTTATCGTTAATGCCGCCTTTGGTGTCCATATCAATGCACAGCACCTTTTTTTCCCCACTCTTAAAAAGTAAAATAATTGTATTGTCATACAAAAGTTTATAATGCATTTGTATAATGCATTTGTCATTACTAAATGTGTAACTTTTTAACACACGAAAACCAATTTGATTCATATTTAAGCAGTTGTCTTCCTCAAATGAAGTGGATGATGATATTATATAATATTTACGAGAGGGAGAGAATCTGATTTAATAGGTCCTCAACTCAAGATAATTGTAGTTAGCCCTGAGTTAGCCTGCGCCAAAGCAGATTTACCAAATTTATCTGGCTTAAAGGTGAGCCGCTTTCATGGTATCAGTTATCCCAATTTGAACTCATAGAGTTGACCAAAGTTACTTCACTAACTCCTCAAACTACATTCATAGTATAGTGCATATGATCACATAGCCTGCATGAACACTGCTGGAAATTCCTGAATGTGTACACACACAGACACATACACATCAATTATTTTCAAACTTCTCACTTTACTTTAGATAAACAAATTGCATGTCACTCACGTGTGAGGTTTCCAAAGAGCCAAAAGTGTATTAATTGCAAAAGTTGACCCGCTTCAGTTGGAAAAGAGATTCACAAAAATGTACCTATTGAAATTATTTATTTATTTCTGACAGAATTACTTTTGATCATTTTTCAGCCTGATTGTAATGAGCATGAATCATCTTGGCCTATCTTTTCCAATCTCCATGTTAATTAAGGCTGATAAGGCTTAGGACCCCTGAGCAGATCACTGGATTTGAGCAGTGTGGTTCTGCTGCTGGCTGGTCCTCTCCCGGTCATTGGGTCACGGTCGGCGGGCCAGGGGTTCCGCATCAGGGCCTCCATGGGACTGAGTGGCGGGCGGGAAGGGCTGCTCTCCCTGGGACTGAGAGAGTGCAAGGGGCTATAAAGGGACTCATAGCGAGTGTTGGGTCTGGGGTCTGCAGACGGCCCCCAAGACTCCAAATTCAGGGTTGGTTTCGGGCGAATAGCTGATCCCTCGTCAGATGGTTTACTATCCATGCACCCTCCTCCCATCACCAAGCCACCTACATATCTCCCCTCCTTTTTCAGCTCTCCACACTTTTCATTCTCAGGTCCATCCTAAAAGGGAATAAATGGGATATTATTAGAATGGAACTGATGTTTAAATGAAACTATTCTCGCAGACACGTACCTATGAGTGGCTTTTACTTCAAAACTGTCCTACATACCTGCTTTAGAGCTGAGACATTGAGGAGATTATTGGACTACCCCAGGAAAACCTTGAGGGTTTGGCTTTCTCTTTGCATACAATTCCAATTTTCACTACATTGTACCTACCTCTTTCTTGTTGTCATCTTTCTTCGTTTTTTTCTTAGATTCTCCCTCAACATCGGAACAGGAGTCCTGTGACCAAAAAAAATACCAATGTAAATTCAAGGAGAATGTGTTAATAAGCTATTTTGGTATCACATGTTTGTATATATAGCAAAAGTCTACCAGGAATTTGTCTCCCTTATTTGTATCTTCTTCTTGTCTTTCTCACTTCCGGGGGAAAGACAGTGTTCCAATCAGTATCGTATGCATCTCCAATTAACATTTACCTTCTTGTCTTTCTTCTTGTTTTTCTCATCATCATCACTTCCAGAACCCTACAGGGAAACAGAGGACGTGGTCCATCACATTCCAGTGTTCACCTCACTGTTGTGCATCTCCAAATAACATTTACCTTTATGGTGACTTACCTTTTCTTTCTTCTTGTTCTTCTCCTTCTTCTTTTTTTTCTTATCATCATCACTTCCAGATGAGGAGTCATCCTAGACACACATAAATACAGTATTGGGCTCATAACTCATAGAGGGGCTCATAAATCACTTCCAAATACATTTACCTACTTACCTTTTTCTTCTTCTTGTCTTTCTTCTTCTTATCCTTCTTCTTGTCCTTCTTCTTCTTCTTCTTCTTCTTCTTCTTCTTCTTCTTCTTCTTCTTCTTCTTCTTCTTCTTTTTCTTCTCATCCTCGCTGTCAGATGAGTCCTGGACACAAAAAAAGAAATATTCTGGTCATCCAGGTGGGTGTCATTAGATATCTCACATTAACAGTTATTTCAATTATTATTTAGTTTTACAGCCAATAAAAAACCTACCTTCTTATCCTTCCTTTTCTTCTTGCCCTTCTTTTTCTTTTTCTTGTCTTCCTCGCTGTCAGAGTCCTGGACACAAATAGAAGTATGCTGGTCATTCAGATATGATTAGATATCTCAAATGAACTGTTCTTTAAAACATGGACCCTCCCCAATACAGGACAATTGAAAACACACCTTATCTTCTTCTTCTTCTTCTTCTTCTTCTTCTTCTTGTCCTTCTTCTTTTTCTTGTCTTCCTCGCTGTCAGAATCGTCCTGGACACACAATCAAAGTTTAATTTGATATCTCCCATATCTTTCAAAATTGAAAAGACCCTCCCCCAAGACAAATAGAACAATGTACCTTCTTCTTCTTCTTCTTCTTCTTCTTCTTCTTATCGTCTTCGCTGTCTGATGAGCAGGAATCCTGCCGAAGAAAAATGAAGAGAGTGGAATTCATTCACTTACCAGTGGGCATCTAACCATAACCCTGCACACTGGGTTTCTCAAAATAACATCTGTATGCATCGGCACTCACCTTTTTCTTTGTCTTCGTCTTCTTCTTCTTTTTCTTCTTGATTTTTTTCTTCTTCTTCTTCTTGTCTTTCTCGCTATCTGAATCATCAGAGCTGGAATCCTGAAAGAGACAAAAACTTTAATCAGACATCTATCCTGTATTTTCCAAAGAAGAAGACGCTTTGTAACATGTCTGCCTTTGCTGCCATGCTGTAATGCTGAGGGGATAGAGCCAAAGGGATGCAATAGCCAATGGAGTAACTGCAATATGGACATACACCATTTCATTGCTAAATTGCTGCACCTACCTTTTTGTTGTTCTTCTTTTTCTTCTTCATCTTCTTTTTCTTCTTTTTCTTTTTGTCATCATCGCTGTCAGAGGAGGAGGAGCTGTCAGAGGATGAAGAACTAGAATCCTGAGGGACAACAACCAAAAAAAGGTCACTATGAAATACTTAACAAATTTCTAGGGTCTGTCATTGGGCTATAGATGGCCATAGTTTTAGTATGGTTTTACACAGTTTTATTGTGATACAGAAATTACCAGAGTCAACAGTGAATCAACAAAAACAATATGCTTCTTTTGTGTTAAATCATACAAAACATAGTTTTTTCACCTTTTTCTTCTTCTTTTTATTTTCCTCCTCGCTATCAGAAGAGGATGAGGAGGAAGAGGAGGATGAAGAAGAGGAGGAGGAAGATGAAGAACTGGAATCCTGTGGCAAAAACATGGTCCAATATGTCAGTCATATGGGGATAGTGTGGAGCATTGCACCATCCAACAATACCATAGAATACAATGTGGCTGTTAGTTTGGAACCACAAACCTCAGCTTTCTTCTTCTTCATCATCATCTTCTTCTTTTTCTTCTTTTTGTCATCCTCGCTGTCCGAAGAGGAAGAGCTTTCCGAGGAGGAAGATGATGAAGAGGATGATGAACAGCCAGAGTCCTTCAATTGAAAAAACACTCAGTAGGGTATTGCATCTGTATTAAATAATTCATTACATGAGCTCAATACATTACACTTTTGGAGAGGAGCTCAAGTCCTAGGGCAGAATAACACAGCTCAACTTAATACTTGTGGGAAAGGTTGTCTGTACTGTAGCACAGGGAGCCAATGGGAACTGAGATGAGTACCTTCTTCTTTTTCTTCAACTTCTTCTTCTCTTTCTCCTTGCCTCCTTCTCTCTCGGCATCACTCAGATTTCCAGCTTCCATTCCTTCTGGAAAATCTCTACCACCTTTGGTCACGGGAAAGAAGACTATCATCCTTAAGATTTCCCCTTCCTAATCTCCATATCTCTTCCGAGACAATTCTTTTTTGATTTACTTACAAATCCATTCAGCTGATGCACCACCCTCCTTTGCTTTGTCTTTCTTGCACTGTGATTGGGGAGAGGGTATTACGACAGAGAAAGTCATTCAGTGGACACAGAGAGAGTTTAAATTCAAAGTGAGGAGTGTCCGTTTGTAGATATGTTTGTGTTTTACTTTGTCATCGCCATCACTCTCAGACGCAGAGCCCTGAGAAAGCGTGAGAGGTTGAATTCCGTTGTAACTTTAACCCGTTCATCTCTGACGCCCTCTGCTGACACTTTCTAAGCAACACATTTTGTAAACTACCTTCATTAGATACATTTTGACTTCAAAACTATAAGTCTTACAAACACACGCTTAGTGCTGTTAGAAGGTAATAACCGTGGGATTCTGATACACCATGAGATTCTATACATTAACAATGTGACTATTGCAGAGCCAGAGAAACAGCAGGCAAGGAAAAGCTACAAAAAATATACACTGAGTGTACGAAACATTAGGAACACCGGCTCTTTCCACAAAGTGGGTACCACTTAAGCTCAGCGGACGCGGTACCGGGTCTAAAACAGCCGCTCAGAGTTTAACAGTTGATATAGATAAAGAAATGCATGTAAAATAAGCTAATCATGCTTATTATGACCACTTCTGCTTCAGTACATGATGTGTTTCAAGGCTAAAACTCTCGAAAAATCATGTTGTCAAACACCTCAATGACCTCACCTTGTCCTTTCTCTTGTCTTTCTTCTTCTCATCTTTCTTTTTTTTCCCTTTGCCCGATTTCTGTCCCAGCCTACCCTCCAGTCCGGCACCCTCCTCACCTGCAGAGAAACATTGTTTCGGTCATCATTTCTTGTTGTCCACTGTGGACATGTTTAATGACCTTAGATGAAATGAACATGAAGATGTGACGTGACGTTGTGTTTACAATGGCCATGTTTCCAAAGAAAGCATCCAGAATGAGAATAGCTTTGCACGTAGAACATGTTGTGAAAGCACATGTTGTGACATTTTATAAGAAGAAATGACATACCAGCTGCTGAAACGCCAGTAGCACAGCTGTACTCATCCTTTCCCTGTCCGTCTGCCTCTTCTCCCTGCTCCCAAACACAACATATGTAACTACAGTATGTTCTTGCAGGGTTTTCTGGGCAAGCGCATGCAGGTAGGCCTCCCCAAAAGCTAATGCATTGAGGAAAATAACTGTTCTTGCTGGTGTGTATGATTTGGTAATAGTGCTGGCCTGCTGTTTAAGAGTGCTGGACTGCTGTTTTGCACTAACTTCTGTGTGGTCTGCAAATAAATTAGGTGTGAATAGCAATTGAACTGTAAAGTATGTAGGGGGAATAACATGGCAAAACAAGGCAGTTTTATTATGGAAAAAAATATGAATTAAGTTGTACACTACAGTGATTGTAAAGCAGAAATTGCTTTAGACTCAGTTTGAAAACAGCTTTCAATGTTTTAAAATGCTACCAACACGCTAGAACTCCTAATCTGGTACTGTATATTACCTTTTTTTTGTCTGCCTCGCTGTCAGAAGAACATCTAGAATCCTAGAGGAAAAATGTCCATAGGTCAGGACGTCAGGTAAATGTTTCACAATAATGTCAGGTCATATTGTAAGGTTTCAGTCAGATTTCCTGATTTGGTAGAGGAACGATATCCTGTTTATAACACTTTGATATTGTTTAGCCATGTGGGTGTAATGAGAAATGCTCTTACCTTTTTCTTTTGCTTCTTCTTCTTCTTCTTCTTCTTCTTCTTCTTCTTCTTCTTCTTCTTCTTCTTCTTCTTGTCCCTGCCCGAGGATGAGGAGGATGAAGAGCTATCAGAGGATGAAGATGAGGAGCTGGAATCCTGAAGAAGAATTCAAACAAATAGTTAGTGTGCTGTGTAGACAAAATGGGCACCACATGTTTATCTGTTGAATCAAACCTTTTTCTTCTTCTTGGTCTTCTTTTTCTTCTTTTTCTTCTTCTCCTCCTCACTGTCTGAGGAGGATGATGAAGAGGATGATGAGCTGGAAGATGAAGAAGAGGAGCTGGAATCCTGAGAGACAGAAAACAGGAACATAGAAAAGGAGCTCTTTCATGAGACATTTCACACGTTACCACCTGTATGTATGTAGGAGAGGTACAGTGCATACCTTCTTCTTCTTGTCCTCCTCACTGTCTGAGCCTGAATTCTAAGAGGAAGGGACAAAAATGCACGTTCTAAATCCTGCCATGGTAACATTGAAGTAAACGCTGACTTCCTCTGCGATATAGAGTATTAATGTTGCTTCTTGTTACTGTACACACTCTGGCTCGTAACTTCTGGAAAAGGAAATTGGCCATGATGATGATACGAAATGACATTTTATGAAACCCACTCACATCCTCTTTCTTCTTTGCTTCCTTGTTGTTTAGATCAGTGAAGCCTTCAAGCCCTGCAAAAAAACAGTCAATTTGTTTTAGTGAACAAGAATATAATATTTGTAAGATTATCATTGTTCTGTGTGTTTTTGTGGTGTTTCTGTATAAAGATGATTGATTGAACGTAAACAGATAACATGGTCAGATAAAAACGCCCTCTCTTTCATTCTTGCAACTTGATATTAAAACAAATAAGGCCACCCCCTCTAGGGATAAAATCTGTGGTGTGGTGCAAAGTCAACAAAATTACAATCAAATGTTTGACTCAATACATGCTCTTTGGACTGTGATTACACACCTATCCACCCACCCCACCCTCGCCTCATATACCCATATTCCTCCCATTATTGCTTTATTATTTAAAAATGGTGCCATTAACATGGTGTCTATACACATAATGTGAATTGAGGTGAATGTGTCACTTGAGCAGTAGGCAGGTACAGTAGGTGTAATATTTGGTTACAAGGTGGGGTCATTTGTGTTTAAACACAGTAGGTCATTTAGAACAGTTCGTAGCCTTCAGTACACACGCCCAAACACACTAAACAAAGCTGTCACTCACCAGGCTCAGATATGAAGGCTGCATCATGTAGTATGATATCCCCAGCACCTTCTTTCTTCTTCTTCTTCTTCTTGTTCTTGTTCTTCTTCTTCTTCTTCTCATCCTACAGAAGGACAGACAGAAGTTAGTCTCACTGCGAGTTTGACTTATTCATCTAATGTTAACATAGCAGAACAAAACCTACACTGACAGGTAGGATGAAAGTACAGTAGGAACAATGGATACATCTATATTTTAGATCTCTGGGTGTACTTTTTGTCACCCCCTGATCTGTTTCACCTGTCCTTGTGATTGTCTCCTCCCCCTCCAGGTGCCGCTGATTTTACCCAGTGTATTTATCCCTGTGTTTCTTGTCTCTCTGTGCCAGTTCGTCTTGTATGTTTCCAAGTCAAACAGCGTTTTTCCCGTTCTCCTGCTTTTTGCATTCTCCTTTTTCTAGTCCTCACGGTTTTGACCCTTGCCTGTTTCTGGACTTTGTACCCACCTGCTTGACCATTCTGCCTGCCTTGACCATGAGCCTGTCTGCCACTCTGTACCTCCTGGACTCTGAACTGGTTTTGACCTTTTTGCCTGTCCACGACCATTCTCTTGCCTACCCCTTTGAATTAATAAATATTGTAAGACTCCAACCATCTGCCCCCTGTGTCTGCATCTGGGTCTCGCCTTGTGCCTTGATACTTTTAGACACATGGGTAGTAAACATAGATTGAATCTATGACAATGAGGTTCATTCAACAGAAATAAACAAGCACGATGACTCAGCATCTACAAGGATGGGTTCTGTGCGTGTGTAGAAGTCATTCTATTCCACCTGTGAGGTGTATCCATCCTTGTTTTATTATTCATGACTAATAAAATTACTTATACACACGCACGCACATACACCCACACACCATTCACATATACAGTACCAGTCAAAAGTTAGGACACAGACTCATTCAAGGGTTTTTCTTAATTTCTTACTATTTTCTGCATTGTAGAATAATAGTGAAGACATCAAAACTATGAAATAACACATATGGAATCATGTAGTAACCAAAAAAAAGTGTTAAACAAATCAAAATATATTTTATATTTGAGATTCTTCAAAGTAGCCACTATTATTCCACAATGTAGAAAATAGTAAAAATAAAGAAAAACCCTTGAATGAGTAGGTGTGTCCAAACTTTTGACTGGTACTGTATTTACATCCACCTTATGTGTTTGTTTGTGTTTGTTTGCTGCTATTGCAGAGTGTTTTCACGGATCATATCGGTGCATATTCCAGATAGAAAGCAAATCCCTACCACAAGAGTGGTAAGGGACCTTTTTACTTCCTGATCTTGCGGGCACCAGCTCAACAGGTTATGACTGGGTGTGTTTCCTATGTTTCCTATCTTAGATCTGGGTCCCGAAGGTCACTAGTCTTTCAGCTAGTCTTTCAGCCACACATATCTCAAGCATGCAAACCTGAGTCTCCTGCTTACTAACGCTGACCGAACATAGTGCCGTTGTTCCAGACCAGCATACAACGCTGGCGGTTGAGTTTCTATTGTGGAATTAAAGTACCTGCTATCGATAATCAAAGCAAATCTTAACAAACATTACTTCAAACTGGTTAGATATTCAAATAAACCGCTGAATTCATTTTCCGAGCCTAATTTCCTCAAAAATGTGATGACGTTTTTTTTCTGAGTGAAAGACAAATCTAAATGATTGGACATCTAAA
This sequence comes from Brachymystax lenok tsinlingensis, assembly GCA_030435695.1. Lineage (NCBI taxonomy): Eukaryota > Metazoa > Chordata > Actinopteri > Salmoniformes > Salmonidae > Brachymystax > Brachymystax lenok. Next base: position 10,325,906 of record CM059794.1, on the reverse strand, counting down.
AGTGAGAAGAGTCAGATTAAATAAAGCTTCACATCAGCAAATAACATCAGTCACTTTTTATCAGATGAAAACTGCCCCGCCCAATGTGACATAGTAAGACGATACTACATGCACTTTATAAAGCTGTCTATTATGGCAAGGGACCTAATTTGGATATGCTTGGCAAGAGTATTCCCAGGATTAAAGCAACAATGGATTGGCTTCAGGGTAGATAGCAGTGTTGCCAAGACACCCTCTATAAACCAATTAGGCTTCCTTTCACTTTAATTGTTTCATTGGGGGATTCAAGTCTCCTTTTGGCTTTGCATGAACAAGATATTTGTCTAAAATTAAACACACGGCCCAATCCAACCAAAATGTCCTCTCTCTCTCTGTTTGTTCAGTGACTCATTCCAAACAGGCAGCTTTAGCCTGGAGTGCCAGATGGGCAGGGTTCACTCTTTTGTGACTGTTCTTCTATTGGTTCCAATGCACAAGACACGCTCAATCAAGCTCAGATCTGATATAATGATGATGAACATTAGGTCACATGTTAAGAGATTTGCACAGCTTACTTCACTGTCTGAAGAGCTGCTGTCTGAGGAGGAGGAAGAGGATGAACTGGAATCCTGTGTACAAGAAGAAAAGGTTATTTCATAATTGACACCAGTAAAGTACATGTCAGTAGATACCTCACTTATTTGGTTATTTCATACTTTACCTTTCATGAGTGAATGTAATGCATGTGCTTCTCTATTGCATTTAAGAAGGGTCTTACAGAATGCCCCACTATTAAATACCAATATTCATAGATAACTATCACGTTGTATAAATGATTGGAGACAGGCACAGGAATACGTAACAGGGATTTTTAATGCTTGTGATCTACAGTACTCTGCAATAACTTAATGCCACTCCCCTATCCTTACTGTCACTTTCCGTGTTTGCTCCCCCCTCCCATCGGTATTCCTGACTGTAGCAAGCCCTGCTGACACATTTGAGAACCGCACCATTGCACAATACACCTATGTTTTGGAGATCAGCCCTCAGCTGTGGAGCGACTACACCTCAACGACTAGTGTAGAGCGTACAGTTCTGAAACTACACACTGACATGACACTGCATTTATGTCCGGGTCTCTTATACCACATTTGCGAGCCTCCAGTAAGCAATACATTCCACGTAGGGAATGTTCAAACTGGAAGCGCTTAGGCGACTCACCTTCTTCTTCCTCTTCTTCTTTAGCTTCTTCTTTTTCTTTTCCTTCTTGCCTTTGTCCTCCTCCTCGCTGTCTGAAGATGGGGAGCTGTGGAATGAGTACAAGTCAACCTGAAGGAGAGAGAGAGACTGTAATTGTTACAACTGACAGATATGACGGAGTAAAATTAGATGGCAAATATATTATTGTTTTCCTAGTGCACACACGCACAGGCATTTATTTCAGTACAGGGTTAGGTTACAGGTTATTAGCTTGTTTCTATTTGACCTATTGTTACTTTTCTTGTGAAGTCTTTGACTATACCCTGAATATAAACGTGCACTACATTCTCCCCCGATCACAACATTTCTGGCCTACTTTCATTGTCCCTGCAGTCCTTCCACTGAGCCTGACCCTCCGTTACATACCTTTCCAGATCCTCCTGCAGGAGCTTTGGGGTCTGTCTTGGCTGCGTTAGTGGTGTCGGTTGAAGACAGCCCTCCTAGCCCTCCATGCTCTTCAAGCTTCCGTTCACTCCTCCAAGGCTGGAGTTCATCCCGCGTGCTCAAGACCACTTGTCCTCCCTCTTCATCTCCAGGCCCTCCCCCTGGAGCTACACAAAGCAGCATAGATTACTACACAATTATATTTTCCGTTCACAAATCAATATGTTTATTGTATTGCATGGGATGTACTATTTTTTCAGTCGTCTTAGACTTGTACAAATCACCTATCCTATTGTACAAATCACCTACACACTGAGGCCTTTGCAGTGCAAACAATATTAAAAACAATACAAAAAAACAGTAACCAGAGTATCAAAAATGCATAGGTACTGATCATGTATGAATGGCATAAAAGTATATTAATATTATGGATAAAACATTATCTGATGCACTTCCATATTTCTCACACTGTACTCCATCCCATTTAATGATGCATTCACCTCAGAGTACATTTGTAGCCATAACGCACAAACCAAATTGACTACATCTATATATTGTCTGTTCTAAGTAGAATAACTAACAGATAAATTAATTGTGCATGTTGACTGACAACAACAGTGCAGAATTGCATGACTTTTACTTCAGATGTATTTTGACTACGCCCCTGCATTACTGCAAAACAATTCTAATAGTTGAACAGCTTTAAACTACAGCTCACCGTTTCAAATGTCATATATCTACATATTCCAAATACGCTTAAAGTTGATTATACAGTTGGTGATAACGAGAAATGATTGTTCTTTTTACCGGGGAACATACTTAAAGAACGAGACCCATTACATTTTTAGACCACATAAAGCTTTAAACATCCAGTATGTCGGTAATCTATAAAGGCATGTGCGTTAAAGTCACCAAAGGTGCGCAAAAGTCACTTAAAGTGCGTAGATCACCATACCTTTGGGTCGGTTGAACTCCATTCAACCCAACAGCCGCTCCAGTTACACCTTGCCGTTTACTGTGAACTGATGATCTGACTGAGTTACACTGATAGGAAGTCCTTTAATATGTCCATTGGCCAAGGTGTGCGTATTGTGTTGTGTGAATGTGTAGGCCTGTGCAGAAGAGGTAAATCCGGGTTTCACAGTAATGGGCTGACCTTTCACATTTCATGTAGAATATTAGCCTAATATACACTCTATTAATGTATCTGATCTATATGATATGTTTTTTTTTTAAGTTTTCACAAACATATTATCTCTTCTCACAGTACATGGAGGTAAAAAAATTAAAAGTGTATTTCCTATAAATAAATAATTGTCTTAACATCACACATGGCAGTGTGGTCAGTAAGGGCGCATTATGACACAGTGTTGCGCTGAATACATTTTGAGATCTGGGGGCATTTATTTAAAGAAATAGCCTATTGTAGCTGTGAAATTGTTGTTTCTGGTGAATGGTACAGGGAAATTCCAACACCTGATATTTTGGTCAATATAATCCAATCACAACTCAAATACCAATATTTTTCTGTATTACCTTTTTATTTATTTTTATTTAACCTCTGTTTAACTAGGCAAGTCAGTTAAGAACAAATTCTTATTTACAATGACGGAATTTCCCTTTTCTTTGCTGTTGCCTGTTATTTTGGCATTTATAATTGTCACATATCAAATTGTAAACAATGTAAAAAAAACAACAACATATATTTGAGTTAATAAAGCCGCATTTAAACACGGCCTCTTTTTTGCTTTCTTGAGTAAGGCAGCTCCAAAATGCAGGTGACTCAGCCTAGCTCAGTGCTTTCTGTCGTGGTGGGGCAGCCAGCGGAAAATACGGAGCATAGGGGTTGGTAATGTTCCCTAGTTGTGCCATGATTGGCTCATTGTTCTGTCACTCATAGGGACACTACATCACTGCAAAATCTAAGGGTAGAGCTAGAAAATTCAAGCCCCTTGGGTGCTGCCATAGAATTACATTAGAAGTGCCCATCCAAGAAGGCTCAAGGTCATTGGCCACAGATAAAATGACGTCAAATCACGATATATCTACAGCAACTTTGATTGGACTGACCATGTCACCATCATACTTTCAAAATGTTATCTAGAAAGCTAGCAGTCATCATCATGGATCAAGTCGACAATCTACTGTCAAATACATTTCAATTATTGTCATATGAAGAGAAATTATGAAGAGAAATTATAGATTAAACGTATCGGTGCTCATCGGCCATCGGCCATAAACATTAAACAACAATTTGGAAATCGCAAATTCAACAATGAGTGGTTTGTCAGTGACTAACTGCAAGCTTTGCAAAGCAATACCTAGCCTGCTATTCGGTGGAGTGGATGTGTGGTCCAAGTCTGGGTTTAAGGTTCTCTTTTCCAAGCTTAAAAGGATAAACATTCAACATTGGTCATGCTGGCAATCTAGCATGACTTCTGCCGCTTTCAAAACAACTGGGAAATCTCAGACTTCAGTGAGTTCAAGACAACTGGGAACTCTGAAAAAAATGAGCTCCGACTGGGAAAATATGTTTTGAACGTTCATCCAACTCGGAATTCCAGATTGGGAACTCTGGCCTCTTTCTAGAGCTCCGACCTGAAGATCACTAACATCATGATTCAACATAGTTTTTTTCTGAGTTCCCAGTTATCTTGAAAGCACCATAAATCCAGAGAATGACAGACTTTGATGACAACGTTTGGTGACAACATTTGCCCATGAAGGATCGCCACGCCACCTTCCTGTTCAAGTGAGCACAACAAGGTGGGTCCAAACCTTTCCTGCATGCTGCTGCATAAATTATGTAATATGTCAGGGAGATATGTATACTGTAGCTAAGAAAGTAATACTAAGTGTATCAAATGAAAATCAAATTTTCTTTGTCACATGCGTCGAATACAACAGGTGTAGACCTTACAAGCCCTTAACCAACAATGTAGTTCAATAAATATTTACTAAATAAAATAAAGTAAAAAATGTAATAAAAAGTAACACAATACAATAACAATACCGAGGCTATATACAGTGGGTACCGGTACCGAGTCAATGTGCAGGGGTACAGGTTAATCGAGGTAATTTGTACATAGGGGGTAGGTAAGGGTAAAGTGACTATGCATAGATAATAAACAGCGAGTAGCAGCAGTGTAAAATCAAAGTGGGGTGGGTGTCAATGTAAATAGTCCGGATGGCCATTTTATTAATTGTTCAGAAGTCTTATGGCTTGGGGGTAGAAGCTGTTAAGGAGCCTTTTGGATCCAGACTTGGCGCTCCGGTACCTCTTGCCGTGCAGTAGCATAGAAAACAGTCTATGACTTGGGTGACTGGAGTCTTTGACAATTTTTTCTGGCCTTCCTCTGACACTGACCTAGTATATAAAGTTGAAGTCGTGAGGTTTACATACACCTTAGCCAAATACATTTAAACTCAGTTTTTCACAATTCCTGACATTTAATCCTAGTAACAATTCCCTGTCTTACGTCAGTTAGGATCACCACTTTATTTTAAGAATGGGAATGTCAGAATAATAGTAGAGAAAATGATTTATTTCAGCTTTTGTTTCTTTCATCACATTCCCAGTGGGTCAGAAGTTTACATACACTCAATTAGTATTTGGTAGTATTGCCTTTAAATTGTTTAACTTGGGTCAAACATTTCGGGTAGCCTTCCACAAGCTTCAAACAATAATTTGGGTGAATTTTGGCCCATTCCTCTTGACAGAGCTGGTGTAACTGAGTCAGGTTTGTAGGCCTCCACGCTTTTTCAGTTCTGCCCACACATTTTCTATAGGGTTGAAGTCAGGGCTTTGTGATGGCCACTCCAATACCTTGACTTTGTTGTCCTTAGGCCATTTTTCTACAACTGTGGAAGTATGCTTGGGGTCATTATACATTTGGAAGACCCATTTTGCAACCAAGCTTTAACTTCCTGACTGATGTCTTGAGATGTTGCTTCAATATATCCACATAATTTTCTTTCCTCATGATGCCATCTATTTTGTGAAGTGCACCAGTCCCTCTTGCAGCAAAGCACCCCCACAACATGATGCTGCCACCCCCGTGCTTCACGGTTGGGATAGTGTTCTTCGGGCTTGCAAGCCTCCCCCTTTTTCCTCCAAACATAACAATGGTCATTATGGCCAAACAGTTATATTTTTGTTTCATCAGACCAGAGGACATTTCTCCAAAAAGTACAATCTTTGTCCCCATGTGCAGTTGCAAACTGAGGTCTGGCTTTTTTAAGGCGGTTTTGGAGCAGTGGCTTCTTCCTTGCTGAGCGGCCTTTGAGGTTATGTCGATATAGGACTCCTTTTACTGTGGATATAGACACTTTTGTACCTGTTTCCTCCAGCATCTTCACAAGGTCCTTTGCTGTTGTTCTGGGATTGATTTGCACTTTTTGCACCAAAGTACGTTCATCTCTAGGAGACAGAACAAGTCTCCTTCCTATGACGGCTGCGTGGTCCCATGGTGTTTATACTTGCGTACTATTGTTTGTACAGATGAACGTGGTACCTTCAGGTGTTTGGAAATTGCTTCCAAGGAAGAACCAGACTTGTGGTCTACAAATATTTTTCTGAAGTCTTTACTTATTTCTTTTGATTTTCCCATGATGTCAAGCAAAGTGGCACTGTGTTTGAAGGTAGGCCTTGAAATACATCCACAGGTAGACCTCCAATTGACTCAAATGATGTCAATTAGCCTATCAGAAGCTTCTACAGCCATGACATCACTTTCTGGAATTTTCCAAGCTGTTTAAAGGCACAGTCAACTTAGTGTATGTCAACTTCTGACCCACTGGAACAGTGAATTATAAGTGAAATAATCTGTCTGCAAACAATTGTTTGAAAAATGACTTGTGTCATGCACAAAGTAGATGTCCTAACCGACATGCCAAAACTATAGTTTGTTAACAAGAAATTTGTGGAGTGGTTGAAAAACGAGTTTTAATGACTCCAACCTAAGTGTATGTAAACTCCCGACTTCAACTGTAGGTCCTGGATGGCAGGATAGCTTGGCCCTACTACTGGTTTGAGGAGTTAGCGAACTAACTTTGGTCAACTCTGAGTTCAGATTTGACCAAAGACTTCATCTTTCAACTAGCCATGTGCGACATTTGAGTTAGTGGCAGGCAGAAGAGCAATATCCATGAAGCCTGAGCTGGAATGTGAAGCTAATTAAAGCTGGCTAGCTTTAGAAAACCCCACGTAGATCTAGCTTGCTTCTTAGTATACCCCTCTGGACACATATTTTAAATACCAAACACCTTCCCCAGCAACAAAATTGAAAAAGCATGACCCTCGCCAAAATTCCTTCATGTAGAGCTAGGAACACGAGCGTTTTGCTACACCTGCAATAACATCTGCTAGGTATGTGTATGTGACCAATAAAATATGATTTGATGTACCCTATTCCCTTAATTCCGAAAGATACCTGGGCTCATTTCAAGGAGTTTAGAAATAAATGTAGTGTAAAGAAAAGCTGGGTGCTTCCTCACGAAACCAGGACAAAAAAAAGGCATACTTTTTCTGATAGAATGGTCCTTTGGAGGAAGGATTATTGACATATACTTGACATTTAAATCTAAAAGCATAATTAAGAAATAATACAATTTGGCACATTTATTGGTGTCATATGAAAATGTACTGCTTGCTCTAAAATATGAATGGTATTTTGATTTCAATAACAATGTTCTTATATTAATTTATGAATATTGACAAATATAAACATTAATATTGAAAAATATTTGGCAATTTTTTTGTACACATATATTGTTGAGCATAATATACTCTATGGGCATATCAAAGTTCCATAATGGGATCTCTGCTAGTTTTAAGGTTATGGCCAATTCTATACAGAGAAATTGGCATAGCAGGCAATGTAACCAATCACAAATCTCCTTTTACTTGTAGCATTGCAGATCTCACAAATCACAGCAGAGGGCGACCATTTTGAATCCCACAAATTGCCGACAAATTGGATCATTACTCTAAAAGTACCAGAGATCCCACTCTGGAACTTTGATATGCCCATAAAGCAGGGTTGGCCACCCTTTTGTAGGCATGAGGATCAATTTCCAAAAACGGGGCCCCTTACCAAAAATATAAACAAAAAATATACAGTACCAGTCAAATGTTTGGACACACTTACTCATTCAAGGAATTTTCTCTATTTTTTACTATTTTCTACATTGTAGAATAGTGGAGACATCAAAACCATGAAATAACACATTTGGAATCATGTAGTAACCAAAAAAGTGTTAAACAACTCAAAATATATTTTATATTTGAGATTCTTCAGTGGCACCCTTTGCCTTGATGACAGCTTTGCACACGCTTGCCATTCTCTCAACCAGCTTCACGAGGAATGCTTTTCCAACAGTCTTGAAGGAGTTCCCACATATGCTGAGCACTTGTTGGCTGCTTTTCCTTCACTCTGCAGTCCAACTCATCCCAAACCATCTCAAATGGGTTGAGGTCGGGTGATTGTGGAGGCCAAGTCATCTGATGCAACACTCCATCACTCTAGTTCTTGGTCAAATAGTCCTTACACAGCTTGGAGGAGTGTTTTGGGTATTGTCCTGTCGAAAAACAGATGATAGTCCCATTAAGCACAAACCAGATGGGATGGTGTATCGCTGTAATGCTGTGGTAGCCATGCTGGTTAAGTGTGCCTTTAATTCTAAATAAATCACCAACAGTGTCACCAGCAAAGCACCCCCCACACCATCACACCTCCTCCATGCTTAATGGTGGGAACCACACATGCGGAGATCATCCGTTCACCTACTCTGTGTGTCACAAAGACACAAATCTCAAATTTGGACTCATCAGTCTAAAGCATATATTTCCACCAGTCTAATGTCCATTGCTCGTGTTTCTTGGCCCAAGCAAGTCTCTTCTTATTGGTGTCCTTTAGTAATGGTTTCTTTGCAGCAATTCGACCATGAAGGCCTGATTCACACAGTCTCCTCTGAACAGTTGATATTGAGATGTGTCTGTTACTTGAACTCTGTGAAGCATTTATTTGGGCTGCAATTTCTGAGGTGCAGTTAACTCTAACGAACTTATCCTCTGCAACAGAGGTAACTCTGGCTCTTCCTTTCTTGTGGCGGTCCTCATGAGAGCCAGTTTCATCATAAGAGCTTGATGGTTTTTGTGACTGCACTTGAAGGAACTTTCAAAGTTGTTTACATTTTCTGGATTGACTAATCTTCATGTCTTAAAGTAATGATGGACTGTCATTTCTCTGCTTATTTGAGCTGTTCTTGCCATAATATGGACTTGGTATTTTACCAAATAGGGCTATCACCCTACCTTGTCACAACACAACTGATTAGCTCAAACACATTAAGAAGGAAATAAATTCCACAAATTAACTTTTAAGAAGGCACAGCTGTTAATTGAAATGCATTCCAGGTGACTACCTAATGAAGCTGTTTGAGAGAATGCCAAGAGTGTGCAAAGCTGTCATCAATGCAAAGGGTGGCTATTTGAAAAATCTAAAATATATTTGTTTAACACTTTTTTGGTTACTACATGATTCCATATGTGTTATTTCATAGTTTTGATGTCTTTACTATTATTCTACAATGTAAAAAAATAATAATAATACTCATCAGTCTATACACAATAGTTCTTAACATTTTGCAAATGTATTAAAAATAAAATACAAAAATACCTTATTTACATAAGTAGTCAGACACTTTACCGTTACTCAGTACTTTGTTGAAACACCTTTGGCAGCGATTACAGCCTTGAGTCTTCTCCCGTGGTATACGGGTATGTCAGCCAATCAGCATTCAAGGGCTCGAACCACCCAGTTTATAATTAGTATAATTATAATTAGTATTATAAACTGGGTGGTTAGAGCCCTGAATGCTGATTGGCTGACAGCCATGGTATATCAGAGAGTTTTTCACGGGTATGACAAAACGTATATTTTTACTGCTCTAATTACGTTGGTAACCAGTTTATAATAACAATAAGGCAGCTCGGGGGTTTGTGGTATATGGCCAATATACCACCTAAGGACTGTGTCCAGGCACTCCGCGATGCGTCATGCATGCATAAGAACAACCCTTAGTCGTGGTAAATATGCCATATACCATACCCCCTAGTGCCTTATTGCTTAAATAAGCATTATCACCTGTAGATCAACTGATGCAGCATAGTGGCTATAAATAAATAGGCGGAAGTATGGGCATAAATATGCAATGATAAGATTTAACAATGAACCGTATGAGGACGACAGACCAAATGAATGCATTGAATAAAGTTACGAATGGCCATGGGATACAGTACACTAAATGCCCAAAACTATGTGGGCAACCCTTCAAATTAGTGGTTTCGACTATTTCAGCCACACCCGTTGGTGACAGGTGTATAAAATCGAACACATGGCCATGTTATCACCAGAGGAAAACATTGGCAGTAGAATGGCCCATACTGAAGAGCTCAGTGACTTTCAACGTTGCACAGTCAGTCAAATTTGCTAGAGCTGTCCAGTCAACTGTAAATGCTGTGATTGTGAAGTGGAAACATCTAGGAGCAACAACGGCTCAGGTGCGAAGTTGTAAGCCACACAAGCTCACGGAAACAGACCGCCGAGTGCTGAAGCGCGTCTGTCCTCTGTTGCCAGCGTTCAGACGGTCACGTGATAATTTAGCGCCACCGTGTGGAAGAAATGAGTGGAAACCATGACAAAATAACCTACATTTTCTGTCCCCTTTGCTTTGCCGTAGCCAGTTCTAATGTGAACCGTATGGTAAAGAAAAAAGAGAGCTTCGAATACTGTATTTTGTCGGGTACTGTAACTGTACTGTAACAGCATCAATGCCTTGCTTTGCACTGGATGTTTGCGCTCAGTGCCAGCAGAGAGGGCTTTTGCAGTAGCTCGCGCCGATGGTTTTAGACGTGGGAGCTACAGGAATGGGATGATCCGCATGTTGACTAATGGTTGTTTTGAAAAAAAAAATGTTTTACCTTAAGAGGTTACTTCAAACGATACATCCATGGAGATGTATCGCTGTGACTCGCTGTGACTCGCTGTGACTCGCGCTCTCTCCATTGTGTGAAGAATGTCTCCACCGGTGTCGACTCTGCTGTCCGGACTGTGCTTGTGCTTGGTTCTGTCTCGTGCTGCTAGGCCGATGTGGAAAGCTTGTGACAATGGCAAGGTACAATATGATTCATTATGGACTATTTTATACTGCCATATGCAGTGGTGGAAAGAGTACCCAATTGTCATACTTGAGTAAAAGTAAAGATACCCTAATATAAAATGAGTCGAGTAAAAGTGAAAGTCACCCTGTAACCAGACTGAACCATTTTCTTGTTTTTTTTTACTCCCAACACTCAGACCTAATTTACAAACGCATGTATGTTTAGTGAGTCTTCCATATCAGAGGCAGTAGGGATGACCAGGGATGTTCTCTTGATAAGTGCGTGAATTGGACCAATTTCCTGTCCTGCTAAGTATTCAAAATGTAACGAGTACTTTTGGGTGTCAGGGAAAATGTAAGGAGTAAAAAGTACATTATTTTCTTTAGGAATGTAGTGAAGTAAAAGTAGAAGTTGTCATATGTCACTTCACTTGACTTTGTATTGCCTGCTTCAATTATAATAGCTAGACAATCTGGATAACGATCATGAAAAAACCCCATCGCTATCACGTCAATGCAATGACATGATGAATATGCCGTCGATCGTAAGTTACCATTCTAGACAGCAAGTCAACTGTGACAGGTTGGCATCTGTATGATGTTTTTTCTGTGACTGACAGCTCTTGCTGGGGAGAGACCTGCCCCCCCCAGTTGTGTGGAGCTGTCCTGTGATTTCCTGGCCAGAGTCCACTACCCAGGTAACTATGGAGCTAGTCACGTGATCTATTGAACCACTCTTCCACATAACATACATACAGACTGGTAGTAAAGCATGAATTACATGTTCACTTAACACAAACTTGAGCGTTGATGATTATGTAGCCTATTTATCTTGTTCACTTGGCTTAATATTGTGCATTTGTTGTGTGCATTTTCTCAAGCAAATCCATTGCTGAAACACAGTGTAAACCAGGTCTCTCTCCTCTGTTTGCAGAAGATTGCTAGTATTGACACAAAGTATCCCCCACAGGTAAATCAATCAACTTGTCAAACAGAAAATACAATGAGCTAGCATTATCTTTCGTTATGAACACATTCATTCCAAATCCTTAGATCACAGTGTAGCTATTACTGATAAGTCTCTGGAGCGACTGATTCTTTACACAAATATACCATAAAAGAGCCACCAGCTCATTTTCTGCTAGAGAGGGCGCATGACCTGTTCAATTTAATGAAATAAAAATTCTAACAAAATTGTCAACAAGACAACATACCACAGTGTTTCTGTCTGGAAGGATAGGATGCAAACGTTGCCTAATCCTGAGCCCCATTCAGTAGGGCAGAGCGTTGCGGAACGTTCACATAGAAATGTATGATGTAGAACTAAACATGCCTCTCTGAAATATAGAATGGGAAAACACGGCTGGAGCTAACACGTAAGTCTGCCCTCTTTTCCTGTCTGACCTCAGCGGATCGAGCTAGTCTGCATGGACACACCCATCACATACAATCACACTATCCCCAACAGGTAAGATGCTGCAGGCGGACACACACACACACACACACACACACACACACACACACACACACACACACACACAGGGTGTGTTACATCACGAAGAACACACAATACACACTCACCTCAAATCCAGTTAAATATGACAGGCTGTTGAAAGTGCACTCCATTTCTCATGCAAATATTCATGTATATTACTTTGCAATAACTCTTTAATGTGACAATGTAATCTGTATGTAAACAGCCAAATACATTTTCTGGGCAAGTGACCAAAACCATAAATAAAAACTGCTCCTGACCTGCCTGATGAGCAAGTGCCTCTGAGAGCTAAATGTCAGTTCCTGTGCATGCCATTCACGAAACTGTCATTATGTGGGTGGTTTGTGTAGTGGTGCTCACCGGACTGTAGGGGCAGAGAGTGGAGAGTACCTGTACTGCCCCCCTCAACGCTGGCTCAACAACCTGCAGGTAACCACTAAAACCATGGCACCACACACACAACCTCACATATTAGATAGCCAATATGTTTCATTAGTCCAGTATTGCCACAACAGATTGTCCAACTCTAATCGGTCTCTACTGTTGATGTGTGTGTGTTTGCAGCATGGAGCAACAGTGTTGTTGTACCATCCGTGTGCTCCTGTTCGTCAGCGTGACCTGCTGTCTGTCCTGGGACACTTCTGTCTGTCTGACTACATCATAACGCCACACCCTGACCTTAGCAAACACAGAGTGAGTGAGTCACAAACACGATAAAGTCAATCTCAAAGAAAACATTGCCTTTACTTACACTAAGATATCAGTAGAAGTGATTTACCATCTACTCTGTACTAGCTTGTGAAATGGCTGATATCCCAGATTATAGATTACACTGAAAACGGACACCTCCTCACACACCATGTCTACTATGACAGCAGGGCATTCAATTGACACCCCAACAGATGCATAGACAAAGTCATGACGGTGAAACAAGACACCAGAATGTTCCTTCTATCAATGTGGAACACAGTAGAACACATCTTCAGAGTGGCCTGTCATTGAAATGAGGGTTGTGTTCATTAGGGCACACAGTTACAAAACAAGGGAGAAAACAAGCGTTTCTTATTGGATAAATAGAGATAGCACTTACCCGTTTTCTTCCTTTTGGTTCCTACTGAACATGACCCTGTGGTGACTGAATCTCTATCCTGTTGAAGCCGTTAGCACTGGTGTCCTGGGGTCGCACGCTGGAGCTGTCCCATGTGACCACGTCAGAGGTCTGTGATTGGCTGCAGTTGACAGCGGCACACGGGAACCGTGGCGACGTGGATCAAAGCAGACAGTATAACTTGCTGTTGACCCATCCTGCAGGTCACAAACACGCATACCCAAAGCAAAAGGTGAGCCAGAAGACAGAGAGAGTAGAGAGTACTGCATGTCTGAACGTTTGAAAGATGGCGTAACGCAGTGGTATTCAAACTTTTTCAACAAATAACCTTAAATTCATTACATTTTCATCACTCTTATCCAAATTAAAAGAACTAATATACATAAAATAATCTGTACTCTGACATTTTTGGTATTTGACGAACCTACTGCAATTCCCCCGCAACCAGGTTGTCTTGAAGCTGTCATAGAATTGTTTTACTGTTTGTATGATTTACTTAGTGTGCCTTTTTGTTGATTAAAACCAGTCTCTGAGGCAGTGCTGTGAGGAGACCCTCTCTCTTCTGGATGGATGGTTGGAGGTGACAGACTGGGGGAGAGGGAGGGTCCGCAAGAGCCGAGCTGCACTCAGGAAGGAGGGGAAGGAGAAAGAGAGACGGACCACCCTGGACAGAACTGAGCCGAACAGAGTCCAGAAACATGGAACCACACTCAAACCTGAAGCACAGGGCCAAGCCACAGTGAGGGTTACACAGGGAGGCACGGATCGAGGACTCAAAGTGACTCAACCTCGCCGCAGAGAAAATGACACTAATGAAAAAGATCCCAGAGGCAAAGTGAGAGAAACAGACTGGGTGAACCAGAACGAAGCAGAGGACAAGAGGCAGAGCGGGAAAACTGGAGACATCCAGGAGAGAGAGGTGAAGAGCAGCAGACAGGAGGGAGAGACACAGCCCCGTAACTCTCCAACCAAGAGGAAAAAGCCTCTGTCTCAGAGTCAGCCCAAACAGCTGGCTGTCACTCAGGTGAACATCCAGGACAGGAGAGCAGACTGTGATGGTAAGGTGGGCCACTGCGAGTGCACTGAGACCGTAGCTCCGCTAGGGAGCGCCGTGGCTGGACCCGGTGACAGGATGCCGCCCACTCCGCGGACAGACGAGGCGGTGTGGGCAGCGGCGGCGTTGGGCTTCCTCCTGGTGCTGCTGGTGCTGTCCGTGCTGCACACGCGCCTCTACCGCCACTGGCGCACAACTCCCAGCATGTACTGGCACGACCCCAAGCAGGACTACGACAGGGTGGCAGGTGGGTTTATTGGGGCTCACACATCCCCCCTCCCCAACACACACTTCTTAGGGCCCTATAAAATCTGCGTTGCGGAATCATGGAATTGCAGACATGAAAATGGAATTCAACTAAATAAAAAAAAATGTATTGAACTCAGAACATTTATTCATTTGCCTAAAATGATCATAATACATTAACAAAATGCATCGGTGATTCGTATTTAGATTCCTGAAATGGCACAGCCATGCTGTGTGTGTGTGTGTGTGTACATACAATATGTCTACACCAGGGATGGACAACTTCGATGGGGGTGGGGGCCACAAAAAAATCTGAGCTTATGAGGGGCCGCTGTTGCTCGCGGGTCTGCATACCCACATCTATACCTTTCCCCACCCACATTGTGAGCAAAACATTTTAATGGCCCCCCTCTTGACAGCGGAGATAGTTTTAGAGTTAATTTTGAGTAAATCTACACATTTTGCCATGGGGTATAAAGAAAATGAGCTGTTTTACAGATAATTTCCTGCAATTCTACCCATTTTGCCATAGGGTGGAGAGAAATGTTTGCAGTTTTGAATATGATTTCTGTGTTAGACTGACTAACAAAATCAATGGGGGCCCCCCAGCCGGTAATTCGAACATGATAACAAGTTTAGATAGCTGGCCGCTAAACTAATTTAGCAATCTAAAACAATGTAGCTGACATGGGCTAATTGACTGACTATCAGTGACTGACATAACGAGGAAAACTGCTGATGCACAACCACATTTCCAAATTGCACCTGGTGTATTCTACTGTTTTAACAGTAAGTTGAGACCCCGACAGAGTTCCTAAAAAATGTAACATTTTGGGGGAAATTGACCAGAGGACCTTAAAAAGGTTCAAAAGTCTAGTTGCCCATCCTGGGTCTACATTTTGTGTAGCTGTTAGCGACGATGCTAATGTAATGAGAACCGTCTTCTGCTTTCCCAAAAACCGTCTCAGTTAAATTAAACTACAAGAATATCATTCTTCACCTGGAGGAATGACGTCGTGATTATTTGCATCAATCCAGTGGGCATTTGTTTTGCAAACTCTGCATTTACATGAGTGCTACAGAAACATTGCTAACCAAACAACGGCTTTTGCTGGTGTACACTTGAATTAAAGGGTAACTACACTCACATATCAACATTTCTTAGATTTATACCAGACCTAAAAAGTGGTCTCCAGATGTGTTTGAAGCATTGTTGTGGACTTAGAATACATGATTTTGTTGTTTTACTATTAAATAAATGTTGATTTTGAGAGCAAAAACCTGAAAACAGGGAAAAAACGGAAACCTAAAAGAAAAATGTTTATAAAGGAAATCTGCCAAAAAGGAACAGATTTTATAGGCCCCTAACTTTTACAACTGAGCGTTGTCATTACTGTTAATCCTCTTTTGCAGTTGCTCTAATAAGGGGTGCGTGTTGTGTGCCTTAGATGTGATCCACAGGAGGATGAAGATGCCAGGGAGGAGGAAGAGGAGGGCGTCCAAGAGCCGAAGACTGGAGTGTGTCCTCCTACCACCCAGCTCCAGCACAGAGGAGAACGAGTAGAAACAGGTCTCTCTCATCCCTCTCTCCCTCCATCTGTTTATGATATCCGTCTTGTCTTTACCCTGTGAGAAGAGAAGAAAGAGGAGAGGACATTGGGACCTAAAAGCAGGGTACTTCTACTGGCCTAATAACATTGCTATGCTGAAGAAACATTATATGGATTTCTTTGTTGTAACGAGACCTCAATCAGGTACATCTTCTATTGCCGGTACTTAAGAATATTTTAGTATTTTAACTGTCATACAACACTCCATAGTACAAAACCCCATTCAATCAGATCACATTACAGTAGATCATTCACAATCACCACCAATGACACCGTTTTACTACACATTCAAGCGTTTTCTCATAGGGGCTGCGTCAGACTTAGGAAATGTACGCCTTTCCTACGCACTTCTAAGTAGTTGATATTCAGACTTGCCATATGAAGGTGCGCAACATGATTTGCTGGTGTGGCTCCCACAATAAATGAAATTCAACCCCAGAAAACACACCCAACTAGGTGGCCAACAGAATTGACCAGGGAGTTTTCGTTCAATTCCTTTTTTTTCTGTTCATTTATTTAAAGCAATCCCTTTAAATATGTATTTGGACAGTGAAGCTAGCATTTTTGGGCAGTGAAGCTAGCATGTTTCATATGAGGCGAGAGCACAGAATGTCACCTTTAACTTGAGGGTATTTTCATACATATCTGTTTTACCGTTTAGAAATGAAGGGACTATGTATCTATTACACCCATTTGAAGAAGTATTTGGAAAAATTCACTTAGTGTATTAAAGTTGTTAAAAGTATTTGGTCCCATATTCCTTGCACTCAATGACTACATCAAGCTTGTGACCCTACAAGCTTTTATTGTAAGTAAGAACAGAATGTTTCTGAACACTTCTACATTAATGTGGATGCTACCATGATTATCAATAATCATGAATAAGGAGGTTAGAGGCACAAAGATCCACCCCCCTCCAAAAAATACTAACCTCTCCTGTTGTTGGTGGTAGCGAGAGGTTAGCATGTGTTGTTGTAGCCTATGTTACTGTCTCACTCATCATTATTCATGATTCATTCATGATTTGTCTTAATCATGGCATTATCATGATTAATTTGGAAGTGTACAGATATGTATGATTAATAAAATTACTCCAGTCATCATTCATTTCCTATTGGGCAAAATATAATCTGAAACACAACCAAAACAAAGCATGCAAATGCATCCAACACGTTTGTAGAGCCAAAAGCTTGATGTAGTCTTTATGTTCAAGGAATATGGAACCAAATACTAAACCTTTGATTACTTTACACTAAGTGAATTTGTCCAAATACTAACGACTTCTTCAAATGGGGGGACTAAACATTAAACATAATTTCGAAACATTAAAACATATGTATGAAAATACCCTCGTGCTGACATTCTGTACTGTGTCATTATGTGAATAATGTGATCTAAAAGCCCAAAATGCTGAAGTAAATGTTTAGCTTCACTGTCCAAATACTTATGGAGGGGAGTACAGTTGCTGTTGTAAGCAACCGGCTGTCGGGTGCATTGTGTTGTGGGTACGAGTCCATCAAATGCTGTTGGGTGGTAGTAATAAATAGTTGTTTTTTAAATCATGTATTGTGAGTTACAGTTTTAATTAAATATATAAATGTATTATTGCCACATACAACAGGTGGGTGCAGTGAATCAAGACATAGACAGAGAGGTTTTGTATGTTGATCATTGCTTGTCTCTTACTACTCTACGGCCAGTGTACTCCTATGAAGCGATTGTTTGGAAGCTAACCGTTTCAACCACAGAACTAGAGAGATTCCATTTCTATGCTTTGGACAACCACAGGATATGAATTCCCTTGTGCGAGAAAAGGATTGAACATTGTTGCTATGCAGGTAGTGAAACCACTTTGAAGCAGCAATACCCTGATCTACTATGTTGGTGGGGGGTATGTTATTATTATCCCCATTAGCTGTTGCAAAAGCAGCAGCTACTCTTCCTGGGGTCCACATACAACATGAAACATGACATAATACAGAACATTAATAGACAAGAACAGCTAAAATATGTAGATGTATATATTCTTATTTACAATACTAATGTATACATAATAGGATATGACTGAAGATCAATATTCTAAGTAATGAAATTACAACCGAGAAACACAAAATCCCCACAGATGTGGCTCCCATGATGTAGCAGATGCAGCCATATACAGTGTACAAAACATTAGGAACACCTTCCTAATATTGAGTTGCACTCCCTTTTGCTCTCAGAACAGCCTCTATTCGTTGGGGCATGGACTCTACAAGGTGCTGAAAGCGTTCCACAGGGATGCTGTCCCATGTTGACTCCAATGCTTCCCACAGTTGTCTCATGTTGTCTGGGTGTCCTTTGGGTGGTGGACCATTCTTGATACACACGCAGAGCGTGAAAAACCCAGCAATGTTGCAGTTAGGGATCATAGCGTTCCCCTGGATTCACCTGGTCAGCGTCATGGAAAGAACAGGTGTTCTTAATGTTTTGTCACTGTGTATCAATGATTGGCTGTCAACAAAAACTTTAGGGCTCCCTTGGGCCCTGGTCAAAAATAGTACACTACATAGGGAATAGGGTGCCATTTGGAACGCAACCATTGAAATGGTAAATGTCTGTCCCTAACAGGCTTCAGCGTGTCCAACCTCACGTCCTCGGACCATTAGTGTGTATGCGTACCAAGTAGTGGACTACTTTTTACTATGGCCCATATAATCTCTCGTGGAAAGATTCTGCGTGTTAACCAAGAGAATCTGTCATAACTGAATGAGATGCGTAGGATAACGGGCAGCAGTAGTTATTTGTACAAATCACGATTTCGCAGGTGTTAGCATCTTTCATATTTTGTAATGAGAGGGGATGTCCGTAACATGCAAAGAGAGAGGGGTTCCGCTCCTCATTCCTGTTCCGCTCCTCTTTCTAGCATCTCTTCTCTTAATACGTATGGACCCAGAACTTCAATTGGGCATCTGACCAATGACGTGACAATTTAGTTCTGGGTTAACTGAGATTAAGTACTCAAAAGTTGTGCACTATAAAAGGTAATAGGGTGCCCTTTGGGACAGAGAGTATGCCATTACTATGTAATGAGCTGTGAATAAAATGTTAAAGACAAAGCTAACAACCTGTGAAATCATTCACACCAAGAGAACAGTTAAAGTGTGACTACCTGAACCTGAGAGAGAAAGTGAGAGAGACTAGTTTGTACAATGTACCCCGAGTCGGTCCTTTGATACGGCCTTTGGCTTACCTCCTTATGTACAGTACCAAGTTTGGACACACCTATTCATTCAAGGGTTTTTCTTTATTTTACTATTTTCTACATTGTAGAATAATAGTGAAGACAAACTGTTAAATAACACATGGAATCATGTAGTAACCAAAAATAAAGTGTTAAACAAATTAAAATATATTTTAGATTCTTCAAATTAGCCACCCTTTGCCTTTGACAGCTTTGCACACTCTTGGCAACCAGCTTCACCTGGAATGCTTTCCCAACAGTTTCCACATATGCTGAGCACTCGTTGGATGCTTTTCCTTCGCTCTGCAGTCCAACTAATCCCAAATCTGAATTGGGTTGAGGTTGGGTGGTTGTGGAGACCAGGTCATCTGATGCAGCACTCCATCACTCTCCTTCCTGTTGAAAAACAGATGATAGTCCCACTAAGCGCAAACCAGATGGGATGGCATATCGCTGCAGAATGCTGTGGTAGCCATGCTGGTTAAATGTGCCTTGATTTCTAAATAAATCAGTGTCACCAGCAAAGCACCTGCACACCATCACTCCTCCTCCATGCTTCACAGTGGGAACTACACATGCGGAGATAATCTGTTCACCTACTCTGCGTCTAACAAAGACACGACGGTTGGAAACAAAAATCTCATATTTGGACTCATGAGACCAAAGGACAAATTTCCACCGGTCTAATGTCCATTGCTCGTGATTCTTGGCCCAAGCAAGTCTCTTATTGGTGTCCTTTAGTAGTGGTTTCTTTGCAGAAATTCAACCATGAAGGCCTGATTCACAGTCTCCTCTGAACAATTGATGTTGAGATGTGTCTGTTACTTGAACTCTGTGAAGCATTTATTTGGACTGCAATTTCTAAGGCTGGTAACTCTAATGAACATCCTCTGCAGCAGAGGTTACTCTTGAGTCTTACTTTCCTGTGGTGGTCCTCATGAGAGCCAGTTTCATCATAGCGCTAGATGGTTTTTGAGACTGCACTTGAAGAAACTTTCAAAGTTCTTGAAATGTTCTGTATTGACTGACCTTCATGTCATAAAGTAATGATGGGCTGTCGTTTCTCCTTGCTTATTTGAGCTGTTCTTACCGTAATATGGACTTGGTCTTTATCAAATAGTGCTATCTTCTGTATACCACCCCTACCTTGTCACAACACAACTGTTTGGCTCAAAAGCATTAAAGGACAGAAATTCCACAAATTCACTTTTAACAAGGCACACCTGTTAATTTAAATGCATTCCAGGTGACCACCTCATGAAGTGGATTGAGTACGCCAAGAATGTGCAAAGCTGTCATCAAGGCAAAAGGTGGCTACTTTGACTAATCTAAAATATATTTTGATTTGTTTAACACTTTTTTTGGTTACTACATGATTCCATATGTGTTATTTCATAGTTTGTCTTCACTATTATTCTACAATGTAGAAAATAGTAAAAATAAAGAAAAACCCTTGAATTAGTAGGTGTGTCAACTTTTACTGGTACTGTAGGTTAAGCATCTTGAACTAAACAAAAAAACACATTTAGGACAATTCACTTGTTTTTTAGTTTATTAGAAATGTACAGCTTATGAGTTTCCATTACGATTGACCATCTTTAAAATGTTCATCTTTACAGTTTTTGCCTGTGTTAAAAGATTTTCTCCCATCACTGATCTCCCAGGTGAAGGGGTGTATGATACACAGAAAACAGTACGGGGGCACAGTGCCACTGTCTGAACAACATGAGTGTGTGTTCGCTGTGCATGGCATGCGGGATGCATGTGTGAACATGTGCACAACATGGAGGCAGACTGACGCGTCTAACATTCCCACTAAAAAAGGGACCCTATACTAAAGTGTCCATTAAGAAGGCGTAGCATTGTGCAACAGCCCTTACCCCTCAGACTTGAGATGAGTTTAGTTCTAACCAGTGGCAGACTTCAGACCCTATTCACTTACCCCTCAGACCAGGAACCCACCATGGGTAAATAGATCTGACCTCCCAAACACAATACGAACATATAGCTTAAAAAAATAGCATGAAAATATGTTTATATATAAGCCTCTATTCTATAACAGGTTGTCTGAAAGGTAAAGGAGGACATTGTAATGGGGAAGAAAGTATTTTATACTGGCCCAGTGTGTGTGTGAGAGAGCTGGCGATAAATAATCAACTAAGGGAACCCAAACAGCTACAACATCACTAAGTATTAAGCCAGTCTAGCAGGAGATGTGCAAAGGCAATCATGATTGGAACGTTACATTTGACAATCTTTTGGACATGATTTGACTGGGAAAAGATAAAAGATCTCATCCCCTACAGGTTCATTAAATGTCAAACACATGAGAGCACAGTCAGGCGGATAGTGAAACGACGGGACCCTGTGGATGTGAACATGGGTCAAGCTGACATGGAAGCGCTTTCAGGTGTCCAGGATCACACAAGCCATGGGCGTGTGTGGGTCCAAGTAGTCCCTCCCTGTTTCAGTTCATTTTCATCCGTTTAGTTCCTAATTAACATGACACAGATCCATCTGACAGACGATCAAGTCCTTGAAGCTAAGAAATCAAACTAAATATGTGCGCTGTGGTCGGCCTGTGTCACTTAGCTAAGTGTGACCGTTAATTTGTTTAGCACAGTATAAAAAAAGGGAAACTTTTCTCAGTGCCCCCACAAACCTACAGCAAGTGCAGTTTGTCGCTTTCACACAAAACATTTATTCCCAATCTAGCTAGTCTGCTTCGAGTCGGCATATGTTGAAGAGCGAACTTTGTATGGATCCCACTGTAGTGCCATTGAGATGAGCTTTGTCTAGCAACTGAAGCAGCCAATGGCTGCAATAATATAATATCATGCCGCTTCCAAGGCTTTTTCGACTGATAGTATATTATACCCCTTC
Source organism: Brachymystax lenok tsinlingensis (assembly GCA_030435695.1). NCBI lineage: Eukaryota > Metazoa > Chordata > Actinopteri > Salmoniformes > Salmonidae > Brachymystax > Brachymystax lenok. The sequence continues at coordinate 10,303,505 of CM059794.1, read as the reverse complement.
CCTACCCCTTTGGCATTTGTTCAACCCCTTGGCTACTGACATATTAGAACATGACAGGCAGAAAAAAAAAAAAACTGAAATGTCACCCGGGAGTGTGACTGCTCCAGGAGTGTTTGAGGACCTTTTCACAAGTTAGTGTTTGTGTGCACGCATGTGTCCAGCCCCATTCAGACAGAAGGCGCGTGAGTATTCTCACAGCTCTCCCTGGTCCTCTGAACAGGAATCATCATACATGAGACGACATCAAAAAACAAACATACATGATAATGTAATTCATGACCGTAATAATAATAACAATAATAATAAAAAACAATGGGCATAATAATAATAATCACAATAATTCCAGTGTAAGTGTTTTTTTTCTTAAGTCAGTAATTCTTGTCCCCAGAGGTACAGGCCAACGGATTGGCTTAAAAAACGAAACCAAAAATACATGAAAATAATAAAACATCACCTAGTCGTTTGTCCACGATGCCAAGACATGCTGTAGTGTACCAGGGGGTCTGAGGGAGTAGCAAGGGCCCTCCTTAGCAGAGCCTGGGACTACAGTGGAGGTGGTGTTTGAGAGACAGAGGGGTAGAGCAGTGTGTGTCTCTCTTCCAAGGCCTGGCCCCCTTGTAGGCCACACTGACTGGCCCCAGCCTACCTCGGTCTCATGAGGGTTTGAGGCGCTGCACAGAGAGGGGTGTTGAGGTTAAGGGTCCCCCCCCTCTCCAAAAGGAACAATGGAGTGAAATCATAGTGAGACGATGAGAGCTGAGCCGCATCTATCCCCCACATGCGATTACTGTCTCAATGGACCACACTCCTCATCAGAGTCCCCTCCCCCGCAGAACTGCACTCTCAGTCCACTTAGGTATAGTAGCGAGAGCTGCAGCCATTTCTCAGCTTCGTTCTATTGTCATATAATATTACCACCTGGTCTTCATTCCCTTCCTTCAATTCCTCTCATTTCATCTTTATTCATCCTCAGAGATCTTCTTTTCAGTCTGCAGCCAATATAGCTTCTCCCGTTGGCTGCTATTTCCCTCTCATTTCCCTCTCCCTCGCGATGCCAAACTTCCAATTCATGTTCATCACTTGACTAGGAAGCTTGGAAAACGAGGCTACCTCCCTCCCTCTCCCCTCCCTCTGTCTTGCAGCTCCCCTTGCCACTCCCCTGTCCGTTCCCTCTCTACCCCAGTCACTGTTTCTTCTCGCGGGTGGTGATGGTGACCAGTTGCTTGGCGGCCTTGGCGATGTCATAGGCGCACTGGATGACCTGCTGGGTGAGCAGCTGGTAGTCGACGGCGGGCGCTGACGGGTCCGAGGGAGCCGCCTTGCGACACTCCACCTGGAGGCGGGAGGCGCTGGACGCCAGGAGGCGCAGGGAGCAGTGCACGGCGTCTAGGGCAGGCCGCTGAGGGGAGACAGAGAGAGAGGGGTGGGGGCCACAGTTAGACAGAGGCGACAACACTTACTGCTTAAAGACAGAATCTGTATTTGGTCCCAAAATGTGCAGTATATATTCTGCTGTTCTATTACGCATGCACCAAAAATTAAAATGGTTTATTGATTGAAGAAACTTCGTTGTTGTAATGATAACTGGCGGTGTCAGCTTCACACCATACAGAATCTAGAAAGAGAGATCAAAACCTTACCTTGGGAAAGAGAGAGGCCATTTCAGTGACAGCAGAGTGGATCTTCTCAGAGCATGGAACAAAACTGGGGAACATAAGACAAACTCTCGTTACCACCACAGATGCAACGTAAGACAACCTCTAGTTACCACCACAGATGCAACGTAGGCCTCTTTTAGTCGGGGCCCTACCTGTCGTGTTTGAACTCCTGTGCGGCCCTCAGAAGCTCCTGGATGTTTTTGGTCACCTGCTCAGTCTTGAGGATGACGTCTTCGGTGCAGGGCAGGGTAGGGTCCGGCTCACCCCCTTCACCCCCACCCCACTCCTCCGAATCTCCCCGGCCCTCCTCTTCACTGCTGCGCCCCCTACTTTAGGAAACACACACAGTACAATCTCTACATTAGCCTGCAATTCACACATTGAGCAGAGAGGTAAGCCTCTCTGAAGTAATAACCACAGTAAATATGTCCTTGAGAAAGAGTCTGCTAGATGTCTAGGTACACCCTAGAGCCTGGCCTGTCTGCCCCTCCTACACGTTGGGGGAGACTCCAGAACGACCTGGTCACTGGGCAGCAATCTGCTCCAGATATCCCTACCACCCCCCCAGCCTTACCTTAGTGACCGCTCATACATCTGAGTGTTGTCATAGTCACTATCAGTGCCACTTCCGTGCTTCTCTCCTTTAGGGCCCTGTGGACAAACAGAACACCTTATCAGTGTCAAAAAGGTAGCAGTAGTGATTCTAACATCAGTGAGAGTATGGTAAGTCCTTCATTAACCAACAAAAAGCAAGCCATTCACACATTAAGCCACAATATACAACCCTCAGCAATGCATCAGTTCACATTGGTCTATAAAACAGTGTCTGTCAGTGTCAGCATTCATAAGACGCCATTGAATGTTTCAACCGGTCGCGAAGTCTGGAAGTCACAGCTGAGTTGACCAACCGTAAAGGAGGGCGACAGTCAGCCAGTCTTACCATGTATCTCCCCATCTCCATGGAGCCAGAGAGGTGCGGGCCTCCATAGGGTGATGGACCGCCAGGACCCCCCCCTTCCTCACCTGGAGGTGGGACAGAACAGGAACTCAGAAGAGGATGAGAAGCAACAGAGAAACCGCAGAAGGAACACTGCCTGACAGAATGTTATTTTTTTTTGTAGGAAGATCCTGAACAGACACTGGGATGCGATATACATGCTTGAGCAGAGTCAGCTCAGCTTTGTGCGCGGAGATACTAGCCTATATGTCGAGGTCAAATTTGATTATTTCTGTCAAATAACTTAATAGCCAAACTGCAGAGCAACTTTCCCCAGGACAGGCTTATACTGAACATGTAGTTAGTGAGGAAGCACAGCCCAAGTTGACTGGAATTCAAAGAAAATGTGTGTCTGGAGGTAAGTCCTGCCAAGTAGTTAGTGAGCCACTATCCCAGACAAACTCACACACAGGAGTACGTCATTAACATTACCAGACATACAAACATACTGTCTGACATACACAGAAAAAGACAGAGGAGCCGGTTAACTTCCATTAGCTTGCCTCACATCATGTCTCCTCTCTAGCCACTTTCACAATACATGACCTGACCAGTAGCCGGGGCCCGTACTCAAAAAGCATTTCAGACTAGAAGTGCTGATCTAGGATCAGTTTAGGCTTTTAAAATGATAATAAATAGGAGGGGTCCCTGATCTTAGATCAGCACTCCTACTCAGACACTTTATGCAGGCCCATACAGTAATCATGGTTATAGACACTTTTTAGATGCAGGCTCACTGACATAAGGGCCTATGCTGCAAGTTATCCCAGACAGTATGGCCAGTAGGCCACTCTTGGACTCACTGTTCCCTAGTGGAGAGCTAACTAGATGAAGACTGAACATCTGTGAATATTTGTATGCTGGCATATGCTGTATGATACACAAATAATGTCCATACAATGAAGTCATCGTCATCTGTGGTTTTCAACAGAGCACTGGGTTTTATCACTGTGTGGACCAATATCTATGAAAGGATTCAAAACTGTACAACTTAAAAGGGCAATCTGCAATTGGTACATCCATTTTTTTAAAACTTTTAAATTAATGATATACCGTATCGCTATATCATCTTAAAAAAGTACTTATAAATGTCTTATTAGCAACAATGCGAGACACACTACTGTTCAAAAGAAAATACCATTTTTTTGTCCATTAAAATAACATCAAATTGATAAGAAATACAGTGTAGACATAGTTAATGTTGTAAATTACTATTTTAGCTGGAAACGGCTATATCTACATATTTTTAACGGAATATCTACATAGGCGTACAGAGGCCCATTATCAGCAACCATCACTCCTGTGTTCCAATGGCACGTTGTGTAAACTAATCCAAGTTTATCATTTTAAAAGGCTAATTGATCATTAGAAAACCCTTTTGCAATTATGTTAGCACAGCTGAAAACTGTTAAAACTGTCCTTCTTTAGGCTAGTTGAGTATCTGGAGCATCAGCATTTGTGGGTTTGATTATAGGCTCAAAATGGCCAGAAACAAAGAACATTCTTATGAAACTCGTCAGTCTATTCTTGTTCTGAGAAATGAAGGCTATTTCATGCGAGAAATTGCCAAAAAACGGAAGATCTTTGACAACGCTGTGTACTACTCCCTTCACAGAACAGAGCAAACTGCCTCTAACCAGAATAGAAAGAGTGGGAGGCCCCGGTGCACAACTGAGCAAGAGGACAAGTACATTAGAGTGTCTAGTTTGAGAAACAGACGCCTCACAAGTCCTCAACTGGCAGCTTCATTAAATAGTACCCGCAAAACACCAGTCTCAACGTCAACAGTGAAGAGGCAACTGGCCGGGATGCTGGCCTTCTAGGCAGAGTTGCAAAGAAAAAGCCATATCTCAGACTAGCCAATAAAAAGAAAACATTAAGATGGTAAAAAGAACACAGACACTGGACAGAGGAAGATTGGAAAAAAAGTGTTATGGACAGACAAATCTAAGTTTGAGGTGTTTGGATCAAAAAGAAGAACATTCGTGAGAGACAGAAAAAAATGGAAAAGATGCTGGAGGAGTGCTTGACGCCATCTGTCAAGCATGGTGGAGGCAATGTGATGGTCTGGGGGTGCTTTGGTGGTGGTAAAGTGGGAGATTTGTACAGGGTAAACGGGATCTTGAAGGAAGGAAGGCTATCACTCCATTTTGCAACGCCATGCCATACCCTGTGGACGGCACTTAATTGGAGCCAATTTCCTCCTACAACAGGGCAATGACCCAAAGCACAGCCCCAATCTATGCAAGAACTATTTAGGGAAGAAGCAGTCACTGGTATTCTGTCTATAATGGAGTGGCCAGCACAGTCACCAGATCTCAACCCTATTGAGCTGTTGTAGGAGCAGCTTGACCGTATGGTACGTAAGAAGTGCCCATCAAGCCAATCCAACTTGTGGGAGGTGCTTCAAGAAACATGGGGTGAAATCTCTTCAGATTACCTCAACAAACTGACAACTAGAATGCCTACGGTCTGCAAGGCTGTAATTGCTGCAAATGGAGGATTCTTTGACGAAAGCAAAGTTTGAAGGACACAATCATTATTTAAATCAAAATTAATTATTTATAACCTTGTCAACATCTTGACTATATATCCTATTCATTTTGCAACTCATTTCATGTATTTCATTTCTAAGTGACCCAAACTTTTGAACAGTAGTGTACACAGAAAAATCACATTGTAAACAACTTATCTAGATATATTCTATCATATAGAACTCTAGTCTATTAAAAAAATATATTTACAAACTACACAATAAGAAATGGTGCATTTGCTAATGCCCTACAAAATACAAAGTAAAGAGAGGCATGGAAAAATGCACAGAAACCAAACTGAAATACAGTGCATTTGGAAATGATTCAGAACCCTTGACTTTTTCCACATTGTTAGGTTACTTATTCTAGAATTTAGATGTGTGTATATATCTCAATCTCCAAATATGTTTTAAATAAAAAAACTGAAATATCACATTTACTTAAGTATTCAAGACCCTCTACTCAGTAATTTGTTGAAGCACCTTTGGAAGCGATTACAGCCTCGAGTCTTCTTGGGTATGACGCTACAAACTTGGCAAACCTGTATTTGGGGAGTTTCTCCCATTCTTCTCTGCAGATCATCACAAGCTCTGTCAGGTTGGATGGGGAGCGTTGTTGCACAGCTATTTCCAGGTCTCTCCAGAGATGTTTAGATCGGGTTCAAGTCCGGGCTCTGGCTGGGCCACTCAAGGACATTCAGAGACTTGTCACGAAGCCACTCCTGTGTTGTCTTGGCTATGTGCTTAGGGTTGTTGACAGGTTGGAAGGTGAACCTTCGCCCCAGTCTCAGTTCCTGAGCACTCTGGAGCAGGTTTTTCATCATGGATCTCTCTGTATTTTACTCTGTTCATCTTTGCCTCCATCCTGACTAGTCTCCCAGTCCCTGAAAAACACCACCACAGGATGATGCTGCCACCACCATGCTTCACCGTAGGGATGGTGCCAGGTTTCCTCCAGACATGACGCTTGGCATTAAGGCCAAATAGTTCAATCTTGGTTTCATCCGACCAGAGAATCTTGTTTCTCATGGTCTGAGAGTCTTTACGTGCCTTTTGACAAACTCCAAGTGGGCTATCATGTGCCTTTTACTGAGGAGTGGCTTCCGTCTGGCCACTCTACTATAAAAACCTGATTGTTGTCCTTCTGGAAATTTCTCCCATCTCCACAGAGGAACTCTAGAGCTCTGTCCGAGTGACTATCGAGTTCTTGGTCACCTCCCTGACCAAGGCTCTTCTCCCCCGATTGCTCAGTTTGGCCGGGCGGCCAGCTCTAGGAAGAGTCTTGGTGGTTCCAAACTTCTTAAATTTAAGAATGATGGAGGCCACTGTGTTCTTGGGGACCTTCAATGCTGCAGCAATTTTTTGGTACCCTTCCCCAGACCTGTGCCTCGACACAATCCGGTCTCGGAGCTCTACGGACAATTCCTTCGACCACATGGCTTGGTTTTTGCTCTGACATGCACTGTCAACTGTGGGATCTTATATAGACAGGCGTGTGCTTTTCCAAATCATGTCCAATCAATTGGATTTACCACAGGTGGACTCCAATCAAGTTGTAGAAACAGCTCAAGGATGAATCAATGGAAACAAGATGCACCGGAGCTCAATTTCAAGTCTTATAGCAAAGGTCTGAATACTTATGTAAATGTCATCAGTTGTACATTTTTTATAAATTTGCAAACATTTCTAAAAACCTGTTTTCCTTTTGTCATTATGGGGTAGTGTGTGCAGATTGCTGAGGATTTTTTAAACATTTAATACATTTTAGAATAAGGCTGTAACGTAACAAAATGTGGAAAAGGTCAAGGGGCATGAATACTTTCAAAAGCATTGTATGCATTGTGAATTTGCATCACCCGCATGGACAATGGAACGTAAAGGTTGGATGCAACAATCAGCACAATAAAAGACAGGACAGGACAGATTGAGAGAGAGACAGACTGACTTTACCTCCTGGCTTCCTATGCACGTTCCATACCAGTCAGAGTGGCTGGAAGCAGGGCTGAGTGAGTGCGTGCGTAAGTAGTGCATTAGCTTAGAGCGCAGACAGACTAACACGAACGTGTGCAGCAGGTGACCATCCTATTGTCTTTGACCACAGAACATCGACCGTCATTTTCTGTTCATTTCCACTGTTTGTCAACACACCCAACAGGTGATCCAAGCACTGCTGACATTCGTATAGGTCTGCCTGCCCTCTTAGTTCCACTGTGACTGAGTGGGTCAGTGACTGACTGACTGACACATTGCCTTGAAGGATCCATTGTGAAGTGCGTATGGCTATTGGCTAACAGTGCAGGTCAAACCACTAACACATCTCGTGTTTGTGCTGCACACACTAGAGGCAGGGAATGGAAAAGCTATGATTGGGGAGTGTCTAAGGTTAGGACATCTTCACTCATCAATGGTGGGAAAGCTACCTGCCATCTTAGCTTAACAACATGACCTTCTACACTCAAAGAAGCCTCAGAGAAACTCATGGGAAGTGAATGGAGGCAAAGAGTGATTTGCTACAGTGCCGAATGCTCAGTAGAGGGGCTAGGCAGTGTGTGTGTGTGTGTATTTGGGGCGGGTGCGTGCAGTATCTGGCCCAGAAAGCATAGCGCCAGCGGTAGAGGCTGTGGGTTAAAGTGGAAGAGCGCTCCACTGGTGAGCGGTGTGTGCATGCCAGACAGCAGTAGAGGAGGAAGGCAGCAGTAGAGACAGAGAGGGCAGGTGGTGTATATCACCATGACCACCTGGGGGCCGTAGCGCGTTGCTCACACTTACACTGGGGTGCAGAGGCTGCAGGCGGCCCGGCAGGGAGTCCAGGCCCAGGGAGTGGGAGTGGGGTTTGGGGGTGGCGGCCCCCGGCTCGTACATAGAGAAAGCCTGTCTGTCCCTCCGGTGGGCGGGCGCAGCCGAGGACACGGCTAGGCTGGAGTGGTCCCCTCCCCTACCTCCCCCACCTCTCACCCCCCCTGGCCAATGTGCCGGGCTGCCTCCTCCCCCACCTCCCAAACCGCCAGCTCCCCCTCCTCCTCCTCCAACCTGGCCCCCCCGCAACGCACTGTTCTCCGTCTGCATCCGCGAGATCTACGGGGAGAGGTGGGGACGGGGGGAGGAGGGTCACCTGAATGTTTCAAAGGTCACACGGACACGCATCCACATACACAGGGAGCTTCATTTAGCTAACCACATACTAGATATGGATGGAGGTAAGACTAATGGGTTTATAGGGAGTCTATACTGATGGGTGGATATAAGGGCTTAAACTGGCTTGCATGTCAATCTAGTGAGTATAATACATGCTTGGTTCTCTTAACCAAATAAACATACATATTGGCAGGACTGGGGGTTGATCTTTCGCATCTTGGAAAATAAGAGAACTACAAATGCATGGTTTATTGAGGTGTATGGTCTAGCTCACACTGTTTTACCTGTATGTACGTGTCAAACTATCAACACTGGAAGAGAACAGCTGTGCATTTTCCAAGTGTGTGTGCAGGGGCTGACGTGTGTGTGTGTGTGTGTGTGTGTCTAGGGGCTGGTATTTCTCCTTGTGTTAGACATGAGTGATGATAGACATGGGACAATAGCTCAGGCATTCATGAGAACAGAACAACACCACAATGAAGAGACGGAACGGAAACAAAGTGACTGAATATGGCATAACAACAGATGGGAACGAAACCTGATATTTGACACACTGAAGAACAAACTGCAGTGCTTACACCAACACTAACAGATACGGTTCTGAGCTGCACAATTTGCTTACTACAGTATAAGGACAGCTCTGGGAACAGAGTAGACCAACACTGATAGTGACAACACACTAATATACTGAGGTAGAAGAGTTATATATTCTACTATAATTAGAAAAGCACATCTTGGTGCATAATAACACAAACTTTTAGACATATTGAAATTCCTCCCGTCTTTCCCTCCACCACTCTGTCCATACCTCCCTCCTCTCCCTACCTCTTTCTGCAGCCGGCGCAGCTCTTCACTCAGGTTGTTGTTGACCTTCATCAGCTGCTGGACTTTAGCCTCGGAGCAGGCCAGGGCCTTCTTAACCTCCAGGTACTCCTGCAGAGTGATGGGCCCATCTGACAGGTCTGACGAGTCCATGCTCTAAGGACACACACACACACACAACACACACACTTTAAACAATCTAAAAATACACACACATGCATTCGGGAGTTGTTTCTGTGGGTTATTGTCAGTGCAATAAGATGCACTAGATTTCATCATCCCTCTTAGCAGTAAACGGAGAAGTCTGAGCACATCTTAAAATAACTACCTTTTTACATTCAACACAAACCAGATTTGAGAAATCTCTTCTCAACTGGAAATGGCTTTGAACAGCATCCACATCCATTCACAGCTCAGCCATATCTGAGAAGCACAGAGCTTATGTCTGTATGACACCAGAACAGAGCTTCTTCAAAGTGGACCTTAAATTCTAATTTTACAGCAGCTTTTCCACCACGTTCTGTGACTGGGTGCTTGCTTTAACAGGGTTTGCCCTCTCCCCTCCTCTTGCACTCCCTCTCCTCCCCTGCTCATGGAACAATGCTCCTCTGATTGGAGACCCAGAATAGCTGTGATGTCACTGTGGAAGTATGTGGCAGCAGTAGCAGCACTGCCACTCCCGCAAGGCATGCTGGGACAGGCGGGGAGCAAGATACTGCTGGCTGCTGGGGATAACACTGCAATCACTAGAAGAAGCTAAGAAGAACATTGTTCTGATTTAGAATCAGTTTTGCCTTTTAGATCACAATGAATATGATTACATGGACGGGGGGGGACCTGATCCTAGATCAGCACTTCTATTCTGAGATGCTTGATACGTCTGAAGTGTCTCTAATAACTCGAAGCAGGGAGCATAGCACCACTTCCTGGTCACTTAGCTCCATCCCTTCCCCCCTCCATGTCTCTCAGTACACATTTTATCCATCTATTTACTAGGTTTAAGGGGAATACTTTGGCTGTTCTCTGGTACTCTAATGTTGGCCTGTAGAGAAAAACATAGCACAATGGTTTGCATTGGAAAAAGAAAACAAGCACTTCTTATTAGGCCAGTTCGAATAGTACCTCCCCCTTTCACTGTTTCAGGCTGCTTGGTGCCTAGTGAACACAGCCCTCGGGGTGTATTCATTAGTGCAAACCTGTGCAAAACGTTTCCCATTGGACAAATTCAGGTAGGTCCATGTTCGCTTCCGTTTGATGCCTAATGAACACAACCCTGCCGTCCTTCTCTCCTCACCTTGGCCCGGTTGTTGCGCTGCGCGTTGTTGTTGTTCTGAGTGGTCAGCTCGCTGTCCGTGTCCTCGTCCGACGCTACGCTGTCGTAGTCATGCTGGTCGTCATCAGCCCCCAGGTGCAGACTAGAGTCTACAGGGTTGGATAAGAGCAGAGCAACAACATCGGCCCTGGCTCAGGAGGAGATAGGATGTGAGGAATCGGAGAAAGACGTACTGAGATTGAGCCACAGAAAAATCTGGAAATCTACAGCTCAACTAGCGATGACACAACCAGGCAACCCGATCTCAGTAACTTCTCCTTTTCACTCATACATCGCAATGGATGGATTGACTGAGGTGTGTGCTAAAACACATTCATGTCCAGAGCATATTTAACTCATAAAGATCGCGTTTGAACTGGATCAGCCCCTGCCCTCTCCTCTGCTCCCCTTCCCTATCCTCTCTTCTCCCTTCCTCAGGCCTCTCCTCCTCCGCACCTCTCCCCCTCTCTCACCAGTAGGGCTGCTCAGGCCTTTCCCTTGTTGCCTCCTCTTGGCGTCACTCAGGATGTCGATGATTAGCGTTGCAAACTCACGAGCGTTAAAACGGGCCAACTTCTGTCTACCCTGAAAGACAAAGACAGGCAGAGGACACATTCAAAAATCAACAGACACATAGAAGGACGTCTACAGGAGAAAAACGAGTTCATAAATGTTCGGTGTATTATTGAAGCAAACGCTAAATTGGAGCCACAGTCTCTGGTATTGCAGTCCTGTGGTCACTGGTCATGTGGTGTGGAAAAGCACAGTCACAGGGGCTACAGTTGATCTTAGTAAGAGAGGCACACACACTAAACATTGCGCCTAGCAATTTGCATGCTCGTGTTTGCATAAAGGGACAAAAAAAAAAAATGCAGGCTTTGTACCCATGTGGTTTCAATTCTAAACACGGTCCAACCGTGAGCACATCGTCATCACAATCCATTCTCCTCAGCCTCTGTGTGTGTGTTTTCTCCCTCAGTTGTTCTGGCATGAAACAAAAACACACTACTACTGACCAGTCAGCTGGCTCCAACGCTATTCAATCCAATCCTAGCTGGGGATCTCACTGTGGTGAGGGTACTAATGTGTTAAGCTCTATGTTTACACTAACGAGCTAGCCAACTGAGGGAGGACACACAATCACACACAACCCCTTTAATTTCCCCTCACCCTCCTCCAACGCTGGAAAATCTCTCTCGCTCGCTGTCTCTATATCCCACTGGCCAGTGCAGAAGCTCAGACATCCCAGTGCAGCCACAAAACTATTAATAGAATTTCATCCCTCGCTCTCTCCCTCTCCATTTCAGCCCAGACTTTCTCTGTCTGCCCTTCTGTTCTCCCCTTTTGTTCCCGTTTTAAAATCTGTCGTGCTCTAGGAGGATTTCCCGATAGTCCCTTCTACTGCCTGCCTGTGTCACTGTGACTAACAGCGCCTTCAGCCTGCTGGTATCACTAAGCCTACACAGCAGTTGGAGAAGGAGAAATACACATAGGAACTAAGATATTCAAGCATTTGCTGGCAGTCACATTTTAATTCATTTGTGTGTGTGTGAGAGAGATAGTAGTAGTGGTTACCTGGTTGCGTGTGGCTGAGTATTCGGGGTTGACAGGCAGGAAGGGCACCGCGCTACGCTCCGTCACCAGAGTACTGTGGTTCTGAGTCGTCAGCCACACTGGGAAAGGAAGGAGAGAGACATTATACATCGATGTGTGAGTGAGAGAGAAACAAGGTCATTTCAGCTGGAAGTTGGAACACACAGTAACACACCCTGTCTGCCGCCCACACAAACACGGTGCACAGCTCCACTGGAACAGACCACAGAACGGTTACAGACTTACACATTCTCTCCTCCTAAAATGTCCTGGTATACCTTGAGCTATGTGTGTGCGCTTGTGTGTCCAGCTCTCTGCCTCTACCCTATCCTGCTTACCAGCGGAGAGTACGTCAGACAACGCAGTCTGTGACTGCTCCTCCTTCTGAGAGAGAGCGAGGGAGGAGAGAGACTCCAGAATTCCTGAGGAACCTCCTCACCAACTCACTCTCTCCTCACTCGCTCCTTGCCTCTAAATTGCCTTCTTTTTTTCTCTCTCTCCCTCTCCGTCTCCCCCTCTAATTTAAGACCTCACCCAGCGACCTTTTACAGACTGTTTATGCGTTTTTTTATGTTTCCTTTCTAAACAGTGACTCCTTCTCCCGGGGAACAGCCAACACCAGGGCTACGTCCCACATGGCACCCTATTCCCTTCATAGGGCACTACTTTTTACCAGGGCTTGGTGAAAAGTAGCACACTATATAGGACATGGGATGCCATTTGGGATGCGGCCCCAGAGTGGCCCAAACAGATTGCATGACTCAAAAAGGCAAAGACAGAAAGGTGGATAGAAAGGTGGAGAGAGGTGGAGGAGAGGGAGAAGCAGGGGATGGGTTACACAGGAGAGGAGGAGGGGGGGTGTCTCACCTGCGTCGTTCTCCCTGCGGTCCACTTCATCATACACGTCCATGGCAAGCTCCTCAAACAATCGATTGTTCAGCTGTCACACACACACAGACAGTGACGCAGACAGTGTACACAAGACCAAGACAAACATAAGCAATGCACACCAAAAGAACAAATACCAGCGAGGGAAAAATATACACAACACACACGCGCTTAGAATAATAGAGAAACGTGCAGGACAATCATGTACAGCAATACTGTCAACACAAGCAGCAGCACTACACTAAAGAGCTCGGTCCTTTTGCTGCCTGGGCCAAAGGAGAATCGATTATACAATACACAGGAAATAAATGGAGAAAGTCATAGTCCTCTGTCATAGACAATTAGAGTCACCGATACAGACATGGCCCACTGCTTCAGTTTATTATCAGATTAGCTCGTGCTCTAGGTCGTGTTCATTAGGCACCAAATGGAAAAAAAACAAGACTGAAAATGGGAGGGATACCTGGACTTGTTCTCCATTGAAAACATTTCAAAATGTTTTCCCTTGTGTCCTAATGAACACAACCCAGGAAGTTTACAAGAATGATACAGCCTTAACTCTAACCCATGACCCCTACCCTTTGACCACCCAGCACTACTCACCGCTTGCAGCTTCTTCTTAGCTGCCTTGGCCAGTTCTGAGAGGTCCAGGCTACACAGAGACACAGACAGACACAATGAAACAACCACAGACACCAACAGAGAGAGAGAGAGGGGTGAGGAGAGAAATGTGGAGGTGGAGATGGAACGGGGGTTTTCTCAGCGCAGTGGGGGAGGTGAGACAGCAGGGGTGTCAGGTCATCAGGTGAAATATATAGGTAACTGCCAAAATAATGGAAACAGAGAAGAGAAGTATATTGAAAGCAGGTGCTTCCATACAGGTGTGGTTCCTGAGTTAATTAACCAATTAACATCCAATCATGCTTAGGGTCATGTATGAAAATGCTGGGCAGGCCATTATTTTTGGCTACCATGGCTATGCCCCCATGGGATGACAATGCCCCCATCCACAGGGCATGAGTGGTCACAATGGTTTGATGAGCATGAAAACAATGCCCTATTATGACACTTTATGTTGGTGTTTCCTTTATTTTGGCAGTTACCTGTACCACCTTCCATTTCAGTTTGACAACATTCAAAACGATAGGCCTCAGTACACTTGTATTATCTAAAATGAGTACTGGTGGTCTAGATACAGTAGCCAACCTGATAATGGGATAAAATAACAGCCACCTATTTAAAAGCAAAGGACGCTCATCCCTTTATTTAATCTAGACATCATAAAGGTAATACTACTATATAAAAAGGTAGACTAAATATTACAGCAATTCCTCCCTCCTTCCCTAACACCAGCAAGAAGATGACGAGCCCATGGGATAAAAGAGGAAAGGCGGGGTGTTGAGGGAGTGAGAGAGAAAGAGAAAAGCGAGAGATACCTCTGTGTCGGACACTTAGGGCGAGCTCTGCCTCCACAAGCGCAGCACAGATGGAGAGAACAGAAAACGAGTGAGCGAGACAAGAAAGACAGGTAGAAAGCAAAAGAGAGGGTCCATATTCACAAAGCGTCTCAGAGTAGGAGTGTCGATCTAGGATCAAGTCCCCCTCTGTCTATATAATCGTGTGAATAATTATCTAAGGTAATACTGATCCTAGAGCAGCTACTCAGACGCTTTGTGAATACCGCCCACTAGTTCTCCACTGCTCACAAGAGTAGACTCCAGGAGTACAGTACAGTACAGAGTATAGTACAGTAAGAACAGTGTTGTAGAAGTCTGTTGTAGCTCAGCAGACAGACATGCAGTCAGTTTCATCAGTGTAACAGGGGCCTTCCTCTCCTATCTAGCAGTACAGACTGACTAACGGCAGGGCACAACCTACTGGTCAAAACACTGCAATACACCTAGCCACTTCACCAGTGCCAGAATATTACAAGGTATTCCTAACCCGTCATTGTCGATTCCAGAAAATCAAAGGCATTGCCAGAATATCATGTCACGTCAAAGACAATAATGCCCATAAGAGAATCTCATTTGAAAACACTTTTTAGTCCAGGATTAGCCTTAAATCTGTGTCTGAAAAACCACCCCTATGTATGATAAATATCAACCACCACGCAGATTTATAAATATACTCCTCCCACCCATCCAATGTTAACCCTGAACACATGACCCTTTGACACTTACCTGTCAGCCATCTGAGGAATGATATAATGCCCATTCTTGTGATCTACAGGATAGAGTGAAACAATTGTATTGTGTAAAACAGTCATTGGGTGAAAGACGCCATACTAGTTAGGCCTAACAGTGGGTCCATACTTTGAGCGATAATCAGCGACCTAGGAACCACCAACCAGTCATGTTCAATGGAAGGAAGAGACACACAGGGACTTAGCGGTCAGCGACGAAAGAGCTAGTGACCAGAATTGAAAAATGTCCCAATGTTTTTCAAATGTAGGGAGAAGGCGGCTCGTTAGCAAACCTTGACATTGCCTAACAACAAAACTGCTGTCACGCTAGCTGTTTTGAAGGATACACCCACTAAGCGAGATCTCAACGACTTGATTGCTGATTATGGCTTGAACTCTGAGCCCTGTGTAAGGAGCCCTCTGTAAGGTCCTTGGCAGGAGTTAAAGGTTACCTACCAGGGCGTCGGCCACACAGGTAGAAGGCCAGCCTGTCTGTGAGCTCGTACTGACACTCCACCAGCCGCTCTGCCAGCTCCCCCTGGCCCGCTTGCCTGCCACACACACACAAACAGTACAACAATCAGATCCTAGAACTGTACATATGAAAAAAGCTTACTGACAATACAGCAGCAACAACAACAAAAAACACACTGACTACCTTGACAGAGTCGCACACAAACCTGTGTGTGTGTACTATGTTGAGTGAGCCAGGGGTGTATTCACAAGTCACAAAAGCAGGGCCAAAACAGAAAGGGACTACCTGAACTTGTCCAATGACAAACCCTTGTTTTCCGTTGCAAAACGTGTTTGCAACAGTGTACACTAATGAATAGACCCCTGGTGTAGCCTACCTGGCGTAGTCCATGGGTGTGCGTCCGTTGATGTCCAGGGCTCCGGGGTCAGCTCCGTACACAACCAGCAGTTCTGCCTGCAGAACCTGGCCTGCCTTGGCTGCCACGTGGAGTGGAGTGGTGCCCTTCTCCTAAGAGGACAACCACACACACACACACACACACATCATTACTTCAAATAGGGATTTAAGGGAGCATGGATACAGCATAGACCGATTGGACTGATGTTCTACAGGTGGGGTTGTGAGTGTGAGTGGTGAGAACGTGGGTAATTTGCAGTAACAGGGGGTGGGAGGGTGGGGGTGGTATGGATCTCACCGGGTGGAAGAAGTTGGCCTGTGCTCCCAGGGACAGCAGCCGTAGACATGTCTCCAGACTCCCTGTCCTTACACTGGAGTGCAGTTGCTGAGAGAGAGAGAGAGACAGAGAAAGAGAGAGACAGAGAGAGAGAGAGACAGAGAGAGATCCTTTGAATCCCCTCATTAGTGGTGTTTAATAGGTCCACACAGAAGCTTCCATTAGTTATTCCTGTGGTGTCATTAAGGTGCTTCCTTCCTGCCTACAAGGGAGAGAAGAAGAAAGGCAGGCTCCGTGTGTGTAGAGCCTCAGTGGAGGCAGCCCGGCCCACCAGGCATTGCCAAGGACGTCACCCTCTGACCCCTGACCTGAGGCGGGGCCTCACCTTACTGAGGTCCTTGGTGGTAACACCGTCGTCGTCGCGGCACGGCAGCTTGTGGACGAAGGATAGCATCTGGTACTTGGCGCGGATGAACTCGGACTTGGTGGGGCTGTGCGCGCACACACACAGAGAGAGAGAGAGTAGGGACAAACTGGGTAAGACATCAGCTCTATGTATGAATCATTGCAGCAGGAGACGCCGAGGGGCAAATCCTCTCTGATCCCATAACAGTCTGATACTAGCTAATGACCCAAGGCTGAGCTGCATCTAACACATAAGCTTATTAGCCTGATCAGACTATAACAATTGACCAAGTGAAAGTAAATCTCTTGGTGGGGGAGAGTGAGTTCCACAAACAGAGACTATAGGTAAGCGGGAATGTTCCCACCCAGGTCATCACTGTAAATGATAATTGGTTCTCATCTGACGATTCGTGAAATATGTTGTGAAACAAAATAAACTTACTGGACTTTGTCTTGTGGGTTGGGTTTCCTGCGGCCGCTCTGCACCTGCGCTGGGTCAAGCAGGGAGTGCTCCCAAATCGAGTTAGCCCCATTACTGGCCAGGGTCTGCACCATCTAAAACACACACACTGTTGAGACACATGACAACACAGCCCTAACACGAAATGATCTAATGTTTGCTTGGAACATCCTCTTAGAGCTAATCAAAGCCTCTTCCTGTGCCTGAGGCTGGTCTAGTGGGTAACGACACCGCCTGCAGCACCTATACACCACCAGGCATGGGTGCGAATCCCAACCCCAGCGCCACTCTCTGCATCTACCTCCCCACTCCTTTCTTTCCTGTCTAAATAAAGTGAAAATACAATTTTACAATTCTCAAATCTTATCTGTCCAGCAGCCAGGTAACACTTACTTTATATTAGTGATGGGGGAGAAGAAAAGGACAAAAATAAATACAAAAATATCGATAGTTACATATCGCAATATTATTTTGGACGATAAATGTAGTTAATTGTTTTTCTAGGTAGCTTTAGTCGGCTGTGCCTGCGCAAAAACGCCAGTATTTTTCATCCTATAAATTGATCTCCATCTTCTTTTTAAATAGTGAGCCAAAATGTTTTCAGAGCTTTTATTTTCCTGCTCTCGTCTCTCTGCAGCAGACGGAGAGTGAGCAATATGTTTGGAACATCAATTCTCAATAAAATCGTATTATCGAATCACAATACATATAAAATCGTGAGAATCGCAATACATATCATATTAGCACCTAAATATCGTAAGGTCCCTGGCAATTCCATTGTAGTTTATTAACTGTTACTTACTAGTTTATGGATATACATGTTATACATTCATAATAAAACAGGTACAGGCCTAATACATTGGTTGAATTGGTTTACTTGTCATTTAGCCACTTGCCAAATACTGAGTTACGTGTACACCCATCAGTAATGATCCCCAGGACCCCTCCAGCCCAGACCCCTATCTTGTCCCTTCCCAGGTACCTGCAGCAGTGCAGGGGGCCAGCCGCTGTGCCGCAGGTGCTTGACGATGGAGATGTGGCGTCCCAGGCTGCGGTGCACAGAGCAGCACTCGTCACAGATCAGAACGCCCCTGTTGATGCTGGTCCAGCCCGGATCTGAAAACACAGAGAAAGAGAGAAAGATAAAGTGAGAGAGGATGGAGAGGGGGGGGGGGTCAGGTGTGTACAGCTATTTAGCAAAGCCCCACCTCTGACAACTGGCTTCTAGGCCATCTCAGGTTCATCATTAGGCCTATAGCTTTGTTTTACTAGTAATAAAGTTAGGCCTAATATCTGACATTATTGTTTACTGCATACATTTAAAATAATCAAATAGCCTATGTCACTCTCACAGTAGGCTGACAGTTTGCCTGACATGTGGAGTTTACAATGTTCTCAGGACCATAAAAGTTCTCAGGACCATAAAAATGAACAAAACGCAACAAAATGCCATTATTATTATTAGCGTCATACTGTAGAGCCTAAATACAAGTCTGACCTTTACAATTCCAGTACCACCCTATTGTGGCTTCAGGTGGTAATGAGATCATCATGCTACACAAGTCCAGAGGTCAATGGGCACAAAGAGAACCATGGGCCACACAATCAAGTCATTAAGTCTGGCTGGGGCAAGGTTAGCCTACACCCTCAGGATCCTGCTACAATTAAGCTAAGCTAACTGTGTAAGAGGTGCAAATGGCCCATTCTGTCTGAGGAACTAGATGGCACATTCTTGGTAGGCCTAAGAGCCAAGCCTAAGAGATTGGGCTGGGGAGGAGCAAATACATGCAGAGAGAGATCTGTTCTTGAGGGACAATTTTGAAACAAATACCTATTGCCAATACTCAACAAAGCATGCCTACTGTTTTCAAATAATATAATCTATGAAAAGCAGCAATTCATTGTTGGGTTTGTACCCATGGCAGAGCAGGACAAAGCAGAGCGCTAAACCAAATGTCAAGAGACACTGGGCTCTTCATCGGTACAGACTCCATTAATTGACACTAAAAGTTAAATCTCATCATAATCCAACCTTCACAGAACAGCCCCTCTTCCTCTCCATTTCCACTTAGTGTGTGCAGCACCTAATGTGATTTCATACGCATGCACTCACACAAACACTGACCTAAGCTACACACACACGCCACTCTAGTCTCCTTTGCCACTATATCTACAGTCAACACTACTGAAGGCTGTAGCCCCCTCTTCAGTCTAGCATTCTACCACATGCTGTGGTGCCCATCACAACCCATAAAACTCTAATCATGAGAGAAAAACAAAAAGGCCTGATGAGCATACTGGCAGTAACAAATAGCCTATAGCGGCTATATGACTTCTTCCACAATATGGAGGTTGTTTAGGAGTTCAGTAGCTATTCCAGTGTGGGGGGTTGCAAGGAGTCACACACTAGTGGCGTGGTCAGCAGCTCGCTGGGGCCGCAGAAAGCTGACGTTAGACTGCAAGTAAGAAACTGCACAGTGCACACACAGAGTAGGTATACAGGCAGGCCGGGCTAACGCAGGTAACTGCAGAGGAGTGATGGTCAGGAGTGTCATAAATCAGCTGAGATAGTGCAGAAGAGGCTCACAGAGCAGAATCACATTCCTGAAGGGAGAGCAGCTGTGAGGGAGAGAGCAGCTGCCATGAAACCCACCCCCATCCCAAACTCTCCTCCTCTCCAAAACACTGAGGCAGGTGAAGCTAAATGTGCAAGGCCAAGGCTATGTGGGCCAGGATGCCAAGGTTGGCATCACATCAGTTGTGGGGGCACAATAATGTTGCAGAAAAACAGAGTTGGAGAATGTAGCCTTCATGATTTGCAAGACAATTTAGGATTTTATGAGCAGGAGGATTAAGCTAAAAGTGTTTTTTTTTTTGCCTACAGATGGAGCCGTCTAAACAGGTCAGGGGTCCAGAATACAGGCACTCACTCAGTCACTATTCACATCCTCTACTAGTGCTACTATCAACGCCGCGCTATTCACTAACCCATTGGCACTGGGTAGTTGCAGGCAGCTAGCTAGCCAACTAGCTTGAACTATTTTATGATAATTTAACTAGCTATCTCAGTAACAAGGTTCAGCTAATCTTCACTCTTAACGTTAGCACACTAGCTAGCTATCTACACGTTACAACTTGGAATTGGTCACATGTATAAAGTATCCTAGAGGAAGACACGCCAAACTCGCTAGCTAATTAGCCTGACGTCTTCGAATTGAACTAGCTGCCTAGCCAGCTTGCCCGTGTGGCCAGCTCAGTTCTAACTACAGAGCCAACTTTACTGACGAAAAGCAGTGATCGCAAGCTATTCAAGTTAGACAAGACAGACACCCTTTCTCATTTGTTAGCAAGCTAGGTAAGTTTGTTACCAGCCAGACGTGGCGGTCAACACAACTAACGTCTGCTAGCTACCAAGAGAAATCCAAACCAGCGTCTACCGTTGCTTGCATGGCTAACGTCAGTCGCGCTGGGTAGCGAGCTAGTCAAACATTCGAAACATCTGCCACACTAAAATAAAATAAAAATCACCCAATAAACCAAAGTAACTCAACCAAAGTAACCTTCTGGTCACTTCATTTATCAACACGTACTGAAAATGCAAATGTAACTCGGTTTAAAAGGCCTGACTAACTAACTGGCTGGGAACCTGCGCCGTTTTCTTGTACTACTGACAGCGGGCACAGGCCTCCGCCGTCCCACCTAAACGTCGCCAGCTAGCCCATCTCAAACACTAAAACAACGCATTGTTCCAGTTTGTATCGTACCTGGTGCACTGCAGTCGGCACATACTTCGGTTCTGTGGACCTTTCTTGACATGTTTAAGGTTCCACTGCAGCAGTGGTTGTTTATCCAAATGATAGATTGATGCTCGCCCTTCCGAAGACCGCCGCCTGCTGTTTCCCGATGCTGCCCTGAATCCCCGGAAGCCGGCGATGTGGTCTTCGGCTCTCCCGGCCCGAGGATACCCCTTTTCCTTTTCTTCCTACCCGGTTTCAGTCCTCAACCTCTGATGCAGTGAGTCGCAGGCCTCGTCGGTGGGATGGTTATTACTGGCTAGCTCATATCTAGAGGGATAGAAAACAATAGCGCGCACAGCATTGCAAATATCGAGACCTAAGTAGGCTAACTGCGATCCTTCCTGCCTGTCACTCGACTCGCTCTCTCCCCTTGCTCTGATCGCCACTGTCTCTCACCAATGCCATGGGAATAGAGGTAGCTCTAAAATCATATTTAACCTTTATCGTATTCGTCAAAGCTTGGAATCTCATCAATATCCATGCACGTAGGGGTACACCTATCTTATTCTAAATGTTCATATATTTAGCTAGTTCTCTGGATTTGTATTTATTTGATTATGCTTTGTGAAGCTTTATAGTGGTTTAGGCTAGCCTATATCACAGGCGAGGCTGTCGAAGCAAAATAGTGGTGGCTGGCAATTCTAATGTTTTACACGTTGACTAATCTGTACTAAAACGGGGATAAAAGCAGGCTCACAAATAGCCTAAATACATGTTCAGAGAGCTTCATGTTGCAAAACCATTTCCGTGCTATAGCCTAGCCAATAGACAGCATCAAAGGTGTAGGCTATTTGGATGTGATTATGGTATAGGCTGATTGTTTAGTTTATTAATATGAAGTTAATTACTAACCCTTAATGACTGGTAGGTGGCGTATGTAGCCACTCTACGGGCGTGCATCCTATACATCACGCTCATCAGCATCCCTTCTATTTGATTGGCTGTTTACATTTTTATTGCGGGCTGTCATCACTACCTCGCAACAGTGCGTTCGCTGTGATGGGAGTGAGCGGAGAATAGATGGGCGGCTGCCTCGCTAGTTTATTCAAGGAGAAAGATAATGGTATGAGAGGGGCAGGGCATGGAGAACAGAGGTAGGCTAGATTAAATACAAGTAAGGGATCTCTTGGTGATTCTTAGATCTAGCGCTGTTTATTGACTAGTCTTTATCATAACCAACTGACTGCAAGGGAAATCATTTAAACCTGTTTTTAATACTATCATATTATAATGCGGAAGGCATGTCTTGCAAAGTGACATGTCACGACAGAGCGATAATATGAGCATAGTCAGTCAATAGCGAAGTATTAAGTGATAGGCTTATACGGAACAAAAAAAACAGAGGAGAGAAGGCGAACTATGAACCGAAGATGATTTCTGCTAAGAAAACTCCGGAAAAGAGTCGTTATCCTATTCACTATATGGTGTGGCACAACAAACATCGGAAGCTGGAGAAAGCGCTATCCATGAACGAGCAGGTGAGGAGTCTTCGGGCGACAAGTCCTCGTCTATCTGATAAAAAGCGTGGGCCGTGCCAATAACATTTGGATAGGTTTAGGTTAGGTGTGCCATCTAGTGTGACCACAGTTCACGAACCGTGGGCTCGTTGATTGAATTGAACGGTAGGAGGTGTTGGAAGTTACATCTGTTTCAATAGGTGGCTGCATGCCATGACTTTACCTCGAGATTGCAAATTATCCCATGCCATGAAATAGCGTAAACCTCGTTTGAAATGTGTTTCCAACATTGTCGTAAGGTGGGAGTCAGAAAATGTGTCTAGGCTTTGCTGCAATTTCTTACACCGAGGTCATTGTATTTGGGGAGCACATCATGAACTTGCAACATTGTAACGTTATTATTCTTGAAATCCTCTCCTCTAGCCTACTCCATTCCATTACAATTTTTCCTTGCTATTTGTTACATTTAGCAAGCTGTGGCAGTGCGCGTGTAAAGCTGCTAGTAATACTGTTTCGTGTTGTGTCCAATACTGTACCTTCCCACCACCTAAATGAAGAGGAGGAACCCGTGGGAGACAATGCAGATAATGTGGGCGAATTGATGCACATGCACAGTGATGGAAATAATACCAGTCTTGCCTCGGCTGTCGGAAGAGGATGTGTGGCTATGCTATGTTTTCTATTTCTATGATATGTTCATTCCTACAGAATGAAATTGCAAAGGCGTTCATGTATTCTTTCTGGGATGTACTGTCGGAACATTTTAGCCAGTCCGTCCATTTATTTGAACCCAGAAATATGTAGAACATGATGCATGCATACAATGGAAATAGGTACTACAGGACAGACTGATGGACACAAGGCATGTCAGACACCTGAAAAATACTTATCTTAAATGAACGATCAGTGCACCTCTGCAAGAATATGGAATATCTAACACATTACAGAAGATGTTTCATGCAGTTTCCCAGCCACACAGACAATTCAGTGGGATGAATAAGACGGAACTGAAAACCTCGTAACCTGCACACTATGCACAGATTTAATTCAAATTTCTCATGAGGATCTGCATTATTTCAGTGCCTTATCATTTCCAGCACGACTAATCACATGCATTTATAATACAAAGCCTATCATGCTAGGAATTTTATATTGACAAGAAATGGTAAGCAATGGTGAGAGTGCAGGTTTTAAATGACAGTAGACTGAAATGCCAGTTTCCTGTTCTGCTGCTTATTATGCACCAGGTTTATGTGCGGTACAGGCTTGGCATCCCTGCTGTAACACTGTCACATCAACAGAAGGGCTGTGGTTGTTTTTCACTCTGAATGTGAGCCAAAGAAACTGTTTAAAAGGGGAATATTTGCATGCCCTTCATATGTCCGGTCACTGTGACTGACACCTTATTTATATATATAAACATTTCTAGGACATTTATAAGACTAGTTTACTCTCACTCGCATTCCTGAACCTGACTCAAATGTCATACACTCTCATATTTATGTAGAAATCCGAATTAAATTCCATTCGAAATAACTTTATTTGACAGTGCACACCGTTAAAGCGTATGGTAAACGCTCAGACCTAGCACCTCTTGGCTCGGATGCAATGCTGTGCAGAGCACTGTGATGCTGGTGATGATTCAAGCCTGAGCCCCATGGATTATGACTATATAAAGCACCCCCAGTTGATGTCATTTACAGGGTGCTGACAGATACATCCTGACCTCTCTTGGCAAAGCCTGCAGGCTTATAGAGGTGTGTTTATGGCTCCATCAGGGGAAGAGCTACACTGGCTGGCCAACTGTCTGTCTGGAACTCACAGACTGACTTGCTGGCTGTATGGACGGTCGGTCAAGTGTGCACGTGTGGATTGGAAATGGCTGACGGTGGTTACATATTTGTCAAGGATCAATGGTACCTAAAGGAGTGCAGGACACAAGAAGTGCGTAGGGTGTAGGGAGCAAGTGCATACAGGGTAAGCAAGGCTTGCGCCTCTCTGATGAAAGAACAGAGAAGTGCTGCACCAGGAGAGACTGTTATTGGTATTGGGTATCAATGTAACGACAGCGCAGTGAAAAAGGAAGCCGGGAAGGAGAAGAAGAAGAAAATGTATTTAGCAGGGAGGAGGGTGAAGAGGGGGAGCTCAATTTTGCAGCTTTCTTTAAGCAGTGTCATAAAACAAAGCAGAGGGCTTCTGTGAAGAGAGAGAGCTGACAACAAGGTAAAGACATAGGAATAGCCAGAGGTTGTAAAGTAACATGAGGATGCAAGTGGGATAGTGAAGGGAGGGAGGGAGGAGTGAAAGGGAGGAAGGAATACACATATCACTATATCCTGATCCAACCACTAAAAATGCATCCCAGATATGATTGAAATGGAACAGGGTCCTTTTCTAAAAATGACTGCCCCATCCTTCCTCCAAAGAGAGGCGAGGAGGGGCCACCACCACCGCCAGCCCCCCCACCCCATCGCTCCCTCCCCTGCCCACTTTCCTCACTCTAATGTGTACAATGCTCACAGGCTCAGCTGGGCGATCATGTTAACTCAGCAGTCTTAAAGTCTGATATCATACTGGGGGGAGACAGGCCTCATAAATTACATTGTTTTCCTTCCTCGTTTGTCTCTGCTATACCATCTGTCTATCCCTGCCTGCAATCTCCAGTAAATTTCCCTGACCCGGTATACTGACCAGCCATCCTCCCCTCCGTCTGTTTCTCACTCATGCACCCATCGTATCTTAGTTTCCCCCTAACTCTCCCCTCTTCTTACCTCGACAGAGCAGTGAAACTCTACACTAATTGCAGCAGTGCAGTGTCGCTAGGGATAAGGATGTGATGGGACTAGATTTAGTTAAATTGTGGAAAGCTTTTAACTGAGAGAGAGGACAGAAACAGACAACAGTATGCCTTAAAGATTGAAAGATGTCCATGTTAATATTGTGTTGCATTGTGTGCCTGAAATGGAAAAGAGGAAATTAATGATACTTCGAGGACCATATCTGATTTCATTACTGTCTGGCCTGCCACATAAATGGTTTGCAAACAATAATGTTGTAAGATTCTGTATTTATTTTCTTAGTCAACCTTGTGTTCTGTTTCGTTGTGTTCTTGAACGTAGCCCTGTTTCTTTGTGTTCTTGAACGTAGCCCTGTCTTTCATTTTTGTTCATTGATTTCACCTGTGTTAGTTACTCACCTGGTCTCATCAGCTCCTTATTTAGTTCAGTTCATTCTGTTTGTGCCTTTGTGAGGTATTGTTCGTTTTTTACTCTACTAAGCCTTTTCCTAGCTCATTTGTGAGAACCAGTTATAGCCTTCAGTCCTAGTTTTGATTCACCAGCCTGTTTGCCTACCTGTGTATGACCATTGCCTGCCTGTGACCACCTGCCACGCTCTGTGTGTGAATCTACACCTTTTTCTCCCTGAGTATTCATTACAAATGTAGGGACACACTTACAGTATATTTGTGTGTGCACACATGCATGCACACACACACACACAAAGACACACACCTGTTGTAAATAGCTATGCATAAAACTGAGGTTAGTACTGAATTCAACCTGCAATTCTCCCCAGTTCACAAACATTGTTTGTGATATCCTAATATCAACCATCAGACATGGAAAGAGTTGTTCCACAATAGTCATGCTGTTGTTTCCTGAAACACACAGCCCATAAGCAAGTCCACTTTCTGTTCCGACATTTTGTATTGATGTTTGCTTAACCACGTTATCTTGTTGTCATTTGATTATGCAAATCCAGGGTATTTTCATCTTCTGTTCCATTGCATGAGAACAAATGTGAAGTTCCTACCTTAGAGATAGCAGGTTCCTCCTCGCTTTGCATTTTGGTGGATTTTCCTCTATCCACTGTTTCTCTATTCACAACTTCCTCCTCCCTTTACACAGAATACCATCTGTTGTCTCCTATCATTGAGCAAAGTAATGCATGTTATTACATTCGTCTTATGGTGGTCTGACAAGTGACAACAATGGTTACAAGACACGTTGCCAATATAATACATCTTAAAAGCTTTAGTGACTTAACAGTGAAACCTGTAGCGTAATGGTGGTTTGACATTGGTTTAAAACGCTAACACAAGTGTGAAAACATCAGTAGACGGATTGTGAGGTTTAGTGGTGATTCAACACTAAAATCTGTAGCCTACTGGTTTTCCATTGGTTTTATTATTATCCCAAGTATAAATGTATAGGTGATCATTTTCACCCCCATTCTTTAGTGTGAGAGTGTTAGAGTCTCTTCAGTTGGACATGTATCAGAGACTAGTGCTGTCTGAGGCACTGCATCGCACAAGTCACGTCTGTTATCGAGGAGCAGGAGTGAGGAGGAGGGAGAGACCCACATCTCTCGCCGCCCTGCCTGTGACAGGTTCACTGACCAAGGCAGAGTTATTTCACCCAGCTCCATCCTCCCTCAGTCCCTCTGCTGCTTTCATCTTGTCTCCGCCCAGGCGTCCCTCTCGCTCCAATTTACTGGGCTCAGACTCTCAGGCTCCAACTACTCACTCCTGCTCTGGCCTCTTTTTCTCTCTCTGCCCTGCATTTGGTGATAGAGGGATGCTAATGATATTTAGTTATTTTGAGATATTTAGAGGTCCATCACACACATCTTATGGTGTGGTCTCATTTGTGTATGCCCCACTTACACCATACACTCACATAGAGAATGACTGCATAAAGATACATTATCCCAAGCGCATATACAACGTTTGGCTATAACTAGGCTATAACTCTCCTACGCATATTGAAAATGGATCAATCACAGTTGTACATCGTAACCCCCGAATTGAAAAAGGGTAACACTGAAAATAAGGGGGCAAGTCGACCCCCAATGAGCACACATTTAATTCTCATGCATGCACCCTCCACCCACCATAAACATATTTTGGTCTCCCAATGAAAGATTGATGTTGGTTTAAGTAGCTGCCAGAGAACATTAAGGCGAAGCAGAGAGAGTACAGGAGTAGATAGTCCAGACAGAGATGTCTATCAATTATGCAGTTTCCACTGAGAGGGAGAGAGGGGAGGACCAAGGGAGGGATGGAAGGAAGGATGGCGGACGATAGAGAGAAATGGGAGAATCGAGGGATGGAAGGAAGGATGGCTGAGGATAGAGAGAAATGGGAGGATCAAGGGAGGGATGGAAGGAAGGATAGCGGAGGAGAGGGAGAGAGGGGAGGACAGAGGGATTGAAGGAAGGATGGAGGGAGAGAGGGGAGGACCAAGGGAGGGATGGAAGGAAGGATGGATGGAGCCAATGAGAGTGAGAGAGCAGGCACTACGAGGCAGTCAGTGGATGATGAGAAAGAGCAGAGAAAATGGGGAGACCCAGTATGACATAATATCCTTACTATAACTACCTGGGCCAGTTGATTCTGTAAGTGCCTCAGAGTAGGAGTGCTGATCTGGGATAAGGTCCCCCCAGGTGTATTTCATAGTATTCATTATGATCTAAAAGGCTAAACTGATCCTAAATCAGCACCTGTACTGAGAATTTAGCTAATGCCTGGCCTGTGAGTGTGGGTGTGTGGGTCTGTACGTGTTTGTGTGTTAGATAGTGGTGCTCTATTTGTGGGCTGTTTGTTGGTCAGAACCACATTGTTCACATGGGAATGAGTAAGTGTGCCACTGTGTTTTCAGGGTTATTGTGTGCACTAGTGTGAAGACGTGAGGATGAGGAGGTGTGGACTCGGAGGTGACGTGTGTCTGTGTACCACAGCAGAAATGTGTTACATTTGAGTATATTGGTTTAGCGTGTCAGTTCTATACCATAACTGACCAATAATGTTATAAGAGTGTTATTGTCAAGAGTGGTTTCCTTTTTTAATATATATTTTAAAAAAATGTCACATTTTACTAAAAGGATAGAGAGAGAGGACTTGTGATTGCGTGTTTGTTTGTGTGAGAAAGTGGCTGCTGTAGTGTTTCTATTTGAGTGTTTCAATGGTGTAAAAATAACATCAGACCGGGTCAATTGGGGCCAGTTGTCTTAAACAATAGGAGTTTCCTGAACACTCCCTCTCTATTCTCTCCCTTACTTACCACACCTCTCCAGCCTCATAGTCAAGCCTTCTTAGAAGGCTCTATGCTCTCATACTTAATTATCTTTATACAACGGGTGGGTCTAATCCCGAATTCTGATTGGTTAGAACCGCATTCCAGCCGGTGTCTATTCCACAAGTTACCACCGATTTTAATCTGTGACGTAAAATGCCTATTTACTCTGTTCCATCTGACTGCTCATTGTCTCAGCCCAGCCAAGCAATTTATATACTTTATCTTAACAATAAAAAGCATCTAGACATTATCTCACGTTTCTTTAGACTAACATTTAGTTTTCAACAGCAGAGATTTGTATAAACCTTGCTGTCTGTCTCTCCGACATTTGCAACATTGTTTCAATATTCAAATTCAATCTCCTGCTGTCCCATAGTAATGAACGTGTCGAGAGTCGTGACAAGACAGGCAGGCAGGTTTTGTCAGCCAGTCAAAATCATGAATCAGCATCATGTTTAAAACAATGTGCAGCTAGTTTGCAGTCTTTCCAGCTTCAGTTTGAAGTGCTTGTGCTAGCTGTGTTGTTGGCTAGCTCCTCTGAACAACCGTGTGCTGACGAGAGACCACATTTTCTACGCCAGGCGAAATCGTGCATCTTTAGCTCATTGTTGTGGATGTATCCAAATAAATGTCACTAGAAAACAGCTTAAACAAACGCAAATGCAGCTACTTTGTTATTCTGGCTGCACTGTTTGACGTGACTGTAAGTTAGTCGTAGTTGGCTGGCTAGCAATCAAGGGATAAGAACCAGGCCAGCCAGTATGGCAATAGAACAAAAAGACTTAACAACTGGGTCGTGTCTCTGGCAACCGAACCGATAGAACGAACAACCAGCTGGCTTGGGTAGCAACCCTAGAAGCAACCCTAGATTTGTGTCTGGACTGTCTTGTGGAAGGATGAAATAGTATGAATAAATTAATCAAAATAATATTTTTAATTAAAATATGTAAATCATAATTTGAATATGTTGGTAACCCGTTGTATAAAAGTGTTAATGCCCTCGAAGCTGGTGATAATGTGATAATTCCCTCGAACTTCATCTCAGATCTAACAACACCCGTGCCAAATAAATCCTCCAAACACCAGCTTCTTGGGCATTATCGCTTAAATATTGTTGCAAATGGTGACAGTGCAACACGCCTTGTGGCTTTTGAACCTGGGCCTCCCAGCCTATAGGCAATCTTGCTAACCACTGGTCCAACACACTTGCAGAGGTTGTAACGAGCCTAGTTAGACAACAATCGTTACAATAGTCCCCCTCAAATAATCAGAATACTACAACAAATTGTTGCTGCTTTGCTCTTACTGTTTATGTACTTTTCACTGTTATCTGCCAGTGTCACTCTGTCTTTTCCTTCCTTCCATCCATCCATCCATCCATCCATCCATCCATTCTTTCTCTCTCTCTTTCCCTCTTTCCTCAGTGTCATCCCCAGGGCCCTACAAATCCACTCTGACATCAATCACTCACTACCCATTATTCAGTACACACACAGCCTACGCCACCACCACCCTCTCTATTTCACAGAGCAGTTGCCACCACTCAACCAGCCCTGTCTGCTCCAACGCATAGCACACCTTCATCCTCCTTCTCCCTCTCTCCCGCCTCTTCTTCTCATCCCTTGGTTGCTATAGCGATACACCTCTACTCCCTCCCTCTATTCCCTCCACACCTCACCCTTCACCTCCGACAGTGCCTGTGTGGAATCCTCCTCCTGTTTTTCTGCTGTTCCATTCCTCTTCTCCTCTCCGGCGTCCCCCTACCCCCCTTTTGGGATTAGGAGCCCCAGTTATTGCTTACGATCATGCGGTAGCATCACTAACGCTAATGCTCGGCTTGCTAATTACAGAGCAGGGCGTGGCCCCCGGGAGGCCCTTGGAGAGAGAGGGAGAGAAGCAGGGGAGATGAGGCTTCACGTGGGAGGAGGGAGGCTGCTCCTGGTGAAAAACAACCCAGCGTCATCCCTCTGATGTACTGTACAACACACTCGACAATAACACACTGCAAAGTACACTCGACACACCAACACCAACCGTCAGGGCTGGACTGACCTGCACTGGGGCACACGTGAACCAAAACACAAGCCCTCACACAACACAACAGTGTGTGTGCTTTGTGATCTGAAACATTTCCAATGCAAATATGAATAGACGCAAAGCTTGGATGGAAGTGTACCATAAAGCAATTCCACTTATTACGATCAAGCGGTAGCATCACTAACGCTAATGCTCGGCTTGCTAACTTATTCACTGTTACAACCACTCCTCCCCTCACAACAGAAAGCTTTATCCATCCATTTCCATGGGTTATCATTTCATCGATACATTTTCCACATCCACCAGCTAGGCAGATTCTGATTCCTCAGAGCGGCTCCTTGTGTGCATCCCAAATGGCACCCTATTCCCTTTAGTACACTACTTTGACCAGGACCACCACAGGGATCTGGTGAAAAGTAGACCACAATCGAAGGAATAATGTGCCATTTGGGAAGTAGCCCCAGTCGTCCTTCTATCAGCCTCCCTCATTAGGATGCCAGCATGTGGTTGGTTTATTCTTGACCTTGGATCCTGCCAGGAGCTCTAATGAACTTTGTTTAATCACAAGCCAGAGACCAGATTTATAGACCTAGAGACTTGCTAATTTAGACCAGCTAGACTGCGGAGCAGAGAGACTACATCAAACACGCTGCAGTAGGCTACTAGCCTAGGATAGCTACTGTATCAAAGCTGAGGCAGGAAGAGACAGAGACAGAGAGCGAGAGATCAACTCTAGAGAATGACAGAGACGTTACATCGAGACACTTGTAGTGTAACTCACTTTTATAAAGCCAACCCATCTAGAACACTGGCACGCCGGTCATGTGAGGATGTGATAGCTCAATTATCACCTGTCTCTTCTCCTTCCGTCACTCTCTCCTCCACACCTCCTCTACCCTTCTCTCTCTATTTTTATCTCTCTCTTCTTGCCAGATTAGCACCATGCCATACAATGAACCCAATTCTCTCCTCTTCTCTTCCCCCCTCAGGTGGATGTGGAGACCCTGGACCCCCGGGGTAGGACCCCCCTCCACCTGGCTGTCACTCTGGGTCACCTGGACTGTGCCCGCCTGCTCCTCCAACATGGTGCCGACGTCAGCAAGGAGAACCGCAACGGATGGACAGGTGAGACAGAGAGGGGTAGGAGTAGTAGTAGTAGTAGTACTGATTGTAATAGTGGTAGTAGTAATAGACGTAGGGGTAGTACTAGTAGTACTGATAGTAGTAGTAGAAGTATTAGTAGTAGAAGGAGTACTACTAGTAGTACTGATAGTGGTAGTAGTAATAGAAGTAGTAGGTGTAGTACTAGTAGTACTGATCGTAATAGTGGTAATAGCAGTAGGAGTAGTACTAGTAGTACTGATAGTAATAGTGGTAGTAGTAATAGAAGTAGTAGGAGTAGTACTAGTAGTACTGAACGTAATAGTGGTAGTAGTAATAGAAGTAGGTGTAGTACTAGTAGTACTGATAGTAATAGTGGTAGTAGTAATAAAAGTAGTAGTAGGAGTAGTACTGATAGTAATAGTGGTAGTAGTAATAAAAGTAGTAGCAGTAGGAGTAGTACTAGTAGTACTGATCGTAATAGTGGTAGTAGTAATAGAAGTAGGAGTAGTACTAGTAGTACTGATAGTAATAGTGGTAGTAGTAATATAAGTATCAGTAGGAGTAGTACTGATCGTAATAGTGGTAGTAGTAATAAAAGGAGTAGTAGTAGCAGTAGGAGTAGTACTGATCGTAATAGTGGTAGTAGTAATAGAAGTAGCAGTAGGAGTAGTACTAGTAGTACTGATCATAATAGTGGTAGTAGTAATAGAAGTAGGAGTAGTACTGATAGTAATAGTGGTAGTAGTAATAAAAGTAGTAGCAGTAGGAGTAGTACTAGTAGTACTGATCATAATAGTGGTAGTAGTAATATAAGTAGGAGTAGTACTGATAGTAATAGTGGTAGTAGTAATAGAAGTATTAGTAGCAGTAGGAGTAGTACTGATCGTAATAGTGGTAGTAGTAATAAAAGGAGTAGTAGTAGCAGTAGGAGTAGTACTAGTAGTACTGATCGTAACAGTGGTAGTAGTAATAGAAGTAGGAGTAGTACTAGTAGTACTGATCGTAATAGTGGTAGTAGTAATAGAAGTAGTAGTAGCAGTAGGAGTAGTACTGATAGTAATAGTGGTAGTAGTAATAGAAGTATTAGTAGGAGTAGTAGTACTGATAGTAATAGTGGTAGTAGTAATAAAAGTAGTAGCAGTAGGAGTAGTACTAGTAGTACTGATCATAATAGTGGTAGTAGTAATAGAAATAGGAGTAGTACTGATAGTAATAGTGGTAGTAGTAATAGAAGTATTAGTAGCAGTAGGAGTAGTACTGATCGTAATAGTGGTAGTAGTAATAAAAGGAGTAGTAGGAGTAGTACTGGTAGTACTGATCGTAATAGTGGTAGTAGTAATAGAAGTAGCAGTAGGAGTAGTACTAGTAGTACTGATCGTAATAGTGGTAGTAGTAATAGAAGTAGTAGTAGCAGTAGGAGTAGTGCTGATAGTAATAGTGGTAGTAGTAATAGAAGTATTAGTAGGAGTAGTAGTACTGATAGTAATAGTGGTAGTAGTAATAAAAGTAGTAGCAGTAGGAGTAGTACTAGTAGTACTGATCATAATAGTGGTAGTAGTAATAGAAGTAGGAGTAGTACTAGTAGTACTGATCGTAATAGTGGTAGTAGTAATAGAAGTAGTAGTAGCAGTAGGAGTAGTACTGATAGTAATAGAAGTATTAGTAGGAGTAGTAGTACTGATAGTAATAGTGGTAGTAGTAATAAAAGGAGTAGTACTAGTAGTACTGATCGTAATAGTGGTAGTAGTAATAGAAGTAGCAGTAGGAGTAGTACTAGTAGTACTGATCGTAATAGTGGTAGTAGTAATAGAAGTAGTAGTAGCAGTAGGAGTAGTACTGATAGTAATAGAAGTATTAGTAGGAGTAGTAGTACTGATAGTAATAGTGGTAGTAGTAATAAAAGTAGTAGCAGTAGGAGTAGTACTAGTAGTACTGATCATAATAGTGGTAGTAGTAATAGAAGTAGGAGTAGTACTGATAGTAATAGTGGTAGTAGTAATAGAAGTATTAGTAGCAGTAGGAGTAGTACTGATCGTAATAGTGGTAGTAGTAATAGAAGTAGCAGTAGGAGTAGTACTAGTAGTACTGATCGTAATAGTGGTAGTAGTAATAGAAGTAGCAGTAGGAGTAGTACTGATAGTAATAGTGGTAGTAGTAATAGAAGTATTAGTAGGAGTAGTAGTACTGATCGTAATAGTAGTAGCAGTAGGAGTAGTACTAGTAGTACTGATAGTAATAGTGGTAGTAGTAAATAGAAGTAGGAGTAGTACTAGTAGTACTGATAGTAATAGTGGTAGTAGTAATAGAAGTAGCAGTAGAAGTAGTACTAGTAGTACTGATAGTAATAGGAGTAGTACTAGTATCGGTAGACAACTTTATTATCCCTCAAGTGGAAATAGTTTTTCTCTAGCAGAATCATCCATAGAACACAACAGGCATGTGTACTGTGAAAGCATACGTAGATAAATTGGCTAGGAGGAGTCTAATAGTGACTCTATTAAAGGCTGGATGGATATACTGTATAGAATCTCTATAGAAATAGATTGAGGGGATTGGATTCTACGAATAGGAACCATTTGTTTGTGGATTGATGGTGAGCCAAATGGCCGTTGTGTATAGATCTAATCAAGTAATTATGCACACTTTCTTTTAAATGCACTTATTGATCATTTAAAATGAAATTGAAATTGATTTGGTAGGTTAGTCAGAGTTTCCTCAGAGAGTTGATTGTGGACTGGGCACTGGGAAGGGACCTGTATAGTACAGTGTATTTAAAAAAAAAAAAACATATTTAACTAGGCAAGTCAGTTAAGAACAAATTCTTATTTACAATGACGGCCTACCCCGGCCAAATCCGGACGACACTGGGCCAATTGTTCACCACCCTATAGGACGCCCAATCACGTCCGGATGTGATGTAGCTTGGATTCTAACCAGCGACTGCAGTGACACCTCTTGCACTGAGATGCAGTGCCTTAGACCACTGCGCCACTCGGGAGCCCCAAAAAAGTTGCTATGCTGTATAGCACAGCGTAGCATAGTTCAGAGCAGCACAGCACAGAACAGCATACACTCACTAGACAGTTTATTAGGTACACCCATCTAGTACCGGGTCGGACCCCCCTTTGCCTCCAGGACAGCCTGAATTCTTCAGGGCATGGA
This sequence comes from Brachymystax lenok tsinlingensis, assembly GCA_030435695.1. Taxonomy (NCBI): domain Eukaryota; kingdom Metazoa; phylum Chordata; class Actinopteri; order Salmoniformes; family Salmonidae; genus Brachymystax; species Brachymystax lenok. The sequence goes on along the minus strand of CM059794.1, from coordinate 10,268,735 downwards.
AACGTTGCTCAATTGGTATCAAGGGTATCAAACATTCCTCACACCATTACACCACCGCCACCAGCCTGTACTGTTGACACCAGGCAGGATGGGGCCAAGGACTCGTGCTGCTTACGCAAAATTCTGACTGCCGTCAGCATGGCGCAACAGGAACTGGGATTTGTCGGACCAGGCAATGTTTTTCCACTCCTCAATTGTCTAGTGTTGGTGATCACATGCTCACTGGAGCCGCTTCTTTTTAGCTAATAGGAGGGGAACCTGGTGTGGTCGTCTGCTGCAATAGGCCATCCGTGCCAAGGACCGACGAGTTGTGCGTTCCGAGATGCTGTTCTGCACACCACTGTTGTACTGCGCCGTTATTTGCCTGTCTGGCCCGCCTGTTAGCTTGCACGATTCTTTCCATTCTCCTTTGACCTCTTGTCAACAAGCTGTTTTCACCTACAGGACTGCCGCTGACCGGATGTTTTTTGTTTGTCGCTCCACTCTTGGTTAAACCCTAGACACTGTCGTGCATGACAAGCCCAGGAGGCCGGCCGCTTCTGAGATACCGGAACCGGCGCGCCTGCCACCGACAAGTCTACAACGCTCAAAGTCACTTAGCTAACTAGTTTTGCCCATTCTAATGTTCAATCGAACAGTAACTGAATGCCTGTCTGCCTGCTTTAAATAGCAAGCCACGGCCACGTGACCACTGTCTGTAGTTGCGAACCATTTTTTTTTTAATGCGGTGGTGTACCTAATAAACTGGCCTCTGAGTGTGTGTGTCTATATGTAAGGTGAGGCGGCAGGTAGCCTAGTGGTAAGAGCGTTGGACTAGTAACCGAAAGTTTGCAAGATCGAATCCCTGAGCTGCCCCTGGACAAGGCAGTTAACCTGCTGTTCCTAGGCTGTCATTGAAAATAAGAATTTGTTCTTAACTGACTTACCCAGTTAAATAAAGGTCAAATAAAAGGTGAAGATGGTCTTTCTCTCTCCCATAGTGCTCCAGGAAGCAGTCAGCACACGAGACCCAGAGCTGGTGCGCCTAGTTCTGCATTACCGTGACTACCAGCGGACCACTAAGAGACTGGCGGGAATCCCTGTCCTCCTGGAGAGACTTCACCAGGTGAGAGGCACTGACACCGAACACAAGTACAGAGCACAACAGCAACTACAGACATTTAGGAAACACTTGTAGATATATTTTGTGTTAGCACTAGTCTTATTGAACCACACTGTAAAAAAGTATCTAGTTGTTTCAACTAAATATTATTAAGTAACTGGTTCCACAGCCTTTTTTTAGTTTACTCAACTTTTCAGTCAAAGTGATACCCAGAACTTTTAGTTGGCCCAAACTTAGCTCCAACATGAGAAAATGTAGGCAAAAATTCTGTCAACTTAAAATGATGTTTGCTCAAATTGTCTCATGTTCATTCAACAAGAAATTATGATTATCTTTTAAAAAAAAGAAGTCTGTGGAACTATTCACACGCACACAGTGCTTTCAACATACATTGTTTTGAACTTACATATTTGACACATGTTGACGTTGTGCATGTTCATTTATACAGTAATTTATATTCAACATTTCCTCACCTGGGATTTGAACTCACCAATGCCACCATGTCTGTGTCAAAAGCTGATTTCACCTGTATTGCTACACTTGCACTTCAAAGTATATCTTAGCACTGTTAAAAGTACACTCAATCATTATTTTTTTTATTTTATCATAATGATTAAGGAGTAACATTAAAACATAATAATATGCCCCACCAACATTAAACTACACAGTAGTTGTTTTTTGTAGCTTAAATAAGTACATCAAATCAATGATGAGAGAATAGTCAGATTAACTGATAATTGACACAGATATGGTGGCGTAGCAGGAAGATCGGAATGCCATGAACCAAGAGGTTGTGAGTTCAAATCCCAGGTGAGGACATGTTGAATAATAACTACTGTATAAATAAACATGCACAATGTAATGTTTGTCAAATATGTACATTGAAAACATTGTATGTTAAAAGCACTGTGTGTAACCTGTTGCACATCCTTTTTTAGTTAAGATGCCCAAATAATAATTAATAGTTTAATGAACATATGAGACAAGTTGAGCAAACACATCATTTTAAATTTAGAAAATCTCATGTTTGGGCTAACATTTTTTTTTTTTTTTCGGATAACACTTAGTAGTTAGCTGAAACAACTAGATTTGTGGGTGTATATATGGTTTTTACAGTGCACTAGTTCCCAGCTAGTCTAAGGGGCAGTTCCCAGACACAGATTAAGCCTAGCCCTGGATCTGTGTCCAATAAACCACCCCTTACTGTTTTCTTTGATTTAATTGACCATTTAAAAACACAACTCAGCCACACAACCACTGCTTTACTGTAGCTAGACAGTCATCAAACTGCAGTATCTGCTGCCAGATCTCTCCTCTCCCTGAGCCACATCCCTCCTATTGTTTATTTGGGATATTTGGTACGTTATTAGGAGTTGTAGAGTTGCAAAGAAAACGCCATATCTCAGACTGGCCATCAAAAAGAAAAGATTAAGATGGGCAAAAGAACACAGACACTGGCCAGCATCCCGGAATCACTTCTTCACTGTTGACATTGAGACTGGTGTTTTGCTGGTACTATTTAATGAAGCTGCCAGTTGAGGACTTGTGAGGCGTCTGTTTCTCAAACTAGACACTCTGATGTACTTGTCCTCTTGCTCAGTTGTGCACTGGGGCCTCCCACTCCTCTTTCTATTCTGGTTAGAGCCAGTTTACGCTGTTCTGTGAAGGGAGTAGTACACAGCGTTGTACGAGATCTTCAGTTTCTTGGCAATTTCTCGCATGGAATAAATAGCCTTCATTTCTCAGAACAAGAATAGACTGACGAGTTTCAGAAGAAAGTCTGTTTCTGGCCATTTTGAGCCTGTTCATTTTTTATATTTGTAATTATTCAACGTAACCACCCTTTGCCTTGATGACAGCTTTGCACACTCTTGACATTCTCACAACCAGCTTCACCTGGAATATTTTTCCAACAGACTTGAAGGAATTCCCACATATGCTGAACACTTGTCGGCTGCTTTCCCTTCACTCTGCGGTCCAACTCATCCCAAACCATCTCAATTGGGTTGAGGTCAGGTGATTGTGGAGGCCAGGTCATCTGATGCAGCACTCCATCACTATCCTTCTTGGTCAAATAGCCCTTACACAGCCTGGAGGTGTGTTGGGTCATTGTCCTGTTGAAAAATAAATGATAGTCCCACTTAGATAAATGATAGCACCCCCACACTATCCCACCTCCCCCTCCATGCTTCACGGTGGGAACCACACATGCAGAGATCATCCATTCACCTACTCTGCGTCTCACAAAGACACAGAATATTTTGAGTTGGAACCAACAATCTCAAATTTGATCTCATCAGACCAAAGCACAGATTTCCACTGGTCTAATATCCATTGCTCGTGTTTCTTGGCCTAAGCAAGTCTCTTCTTATTATTGGTGTCCTTTAGTAGTGGTTTCTTTGCAGCAATTCGACCATGAAGGCCTGATTCACGCAGTCTCCTCTGAACAGTTGATGTTGAGATGTGTCTGTTACTTGAACTCTGAAGCATTTATTTGGGCTGCAATTTCTAAGGCTGGTAACTCTAATGAACTTATCCTCTGCAGCAGAGGTAACTCTGTGTCTTCCTTTCCTGTGGTGATCCTCGTGAGAGCCAGTTTCATCATAGCGCTTGATGGTTTTTGCGACTGCACTTAAAGAAACTTTCAAAGTAACAGTACAGCTCCCACAATCTTCTGATCAATTTCTTTCAACCAATCATCAGTTATTTGTGTCAGTGCAGTACATGTTGAGTGCCCTTCTCTATAAGCATGATGAAAGTCTGTTGTCAATTTGTTTACAGAGAAATGGAATTGTATTTGGTCAACAATCATTTTTTCCAACAGTTTGCTAAGAGCTGGCAGCAAGCTGATAGAACCACTAAAGGCTACTTTATGTATGACTTTGGCTTCCCTCCAGGCCTGAGGACAAACACCTTCTCCTCCAGACTCAGATTAAAGATATGATAGATAGGAGTGGCCGGCCATTGAGTCAGCTACCAACTTTAGTAGCTTTCCATCTAAGTTGTCAATGCCAGGAGGTTTGTAAAAAATATTTCTCCCTTTCCCGCACTAACTTTTTTGTTTTTTTTATTCATGAATACGATGGTTCACTCTTCGTTGTTGTCATTTCCTGTCTACATTTTCCCACTTTGCCAATTAAGTAATCATTAAAATAATTGGCAGCATCAAATGGTTTTCTGATGAATAAGCCATATGATTCGATGAAAGATGGAGTTGAATTTGTCTTTCTGCCCATAATTGAATTTAAAGTACTCCAAAGTTCATCGATCTTGGCTTCATAATACAGTTTATTCTTCTTTTTGTTGAGTTGAGTTACATCATTTCTCAATTTGCAGTAAGTCAGCCAGTCAGATGTGCAGCCAGACTTATTAGCCACTCCTTTTGCCCCATCTCTTTCAACCATACAGTTTTTCAATTCCTCATCAATCATTGGAGCCTTAACAGATCTAACAGTCAGTTTCTTAACAGGTGTTTATCAATAATTGGAAGAAGAAATTTAATAAATCCATCAAGTGCAGCGTCTGGATGCTCCTTATTAATCACAACAAATACGTTTTTTACATCCTCCACATAAGTGTCACAGCCAAATATACACTATTTTAGGCCCAGCTTTTGGAACTTTGGCTTTCCTGGATATAGCCACTATATTGTGATTACTGCATCCAATGGGTACGGATACAGCTATCCAATGTGTACGAATACAGCGATCTAATGTGTACGGATACAGTTTATGATTGATGTGGACCCTTTCCTCACCCCTCTCTCCTTCTCTCCCAAGTCCAGAACGCTGCACTCCCCCCACTAGCTCTGTTATTAATCCCACCTCCTCCATATCTGTCTCTGTCTCACCACCAGCCCTGGGATGGGATTGGAACAGCTACAGTCCTTTGTTCCTGGCCACCCCAACAAAATTACTATCTTTCTCTCTTTTATTCTGTGGTGCTTTCCTTTCTCACTCTCTTGTCCCTGTTCTGTGTGTATAGGTGTCTCCCCCTTCTCTCTCTCTCAATTCCATTACATTCAAGGGGTTTTATTGGCATGGGAAACATATGTTTACATTGCCAAAACAAGTGAAATTGATAAATAAAAGTGAAATGAACAATACAAAGTGAAAAGTAAATAAAGTTCTAAAAGAATCAAGCAATTTCAAATGTCATATTATGTATATATACAGTGTAACAATGTGCAAATAGTTAAAGTACAAAAGGGAAAATAAATAAACATCAATATGGGTTGTATTTACAATGGTATTTGTTCTTCACTGGTTACCCTTTTCTTGTGGCAACCGGTCACAAATCTTGCTGCTGTGATTGCACACTGTGGTATTTAACCCAATAGATATGGGAGTTAATCAAAATTGGATTTGTTTTCGAATTCTTTGTGGGTCTGTGTAATCTGAGGTAAATATATGGTCATACATTTGGCAGGAGGTTAAGAAGTGCAGCTCAGTTTCCACCTCATTTTGTGGGCAGTGTGCACATAGCCTGTCTTCTCTTGAGAGCCAGGTCTGCCCACGGTGGCCTTTCTCAATAGCAAGTCTATGCTCACTGAGTCTGTACATAGTCAAAGCTTTCCTTCATTTTGGGTCAGTCACAGTGGTCAGGTATTCTGCCACTGTGGGCTCTCTGTTTAGGGCCAAATAGTATTCTAGTTCGCTCAGTTTTTTTGTTAATTCCTTCCAATGTGTCAAGTAATTATGCAGCGGGCCAGTAACAAATCCCCAAGCTGACAAGGTAAAAATCTGTCGTTCTGCCCCTGGACAAGGCAGTTAACCCACTGTTCCCCGGTAGGCCATCATTGTAAATAAGAATTTGTTCTTAACTGACTTGCCTAGTTAAATAAAGGTAAAACATTTGGTTTTCTCACGATTTGGTTGGGTCTAATTGTGTTGCTGTCCTGGGGCTCTGTGGGGTCTGTTTCTATTTGAGAACAGAGCCCCAGGACCAGCTTGCTTAGGGGACTCTTCTCTAGGTTCATCTCTCTGTAGGTGATGGCTTTGTTACGGAAGGTTTGGGAATCGCTTCCTTTTAGGTTGTTGTAGAATTCAAAGGCTCTTTTCTGGATTTTGATAATTAGCGGGTATCGGCCTAATTCTGTTCTGCATGCATTATTTAGTGTTTTACGTTGTACACAGAGGATATTTTTGCTGAATTCTGCATTCAGAGTCTCAATTTGGTGTTTGTTCCATTTTGTGAATTCTTGATTGGTGAGCGGACCCCAGACCTCACAACCATATGGCAATGGGTTCTATAACTGATTCAAGTATTTTTTGCCAGATCCTAATTGATATGTCAAATTTTATTCTGACAGAATCTGTTCAGAAGATCTAGGTGCTACTGTAGGCCCTCCTTGGTAGGGGACAGAAGCACCAGATCATAAGCAAACAGTAAACATTTGACTTCAGATTCTAGTAGGGTGAGGCCGGGTGCTGCAGACTGTTCTAGTGCCCTCGCCAATTCGTTGATATATATGTTGAAGAGGGTGGGGCTTAAGCTGCATCCTTGTCTCCCCCCCACGTCCCTGTGGAAAGAAATGTGTGTTTTTTGGCAATTTTAACTGCACACCTGTTGTTTGTGTACATGGATTTTATAATGTCGTATGTTTTTCCCCAACACCACTTTCCATCAATTTGTATACAGTGAGGGGAAAAAAGTATTTGATCCCCTGCTGATTTTGTACGTTTGCCCACTGACAAAGAAATGATCAGTCTATAATTTTAATGGTAGGTTTATTTGAACAGTGAGAGACAGAATAACAACAAAAAAATCCAGAAAAACGCATGTGAACATTTTTATAAATTGATTTGCATTTTAAGGAGGGAAATAAGTATTTGCCCCTCAATCAGAAAGGTTTCTGGCTCCCAGGTGTCTTTTATACAGGTAACGAGCTGAGATTAGGAGCAAACTCTTAAAGGGGAGTGCTCCTAATCTCAGCTTGTTACCTGTATAAAAGACACCTGTCCACAGAAGTAATCAATCAATCAGATTCCAAACTCTCCACCATGGCCAAGACCAAAGAGCTCTCCAAGGATGTCAGGGACAAGATTGTAGACCTACACAAGGCTGGAATGGGCTACAAGACCATTGCCAAGCAGCTTGGTGAGAAGGTGACAACAGTTGGTGCGATTATTTGCAAATGGAAGAAACACAAAATAACTGTCAATCTCCCTCAGCCTGGGGCTCCATGCAAGATCTCACCTCGTGGAGTTGCAATGATCATGAGAACGATGAGGAATCAGCCCAGAACTACATGGGAGGATCTTGTCAATGATCTCAAGGCAGCTGGGACCATAGTCACCAAGAAAACAATTGGTAACACACTACGCCGTGAAGGACTGAAATCCTGCAGCACCCGCAAGGTCCCCCTGCTCAAGAAAGCACATATACATGCCCGTCTGAAGTTTTCCAATGAACATCTGAATGATTCAGAGGACAACTGGGTGGAAGTTTGTGGTCAGATGAGACCAAAATGGAGCTGTTTGGCATCAACTCAACTCGCCGTGTTTGGAGGAGGAGGAATTCTGCCTATGACACCAACAACACCATCCCCACCGCCAAACATGGAGGTGGAAACATTATGCTTTGGGGGTGTTTTTCTGCTAAGGGGACAGGACAACTTCACCGCATCAAAGGGATGATGGACGGGGCCATGTACCGTCAAATCTTGGGTGAGAACCTCAAAGTCACCATTATTAGTCAGTTGTACAACCAAATGCCTTCAACCGAAATGTGTCTTCCGCATTTAACCCAACCCCTCTGAATCAGAGAGGTGCGTGCATGACAATGACCCAAAACACACGGCCAAGGCAACAAAGGAGTGGCTCAAGAAGAAGCACATTAAGGTCCTGGAGTGGCCTAGCCAGTCTCCAGACCTTAATCCCATAGAAAATCTGTGGAGGGAGCTGAAGGTTCGAGTTGCCAAACGTCAGCCTCGAAACCTTAATGACTTGGAGAAGATCTGCAAAAAGGAGTGGGACAAAATCCCTCCTGAGATGTGTGCAAACCTGGTGACCAACTACAAGAAAACGTCTAACCTCTGTGATTGCCAACAAGGGTTTTGCCACCAAGTACTCAAATACTTATTTCCCTCATTAAAATGCAAATCAGTTTATAAAGTTTTTCACATGCGTTTTTTCTGGATTCTTTTGTTGTTATTCTGTCTCTCACTGTTCAAATAAACCTACCATTATAGACTGATCATAGACTGATAATTTCTTTGTCAGTGGGCAAACGTACAAAAGTCAGCAGGGGATCAAATACTTTTTTCCCTCACTGTAGCAGACCCTCATGCCAAATTGAGTCAAAAGCTTTTTTAAGTCAACAAAGCATTAGACTTTTGTTTTGGTTTGTTTGTCTGTCAATTAGGTTGTGCAGGGTGAATACGTGGTCTGTCGTAAGGTAATTTGGTAAAAAGCCAATTAGAAATTTGCTCAGTGCATTGTTTTCACTGAGGAAATGTACAAGTCTGCTGTAAATGATAACGCAGAGGATTTTCCCAAGGTTGCTGTTGATGCATATCCCAAGGTAGTTATTGGGGTCAAATTTGGCTCCACTTTTGTGGATTGGGATTGTCAGTCCTTGGTTCCAAATATTGGGGAAGATGCCAGAGCTGAGGAGGATGTTAAAGAGTTTAAGTTTAGCCAATTGGAATTTGTGGGTCTATATATATTTTCTCTCTCTCCCTCTCTCTTTTGCTCAAGGCTCAGGACTTTTACGTGGAGATGAAATGGGAGTTTACAAGCTGGGGTAAGTCATAAGTTTGTGTGTCTTCTCAGATGTTTACCTGTATGGATGATGGCTTCCTGCTTGACTGTATATGGTGACAGACTTCCTTTCTCTGTGGGTCTGCATTGTCTCCATAGAAATTGAATCTCTAGAATGGTTAAGACCCCCCTCACAGCAATAAAAAAAATTACACTCAAAATGGCCGCCAGTCCAACCATCACAGGGCCATTGACTAGAATGGGGGGGAACCCCATTCTAGGAATTATATTTCTATCTCTCTCTTACTCTCTCTCTTTCCTAGTGCCGCTGGTGTCTCGTATCTGCCCCAGTGACACGTACCGCGTGTGGAAGAGTGGCCAGTGTCTGCGCGTAGACACCACTCTCATGGGCTTTGATCAGATGACCTGGCAGAGAGGAAACCGAAGCTTCATCTTCCGGGGTCAAGGTCAGGGTTCAGGGGCCGGTGTGTGTGTGTGATAGTCTGTGTGTATGTGTGGTCAAGTCCTCTTTTCTATTGTCACAGGACTTCCTTCTTTCCCTGTCTCACTGTTATCATTATGTTAGTCACTGTCTGTCAGATCTCTCCAACTCTCCATATCTTGTTTTGATAGAACTTCCTCTCACTGTCTTTTATTGACTCCTCCAGCTTTTTAAATGCTCCTCCTCCTCCTCCGTCTTTCTGTTTCACTCCATCTCTGTCTATATGACCTTTCTTTTCAGTCTCTCTCGACTCTCCTCCTACATATGTCAGACTAAACCTCCTCTTCCCTACCTCTATCGCTTTCTTTAGTTTAACTGTTCCTCCTCCTTTCTGTCTACGTCGCTCTTACTCTCTCTCTTTCTAACCTGTCTTTCTCTCTGTCTCTCTTTCTAACCTGTCTTTCTTTCTGTCTCTCTTTCTAACCTGTCTTTCTCTCTTTCTAACCGGTCTTTCTCTCTTTCTAACCGGTCTTTCTCTCTTTCTAACCTGTCTTTCTCTCTTTCTAACCGGTCTTTCTCTCTTTCTAACCTGTCTGTCTCTCTTTCTAACCGGTCTTTCTCTCTTTCTAACCTGTCTGTCTCTCTTTCTAACCGGTCTTTCTCTCTTTCTAACCTGTCTTTCTCTCTGTCTCTCTTTCTAACCTGTCTTTCTCTCTGTCTCTCTTTCTAACCTGTCTTACTCTCTGTCTCTCTTTCTAACCTGTCTTACTCTCTGTCTCTCTTTCTAACCTGTCTTACTCTCTGTCTCTCTTTCTAACCTGTCTTACTCTCTGTCTCTCTTTCTAACCTGTCTTTGTCTCCCTTTCTATCTCTTTCTAACCTGTCTTACTCTCTGCCTATCTCTTTCTAACCCATCCATCTTTCAGTCTATCTCTCTAAATCCATATTTCTGTCTGTCACATCTTCCTTCTCTCACTCTCTCTAATCCGCCTTTCTCTCTCTCTGTCTAAATCCATTTCTATCCATTTATCAGTGTCTCTAAACCATCCTCTTCCTCGGTCTCTCTAACCCAACCTCTCTCTCTCTCTCTGTCTCTCTCTCTCTCTCTATCTAACCCATCTTTCTGTCTGTCTTTCTCTCTACCCCCTGTCTCTCTCTCTCTCTCTCTCTCTCTCTATCTAATCCATCTTTCTGCCTGTCTTTCTCTCTACCCCCCTGTCTCTCTCTCTCTCTCTCTCCCTCTATCTAATCCATCTTTCTGTCTGTCTTTCTCTCTACCCCCTGTCTCTCTCTCTCTCTCTCTCTCTATATCTATCTATCTATCTATCTATCTATCTAACTATCTAATCAATCTTTCTGCCTGTCTTTCTCTCTAACCCCCTGTCTCTCTCTCCCTCTATCTAACCCATCTTTCTGCCTGTCTTTCTCTCTAACCCCCTGTCTCTCTCTCTCTCCCTCTATCTAACCCATCTTTCTCTCTGTCTTTCTCTCTCTCTCTCTCTCTCTCTCTCTCTCTCTCTCTCTCTTTCTCTCTCTCTCTCTCTCTCTCTCTCTCTCTCTCTCTCTCTCTCTCTCTCTCTCTCTCTCTCTCTCTCTCTCTCTCTCTCTCTCTCTCTCTCTCTCTCTAATCAATCTTTCTGCCTGTCTTTCTCTCTAACCCCCTGTCTCTCTCTCTCTCTCTCTAATCAATCTTTCTGCCTGTCTTTCTCTCTGCCTGTCTTTCTCTCTAACCCCCTGTCTCTCTCTCCCTCTCTCTAATCAATCTTTCTGCCTGTCTTTCTCTCTAACCCCCTGTCTCTCTCTCTCTCTCTCTCTCTCTCCCTCTATCTAACCCATCTTTCTGCCTGTCTTTCTCTCTAACCCCTGTCTCTCTCTCTCTCTCTCCCTCTATCTAACCCATCTTTCTCTCTGTCTCTCTCTCTCTCTCTCTCTCTCTCTCTCTCTCTCTCTCTCTCTAATCAGTCTTTCTGCCTGTCTTTCTGTCTCTCTCTCTCTATCTCTCTCTTTCTGTCTCTTTCTCTAACCCCCTGTCTCTCTCTCTCTCTCTCTCTCTCTATCTAATCCATCTTTCTGTCTCTTTCTCTCTAACCCCCTGTCTCTCTCTATCTCTCTCCCTCTATCTAACCCATCTTTCTGTCTGTCTTTCTCTCTAACCCCCTGTCTCTCTCTCTATCTAACCCATCTTTCTGTCTGTCTTTCTCTCTAACCCCATGTCTCTCTCTCTCTCTCTCTCTCCCTCTCTATCTAACCCATCTTTCTGTCTGTCTTTCTCTCTACCCCCCTGTCTCTCTCTCTATCTAACCCATCTTTCTGTCTGTCTTTCTCTCTCTCTAACCCCCTGTCTCTCTCTCTCTCCCATCTTTCTGTCTGTCTTTCTCTCTAACCCCCTGTCTCTCTCTCTAACTACTCCTTCTCTTTGTCTATCCATCAAGACTCCAGTGCGGCGGTGATGGAGGTGGACCACGACAGACAGCTGGTGTTCTGTGAGACCCTGTGTGTGTCCTCCCTAACGTCTCCCTCGCAGCGGCGGGGCACTACCGGCCTGGGCCTCCTGGGGGCACTACAGCCCAGCGAGGAGCAGGTGGCAGCCCGCCTCTCCGCCCCCGTGGTCACCACCCAGCTAGACACCAAAAACATCACCTTCGAAAGGTGAGAGACGGAGGGAACGAGCGAAAGAGGGTTAGCATTGAGCAGGAGCAGAGATAGGAATGAAAAAGAAAGGGAGTAGAAGAATGATCGTGAGGGAGGGATAAGGGAACGAGGAGAGGAGGAGAGGCAGGGAGGGGGTCACTAAGGGCAAGACCAGACACATCTCTCATGCAGGTCAGATTGTATAAAGAAGTGAGAGAGGGGGAGGTGAGAATGTGTAATCCGCATGTATTGCTTGCTGAGTGTCACCTCTGTCGTTTTGGCAGCTTCAGCGGTACGCTTGACATGCCAATAATCCATTTATGAATATGAATTGAAGGGAGGGAGAACACCATCTCGAAGTCTGACCTGTTGTTTTGTGTCTGGCAGGAATAAGACTGGCATCCTAGGCTGGCGCAGTGAGAAGACAGAGATGGTGAACGGGTATGAGGCTAAGGTACAGACATGGAGTCATTAATCCTTCTATCCCTGGCTTTCAATTTGGTTTTGCTCAAATGAAATAAAACACTATAAAGTTCAAGACGTACAGTATATATTGTCATCTGATTCCTGAGCGCTGCTTCTAGAGTAAGGCACTATCAATATACAGATAGACATAGACTCAGCCGTGAGCCCACCTCCCTACTACATCACTAACCATCACTAACCAGTCACAGAATGTGCGTCCCAATTGGTACCTTCTTCCCTATATAGTGCGCTATTTAACCAGAGTCTCATTACCATGACACTCTTTTTGTCCTTGTCTTCTCTGTTAGGTGTACGGAGCCTCCAATGTGGAACTGATCACTCGAACCCGAACAGACCATCTCAGTGAGCCACTCAAGGCTAAGCCCAAAGGTATCTCTCTTTGATGTTCTACATATTTGTTTAAAAATCACCTTGCGTCATTACTGGTAATCTTCCACGTCTTGGCTTTGATGCAGTAAAAGGGCTCAACTCAGAGCTGAGATAAGCATGTGCAACACGGACTGGTGTAAGTCATTCATTCACTTCATTGGGAGGATTGTGCGATGATTTGAGTGGACCGTGCTGATCTCAAGTCAGGATACAACCCTAAATAAACTGGAGTGTATTCAGTAGGAATCAAATGGAAGAAAACAGGCTGAAACGGGGAAGGACTTATCCAATAAGAAATGCTTGTTTGGGTTGCAAAATATTTAGCTATGGTTTGCACTAATAGACACACCCCTGTTGAGAAGCTCTGATGTTGATAATTGCACTGAAGCTCCAACAAGTGGCCCTAAAGCATTTTCCACAGGCATTTCCTTGGTCAGCGAAGACTATTGTCCTTGTTTTTCCCCTCCCTGGGCTACCCAGCAAAGTGCTCTGCTCTGATCACTGGCCCATCCCTCTCAAAGCCCTCCCTCCAAGAACCCAACTCCCCCAGTCCCTTACCCCATCTCCATTCCTCCAATATTGATGAGAGACAGCAGTCGAGAATTCATTGGTTAGTGTTGCAGACATAGAAATATTAGTAGTAGAACAGACATTCCCACTTCCACTACCAGGTCAACATTCCAACATTCCTACTAACCCTATTTCTATGGTCATAGACTTGTTCTGAGTTCCTCTCATGTTTTTGTTCCACTGATGTGACCTTTTCCTCAGGCGGTAAGACGCCCCTGCAGAACTTCCTAGGGATCGCCGAGCAACACGTGGGGCCCAACAATGGGGTTAGTGGTCATAGTCATCATTATCCAAATCATTATCCAAATCATCACAATCATCAATCCTAATCATCATCCTCATCATTGTATATGGATTTGACCTTATTGCTACAGTGAATGGTAAGCCAACATAGCTGTCAATATTGATATGACTAAAGAGTTCCCTGCGCCTCGCTCCTCTCTCAAATATTGATGACCATTTTAATTGGCTTCTGCTGGCAAACCCGCTGACAATCTTTATCCCCCTCTCTCATCCTCTCACTCTTTCCTTCTCTCTCTTAACCCTCCTTCCTTCTCCCTCTCTCTTTCGCTCTCTTTCTTCACCCTCCCTCCTTTTATCTCTCTCTCTCAAGCTCTTTCACTCCGTCTCTCTTCCTCTATATCTCTCTCTCTCCTCTCCTCCCCTTCTCTCAACAGGCCCTAGTGACTCAGATGTCATGTCCTGCCGTGACCAACCCCACAGCCCTGACAGCTGAGGAGTACTTCAATCCCAACCTGCCGCTGGGCACCCGGGATATTGGCCACCCCTGTCAACTCACCACCAAGACTCAGAGGTGACAGCGAAAGCCATCACAGCCCTTATAACAACCTCTATGCCTGGGGCCCTTGGCTATAATAGCCCTGTCCAGAACCATACAATATGCATGGATCCCAAATGGCACCCTATTCCCTTTATAGTGCATTACTTTTGACCAGGGCCCGATGTAGTGCATTATATAGGGAATAGGGTACCATTTTGGATGCACTCTACAGTATGTCTTTGGCCCTGTCAAGTGTTTAGGCTCTGGCCCATGCATGTACATGTTTTCCTTCTATCCAATCTATGTATGATGTGTGATCTGGTAATTGACTACGGACCTGGATATCACATCAATAGCCGTTTAGAATTCTGCTGGTTATTGGATAGATTGTGACAAGACAACAGTGAGATGATGTCCCAGCCCGATCACCAGGCTACTAGCACGTTATCTCATCAGTTGAAAATAAACATTGAATAGCCTGAACAGAAACCTTTACACACCCTGCGCACACAGTGCTTGAGAACAGTTGATTGCCGAGTCAATTGTGACGGCGATCTTTTGCAGTGCAATAAATTACAAGGCAAAAAAAATATTCTCTCAGGATTTGATAAATGTTCTAGGATGAGATAGAAGTAGAGTTCCAGTCTCTCACAGTTTTTCAATATGCCTGCGTGACCAACAAAGACGCTTTCTGCGCGACACGTTGTAGTACTTGTGTATAACACGGTGGTGTTCATTAGGCACTTAACAGAACACAAATTAAACAGGGAGGGACTACTCTTCATTTTCCGTTTCCAAACATTCTGCAACGTTGACACCCTCTGAACAAGAGTCAGGTGTATTGTATAATATACATACATACGTACATGTTTCCTGGTTTCCTCAGGTTCAAGGCTAAGCTGTGGCTGTGTGAGTCCCATCCTCTGTCACTAACGGAGCAAGTGGCACCCATCATTGACCTCATGGCCATCTCCAACACCCTCTTCGCCAAGCTCAGGGACTTCATTACCCTGCGACTGCCCCCCGGCTTCCCTGTCAAGATCGGTGAGGAAGTAGAGGACACTCGTAACCAGATATTTGTCTGCATCCTAGAGACCTTGCACATCATGGTTGTGAGAGTGGAGAGAAAGCGAGAGGTTATCAAAAGTAGACCAGTTTAAAGTGCTTAAGTAAAAATACTTGAAAATACTACTTAAGTTGTTTTTTAGGGGTATCTGTACTTTACTTGGCTATTTATATTTTTGACAATTTTACTTTTCCACTACATTCCTAAAGAAAATAATGTACTTTTTACTCCATACATTTTCCCGGACATCCAAAAGTACTCGTTACACTTTGAATGGACAGGAAAATGGTCCAATTCACACACTTATCAAGAGAACATCCCTGATCATCTCTACTGTCACTGATCTGGCAGACTCACAAACCACACATGCTTCATTTCCAAATGATGTGTTGGTGTGTGGCCCTGGCTATCAGTAAATACAAAAAAACTAGAACATTGTACCGTCTGGGTTCCTTGAAATGATTTATACTTCTACTTTTGATACTTAAGTATATTTTAGGAATTACATTTACTTTTGATACTTAAGTATATTTACTTTTACTCAAGTAGTGTTTTACCGGGTGACTTTCACTTTTACTTGAGTCATTTTCTATTAAGGTTTTCTATTCTATTTTCTATTCTTTACTTTTACTCAAGTATGACAATTGGGTACCTTTCCCACCACTGAAGCGGACCCACCCCCATGTCAGGGGTGGCATTCTGGCTACTCCTTAAATTCATTCAGATGCTGCTTCAAATATGATTCATTGGGATTTGCCCAAAATGTGGTCTTTTGAACTTTTAACGTTTGGAATATTTACACCTATTGCACATTAATTATGAATCCAGTGATAATCGTAAATCCTAAACATCTCTGTCACTTCTCTTCGTCTTCTCAGAAATTCCCATCTATCACATCCTGAATGCCCGGATCACCTTTGGGAACCTGAACGGGTGTGAGGAGGGGTCTGTGATGGGGCTGGACCGGGTGGAGGGGGAGGTGGACGGTCAGAGGGACAGCAGCCCCAGGACTGACACAGACACCCCCTCCCCAGGCAGCGACTCTTCTAGTGTCTCCAGCTCCAGCTCCACGAGTGAGAAACACACACGCACACCTACACACACCAACCCCCGGGGAGGACGGCTCATAATAATGCTGGAACGGCGCAAATGGAATGGCATCAAACACATAGAAACCAGGTGTTTGATGTATTTGATACCATTCCACTATTCCGCTCCAGTCATTACCATGAGCCCGTCCTCACCAATTAAGGTGCCACCAACCTCCCATGATACACTCCATCTTTACACTACAAATAGGGCCAGGAGTGTTTCCCAATCACATGACTTGACCAGGACAAAGTCAGTGTTTTACCTGGCTGGACAGGAAACACTTTGACTCATAATAACATAACATAAGGGTCGTTTGTGAATTGAGGTGGGATTTGCGCATGACATTTTGGAAAAAATATGAACCTAATTTTTATTTCAAGATATTTGGATACATTTTCCCATTCTAAATGCATCTAATATGGCGGCAGTAACACCAATGACGGTAACACGACCAATGACACATTTTAGGAAATTGAATGGAGACCACAGCTCAAATCTAACTCTTAGATGTTAAGTCCCCCATATGGTTCTGGACCGGTTCATTTTGGCGTACAAAGCGTTCTGTTAACGCCGTAGGGTCTGTACCTTATAGCACCAAAAAGGCCCATCTGTCTGCTCTCCTTTCCACTCCCTCAGCGGAGCTATATTTAGAAGGCATTTCAGTCATCTCAAGCTCTATTGCCCCACTTCTGTTGAATAGGAAAAAAATCATATGGTTTTCATAATGATTCTACTATGTGCTTGTGTCCTCAAATGTGAGTACACCCCAGATATTTATAACTAATATTACCAGAAAGATGAGCTCCAGACCTTTCTAAAACTATGCAGCATTACCAGTTATTGTTTATGGCCAGCTAATGAATAATAATTATGTTTATATATAGGCGGAACATTTTTTTCCCCTATCATTTATGAGTAATTAACCTTTACTAAATCATTTACTAAAGTGATATGATTCATATTTTTACTCCCAATGTAATTTTCCCTTCATTTAAATTGAGTTTCACCAATGACCCTTTGTATTTAGACATGAGCTATCATTAGAATCTTCAAATTTATGACATTCTAAAAGGGTGTGATTGGCTAATAAGTTTTCTTTAATATAAACCCCTCCCCTGATAACCGTTTGCCACTGGAAGGAATACTCAAGGTCCTTGTGTATCTTTATAATGAGTGAATTTAGGCTGTAACACAAACTTAGTGACACATAATATACAAAAATAAGGTATTTTAATGTCCTATTTTAATAGCCTTCTTTGTTTTTAGTGGCCTTTACAATATATTAAATACTTTAGTTTACTTTTTACCATTCAAAATAGTAGATAGCTATCTCTATCCCAAAAACATGTCACTACAACTACTCATCGCGTCTTGGACAAGCCAATTGTTCTAAGTACTTTAAACAATGCATAAACATAAAGTCTTGCAGTATAAATGACTTGCATTATTTTGTATCATTGATAAACAGTTAATATCAACAAAACATGTATGATGTGTAACTATTTGGCATTTTAAAGTGTTTTTCATTGTTGCTTAGGCAAGGGACGCAAATGCCACAGCAATTCAGGAATGACCCATAACATCCCATCACTCCTGTGCCGTGTCTCTCCCTCTATGCAGCGTCGTGTCGTGGAGGGGAGATCCCCCAGTGTGTGTTCGAGCCCCCTCAGGGTTACACTGTGCTGGGAGGCAACCAGAGGGCAAACAACATGCGTGGTGATGAGGAGGAGGACCTACTGCAGTTTGCCATCCAACAGAGTCTGCTGGAGGCTGGCTCTGAGTACGACCAGGTCAGACTCACTCTGGCCCCTCATAGGGCTTACTGCCATCTCAAAACCTGGCTTGTCTTCATTAAAGAACACGAAGAAAAACGTTGGAAAACGTTCGGGATGTTAATCAACAACAGGCACATCGCATTAGTAGTGTGTACAGTTGTGCAAAGATCTACAAATACCAGATACACTGTAAAGACGTAGTATAAGTCTATCCTATCAGCTAGCTAGACAAACAGTTGACTCCGTATCCTAGGGCATAATCCAGTGTCAACACTGAGATTGAAACATTGAAATTACAAGAGCCTTTGGTGAGTCTTGTTGACTGACTATCTCTCTGACTCTGTCTGTCTACTTCCTGGTCTGTGTATAGGTGACAATCTGGGAGGCGCTGACCAACAGCAAGCCCAGCACACGTACTCTTCCCTGCGACCCCAGTCGCCTGCAAAGGTCTGCACTTTCTCCGCACTCGACTCGCTATCCTACTCAGCCTTTGTTTGCTTTAGCCTTGGCTCGCCATTCTCCAGCACCTTGGAGGCCAGAGAGCTTCCTGGCTGCGTTCACAGCACACAATGTCACAGTTGACTCACTCCCATTCATGCACACACTGAGTGACTGGCCCCCACCTCATACAATAGATACACTCTGAGTGACTGGCCCCCACTGATATATAGTAGATCTGCCTCTCTCCTGTATGCCCTCTCTGGAAACAATCCACTGCATGCTACATCAACTCAAACTAGTGTGTGTGTGTGTGTGTGTGTGTGTGTGTGTGTGTGTGTGTGTGTGTGTGTGTGTGTGTGTGTGTGTGTGTGTGTGTGTGTGTGTGTGTGTGTGTGTGTGTGTGTGTGTGTGTGTGTGTGTGTGTGTGTGTGTGTGTGTGTGTGTACACGTTTTAACCGGTCCTCACGAGGAAAAAGGCTATTTTAGGCTCAGGGGTTAGGTTTAGTGTTACAATTAGGGTTTGGGTTTAAGGTTAGGGGAATCAGTTGTTTGGTCCTCACAAGGATAGTAAAACAAACGTGTGTGTTGGCATGTACACATACAGTGGGGCAAAAAAGTATTTAGTCAGCCACCAATTGTGCAAGTTCTCTCACTTAAAAAGATGAGAGAGGCCTGTAATTTTCATCATAGGTACACTTCAACTATGACAGACAAAAGGAGGAAAAAATCCAGAAAATCACATTGTAGGATTTTTTATGAATTTATTTGCAAATGATGGTGGAAAATAATTATTTGGTCACATACAAACATGCAAGATTTCTGGCTCTCACAGACCTGTAACTTCTTCTTTAAGAGGCTCCTCTGTCCTCCACTCGTTACCTGTATTAATGGCACCTGTTTGAACTTGTTATCAGTATAAAGACACCTGTCCACAACCTCAAACAGTCACACTCCAAACTCCACTATGGCCAAGACCAAAGAGCTGTCAAAGGACACCAGAAACAAAATTGTAGACCTGCACCAGGTTGGGAAGACTGAATCTGCAATAGGTAAGCAGCTTGGTTTGAAGAAATCAACTGTGGGAGCAATTATTAGGAAATGGAAGACATACAAGACCACTGATAATCTTCCTTGATCTGGGGCTCACACAAGATCTCACCCGTGGGGTCAAAATTATCACAAGAACGGTGAGCAAAAATCCAAGAACCACACGGGGACCTAGTGAATGACCTGCAGAGAGCTGGGACCAAAGTAACAAAGCCTACCATCAGTAACACACTCGCCGCCAGGGACTCAAATCCTGCAGTGCCAGACGTGTCCCCCTGCTTAAGCCAGTACATGTTCAGGCAAGTCTAAAGTTTGCTAGAGAGCATTTGGATGATCCAGATGAGGATTGGGAGAATGTCAGATGAAACCAAAATATAACTTTTTGGTAAAAACTCAACTCGTCGTGTTTGGAGGACAAAGAATGCTGAGTTGCATCCAAAGAACACCATACCTACTGTGAAGCATGGGGGTGGAAACATCATGCTTTGGGGCTGTTTTCTGCAAAGGGACCAGGACTGACTGATCCGTGTAAAGGAAAGAATGAATGGGGCCATGTATCGTGAGATTTTGAGTGAAAACTTCCATCAGCAAGGGCATTGAAGATGAAACGTGGCTGGGTCTTTCAGCATGACAATGATCCCAAACACACCGCCCGAACGAAGGAGTGGCTTCGTAAGAAGCATTTCAAGGTCCTGGAGTGGCCTAGCCAGTCTCCAGATCTCAACCGCATAGAAAATCTTTGGAGGGAGTTGAAAGTCCGTGTTGCCCAGCGACAGCCCCAAAACATCACTGCTCTAGAGGAGATCTGCATGGAGGAATGGGCCAAAATACCAGCAACAGTGTGTGAAAACCTTGTGAAGACTTACAGAAAACGTTTGACCTCTGTCATTGCCAACAAAGGGTATATAACAAAGTATTGAGATAAACTTTTGTTATTGACCAAATACTTATTTTCCACCATAATTTGCAAATAAATTAATTAAAAATCCTACAATGTGATTTTCTGGATTTTTTTTCCTCATTTTGTCTGTCATAGTTGAAGTGTACCTATGATGAAAATTACAGGCCTCTCTCATCTTTTTAAGTTGGAGAACTTGCACAATTGGTGGCTGACTAAATACTTTTTTGCCCCACTGTACGTGCGTGCACATGACAACCCCTCTTTCTTACTCAAATGAAGTCCTGTCTTAATAAATCTAGGTCCACCATATTTTTCAACCATTTCCACTGTCAATTCCTCTATTCTCCTTATGCAATAACCAGGTTTCCATCCCCATTGTCCACTTCCCCCCACCCTCCTTCTCCAGGACTCCCCAGCACAGGCCTTGCCCTCCAGCCAGTCTCTGTAACACGCCCACCAAGAAGCCCCCCACAGCCTGCAGCTACGACCAGCAGCTCCGCCTGGCCATGGAGCTGTCGGCGCGGGAGCAGGCAGAGGCCGAGCTACGGCGGCGGCAAGAGGAGGAGGAGCTGCAGCAGATCATACAGCTGTCACTAATGGAGAAATGAGAGCCTGATTGGCCAGATGGGCTGTAGGCGGTATGGGAGAGGAGGAGAAGGAGGAGGGTGGAAGAGCAGAGAAGGTAGTCAATCGGTTCACCCTACTCCTGGCTGTGACAGCCTTGCTCCTCCGACCGTCCCATATCCCCTTTCCCACTGTGCTCCTTCAATAAGAGCCTGTCTGTGTGGCACAACAGGGCTCTACAGTGCTGATACAACTACAGTACAGACTCACTACTCTCTGGTGCCACTCTGCACTCGCAGTCAGTGCAAGTTTACAACAAGAAACAAGAAGAAACACTTTTAATGGAATGCTACATTGACCGACCACATTAGTGGTGCTAGGGTAATACAAATTGTGTTTGTGTGTGAAGGCCATGCGTTAATAAACAGTAAAGTGATTGGG
This sequence comes from Brachymystax lenok tsinlingensis, assembly GCA_030435695.1. NCBI lineage: Eukaryota > Metazoa > Chordata > Actinopteri > Salmoniformes > Salmonidae > Brachymystax > Brachymystax lenok. The sequence goes on along the minus strand of CM059794.1, from coordinate 10,247,324 downwards.
GGATAGGGTTTGTATCCACGTCACAGACCTGGGTCTTATTCATTAGGCACCAAACGAAAGAAAATGTAATGAAACAGGGACAGACTGCCTGAAATTGTCTAATAAGAAACACTTGTTTTTGTTTAACGTTGCAATTAATTCTGCTATAGTGTGCCCTAATGAATACTGCCCTCTGTGTGAATGTCAGGTGGGTCAAATGGGTGGGATGTTGACATACCCTATTACTTCCTCATTTTTAAATTGCTACTTCCCCCCCCTTTGATTTGCACAAAATCGAAACGTACTGTACTTGGACTGGATGGAATCTTGATGACTGTTTATGGTTCTAACAAGTAGAGATAATAATAATAACCCTATAGAGAATAATAATAACCCTATAGAGAATAATAATAACCCTATAGAGAATAATAATAACCCTATAGAGTTCGTGTTAATATGATAACACCTTGACAGGAGTTTGTGTTAATATGATAACACCTTGACAGGAGTTTGTGTTAATATGATAACACCTTGACAGGAGTTTGTGTTAATATGATAACACCTTGACAGGAGTTTGTGTTAATATGACAACACCTTGACAGGAGTTTGTGTTAATATGACAACACCTTGACAGGAGTTTGTGTTAATATGACAACACCTTGACAGGAGTTTGTGTTAATATGATAACACCTTGACAGGAGTTTGTGTTAATATGATAACACCTTGACAGGAGTTTGTGTTAATATGATAACACCTTGACAGGAGTTTGTGTTAATATGACAACACCTTGACAGGAGTTTGTGTTAATATGACAACACCTTGACAGGAGTTTGTGTTAATATGACAACACCTTGACAGGAGTTTGTGTTAATATGACAACACCTTGACAGGAGTTTGTGTTAATATGATAACACCTTGACAGGAGTTTGTGTTAATATGATAACACCTTGACAGGAGTTTGTGTTAATATGACAACACCTTGACAGGAGTTTGTGTTAATATGACAACACCTTGACAGGAGTTTGTGTTAATATGACAACACCTTGACAGGAGTTTGTGTTAATATGATAACACCTTGACAGGAGTTTGTGTTAATATGATAACACCTTGACAGGAGTTTGTGTTAATATGACAACACCTTGACAGGAGTTTGTGTTAATATGACAACACCTTGACAGGAGTTTGTGTTAATATGATAACACCTTGACAGGAGTTTGTGTTAATATGACAACACCTTGACAGGAGTTTGTGTTAATATGATAACACCTTGACAGGAGTTTGTGTTAATATGATAACACCTTGACAGGAGTTTGTGTTAATATGACAACACCTTGACAGGAGTTTGTGTTAATATGACAACACCTTGACAGGAGTTTGTGTTAATATGATAACACCTTGACAGGAGTTTGTGTTAATATGACAACACCTTGACAGGAGTTTGTGTTAATATGATAACACCTTGACAGGAGTTTGTGTTAATATGATAACACCTTGACAGGAGTTCGTGTTAATTTGATAACACCATGACAGGAGTTTGTGTTAATTTGATAACACTACAACAGGAGACTGGTCCGTTGGCAGCTAGTCTGTTCACAACAACAGGTGCAGCATCCTATACCTTTCAATGTGTACGGCCACCATGCAGCTGCTGTTGCTCACCCTTTGAACTCCAGAGGGGCTAATATAACCATGACCTAGACTACATGGCTACACATGAATGAACATATACTGAACAAAAACATGAACGCAACATGCAACAATTTCAACGATTTTACTGAGTTACAGTTCATATAAGGAAATCAGTCAATTGAAATAAATTCAGTAGGTCCTAATCTATGGATTTCACATGACTGGGAATACAGATGTGCATCTGTTGGTCACAGATACCTTTCAAAAAAAGGTAGGGTTGTGGATCAGAACCAGTCAGTATCTGATGTGACCACCATTTGCCTCATGCAGCGTGACACATCTCCTTCGCATAGAGTTGATCAGGCTGTTTGTCATCTGCCCGGTACAGTTGAAACGTGGGATTCGTCCATGAAGAGCATGCCAGTGGCCATCGAAGGTGAGCATTTTCCCACTGAAGTCGGTTACGGCCCTTGAGAGGTCAACGAGCACACAGGTGAGCTTCCCTGAGACAGTTTCTGACAGTTTGTGCAGAAATTCTTCAGTTGTGCAAACCCACAGTTTCATCAGCTGTCCGGGAGGTTGGTCTCAAGACGATCCCGCAGGTGAAAAAGAGGTCTAGGACTGGCATGGTTACACGTGGTCAGTGGTTGTGAGGCCAGTTGGACGTACTGCAAAAAAAAAAAGTATGACATTGGAGGATGCTTATGGTAGAGAAATAAACATTACATTCTCTGGCAAGAGATCTAGTGGACATTCCTGCAGTCAACATGCCAATTGCACGCTCCCTCAAAACTTGAGACATCTGTGGCATTGGGTTGTGTGACAAAACTGCATATTTTAGAGTGGCCTTTTATTGTCCTCAGCACAAGGTGCACCTTTGTAATGATCATGCTGTTTAAATCAGCACCTGTCAGGTGGATGGATTATCTTGGAAAAATGCTCACTAACAGGGATGCAAACTAATTTGTGAACAAAATTTGAGTGAAATAAGCTTTTTGTGCATATGGAACATTTCTGGGATCTTTTATTTCAGCTCATGAAACATGGGACCAACGCTTTACATGTTGCGTTTATGTTTTTGTTCAGTGTAGATCTATCTTTTTCATGGAGGTTATTACAGGGAGCACACATATTGTAGGTTTCTGTTATGAAGGGAGAGGTGAGACATGGGGAGTATAGAGATGACAGACATGAGGACTGGTCGAGACACGTTTCATTTTGTGAGTTTGATATTTTACTAGAAAAGCCTCTGCACTTGATTTGAATGGAGTTGTAATGCGTTTGTTTGTGTGGAGTGTGGAGTGGTACTTGTATGACATTTCAGCATGGCCAACACTTGTGTGGGTTTTCATTTCTGACCTGAGCCAAACTCGGAGGGGGCGGGTGGGGGATGGGGGGGCAGGCGATATACAATAAATGGGCAGGTGTCACAAGTTGCTTGGTTTTTAGAACTTAAAAAATAAACAATGAAAACAAATAATATTAGGACATCAGCACAAATTAGGAGTCTGGTTCATACTCCTATTTATTGTTTAGCTTGCCAGATTATTATTTTAAGTGACTGGTTTTCACAAAGTAGGAGCTAAAGGCAATGTAAGGTCAATAAAAACACTTTTTTTAACATTGTGGTATTCCTGTTTCTTTCATTAAACAAGCAATTGACAACTTTATATCAGATGACTTGTCTCCAGCACCAAACCAGTGTCTAAAAGTGATGTTCTACGTTCTGTTAAAATTATACGATAAGAAAAAGTCCTAAGAATTACTCTGGATGTCATCATACAACAAGCAATACAATAACATGTATAAACCAACATAATCTTCACTGCAGTTTATACAGTGGTGTGAAGTACTTAGGTAACAATACTTTAAAGTACTACTTAAATAGTTTTTAGGAGTATCTGCACTTTACTATTTATATTGTTACCAACTTTTACTACATTCCTAAAGAAAATATGTTTTTTACTATGTTTTTCATTTTCCCTGACACCCAAAAGTATGTTACATTTGGACAGGAAAATGGTCCAATTCACACACTTATCAAGAGAACATCCATGGTCATCCCTACTGTCTCAGCCATCGCTCATCCATATATTTATATGTACATACTCGTATTCATTCCTTTACTCTTGTGTGTATAAGGTAGTTGTTGTGAATTTGTTAGATTACTTGTTAGATACTACTGCATGGTCGGACCTAAAAGCACAAGCATTTCGCTACACTCGCATTAACATCTGCTAACCATGTGTATGTGACAAATAAAATTTGATTTGTCTCTGATCTGGCGGACACACTAAGCACAAATGCTTTGTTTGTAAATTATGTCTGAGTGTTGGAGTGTGCCCCTGGCTATCCGTCAATAGAAAAATAAGAATTGTGCTGTCTGGTTTGCTTAATATATGGAATTTGAAATGGTTCAAACTTTTACTTTTGATACTTAAGTACATTTAAAACCGAATACTTTTAGACTTTTACTCAAGTAGTATTTTACTGGGTGACTTTTACTTGTCATTTTCTATTAAAGTATATTTTACTTTATTAAGGTAACTTTTCCTCAAGTATGACAATTGAGTACTTTTTCCACCACTGAGTTTATGACAACCCAGTACCATGGCTGATCTTTGAATACACTGTATTCTGTGCCAGTAGCATACCACCCTGCATCCCACTGCTGGCTTGCCTGTGAAGCTAATCTTGGTTGGTCTCAGTTGCTCACTGGATGGGAGACCAGATGCTGCTGGAAGTGGTGTTGGAGGGCCAGTAGGAGGCACTCTTTTTAAATGCCCCAGGGCAGCGATTGGGGACATTGCCCCGTGTAGTGTGCCATCTTTCAGATGGGATGTTATATGGGTGTCCTGACTTTGTGGTCACTAAAGTACTTGATTTTTTTATAGACTACTAATGTTACTATCCCCACTATAACAAAGAAATGCTTAAACATGTAATTTTGTCCTTGAAACATTTATTGAAATACTGTAGAATTCCATTCATTCCTATGGAGGACTGCTCCTTCTGAGGAGTACCAATATGGCGGCCGGTGGCTTCAAAGTCTCATTGGCCATTACATAGCATCAGAAATCCAGGGTTTATACACATAATTCGGTACCTACTAGCCAGCTCACCAACTGACAGAAGTGAAAGCACAGCACAAGCACAGCCTTGGAACCAGACCGAGGCTGTTTTGAGCAGCATTCACATCCACAAATCTGATTTTGCTGGCGGTGCTTCAACGTACTTGACATCATTTCACGCCACGGGTAACGGTTTACAGTGACAACCAAGGGGCCTTTGGCTCCTGTTATTTTGGGAAGACAAGAAAAACACTGCAATCACGTGTGCGATTTTATGTAGCATCCAGCCAAAGAATTCCAATATGATTCAGCCGTCGGCAGTCTGGAATAGTGGCAACCTCCATGAATAACATTAAAACCGCTAAGAGGGGCTCAGAGCTGCAAACTCGTGGAGAATCTTTAAAAAGGCGGAGAGGATAAATAATATGCGTCCCAAATGCGAAATGGCATCCTATTCCCTATATAGTGCACTACTTTTGACCAGGGCCCATATTGCTGTAGCCAAAAGTTGTGCACCATGTAGTGAATAGGGTGTCATTTGGGACATAAACAGCTTCAGTATACAGGAGGGAGCTAAACCAAACATCTGCATCAAGGATGAGACACTTCACTTAAACACTTTCCTCCCCGTTATTGACATTGCGGAGGGCAAATATTGAACCTCATAATAAACACAAAATGTTTTGGCGTACTATTTTAACATTTTAGTTAAACTACTGAGTTTTAGGGGCAGGCGTTACGGTTCATTCATACGAGGCAGATTATTTGAAAGCTTTCCAATATGATAGCGTCTGATATACACAGGGTGCTATGTCATCTGGGAGACTGGTAACCTAAATCTCAGACTATTTTAATTAAAAATCGATGAACCGGGGGAGTTACATTTTCAGTGTTAAATATTCTGCAGAGCAGACTTCACTATCTTAGGGAAACATTACTTTCATGTAGAGGCTGGATATTTCTCAAAACACATTGGATAAAACTTAAGAGTGGGACCTTGGACTATCTCCAATAAGTTTGAGAGGAAGGTGAGGAATCACGGAAAACCAAAATGAGGTAGCGCCAGCGTCTCCTCCCCAACTTTACTGGCACTTCCTGTCCTGTCCACACGGGGGATGTAAAGACATAGATCCTCAACATAAGGTGGGGCAGTTGAAACAGGGCCGAGTTCAGCAGTGCACAACTTTGAGGAATGCCTCTCTGACATGTAGACTAAGGAACCATGTCATCTCTATTCAGGACATTACTATCTGCAACACTCCACAGCGTTTACAACTGAACGCAGTGCACCCCAGGGGATCTCCTAAAAAAACATCCTCTTGATTTCAATAAGGAATCACAGGAGTCATGATGTATGTACTTTTGTTTCTTTAATAGTCACAGCTAAGAACAGGATAAAAAAAAATATCAACATTGTCTTGTTTAAAAGAAGAATAAAGGGTGTGACTTACACACAGACAGGCTACCGTAGAATCAGTGCAAAAATACTCCCCAGGTAAAAACTTAAAAAGAAAAGGTAAAAACAAGAGAGTAAAGTGCATGTTTTTTGAGAAACAGCCCCCTCTTTTTAGTTGTAGAAAGTACAACTGTTTTAGAAACCATAAAAGGTGGGGGGGCAGGGTAAGCACCTACAGTAACACAAACCTCCAGACTCAGCATTCACCTGAACACTAACAGATTACATAGGGTCCAACACAGCTAGTCAGTGCACACACACACTACAGACAAGGGCCCAAGGGGGACAGTCTGGACCATAGTGCACATGTAGGGCCTAGGACACCACACACACACACTCGCACGCATACACACTCAGACACCCTCGACCTAGGGCCGAGTGCAGTGAGGTCACATGGTGTTGTAGAGCACAGTGGCAGTCCGTTTCTTGTCGGCAGCCTTGCGGAGCCGCCGCAGCGGGTGACTCTTCCCGCAGGGCTGCTGCACGGTTGTCATAGTGACGTCGGGAGCGCTCACCGGGGACTGGGTGCGGGTGAGCCGGGGAGAGATGTCTGTCTCTAGCTCCTCCTCTCCTTGAAGAACAAGACATGGAGGTAAGGAGAGACAGGGGGGATCACTCCCTACACTCTGGGAGCCCCTATCAGTCCTGTCTGGGTCCAGTGGGTACACCCCCCCTAGGGGGGCCCTGGGGGTGGTGGGGGGGCTCCGGGACAACACCCGCTGCTTCTTGGAGACATCGTCTAGGCTGGGGTGATGGTGGGAGCGGGGGTGACGGGTGGGCATCAATGGGGGTCCATGAGGGCTGGCGGTGGTGGGCCGTAGGTCCCAGTCACTCAGGTCGTTAGCTGACAGCTCCAGGCAGTCCAGCTTGGCCAGTGAGGCTGAGCGCTTCATCAAGGAAGGGGGCGTGAGGCCCGCCTGTCGGATCCGCGCCTCGATCTCCATGGCCCTCTGCCACACGGGTGTCTCCCGGTGATGCTGCCCCTGACCAGGTCTCTCTCCAGACCCCAGGCCCCCCGCCTCGTACAGGAAGGCCTGCAGCTCCCTCAGAGTCTCCTGGATCTTCTCCAGCTCCTCACTGCTGCGTGCCAGGGCCAGCCTTCCGTGGTGGGGAGGGGAGGGGCCATCAGTGTCTGAGTCAAGGGCCGTCACCCCCTCCAGCCACAGCAGCGCAGGGGGGGCCTGGGGCTGGACCCTAGATGGCGCTAGAGAAGAGCACACAATGATTGGGATGGGCTCAGGGGTGTGGCGGGCATCTGGGTAGTGAGAGAAGGAAGGGGGTGGGGCAACGTCCATGTCTGAGACGACAAGCCCTCCCTGCTCAGTCTCTCCTTTGGGCTCTGCAGACACAGTGAAAGCCTCGTTCAGAGTTCTTCCTTGCTCAGGAGCAGGGTTAGGCCTACGCTGCTCGGGGCAGTCTGTGGTAGGAGCGAGGAGGGGTGGGCAGTCCGTGCTTGGCGAACGGAGAGGGGAGCACGTGGGGTGGAACTCTGCACTGGGGGAGTGTTGAGGGGAGCGTTGGGTAGACGTGCTGCCGAGAGATAAGTCCAGCTCCAGCCTCAGCCTCAGCTCCAGCTGTTTGGTGGCCCTGCGCACCGAGCCGGCCGGCCAATCCCAGGGAGGCGTGGAGGGGGATTGTGGGTAGGAGGAAGGCGAGGTCAATGGGGTCTCCTCGTCCCAGTCGTCTGGGCGCAGCTGCTGGGGGCTGCGGGGGGCCGGCTGGGTGGAGGAGATGGGCCCCGCCGGCCGGTGGGATATGGACTCGATCTCCGTGACAATATGGCGGACTGACACGCCGTTGTCGTGATGGGGAGGCGACGAGGCTTTTCCGTAACTGGCTTGGTCGCTACCGTCCTCCGTATGGGGGGAACTCTGAGGTAGAGACGGAACAGAGAGAACGGTCTGAATGATATCTAAGCACAGTTAGCTATGTATTAATGCTGGGGGCATCACTAAAAGCTACCACATGACATTTTATATAAAAGAGAATGACACCAGGATTACACAGTCTGTTGACAACGGCGGTATAAAAAGGCCTGGGGCCGTATCAAGCGCCTCAGAGCACTGATCTAGGATCAGGTCCCCCTGTCAAGATAATCTTATTCATTGTGATCGAAAAGTCAGAACTGATCCTAAAATCAGCACTCCTAGTCTGAGACGCTTGATACGTCGGGCTCCTGATACTTCCAATAGGTGGCAGTATTGTACAAACCATCCCCAAAGACATCATTGTGTCGCTCAATCCCTATCTAATGGATTAGTGAATTAGATCACAATTCATTCGATTGACTGTCTCCATTGAGTATTGTAATCTTGTTTACATCACTCAGTAACTCTCAGCAGGGCTGTGGAGCTCTGAAAGACATAGATAGAAGGCACTCTACAAGAGGCAGGCACTCATCATTCAAATTTCAGTGTAAATAAATAAAATAAAATGGCCGCCTCACCTTTCCCTGCTCCTCTTCCTCTGTGCTTGGCAGTGCTCCAGCAGGGTTCTCGGGGGACAGCGGCTGCAGCTCCTGGCTGGGGCACCGCGACTGAGGCGTCCGCTGAGCCATCTGCTCGGAAAGAGTCCGGGTCTTTCCGTCTTGGGACAGGCCCAGGAATTTCTCGCGGGCGCTGAAGAAGTCGATACTGTCCGTGCCGAGGTTGGAGGACGCGGTGACGCATGTGGCGTCGACGGGGTTAGCGAGGATCGTGTCTGTGTCACCGCCGCCACTGGGGGGGTTGTTGTTGTCATCGTTGGCGTAGGGTCCTAAAGACAGAGGCATTGTTGGGGTGAGAGGGCTCATGGCCATGGGGATCCCTGGGGACACCATACTGACACTGTCCCCCCTCTCGCTCAGCGGGTCTGACAGGGAGCGTCCCAGGGTGTCCGAGTCGTCGCTGGACTCCAGGGTGGCCTGAGATACGACCTCAGAGCTGCTGAGGTCAGGCAGATCCAGGGTCAGCGCTACACTCTGGGATTTCTGTTTAGGCAAAGGACTGGACAGCTGTGTGCTCAAACCTAGATGGAGGGATTTGGGGGAAGGATGGGGGACGGCGGTGATTGGCACAGTCACGGCCACCCCTGCCAGAGCCGAGTTGTCCATTCTCTCCTCGGGCACCACCGTGACCGCCCGCGAGAGGAAGGGGTCCTGGCGGGGTCCTCGCCCTCTGGAAAAGAGGCTCTCCCGGGAGTCACACAGACCGTTGGAGGCTTGCGGGCCAGGGGAGTGGGAGAGTGAGCGGGTGAATCGGATGGGCTCCGAGTGTGTGTCTGAGATGTGGGAGCCCTCGGTCTTGTTGTCGGGGTCATTTGCAGCACCAAGCGCCTGGAGCAGGAAGTGTTGCAGGGAGGGCGTGGGGCCATTGTTGTTGTTGTGTGGGTCCGAGAGGCCCAGGGTGTGGCTGTGAGGGCCCGTCTTACACAGCGGAGACTCGTGGCGCTCTGAGAGGTCGCTGTCCGAGTGGGAGCGCCACAACTTGTTGTGCCTCTGTTTACTGCGGAGAAAGGAGGAGGAAAGGTGTGTGTGAGAGCTGTGTGTGTTGCCCTGAATGTGAGAGCTGCGTGTGTGCGTGTGTGTGTGCCTACCTGGCCAGCAGGATACCTTGGTACTCCTCCAGCTGCTTCATGAAGGAGGGGTTGGGCTTGGTGACTCCGCGGCGCTCCTTGACGTAGTCGAAGGCCCTCTCCAGGTCCCAGCCGTACTCCTTCATGGCGTAAGCTATCACCGTGGAGGCCGAGCGACTCACACCCATCTTACAGTGGACCAGGCACTTAGCCCCTGCTTTCCTAACAGGAAAACACAGGGCACGGGTTAGAGGAGAGGGAGCGCAGGAGGACGAAGACCGACGCAGAGGACAAATTGATTATGATATACAGTATTGTATCTTGAAGCCAGTTCCACTGCTTGTTTTCATTGTTGCCCTCTAATCAGGGACTGATTTAGACCTGGGACAACAGGTGGGTGCAATTAATTATCAGGTAGAACAGAAAGCCAGCAGGCTCTGGACCTCGTAGGGTAAGCGTTGAATACCCCTGTCATTCATAACTTCATAAAAAGAACAGTGATCAAAACAAAAATGCAAAAAATGAAACTAACAAAAAAAGTTTTAAAAAATGATAGAGAATCCCCTGAAAACTATTTAATAATTAATACATTTTCTTTGACAGGCGGCTTTCAAGACACTCAAGGACACCTAATGAAGTGCATCAAATCAGAGGTCTTACTTGGCCTTGGTGATGAACTTGTAGGTGTCGTTCCAGTACTCCAGCAGGTTGGTGGCCTCCTCGTCGTACACGCGGATGTTGTGATACTCAAACACCCCTGGGAAGAAGTTGTCGATCTCCCGCGTCACGTTGAGGATGTACCTCACACTGAAGGAGTGAAACGGAGAACGTCACTCGCTGGAACTTCGACTCAGTATTGAAACTGTGCGGCTGTCACAGTAACCAACAGTCTGACATGATGATAGACAACCCAGAATGGGCTCTTACCCGCTGGTCTGCAGCTCCTCCAAGTTCGAAGCGTTCCACTCAGAGCCCTGGATACAAAACAGAACTAAGTCAAACTCGACGGATAATCTTACAGATATCAGCAGACAGACAAACAGTCAGAAAAAAGGGACAAAAAGAGGACGGCGACTTAAAAGTAGTGCACTATATATGGAATAGGGAGCCATGCAGTCGTTGACTGTGTTCTTACCAGGTAAACATGGTCAAAGATCTCTGTGGGGCTGTCCATCTGGCCCAGGATGACTATCATCTCGTTGTCAATAAACTCCTTGAACTCCCGAAGATTGCACACCATCTGTATCTCCAGCTCTGTGCGAATCTGAAGAACCAGCAGAGAACCCGTTAGAACCAGCAGAGAACCCGTTAGAACCAGTAGTGTTTGTGTGACAAGGTCTTCAACCAACCTCTTTGGAGGTGACATTCTCCAGGTCTTTCTGCATCATGATCTCTCTGAGGCGAGTCTTGATCAACCTCTCCGTGCGCTCCCTCTCTGTGGGCCTGTGGACACACAAAAATACCCTCAGTACACCTGACACACCCCACAGTCTACCTCGGAGGGTTATGGGGGCTCTCTCGCCCAGAAGAGCTTCACACAACACTAAATATGACTAGTGAGGAACTCACTAAAGCCACTAAGTGCCTCTGGTTTGATAAGAGCAAAGAGTCTCCACATCATACAAAACCACAGAACTCAGTTGACGTCTAGGTTTTATGTTCTTGTTATAATGACGAGTCCCTGCCCTCTCCTCTCTCTAACTGCATCTAGGAGGACACATTTAGCCACTTGTACAGCGCTAAGGGCAACATGCCCTGATTAGGTCCCATGAGACCCCCTCCCTTCACACTCCCCATCCCTGTCGGTTACCCATCTTTTCCCTCTGCCTGCCCCCTCTCTCTCTCCCTCCCTCTCCTACCAAATCACCTCTCTTCACAATTCACACCGTAATGTAGGTCAGTGGCTGTAGGTCAGTGGCTATGCTCCCACAACAGTCAGCATGATTGTGCAGCAGCAGGAGTGTGTTGGGACTTTGTGTTGTTGTCCCAGTCGGATGACCCGTCATGCTTATTATTATGTCGCGTCCTTAATGGAACATCGGAAAGAGCCAGGGGCAGCTTGTTTATAGAAACAAAGACTTGATTGACCTCTTGAGGAAAGGGTTTGGGGACTTGGGGAACTTGAAACATGTTGCACCTTCAAGAGACCGAGCTACTGCCGGGGTTGGGTTACTGGCTAAGCCAGAGGTGCCTGACCTCTCTGAATAACACTCACGCACATGCCAATGAACACAAGGGTAGGGGTCAACTTCATTTTAACTCAATTCAGGAAGTAAACTCGGAATTGGAATCCATTGGAGTTTCAGTTGAACACCTGAATTGAAATGGAATTGACCAACACACTCCAGTTGTAAGCACTACACTGTACGCAATTGCACACAATCAACCTATACACACACATATTTGCGGGGACAAATGTGGGTAAAATCCACCACGTAAGAGCGAGCCCTCAATAGTGAATACAATGAATGGGCAAAGAGCAAAGGCAAATATGATGCGTGTCTGTCAGACCGGTATCTTAGCTGTGGCAGTGACCCCAACAGGGTTGACTTTCACTCGCATTGTCTGCCTTGAAGTGTGTGCAAAGTACTCAAGCTTAACCAGGGTGTGTGTGCGTGCGCGCGTCCGTGCACATCTTTCCACTGTGCCTGCATGGCTAGGCTTAAGGCTAGCTGGGCCGTTGGATGTCAACGCAGAGGCTTACCTATCCTTATCTCTCCAGTAACATACTTTTAAACCGGTTTGGTTTTGACCTCTTAAAATGTCTTCCAACGTGTCGAGTGCTATTATTTCCACTCAATTACCCCTCTATCCTCCCTCCATCCTCTCCTTCGCTACGACTGCCCTCGGCCACCTGCTTCCATCCGTCCATCCGCCCGCTCGTCTACCTATCTGTCTAGCAACTTTTTCCATGCATAACTAAAGTGGTCACGGAGAGGGGGCTATTTTCGACTCTGCTGGCACGCAAGCAGAGTTCCGGCGTTATAGATAGGCCCCCTAAACGAGCAGGCACACGTGACCGCGTCTGGGTGGGGAATTTCCCCCGTTAAAACAGACCTCTGAGCTGCATCCTGCTGCTACAGCAGATTGATACCTCGGTCATGACGAGGTAATGCTCAGAGCTCTGTGCGTGTTCGACCTCTGGTCTCTAAGGCAAAGGTCGCAGGGGGTCTTTGGAAGTCTGCCTGAAGCTGGGTGTTGTGGCAACAAGGGAAGCAGATGACACTGCACTGGTAATTGGGCAATGTTGTTTTCTTTGGGAGAGAAGTCCATATGACTTATCCCACACAATACTTTCCCAGTTGTTTAATGTGGAAGTGTGTGTGTGTGTCTGACTGGTACACTCACACGTCGGTGAAGAGGACGGGCGAGTCGGTGCGGTGGGACTGGACGTCCTGCATGGCGTTCCACTCGTTGATGCAGACCTGGTCAGAGGAGACCTGGCTCTGGTAGTAGCTGACCCAGGTCAGGAACAGGCTGCCAGGGTAGTAGTTGTGACAGCGGGCCACCTCGCACGCCTTGTGGAGCGACTGCAGGGCGGACCTGGGGGGGGCACAGGGGGAGGTGGAGATTTTTGAAGAGGAGGGAGGAGAGAACGGGAGAAAGAAAGAGCTGAATAACAGGATAAACAACAGATAAAAGAGGGGACAAGTCAGAGTAAAAGAGGGCGATGAGATGGCAGGAGAGGAAGGAGGAGTGCTCACCACATGGCCTGGACAGAGACTGGTTTGAAGACATGGACCCTGTTGACCGTGGACACACTGAAGCCCCTACAGAGACAAACAGACAGGTTGTGTGACAGTCCCACTGGGCAGAAGAACTACAGCGAATGGAGGAAACGGGTGTAGTATCGCCCCTTACCCATCTCCGTCCAAGTGGATCAGTGTGTCGCTCCACAGGGGTAGAACCAGCCCCATTGTGCATGAGCTGCAGGAGAAGAAGACACCTGTTAAAGACATTACACACACACCTCCAAAGAGGTGGGTCTCTCTAACACACACACTGCATGGAGTGGTACTAACTACTAACCTGTCTGAGCAGCCAAAGTCCAGGCCCAGCACCACGCTCTCCTCTGTGTCCTGTCTCCCATTAGTGGACACCACCACCATGTAACGCGTGCACTGAGGCTGAGCGTACGCACTCTCCAGGCGCACAGCCTTATGGGAAGACGAGAGAGAGAGATGGGAAGACGAGAGAGAGAGAGAGAGAGAGAGAGAGAATAATAACCTCTGGTCAATCCCTCTGCATTTGGAAGTATTCATCAGAATAGTCCTAGACTCATTTGTCTGCCATGTGAATGAATCATCATGAATTGGATGTACGGGAGTGTGTGACGAGACGTACCAGGCGGATGTTGTCTTCTGGACGCAACACAGTGAACATGGTCTGCAGGTGCTGCTGGAGGTCACCTGGGGAGAGAGAGCGAGAGAAACAGATCAGTCCACTAGTGGTATCGTACACATTGCATGCCATCTGCTCCCACTCATTACTCTTCTGGGTGAAGTTAGTCCACCTTATGCAGACATACAAAAGACAGTGTGTCTGATTAAACGCTTCTAGAAACTCCAAAATGTAGCTTGGATAAACATTTACATTCAAATGCAGCCGAAGTAACAGAAAATGTCCTTCACTTGAGAGCGTTTTCCCAGAATTAAGGGCCAAAAGGACATTTGTCAGTGAAAACAAGAAATAAAAGACAGTGGGATGTACCATCCCTAGATAACAGAGTTGGGAAAAACTCCAAGCAAACCCAGCAGAGTAGCCTTCCCACAAGTACACATACTTACAACAATTATCTCTGCCCTTGAGCACGAGGACACTAGTATGGAAAAACACACGCCTAAATAGCAACGCTATGGCAACGCAACATGCAGTCAGTGGACCACCGGTGTCATATTGTAACAGCTATGGGGTCAATTGAACTGGACACAACAGAGCAAGGGCTGGTTCCCTCAACACTGTAGAAGGCCTGCTGCATTCCAATGATAAGCAGCACTATGGTTTGGCCTCATGTTGGGCCAGTGTCAGTTTCCCATGAGTCTGTGTTGAGAATTGAGGCGTGTTCAGCAGGAGAACGTTGTGGAACATTTCTATGTTGTAACGAACTGGACAGACAGGCTTCTCTGACAAGTAAAGAATCATGTTGATTCTATTTGCGACATGTCTATCTGCAACGTTCCACAACGTTTTCCTAATGAACTCACCCCTGTCCTATGCTTGTCTGTTTGTTGGTTGATTTGTTGCCAGTCAGTCAGTGGGAGGGTATACCTGTGTGTTTGTTCCGCCGCTGGCTGATGCGGGGAGCCGAGGAAGGGGAGGAGCCATTTCCCCGAGGCAGGAAGACAGCGGCGCCCTTCACCGTCAGGAAGCTCTCACTGATGCTGATTGGAGAGAGAAAACACAGGGTCACAAAGGGGCCAGAGACAGACGCTAACAGAAAGTTCCGGGCTAGAGGTTCTCACACACACACACACACGTACAGAGCTTCATTCTTCATAAGCCAGTCTGAAGAGCAACAGAGCATGTGATCCAGGCGGCTACATCTCATAAACAGACAGAGCCACGTGCACTCCAACACAGAACACAACGTTCCCCTCTGGCCAGGCCGCATCCCCCTAACAGCTGAGGGCTGGAGGCTAGGGGGTAGAGCTGAGGGTCAGTTAGAGCCCGCCCCCGTGCACAACTGGCTCCAGACGGAGCAGAGCCCCCGCTGTGGGAGTTCATGTATGGGATCACTCCTATCTGTGGTACCACATAATCACATTAACTATAGTACACAGCACACCATCACCACACTAGAACAAGTGGCGAGGTCACGTGATCTACACGGGATACTAGCTGATGGATATGGTGTGTGTGTGTGTGTGTGTGTGTACACGTACTTGTGTGTAGCCTATATCTCAACAGCACAGAACATATACTCTACAGAATCTCACACGGTGGCACACTGACCTTAACTCATATCATTAGAGGGCGAGGAGACCTACTGAAGACTAAGAGTGGCAGGTGACTGATATAGGCCTAGGCTACCAAAACAATGTGCCTCATTGACCATGTGAAGTGTGTCTTGAGCTGCTACTGGACTAAACCTTCTGTAACAACCCTGCCCTGAGTACTGCTCAATATCCACACCATCACATCTAGCGTGGGTTGACTGGGAGGCACAGACTCAGAACCGTCCGTCTGTGTCCTCCGGTCCTTCCTCACAAACAGACGCGGGATGGGGAAATGAGCAACGATGAGTCGAATAGCAGAAGCGTGGGAGTGACGTGCCAGAGACGCTGTGCAATCTGAGGAGTGAGGGGATACGCCTGGACCAGAAGAAGAAAGAAAACAGAGCGAGAGAAAAAAAAAAAAAAAAAAAAAAAAAAAAACTCTGCCGGGTTGAGCTCATTTCCCATCCTGACCCACTCAACCCTGACCCAGCTGTTTCCTCCTACTTCACCATCTCTTCATACCTCTCTTTCTTCATACCTCTGTTTCACTCATAACTTCTCTCCCCTGCTGTACAGCGGTGTCTAATCATGTCTGAACCATGGTGTGTACCACAAGCCCGCACAGGGTAGGAAGGAGGAGAGCAGCACCTCACATGGTGTGTACAGTATATGTGAGTGAGTGAGAGTATAGGATCCACCTTGTGTTTTCAGCTACTAGACACTTGAAAACGATGAGTAGCTTTCAGAAACAGACAGGACAGAGCTCCAGCAGACAAGACAGGACAGACAGGCAACAGCAACACAACGTCAAGTGTAAAACAACACTGACCCCTTAGCGAAGAGCTTTGCACCTTCTGCCAGCGTAGGAATCCAAAACTAGGTAGCCAGACATACATCACTGTCAAGTGGCTCTTTACTGTTGCTAAAAATATATTGTTATTTTCTAAATGACTATAAATAACTACATTGCCTTGATCAGCCACTGTACTTCACATTCAAATGAAGCACATTAAATCCCCTTCAGGTGTATCTTTACGGTGTAAGATAAACCCAACAGTCAGATCAGTAGACAAAAGGGGGCATTTGTTGTCCGCTAGCTAGAACACCTCGGTGTAACTGGTTCCAATGTGAAATATTATCCACACCTCAACAACTGATAAGGCTCCTGCTGATCATTTCCCCAATATAGTTTGAAACTCATATACAGTCCGTCAAATTATTTCAGAACTATTCTGACTACGCTAGTGTTCTGAATCACCACTATGGGTGCTTCCCAAATGACACCCTATTCCCTACACTACTTTTGACCAGAGCCCTATGAGTGCAGCCCATAACAGTGGAAATATCGAGTGTGGCTGTAAGATGGTAGAAAGAGAGCCACTCTAGACTAGAGCCACTTTGGCCCCGATTCAGGCATATGGGCTGCAGCAGAGGGCATTGAGGCCGAGGCGACACGCCGGAATTTTGTCCTGGCTGACATTTTACTGTACAGACATGTAAGGGAATACTCTCCTCTTTCCACGGCAGACAGGCAGACAGAGACAGACAAGTGGGGACAGGAAGGGAGGAGGGTCATCGTTTGGCATGCAGCACAGGGCAGTACTTGTTAGGGTACAGACACAATCATCACTATGTAAGGGGCCCTTCTCTGATAGCCTAGTGCCCCACTCTCCTCCCACTCCAAAAAAGACTTGTGTCGGACTGACATGCCCCCTCCCCTGCCTGTCCCTGCCCATATTAGTTCCGCTCTAACTAGGGAAGAGATAAGTATAGGCCCAGGCTGCAGAGGCCTGGCCGACGTGGCCGGCGCTGCTGAAGGCTCTGAGTTCAGCCCAGAAAGATTGGGGCTGTGGTGGTGGATAGCAGGGCTGCATTCTAGCACTTCCTACAGTACAGATTAGGCAATGAGAGACATGTGCACGCACACACTCACTCGCACACACACAGATGTGAATTAGCGAGCTGTTTAAATACAGAGCGAGAGTAGCCAAACAGACAAGGGGAGATAATTATGCCAGAGATCCTGAGAGAGAGAGACCCTAAGAGAGAGAGAGAGAGAGAGAGAAAGAGTTACAGGGCAAGGCTAAAGATAAACTGACTGAATCCGTGAGTGTGTTTCTAGAGCTGGATTGAAGTTGGAGTCCCGACTCTAGTAAGTGCAGTCAGGCTCGGGACCAATTCTGGTAAGCAGATCTAGCTTCCTCATAGAGCTGCATCACAAGGACAGAGGCATTCAGTTAAAGGCCTCAGGACTATTCTGAGAGGAGGAAAATTCCAAAAAGTACCACCACCTACATCAAACTCCAATCCACTGGAATGAAGACAGGGTTTCGTCAGCGCTGAGATGATAGAAAGCAGACGGGGTTCAAATCCAAACTACGGCTGTGTCCCAAATGGCACCCTATTCCCTACTCGGGTGTGAACATTTCAACATTGGGATCGTTACGGTTAACAAACTGTCAAGCGCTCCCTAAAACACTTCAGCGAGCAGGCCTTTCTAATTGACCTGGCCCGGGTATCCTGGAAGGATATTGACCTCATTCCGTCAGTAGAGGATGCCTGGTTATTCTTTAAAAGTGCTTTCCTCACCATCTTAAATAAACATGCCCCATTCAAAAAATGTAGAACTAAGAACAGATGTAGACCTTAGTTCACTCCAGACTTGACCAGTACAAAACATCCTGTGGCGTACTGCATTAGCATCGAATAGCCCCCGCGATAAGCAACTTTTCAAAGATGTTTGGAACCAATATACGCAGGCAGTTAGGAAAGCCAAGGCTAGCTTTATAAAACAGAAATTTGCATCCTGTAGCAAACTCAAAAAGGTTCTGGGACACTAAAGTCCATGGAGAATAAGAGCACCTCCTCCCAGCTGCCCACTGCACTAAGGCTAGGAAACACTGTCACCACCGATAAATATACCATAATCGAGAATTTCAATAAGCATTTTTCTACGGCTGGCCATGCTTTCCACCTGGCTACCCCTACCCCGGGCAACAGCTCTGCACCACCCACAGCAACTTGCCCAAGCCTCCACCACTTCTCCTTCACCCAAATCCAGAAAGCTGATGTTCTGAAAGAGCTGCAAAATCTGGACCCCTACAAATCAGCTGGGCTAGACAAACTGGACCATCTCTAAAATTATCCGCCGCAATTGTTGCAACCCCTATTACTAGCCTGTTCAACCTCTCGTATCGTCTGAGATCCCTAAAGATTGGAAAGCTGCCGCGGTCATCCCCCTCTTCAAAGGGGGAGACACTCTAGACCCAAACTGTTACAGACCTATATCTATCCTACCCTGCCTTTCTAAAGTCTTCGAAAGCCAAGTTAACAGATCCATACCTTCTCCGCTATGCAATCTGGTTTTCCCGAGCTGGTCATAGGTGCACCTCAGCCACGCTCAAGGTCCTAAACGATATCATAACCGCCAATGATAAGAGACAATACTGTGCAGCAGTCTTCGACCTTGCCAAGGCTTTCGACTCTGTCAATCACCGCATTCAGCCTTGGTATCGCAAATGACTGCCTCGCCTGGTTCACCAACTACTTCTCAGAGTTTAGTGTGTCAAATCGGAAGGCCTATTGGCCGGACCTCTGGCAGTCTATGGGTGTGCCACAGGTTTCAATTCTTGGGCAGACTCTTTTCTCTGTATACATCAATGATGTCGCTCTTGCTGCTGGTGATTCTCTGATCCCCCTCTATGCAGACGACACCATTCTGTATACTTCTGGCCCTTCTTTGGACACTGTTAACTGATTGCTGCCCGCACCCGCCCGCCTGTCTAGCATCACTACTCTGGACGGTTCTGACTTAGAATATGTGGACAAATACCTAGGCTGTCTGGTTAGACTGTAAACTCTCCATCCAGAATCACATTAAGCATCTCCAATCCAAAATTAAATCTAGAATCGGCTTCCTATTTCACAACAAAGCATCCTTGACTCATGCTGCCAAACGTACCCTCGTAAAACTGACTATCCTACCAATCCTTGACTTCGGCGATAGCCTCTAACACTCTACTCAAATTGGATGTAGTCTATCACAGTGCCATCCTTTGTCACCAAAGCCCCATATACTACCCACCACTGCGACCTGTATGTTCTTGTTGGCTGGCCCTTGCTTCATATTCGTCACCAAACCCACTGGCTCTCTATAAGTCTTTGCTAGGTAAAGCCCCGCCTTATCTCAGCTCACTGGTCACCATAGCAGCACCCACCCGTAGCACGCGCACCAGCAGGTATATTTCACTGATCATCCCCAAAGCCAACTCCTCCTTTGGCCACCTTTCCTTCCAGTTCCCTGCTGCCAATGACCGGAACGAATTGCAAAAAAAAGACTGAAGCTGGAGACTTCTCTCCCTCACTAACTTTATGTATCAGCTATCAGAGCAGCTTACCCATCATTGCACCTGTACACAGCCCATCTGTAAATAGCCCACCCAACTACCTCATTCCCTCATTTTCTTTTTTTGTTCCTTTGCACCCCAGTATGTCTACTTGCACATTCATATTCTGCACATGCATCACTCCAGTGTTACTGCTAAATTGTAATCATTTCGCCACTATGGCCTATTTATTGCCTTACCTCCCTTAACTTACTACATTTGCACACACTGTATATAGATTTTTCTATTGTGTTATTGACTGTACGTTTGTTTATCCCATGTGTAACTTATTTGTGTCGCACTGCTTTTCTTCATCTTGGCCAGGTCGCAGTTATAAATGAGAACTTGTTCTCACCTGGCCTACCTGGTTAAATAAACTTCTTTGGGAGCAGTGCATGAGGTGACCGTTTTGGAGAGCCTGGCGTGCCCAAAGTAAAATGCCTCCCATTCAGGCCCAGAAAATAGGATATGCATATATTTAGTACCATTGGATAGGAAACACTCTGCATTTTCCAAAACTGTTAACCATTTGTCTGTGAGTGAAACAGAACGCATATAGCAGGCGAAACCCAGAGGAATTTCTGTCCTGGAAAAAGTGATTGACACATTGCTCATTTGGGAACCCCTCCCTAATGAAAATGACCATATAAAGGCATATGAATGCAGTACACGTCGCTTCCTTATGATGTCAACAGCCTCGAGATGGTGTATTTCTTTCATTTTGGATGAATAACACCAGAGAAAAAGACCAAACAAGTGAGTCCCCTCTTGATGACAACAGTACCCAGCGCGCGCGCACGAGAAGTCACGGAGTGTCTTTTTTACCGTCGTTATCGATCAGTTTATATTCCGGCTGATTTATAATAGTAAATATACGTAAAAGTGTTCCTAAGGATACATTTAAAACTATGTTTGATTGTTCTTGGACAAGTTTATAGGTATAAGATGAACGAGTTCGCGCCACGTTTCAATGGACTAGTGGAGGCTGTCGTTTCTGATTATAACGCGCGAACCAAATGGAGGATTTATGGATAAAATACGTTACTTTTTCTAGCAAAAGAACCATGGATTGTCTTCGTTGGACACTTAGGATGACCTCAGCATCAGTTCTTCAACAGGTAATTGATTTGCTTTCGCTGTGAAATGTGTTGTGTGTGCCATGATGGCTAATCGATACATGGCTATGGGAAAAATATGTGAGGTGCTAGCCTCAAACAATGAAATGTGCTGCTTTCGCCGTAAAGCCTTTTTTGAAATCTGACAACGCTGTGATATTGCCAAGAAACAGAGCTTTTGATGAGTATGGAACACTTGTATATTGGTGGATGTTTAATAATTCAACTTTGGGATTTTGAATTTGGCGCTTTACATTTTCCCTGGTAGTGTCGGGAGGAGCCCGCTAGCGACCCACTGGGCCCCAAGAAGTTATTAAATAAAGGTAAAATAAAATAAAAAACAATTATTAAAAAACATTGGTTTTTCAAATCTATGTCAAAGTGGACGTGCAGACCTATAGAACGTAGGTACATGACGTAATGACGCCACGTAAAATTTTGCACTACACGTGCAACACAGCATTCTTAACCTAGCCCACAATGTCTGCTGCGTGGATCGAGCAGTCAACCAGTCGAGCAGTCATTCGAAAGATTAAGAACATTTCAGCGAGACAACTCAAAGGCGAAATCCATTAACGCCAAGATAATGGAATTCATTGCTTTTGACAATCAACCTTTCTCCGTCGTGGATGATGTTGGCTTTCACCGACTGGTCGAGCACCAGTACACGCTACCAAGAGCGCTATTTTTCAGATCTTGCCCTACCGGAGTTACACAGTAATAGCGTCACTGATATTAGCTTCACGACATACAGTTTGGGTCTTTGCGTGTCTAAAAAGAAACAGTAGCACTGTCAAAGCTGTACAAAAAAGTCTACAAACACAGGCCACGAACGATGTGTTAACAATACCACATTGGTAATAAAGCATAATTTGTTCGACCGCAACTTCTGGGGTAGCTAGCTAGCTTTAGCTTGGTACCTAGCTAGCACCAATACAACCAACCTGAAAACAATGACCAGTAGAAAATGCAGTTATCTTCATTATTCTTAGCAATGATTTAGGAATCCTTGTGAGTAAGTATTAGCTAGGTAGCCACAATAGTGGAATTTGCGGTTTGCCTTCAAAATAAAATAATGTCATTGACGCAACCGAATACAAAATGGTAGAATGCCATACTTTTATTTTCAAGGCTAGCCGCAAAGTCAACTATTTTGGCTAATCCTAATTGTGTCTAGCTTCACATAGATGGGTCCGACAACCATTAATCAAATAAGAGCGGTCTTCTAAATTAGGTTTATTTTAAATGACACCTAACTATATAGTTAGCTAGCTAACTATAGTTACTGAAATAGATGTCGTTTTGCTATGTTTTGGGGAACATTGTTTGCATCCATGAGCTAGCTAGATTTTTTTTTTAATGACCAGCACTGTAGGTGCGCAAGACAACTTTATCAGCATCATAGCATACGTGTCGATGAATCGTTGTGACATATGAAATACGAGTGGTATTGTAATCAATGTGTAATAACTACGTAAAAAATGAGCGTTACATTATTTTGACGTGCAGTCATGTTCAGGTTCTGATTGATCTACAAGCTTATTTGACGTGTATATTTTTTGACACGCAAAGACCCAAACGGCGTTACATAGAAATCCTGGTTGAGAATGAAACGACTGAACAAATGAACAACGAAACAGCAAGTAAGTGAAAGAAATAGGTTTTGATTATGTTTTACTGGTAATGGGGACACGTAAATGCCAACAAAATAACCTTTCGGTCAGTGTGGTGTGTGTGTAACCTTTATTTAAACTAGGCACATCAGTTAAGAACAAATTCTTATTTACAATGACGGCCTACCCCGGGCAAATCCGGATGACGCTGGGCCAATTATGCGCCGCCCTATGGGACACCCAATCATGGTCGGATGTGATACAGCCTGGATTCGAACCAGGGACTGTGGTGACGCCTCTTGCACTGAGACGCAGTGCCTTAGACCGCTGCGTCCATGTGTGTTAACTATTTAACTGTACTAGAAAGCTTAAAAGGCCACTACCAAAAAAATGTAGATCGGTAGAGTTATTTGGCAAGGACAAAATCGGAATCGGACAAAAATGTAATATCGGTGCATCACTAGCAACAAGGAGGAGATATGCATCGTTTAAATGATTTGCATGCTTTTAAAATGCTCTGCACGTCATCGTCGTTAACAGCTGGAAAAATGTCAGAGAGCGAGACAGGGAAGTGACAGCAGCTAAGTTCTGTACGGCAATACTTTGATAAAGTTAAATGAAAAGGTGGTGAAATAAATGCAAACTTTGCAAGGTGGAATTGAAATACAGTGCTAGTACAGGTGCAACGCTTAACCATCTGAAAAGGGAGTCCCCATGAGACAGTGAGAAAATCTGTGCTGATTACAGAAATGAAGCAGTTTATAAGCAGCCATTGTCAATGGTACAGGATGTGGTCTTCACTGCCCTGATGGCATACCGAGAACAAAGACTACAAGACGCCATATCAAAAAAACGTGACGGCCTGGATGGAGAAATTATACAATGATTGTTCTGCAAGTGTAAAGCGCGAGCTTTCAAACGCCATACGTGGCGTTAAATTGTAAGATTGCTGTCATAGTTCACTGCAACGAGTCATCACATTGATGAGAAGTGGGATATGAAGTCCCATGTGCTGACAACTGAGAACATGGAAGAGAGGGAGACAGCAGAGAACGGTCACACGCAGGACCATATCTGAATTGTGAATTCACGTCATTTTATGATTTTTTTTCCTTATTGTTTAAACAATAAAAAATTGCAGTTTAAACGCTAAGAACAATTTTACATTTGTCACATCCCCATTCCCTACATGGTGCTACTAGTAGCACCATCATGGTAATGTCTCACTAGACTGCTGATGAACCAGACCTATAACATCTTACCAACATCAATGTCTCCGGTTCCATTTAGTGTTTACCGATGTTATGAATACTAATGACAGACAATCATACACACTAAATCTGGCTTCCTTGTATGGCTGCCAATCTTTCCACACCCTTAAAGCAAGTCAGATTCATATTCTTAATCTCTTTCCACAGAATAACAGTAATGCAGCACACGTGTGTTCGGTGTACAGCGAAGTGGGGTAGTATACTAAATTATTAGTGGGACAATACCTCTTTAGATTTCAGGTTTCCAGCAGGTAGCCACACAATGTAAACCTGTAATTAGCCCAGCCCATGGTTAAACAAAGTCTTTCTGACACATAGGCATTCATCTGTCTATTTCTAACATGGTTGCACACCAATAACAAAATCTGTTTGTAAATCAAAATACTGTCAAAACCCATTGATTTTCTGGATCGGTTTGACAGAGTTGTCGAGGAAAGGAGGCCCCATATAGCCTATAGGTGGTTCTTTGCCCACCCTGAAAAGGCTAAGAGAAAACATACTAAAACCTGACCAAAGTTTTCCTCCAAAACAAGGAAGTTGGCTTTCTTACATCTGGTGCCATTTATGGCATACAAGTCAAGTACCTGTTCGCACAAGCGAGAGAGTGTGCATGTGTGTTTTTCAGATTAAGACAAACAAAGTCTAGGCTATTCAAATGACTAACTAGTCTAGGCCATATAATAAAGTATAATAGCCCTTGTCAAACACTAGTGAGTCAGGAAATACAAGGCATCCACTCCTGAAGTACCCAATGATATCTCATCTCCCCCATAAACAAATAAGTAGTACTACTACCCATGTAGCCATAGAAACCAGTGCAAATTGAGTATATGGACAGCAAACAATACATTTGCATGTCTTCATTTAGCAGCCTCTCAGAGCAAATGGTCAATCAATGCAAAATCAGTCAGGGGCAACATCAGGGTTGTGTAGCATGCAGCATGGTCTGGACAGAGTCATTGTCACAGGGGAATGTGATATGTGATTTAAAAAATAAATATATATAACCATTGCAGCTTTGATGGTACGGTATTTGCAACACAGATATGGGCTTTTTGATTCAAGCATATAACATTGGTTCATCCAAAACACTGATCAAGTCCGTATTGATGGACTGCTACTGCCCTGAAACACGCAGTATGCCTAGCATAAAAGTCTGGAGCAAGGGTATCAAGGCTAGTTCCAACATATTAACACTAACAACTTCACTAAACTTACAAATCATCTGATGGACTAACACCTGGAAATACAGGTGCCCTTACTTGAGTGCCTTCCTACACAACAATCAAACATACAAATACAACCCACTAACTACCCTTCATCAGGTAGGCTATTTCTCAGTATTCAATGCGCTCTCTTTAAACGGCTGAGTTCTAAAATCATTCCTGTATTATGTTCACACCTGTACTACAAGCCAGCTATCAAATCAGTCTCTGGCCGACCACCTGGACCTGACGACTGGCCTCACACTGTTTTATACAGAGGCCTAGGTAAGAACACCTCAGACGATTCGCCTAGTTAGAAGAGCTGCAAGCTTCAGAACACAGACTCAACTCAAAAACATGGATGGATACGCTATAGAATATTTTCTTAGGACACATAATACAACAATCAGAAAACACAGCCAAAATAGAAATTGAAGATAAGCTATAAATCAATTTGATTTAATATATTTCTGTGCTATTAAAGAAGGACAAAATTAAAAATGGGGAGGGGGGTGGGGTTAAGTGAGATTGGCAGGCTGATTTTCTGGCTTTAGTTCATAGAGCAGACTGTTGCTTTATATGGATATCTGGCCGACAGGATTCGTCAGACCAGTTTGGAGACAGCCAGGTAGAGGATTCTGGCCACGCAATGACCAAGGATAACCCATTGTGCAATTATTTCTCAACCAGGAGAGGAAGCTCCGTCAAGATTTCGTACATCCTTTTACGTCACTCTCGGGAAATACATGTAGTCAGGATGGACTGTCACAACTTTACTAGAAATGTGTCAGATTCCTTCACAATAATGTTGCAACGTCTGAGACTATTGACAACTGAGCTAAAGTAAATACATCGTAAATTTATGCATACATATCGCATGTCCACTACATGGGGAAATTAATCCAGTGGGGAAATGTTCTTAATTTTAACCACAAAAATATTCGTTGCAAAAGTGTACAACTCACAGTTGGTTGATCTGGTTCTGAGACACAACGCCGTTGTCGGAGAAGTAGGGCATCATCTTCGCTCCGCAGCAGGAGCAGAAGCAGCCCTCCGCCGAGCTCCCGGTGGCGGACACACTACCGAGAGTCATGACTGGACCACGGAACAGCAGACCGATAGCGCCAAATATTATCTAATAGGCTCACTCCACTCTGACCATTGTCAACACTTACTAGTACGAATCCGATAGATATTCGACAGTATGTTTGTCGACCTCTCTCATTCGGGGCATTATAAAAAACAGGCAGCAAGAAAATAAAGTAAACTGTTTGTAAGATAAAAAAAACGTTAAGCCTATCATACAATTAAACAAACATGTGTACTGTATCAAGTATCCTCTGTACAGTATCCTCTAATTGCAAGACTGTTCCAAATTCTGTAACACCGTACGGAGTTATTCTTGCGGTAGGATCCTTCAAACGACCTATAATAAATATTTGTCTATGAAGAGCACTCGTGTCCGTCCTACTGTAAAAGCTTTAAACTTGTAAACGGGACACGGGCAGGAGCTACAAACTCAACTCGTGAGAGGGAGGAGTTCTGACATATGCTTAGAATGTCCCAATTGAAAGAGGGGAGAGCGACAACGAGGCACAACAGATTGGGCACTCTTGCAGCGACACGGTTGTGTAAGCGCAAGACACAGCCATATAATGTGATGACTGACAAGTACAGGGAGGTGTTGAAGTAGAGTAAATGTACAGAAGGAACATACAGGTAACTGCAAAAAATCAAGGAAACACCAACAAAGTGTCTTAAGGGTGTTGGGCCACGAGACAAAACAGCGTCAGTGCACCTTGGCATATATTTTGTCTGGAACTCTATTGGAGGGATGAGACACCATTCTTCCCCAAGAAACTCCATAATTTGGTCTTTTGTTGATGGTGGTGGAAAAACGCTGTCTCAGGTGCCGCTCCAGAATCTCCAATACGTGTAAAAACGAGTAGAGATCTGGTGACAGATGGCCATGGCATATGGTTTACATCATGTTCATGCTTGGTAGCCAATATATTGGCCTGCCCAGCATTTTTATACATGACCCTAAGCATGATGGGATGTTAATTGCTTCATCAACTCAGGAACCACACCTGTGTGGAAGCACCTGCTTACAATATACACTGCTCAAAAAAATAAAGGGAACACTAAAATAACACATCCTAGATCTGAATGAATGAAATAATCTTATTCAATACTTTTTTCTTTACATAGTTGAATGTGCTGACAACAAAATTACACAAAAATTATCAATGGAAATCAAATGTATCAACCCATGGAGGTCTGGATTTGGAGTCACACTCAAAATTAAAGTGGAAAACCACACTACAGGCTGATCCAACTTTGATGTAATGTCCTTAAAACAAGTCAAAATGAGGCTCAGTAGTGTGTGTGGCCTCCACGTGCCTGTATGACCTCCCTACAATGCCTGGGCATGCTCCTGATGAGGTGGCGGATGGTCTCTGAGGGATCTCCTCCCAGACCTGGACTAAAGCATCCGCCAACTCCTGGACAGTCTGTGGTGCAACGTGGCGCTGGTGGATGGAGCGAGACATGATGTCCCAGATGTGCTCAATTGGATTCAGGTCTGAGGCAGGCGGGCCAGTCCATAGCATCAATGCCTTCCTCTTGCAGGAACTGCTGACACACTCCAGCCACATGAGGTCTAGCATTGTCTTGCATTAGGAGGAACCCAGGGCCAACCGCACCAGCATATGGTCTCACAAGGGGTCTGAGGATCTCATCTCGGTACCTAATGGCAGTCAGGCTACCTCTGGCGAGCACATGGAGGGCTGTGCGGCCCCCAAAGAAATGCCACCCCACACCATGACTGACCCACCGCCAAACCGGTCATGCTGGAGGATGTTGCAGGCAGCAGAACGTTCTCCACGGCGTCTCCAGACTCTGTCACGTCTGTCACATGTGCTCAGTGTGAACCTGCTTTCATCTGTGAAGAGCACAGGCGCCAATGGCGAATTTGCCAATCTTGGTGTTCTCTGGCAAATGTCAAGCGTCCTGCACGGTGTTGGGCTGTAAGCACAACCCCCACCTGTGGACGTCGGGCCCTCATACCACCCTCATGGAGTCTGTTTCTGACCGTTTGAGCAGACACATGCACATTTGTGGCCTGCTGGAGGTCATTTTGCAGGGCTCTGGCAGTGCTCCTCCTGCTCCTCCTTGCACAAAGGCGGAGGTAGCGGTCCTGCTGCTGGGTTGTTGCCCTCCTCGGCCTCCTCCACGTCTCCTGATGTACTGGCCTGTCTCCTGGTAGCGCCTCCATGCTCTGGACACTACGCTGACAGACACAGCAAACCTTCTTGCCACAGCTCGCATTGATGTGCCATCCTGGATGAGCTGCACTACCTGAGCCACTTGTGTGGGTTGTAGACTCCGTCTCATGCTACCACTAGAGTGAAAGCACCGCCAGCATTCAAAAGTGACCAAAACATCAGCCAGGAAGCATATGAACTGAGAAGTGGTCTGTGGTCACCACCTGCAGAACCACTCCTTTATTGGGGGTGTCTTGCTAATTGCCTATAATTTACACCTGTTGTCTATTCCATTTGCACAACAGCATGTGAAATGTATTGTCAATCAGTGTTGCTTCCTAAGTGGACAGTTTGATTTCACAGAAGTGTGATTGACTTGGAGTTACATTGTGTTGTTTAAGTGTTCCCTTTATTTTTTTGAGCAGTGTACTTTGTATCCCTAATTTACTCAAGCGGTTCCATTATTTTTGGCAGAGCTGTACATACCTATTGCAACCACATGTTCTGTGACAGCGGTGTGTTTACCAACAACTGACTTCTTGGAACTGGGCTCGTGCACACTGCTTTGCCTTACTGAGTACACCAAGACATCAACTTGACAAAAGTCTCAAGTAACAGCTGAATAACTGAGTAAATTGGATTTGGGAACAGACCATTCTGATCATATGGGTCATGGAGTGGGAGCTCATTTGGGTCATGAGTGGGAGCTCATTTGGTTCATGGAGTGGGAGCTCATTTGGTTCATGGAGTGGGAGCTCATTTGGTTCATGGAGTGGGAGCTCATTTGGTTCATGGAGTGGGAGCTCATTTGGTTCATGGAGTGGGAGCTCATTTCTCACACTGACCAGGAGACAGTGACGTTAACGCAAGGGGCCACATGAGAGGAAAACCAGGCACTCTCAGTGTCGGTAAGGATACGAGTGCACAAAACTTCTATGTAATAAACCTGTGTTATAGACACATTGTCCATGGGGTGCATCTCAGTAGCAAAGGGTCATCAACCATACCTGTAAGTTAACTTACAGGTGTGGTTAACTGCCCCCCTGTGTACAAAACAACTCTTTTGTAATGTTTATCTAAAGCCAGACTCATGTGTTGGCCTGTTATCTGGATCAGACTGGCAAGCGATATACAGTGTTTAAATAGGAAAGCTAGAGGTCTATGAAGCAGTGTAAATAGGCTACACGAGGGAACCGTGTTTACTACTCCACTGGGGGTGAGATCATTCACATGGATTTGGGCTCCACTCGGCTACAATAGATGAATCTCAATTGTGTTTCCTTATGTCCGCTCTCCTCGCTTCCTTTTCAAAAAGCATTGAGGAGAAGGTCAGATTCCTCCTCTAGGACCTTCTCCTCCAATGTGTTTTGAGGAGGCGGCAAGGAAGAAAGAGGACATGAGGAGTCAAGGAAATACAATTTAGACGCACCCAATGTCATAAAAGGCTAGTTAAGAACGTACTTGTTTTTCTTAAATCGACTTAGTTTGTGCCCATTTCAGACTTGAGATAAGGGTGCAACTTGGACTTTGCATATATCACATATTAATGTCAATGGGAGAAGTTAAAATTGGAGTACAGATCTCAAGTGTGAGTACTGATCTTCACCACTGATCACAACAGTATCACAAGAGCCAAGTGACAAAGCAGACTCTGGAAGCTATTTTAGTGTGTTTAAGTCTCTGTACTATAACTGTACAAACAAGGCAGGAAACCGTACAGTATTTTCAAGGTCTGCTCTACAATGAGGCCCTACAAAGTCAACAGCTCAGTCTCCTCTTCCTGCTCCCCATTGTCCCTCGTCTCCGAACGAAGAGAAGCCAGTCCTGGAATTTCACTTAACACGACCTGGCCTTGGATAAAGAATGAAAGCGGTCATGCATGTACACAACAAACATGACGGTTCTGAGAACACAGCTCTTCCTCTGTCCTTTACTTCCTTCCTGGTCTGCTTGAGCCAAAACAAACATTGTATAGGCTAGGCCTGCATGGCTAAAATGTCCACCTTATAAACAGGCCTCAGTCCATTGAAAACTAAGCTATAGCTTAATTTGGTCTCACTCATATTGGAAAGCTTCAAAAGGTGGCGGACAGTGTGGTTTCACATGCTCCCCCATGGCCCTTTCCTTGGTTCCAGAGAGGCTAGGTCTATAGGCTGTATTATGCATTATGCAAATGCTGTGCTGCCCGAGGCTTGGAGTAGAAGAGGTCAGACGCCAGAGGTCAATTACACCTGACGACAGGGGCTCAATCAGAGGGCTCTTAGTCAAAACACTCCATTGATGTTTCCAATCCCCACAGTCCGCCATTACCCAAGTCACTACATAACACAGGCTGCCGGTACACACAAACAGGCAGCTACTACGCAAGTTCCCCTCTAAAGTTATACAACTTAAGTGGCCAAAGAAAAGATGAGAAGGCTGGCGGCGACTGTGTTGGACATGGTTACACTCAGTGTTTACAAAGTGTGTGTAACACTTGACTCCTCTCGTGCACTCCGAATAACATGACGGGGAAAAGAGATGTAGAAACACACATACCTGGGTGTCTTCGGTTACAGGGCATCGTCACATGGTCTCCTCCATTTCAGTCCCCCTCCTCTCCAGTTATGAGGTTTAGCCAGTCACCCATTGTGTCATCATAGCAGGCAACGTTCAACCAACACGCATCAAAACACCATCTGTGCGACCAGCATCTGTGCTAGTCATGTGGCACAATGTTTTGGACCTCTTTTAATAGGCTAGATCACTACTAAATCACATTGTTTTGTTTTGACTCTGGTAATAGGGTCCGACATGCAGGGGGCAACATGTGGGTCCGATTGTGCAATGGCTCGTGTCCCTCTCTCGCTCTTCGAATGAGAGTTAGCAGAAGAAAGGCTCAAAGTGTTGCAGGCAGTCAGCCAGCCACTGGGTCTCTGTGTACTCCCCAAGTTACCCCTTAACACGCTGCTCTCCACTACAAAGTGAGCAGCTGTTTCCTATAGGCCTGCTGCACTGGAGCTAGTTGAAGGAGTAGGGGGTCTGAAACGAGACCAGCCAGAACACTTAGCCTACACTAACTGCAGCACTAGTAACAGACCTGGACATGAACGCTACAAGGCCAACCACAGGGCAGGCTAACGAATGCCTCGTCAAGCTAAAGTGTTTTATTTTATACCTACCACTTAGCCTATTTAGTTGTGATCTGAGCACCTTGGGACCTAAGTGAAGAGCTAAAAAAAAAAAATTATATATACACACCCTTAAGGTACCAGGAATTAGGAGGAAACAGTGATATGATCAGGAAAATTAATTGTCAGCTGAGGTTAGAAGGGTGGTGCTGGTAGCCAGGAGAGGTGTTCCCACTTGACAGAGGTGTGAGAAAAAGCGCTGCAATGAAAGACTGTCTCCAGGCCAGGGGTTTGAGTCGGCATGCACAGCTAGCTGGCTGCTATTTCCTTTCCTTCCCGCAACCGGTAATGGGACTGCGTGAACACTGAGCACAGGGTAACCAAAATCCAGAATAAGTCTGTCGTTGTTCTGAACCCATTGCCTGCAAGTCGTTGTGACGTCGTGAAGTTCGCCACCCCGTCCGTTGGTCGCACCTGTTGGTCTGCCCTGTACGGAGGTGGCGCACGCCCGGTTGTAACGGTTGCCAAGTCTGCCCTGTACTGGGATTGTGCACACCCATTATTCAAACATGCATGGCTTGAGATGTGGTCACCGATCGAGTGTGTGTGTAGCTAGCTACCTAGTTTAAAATATCAACAGTACTGCCACAGAAGCATAACATTTAATTAACACTTGATTTACATCGTCATCAGTATTCTGTCTGGTTGGCTGGAAGGCGCAGCAGAGGTAGAAAGACACTAGGATCGACTGCATCAACGACCCTCCGATCCAACACCATCCCTTCTTCAGTCTGCAGCAGCAACACAGGTAGGCCTAGACTCGAGCTAACCATCATACAGTGCCTTCGGAAAGTATTCAGACCCCTCGACTTTTTCCACATTTTGTTAGGTTATGAATGTCATATTGTGAAGTTATTTGAGACGAGCATTGAAAATAAATCACAATCAGTCAAATAAATTGAGCTAGCCAACTTGCAGATTTCATCAGCTGATCGCCCACCCTCTTTTCAGGCACTGTAACTACATGACCAAAAATGTGGACACCTGCTCGTCTAACATCTTATTCCAAAAACACAGGTTTTAATATGGAGTTGGTCTCCCCTTTGCTGCTATAAGAACCTCCACTCTTCTGAAAAGGCTTTCCACTAGATGTTGGAACATTGTTGTGGGGACTTGCTTTCATTCAGCCACAAGAGCATTAGTGAGGTTGGGCAATTTGGCATGGCTCGCAGTCGGTGTACCAATTCATCCCAAAGGTGTTCGATGGGGTTGATGTCAGGGCTCTGTGTAGGCCAGTTAAGTTCTTCCACAACGATCTCGACAAAGCATTTCTGTATGTACGTCGCTTTGTGCACGGGGGCATTGTCATGCTGAAGCAGGAAAGGGCCTTCCCCAAAGTGTTACCACAATGTGGGAAGCACAGAATCGTCTAGAATGTCAAGGATCGGTAGGATGGTCAGTTTTACAAGGGTATGTTTGGTAGCATGAGTGAAGGATGCTTTGTTGCGAAATAAGAAGGCGATTCTAGATTGGAGATATTTAATGTGAGTCTGGAAAGAGAGTTTACAGTCTAGCCAGACACCTAGGTATTTGTAGTTGTCCACATATTCTAAGTCAGAACCGTCCAGAGCAGTGATGCTGGACGGGCGGGCAAGTGCGGGCAGTGATCGGTTGAAGATCATGCATTAAGTTTTACTTGTATTTAAGAGCGGTTGGAGGCCACGGAAGGAGTTGTATGGCATTGAAGCTCGTCTGGAGGTTAGTCAAGTGTCCAAAGAAGGGCCAGAATTATACAGAATGGTGTCGTCTGCGTAGAGGTGGATCAGAGACTCACCAGCAGCAAGAGCAACATCATTGATGTATACAGAGAAGAGAGTCGGCCTGAGAATTGAACCTTGTGCCACCCCCATAGACACTTCCAGAGGTCCGGACAACAGGCTCTCCGATTTGACACACTGAACTCTATCGGGAGAAGTAGTTGGTGAACCAGGCGAGGCAATCATTTGAGAAACCAAGGCTGTTGAGTCTGCCAATAAGAATGTGGTGATTGACAGAGTCGAAAGCCTTGGCCAGGTCAATGAATACGGCTGCACAGTAATGTCTCTTATCGATAGCGGTTATATTGTTTAGGACCTTGAGCGTGGCTGAGGTGCACCCATGACCAGCTCTGAAACCAGATTGCATAACGGAGGAGGTACGGTGGGATTCGAAATGGTCGGTAATCTGTTTGTTAACTTGGCCTTCGAAGACCTTAGAAAGGCAGGGTAGGATAGATATAGGTCTGTAGCAGTTTGGGTCTAGAGTATCAACCCCTTTAAAGAGGGGGATGACCGCGGCAGCTTTCCAATCTTTGGGAATCTCAGACGATACGAAAGAGAGGTTGAACAGGCTAATAATAGGGGTTGCAACAATTTCAGCAGATAATTTTCGAAAGAGGGTCCAGATTGTCTAGCCCGGCTGATTTGTAAGGGTCCAGATTTTGCAGCTCTTTCAGAACATCAGCTATCTGGATTTGGGTGAAGGAGAAATGGGGGAGGCTTGGGCGAGATGCTGTGGGGAGTGCAGGGCTGTTGATCGGGGTAAGGGTAGCCAGGTGGAAAGCATGGCCAGCTGTAGAAAAATGCTTATTGGTTCTCAATTATAGTAGATTTGTCAGTGGTGACAGCTTTTCTAATCCTCAGTGCAGTGGGCAGCTGGGAGGAGGTGCTCTTATTCTCCATGGACTTTACAGTGTCCCATAACTTTTTTTAAATTTGTATTACAGGAAGCAAATTTCTGCTTGAAAAAGCTAGCCTTAGCTTTCCTAACTGCCTGTGTATATTGGTTCCTGACTTTCCTGAAAAGTTGCATATCGCGGGGGCTATTTGATGCTAATGCAGAACGCCACAGGATGTTTTTGTGCTGGTCAAGGGCAGTCAAGTCTGGAGTGAACCAAGGACTATATCTGTTCCTGGTTCTACATTTTTTGAAAGGGGCATGCTTATTTAAGATGGTGAGGAAGGCACTTTTAAAGAATGACCAGGCATCCTCTACTGACGGGATGAGGTCAATATCCTTCCAGGATAACCGGGCCAGGTCGATTAGAAAGGCCTGCTAGCTTTAGTGTTTTAGGGAGCGTTTGACAGTGATGAGGGATGGTCGTTTGACCGCAGACCCATTACGGATGCAGGCAATGAGGCAGCGATCGCTGAGATCTTGGTTGAAAACAGCAGAGGTGTATTTAGAGGGCAAGTTGGTTAGGATGATATCGATGAGGGTGCCTGTGTTTACTGATTTGGGGTTGTACCTAGTGGGTTCATTGATAATTTGTGTGAGATTGAGGGCGTCAAGCTTATATTGTAGGATGGCCGGGGTGTTAAGCATGTTCCAGTTTAGGTCAGCTAGCAGCACGAGCTCTGAAGATAGATGGGGGGCGATCAGTTCACATATGGTGTCAAGGGCACAGCTGGGGGCAGAGGGTGGTCTATAGCAAGCGGCATTGGTGAGAGACTTGTTTCTGGAAAGGTGGATTTTTAAGAGTAGAAGATCAAACTGTTTGGACACAGACCTGGATAGCATGACAGAACTCTTTGCAGTAGATTGCAACACCGCCCCCTTTGGCAGTTCTATCTTGTCGGGAAAATTGTATAGTTATGGATGGAAATTTCAGGGTTTTTGGTGGTCTTCCTAAGCCAGGATTCAGACACGGCAGGGACATCCGGGTTGGCAGAGTGTATTAAAGCAGTGAATTAAACAAGCTTCTAATGTTAACATGCATGAAACCAAGGCTTTTACGGTTACAGAAGTCAACAAATGATAGCGCCTGGGGAATGGGAGTGGAGCTAGGTACTGCAGGGCCTGGATTAACCTCCACATCACCAGAGGAATAGAGGCGGAGTAGGATAAGCGTACGGCTAAAGGCTAAAAGGACTGGTCGTCTAGTATTTTCGGACCAGATAGTGAAAAGAGCAGATTTATGGGGGGGTCCAGGTCAGTTGGCAAAATAGGTATTGAAGCCCAAGGAGTGGCTGATGGACCTCTACGGCTAGCCGGGAGATGGCAGGCTGGCTCCTAGCAGGCTGGCTACAGGCTAATTAGTTCTTGCGTCGGGACAAAGACGTTAGCCAGGAGTGGCCACCCGGGTAGCAGTTAGCTAGCTGCGATGACCCAGGTGAAAAAAAGGTTCAGGGCTTGCGGTAGGAAATCTGGAGATGTGGAGAAAAATAGGTAAGATTTGCGTTGGTTTGAGTCGCGCTGTGTAGACTGGCGAGAGTTGTCCGTGCTAGAGGTAGCTGATGACCGCTAGCAGTGGCTAGCTGACTACTAGCTAGCTGGCTAGCTTCTGTTCCGTCTCAGAAGACGAATCAGCATGGTTCCGTGTGGTAAACCAGGCCAATTGGCAGAATAGGTATAGTGGCCAAAGAAATTGTCTGATGGGCCTCTTATTCTAACAGTCCGATGTGCTCTAGATAGCTATCGGGCCAAGGCTATCTAGTAGCCAATTAGCTGGTAGCCAGTTAGCTTGATGGGGTTTCAGATCTTAAGAATAAAATAGCAAATACGTACCACATTGGGTGAGGCGGGTTGCAGGAGAGTATATTCAGTCCGTAGATGGAAAGTGATATTAAAATATATATAAAAAATATACAATGTATAGACGGGACAAGACAAAAATAAATGTCCGACTGCTACGCCATCTTGGTTTTTTCTGTAACATTAAGAGTTCCCTTCACTGGAACTAAGGGGGTCTAGCACAAACCATGAAAAACAACCCCAGACCATTACTCCTCAAACCAAATTTTACAGTTGGCACTATGCATTGGGGCAGGTATCGTTCTCCTGGCATCCGCCAAACCCAGATTCATCCGTCAGACTGCCAGAAGGTGAAGCGTGATTCATCACTCCTGAGAACGCATTTCCACTGCTCCAGAGTCCAATGTCGGCAAGCTTTACACCACTCCAGCCGACGCTTGGCATTGCGCATGGTGATCTTAGGCTTGTGCGCAGCTGCTCGACCATGGAAACACATTTCATGAAGCTCCTGACTAACAGTTATTGTGTTGACGTTGCTTCCAGAGGCAGTTAGGAACTCTGTAGTGAGTGTTGCAACCGGTCCCTTTCTGTGAGCTTGTGTGGCCTACCACTTCGCGGCTGAGCCGTTGTTGAGCCATTGTTGCTCCTAGACGTTTCCATTTCACAATAACAGCACTTACGGTTGACCAAGGCAGCTCTAGCAGAGTACGGAGCTCTTCAGTAAGGCCATTCTACTGCCAATGTTTCCCTATGAGATTGCATGGATGTGTGCTCGAAAGGATTGTCCCCTGAAAGGGTCTGTGCACAGCCCTGAACATCAGTGTGTGTGTGTGTCTACCGACTCAAAATCAGAGCCATGTTGAAGTAAGCAGTTGAAAGGAAATGCCTACTGAAAACAATGAATAGACAAGGTCACAGAAAAGACCCTGAACATCCTTTTGCCTATCCCTTCTTCCCCTCAATAGGTCTGCAGCCCAACAGCCCTCTCCTTACTATCAACGACAATCAAGTAGGCCTGTACTATAAAGTATGCTGTCCTTGACATTCCTTGCAGTGCATTCACGTCGCACAGATAGAGCACAGATTAATGTATTACAGTATGCTACATTTAAATCAGAGCCGTGGGAACAGCTGTCGTGTCTTTCTTGTGTGCGTGCGTGCGTGGGGCACAGAATAGATGACAATAGCACTCCTACCATAACTGGTAAGGACTGAGCAAAACATTGAACATGGAGTACTGCACAACCTTCCCCCTCAAACGTTGCCTCTAGCTTTCTGATATCCAATTAGATGCAATGTATTTCTAGTACTGGAATCCTTATGTGGTGTATGTAATACACAGTTCATTTGGGCTCCTTGTTACATAACCAACAGGGGGTTGGGTGAGTAGCAGATGGGGGGAGTAATTGGCAAAAGAGGGATCCAAATGACAAAATGGTCCAAGATCTGAAGACATTGAACAGATGAGGGGGGGTGACCTCACCATCACCATAGTATTACCTAAAAGATAATTGAGCCCACATGTCCTGCAGCATTGGAGTTGAATGGTGAAGTCAGTGCAACGCATAATGGACATTAAAATGTTCTGTTATGGGGTTGTGCTGGCCAAATGCACATCATGTCGGCTCCTTCTCAGCATGAAGCCAAACAGTTTGCAGTGGTGGACCCAGTGTTCTTCAAACTAGCACCAACTGTACTGGTATGGAGAACTCTGACTCCTACCTTGCATAAACAGAATTCAATTGACTAAATCAAGTTAAATCAATGTACAGAAAAAAAACCTACATTGCAAGGGTTAGTTCAACACAGTCAAACACCACACTGTCACACCACCCCACAGTCACAGCAGTAACACCACCCCACAGTCACAACAGTAACACAAGAGAACAGAACATAAACAACCATGATAGCTGAATAGGCCTATAAGAAGTTTGTACAACAGACATTATAGTGCTGTTTTGATGCAAGCCGGCTAGCTTACCAAAATAATGGTGTCTGCCATGAGTGTGTAAATTTAGGCTTGTCACAACAAAATCAGCTCGGTCATCAAGTAATGCTGTGTAAAATCATTACCCTGACGTTATGAATACATGGTCCTATGAGGGGTCAGGTGAAATGCTACTGACAAGAACAATACTTTATAAGCCAAAGGGAAGTGATACTCAAACTCAAACAAACACACGCCCTTGTTTATCAGTTCCATGTGTACTATACCCAGGTCCTAACACACTACAGCAGGGTTCAACAACTGGCGTTCACCAACCATTCCATCGCTCTTCTTCTTGGTCAACTAGCCCAACAGTGTCACCAGAAATGTTTTAAAATAAAGAAAAACCCTGGAATGAGTAGGTGTGTCCAAACTTTGGGCTGGTACTGTGTGTACATATATAAATAAATAAATAAAAATGAGGTCCTTTGGTCTGATGAGCCCAAATTTGAGATGTTTGGTTCCAACTAACGTGTCTTTGTGAGAATCAGAGTAGGTGCATGGATGATCTCCGCATGTGTGGTTCCCACCGTAAAGCTTGGAGGAGGAGGTGTGATGTGTGGGGGGTGCTTTGCTGGTGACACTGATTTATTTAGAATTCAAGGCACACTTAACCAGCATGACTACCACAACATTCTGCAGCGATACGCCATCCCATTGTGTTTGCGCTTAGTGGGACTATCATTTGTTTTCATCAGGACAATGACAACACACCTCCAGGCTGTGTAAGGGCTATTTGACCAAGAAGTAGAGAAATGGAGTGCTGCATCAGGTGACCAGGCCTCCACAATCACCTGACCTCAACCCAATTGAGATGGTTGGGAGATGAGTTGGACCGCAGAGTGAAGGAAAAGCAGCCAACAAGTGCTCAGCATATGTGGGAACTCCTTCAAGACTGTTAGAAAAGCATTCCAGGTGACTACCTCATGAAGCTGGTTGAGAGAATGCCAAGAGTGTGCAAAGGTGGCTACTTTGAAGAATCTCAAATATAAAATATATTTTCATTTAACACTTTTTTGGTTACTACATGATTCCATGTGTTATTTCATAGTTTTGATGTCTTCACTATTATTCAACAATAAAACAACAAATAAAGAAAAACCCTTGAATGAGCAGGTGTGTCCAGACTTTTGACTGCTACTGTATATACACACACCTTTCTTCTGTGGAATTTTCATTGTTAGACATAAAAGACAGCAAAAACACAAGAAGATTAACTCCAAGTGATTTTAATTTAAAAAAATCTGTTCAAGTATTTCCACGCATAATAGGGTGACACGTGATCGTATACAAATGTAAGCAAGGTTTGAGATGATTATGTTTTAGTCAAACATATCGGTTTGGGCTTCTTGCGGTCAATTTGCAGTCTAACAAATTATTTGTAATTACATTCTGGCCCCCCGACCAACCACTCCAGCGGATTCTAGTTGATGATCCATGGCATATAGACTATACTATAGGTTAGCCTATTAACTTACAGGCTAACCCATAATAACGAATAACTATTAGTATGTCCTGTATGAATAGGCCTTAATCCAAGAGACCCACACTGACAAACCCAACTGCCAAGACAAGTGAAACAAAAACAACAACGACAGTGACATCTTGTCCTTCTATAAAACACACACATTGACGTCAAGCGGCAGGTAACACAGATAACAGATACAACCATGCAAATAGTTCATCAGGAGTAAACAACTGGAGCAGTCATACAGCACTACAAACCAACCCAAATACATACATAGGCTAACTATTTTGCATTTCCAAAATAGACTAGTGTTTTGGAGATGCAAAACGGCAACCATGAGTCCTTTTCTACCCTTCTCCTGTAATAACCTAAAACTAAGGGTGAGTAAACATTCTGACAAAGACGCTAGTCTACATGTTGATAGAAATGTCTTTTTCAAGATTTGAAAATATATTGTGTGATATAGTGTAAATCGAAAGGAGATATGCAGTCACTCTTGTTTTGTGCACGGTGTGTGTGTGTGTGTGTTTTTTTATAACAGCCCAGGCCTAACTGGCAATATACAGCCATTATAATGTTCCTCTGTTTGCTGAGACCTCGGTCAGTAATTTTGCTGCCTGGGTCTGAGACTAAATGAGAGAGTCAGTTGACTCTGCAGCAGTATATATGTGAGCTGAGTTGACCCAAGAGACAGTACTGATATCAACCCAACGGCCAACACAGCAAATAAACTCTTGACAACACACTCTCCCTGGTGGACAGTAGCTGGAAGTACAGCTGAGCTTCCAAAGATCCAACGACAGACATTTGTCTCTGCTGATTCAGGCACTGAACACAACAATAATTGAGAAATTCAGCAGGGACTGGAAGGTTGTCAATGCAACGGCCAAAAATACTTCATAGTTGTTCGATTACAATACGTTGACATTATTTTACTGCTAACAGAAGGCTTCAGCCAATCATGTGACTGGTAATGGTCTAGCCTTACCTCCGGGGCTGGGAGCGACGGTCATCCTCACCACTGTCTGCCTCCTGGGGAGAGAGCAGAGAACCAGTCAGAAACCAACATGCACGTACACACTCCGTAATGTATCCATAAACAGACTATAGTAATGACACATTTTGCAGACAGACATACAGCTGCGGTCACATGAATAGACAAGGTTGCTTGTTCACAATAACCGGCCTGAGCAAGGAGATAAGCATATGAATCAAGTCAAGTGTCTCATGACTAACAATGAGCCAAACAGATTCTTACTACAGCAATAGTAGGAGGTGTGATGCTGCCAGACCTTTTGAACAAGAATTCCACACCCAGTCAAAACAAGATGTCCATAGTTGGGTTTGTTAGACTTAAGGTGTATAGCTATCTATTCAAGGGAGATTTTGCAACATGTTTTGCATCGGGCAACGAGGAAGAGCGAATTAACCTTATTTTAAAAGAGGATAATGAATTCCACATCGGCTAAACTGTGCCGCTAAATATCCACTTTCATCCATGACATGGGGTTGGCCGGTGTGATATTTCACTAAACCCAGAACAAGGCAGAATAGATAAGGGTTAAAATGGCTGGCGGCCTGTTTTGAAGCGTCCCTCTCTCTCCACCCACGCCCGGCAGTCTGTTGTCCCTGCTCAGACAGACAGGCAGGCAGGCCCTAATCCCAGCCTGTTCTGCTCCAGTAATCTCCAAACTCAGGGAACTTTCTCCTAGGGATCAGGCTGTCAATCCTGGACACGGCAGCCCTAGCAGATCCCACCCACCTCTGCCCAGTCACACGGTAAGAGAGGGATACTGAGCTGGGTTAATAAATGCACCACACACTGGCTACATTCACCATGTCCTATGCAGACACACGATGTACATGACACACAGGGGATGGGATGAAATGGTCCAGCCAATGCATCTTCATTGAGGAGAAGAGCACACATACACATGAAACCCCAGACAGAGTCCAGACCTGTACTCAAGAATACAAAAATGATTACATTTAGGCCTAGTCTATGTAAAGGGATCTGCTTGTTGGGCTTGTGTGCAACACCATGATGGCACACAAACTAGAGAAAACATGAGCAAATCCAAAAGCCTTGGCCTGGCCATAAACCCTCACACATCAGGTGATGTAAACCAGCTGCTGCCACAGGCAGGCATATGACATTTGAGAAATGCATTTAAGAACATGGTGACACAGGAGAAATATGACTCGAGGGAGCCACCCATCCCTTCAACGAGACAAACTTTCCAAAACACTTCACCCATGTTTTTTTCAATGGCGAAAGCAACAGAGGCCAATAGGCTGCTATAGGAAGGTTTTTTAGTGGCAAAGTGGAGGAGAGACCGCAAGCTCCCTCCTCTCCCTGTGGTGAAGTCACCATTCTAGTAATACTATGTACAGGCCTGTCTCCATGGTTACCATGCCACCACATGGAGGAAGGATGTACAGGGGTTTGCGTCGAGCCAATGAGAGGGTTTTCGTGTGCTACTAGGCAGATTCACCCCGTCCAGCAATCCATCTCTCTGATTCGATGTGCAGAATACAGAGTAGGCTTAATTAATAGGTGAGCCACTTGAGTATGAGCTGATACTTGCTTAAACAATAGTCAGTGTTAGGGGTGACAGACCGTGGTGTTAACATCTTTGCTAAAAATGTACTTCAAGTTGGAACATCAGTGTCCAATGGGATATCAGACACATGGAGCTAAAGGATATGATAGCACATGGAGCTAAAGGATATGATAGCACTATGTCCACTCCACACACAGCAAAGGCAGTCAACTATAATGCTTTGTAATCATGACCATCCAAGGATGCCAGCCATAATAACCCTGACCTGCATGGCATCTTGCTGTGGTAATGGCCTGCCAGTAGAACGTCGCTGAGGAGGCTCTTTCTCAGGAGAAAAAAAGCACCTCACACGGGTGCCTCATACGTCACTTGACAGGCAGCTGGTGCCCTCAAAATAAAGGAAACGCTTATGTAAATGAGGGATGCAAAGTATATTGAAAGCAGGTGCTTCCACACAGGTGTGATTCCTGAGTTAATTAAGCAATTAAAGCATCCCCATCATGCTTAGGGTCATGTATAAATAGATTATTTTGGCTAGCATGGCTAGAAGAGATCTCAGCGACTTTGAAAGAGGGGTCTCAAAGGAGCATAGGGATAGGGAAAAGGGGATACCTTATCAGTTGCAGAACTGAATGCATTCAACTGAAACGTGTGTTCCACATTTAACCCAACCCCTCTGAATCAGAGAGGTGCGGGGGGCTCTCTTTACCCGTTTTTCATGATATCCAATTGGTAATTAGTCTTGTCCCATCGTAGAGCCATGTGTCCTCCGGAACACGACCCTGCCAAGCCGCCAGTGTTGAAAACTCATTTTCAGGGGAAGTTGCTAGAGGCAGGTCGATTTGTTGCTAAATGACGGTGTGATGTTATTGCGTGATGACGTCATTATGCAATAACGTAAAACTGCGTCATTATGTAGAATACACAATAACGTTACTCAAACTGACTGGCCATCTCGGCGAAAAATGTGATTTGACATTTTTTTTAGTTTAGATTTGTTTGTTTATTATCATTTTGATTAAGACATGTTGATTGATGTAAGTTCTGTTCAAGCTCAAACATTTGTGACCAACTATATTCATTGGGTTTGTCTCAAACGCATACTACTGCTGCTGCAGTCAACCAACAATGATTTGCAATTTGCTAAAATTGCTGCTGCCTGTGTACGAGCTGAGCACCTGCTGCTGATGTCACTCACAATGCACTTTTGCAGCCAGGCACGTGTGTGACAGAGAAAATAGTTGTGTAATTTAGATGGAAAATTTGTGCATTTTAGCATTTGAATCACATTTAAAAAGTTGCTAAAAGTTCAAAATAAATGTTTAAAAGTAGCCAAATTTGTTGCTAGGTGCTGTTTGAAAAAAAAAAGTTGCCAGGGTAGTCTGAAAAGTTGCTAAATCTAGCAACAAAATTGCTAAATTGGCATCACTGCAAGCCACACTGCTTCTTGACACACTGCTCGCTTAACCCGAAGCCAGCCGCACCAATGAGTCGGAGGAAACACCGTACAGCTGGCAACCGAAGTCAGCGTGCATGCGCCCGGCCGCCACAAGGAGTCGCTAGAGCGCGATGGGACAAGGACATTCCAGCCAACAAAACCCTCTCCTAATCCGGACGGCGCTGGGCCAATTGTGCGCCGACTCATGGGTTCTGGTCGAGGCCGAGATCGAACACGGATTTCTAGTGCGATGCAGTGCCTTAGTCCGCTGCGCCACTCAGGAGGCCCTGCGGGGGGGGAGGGGCTACCTTAAACG
Organism: Brachymystax lenok tsinlingensis; assembly: GCA_030435695.1. Lineage (NCBI taxonomy): Eukaryota > Metazoa > Chordata > Actinopteri > Salmoniformes > Salmonidae > Brachymystax > Brachymystax lenok. Next base: position 10,203,451 of record CM059794.1, on the reverse strand, counting down.
ACATCATCAGTGGCTGTTGTTGTTGGGAGTTTAAAGGGTGTCTCAGTCACCAGATTTCAACCCAATTGAACACTTATAGGAGACTGGAGCACTTAACACATCATTTCTGTGTTGACCTTTGCTTTAGTTGTTTTCATGGCTGAGAGAAACAGTTCATCCCTCACCTTCCTCTTTCCCATTTATACTGGCCTAATGTGATTCAGGCATTGACAACTCACACAGAGATATCACAGCAAAGCAGCAAGTATTTTTCTTTCTCTAGCCAACATACCTCAGACTGCCGCCAATGGATACTTCCAAATAGCACCCTATTCCCTATATAGTCCACTACTGTTGACCAAAAGGAAATAAAGTGTAATTTGGGACGCAAACAATATCTAGGGCTGGATAGGGCTGTTGAATTTAAGCGATCACAAAACTGATCCATTAGCTCTGTTGGTCAGGCACTCCAGGAACAGGGTTGCCTACCCCTGGGCTAGGCTGTCTAGCTACAACCCTTATGTGGAATCATCCGCTAGCATATCAGCCGGCCAGGGAACCCTCGATATGTCATAAGGAATCTTCCCAAGTGCGGGTCATAAAATGTAGTTGGACAGCCATGTCATACTAACCCGGTTTTCATGCAAAACATGAGAATAACTTGAGCCTAGTTGATGTGGAACTGTAGTGAGAGTCCATGACATTGTATTGGCTAGGTCTAGTCGTAAAACAATGTATGAGTTTTAACTCTATACACAGTGGTGGAAAAGTACCCAAATGACATACTTGAGTAAAAGTAAAGATACCTTAATAGAAAATGACTCAAGTAAAAGTTAACCAGTAAACTACTATTTGAGTGAAAGTATTTGGTTTTAAATATACTTAAGTATCAAAAGTAAAATGTAATTGCTAAAATATACTTAAGTATTAAAAGTATGAATCATTTCAAATTCCTTATATTAAGCAAACCAGACAGGACAATGTTCCTGTTTTTTTTATTTTCTGATAGCCAGGAGCACACTGCAACACTCAGACATAATTTGAAAACAAAGCCTTTGTGTTTAGTGAGTTGCCAGATCAGAGGCAAGAGGGATGTCCAGGGACGTTCTCTTGAATTTGATCATTTTCCTGTCCTGCTAGCCATTCAAAATGTAATGAGTACTTTTGAGTGTCAGAAAATGTATGGAGTAAAAAGTACATTTTTATTTATGAATGTAAAAGTCAAAAATATAAATAGTAAAGTACAGATACCCCCAAAAAGTACTTAAGTAGTAGTTTAAAGTATTTTTACTTAAGTACTTTGCACCACTGTCTATACAGTACATACATTTATGGCAGACTGAGTGCAACATTATGATCTGCTAACTATAGCTATGCTCCGGTAAACTCGCCAACAAAGATTGACACTGACAGATAGCTAAGCTATTGATGAGCTGGCTTCTTTGAGTTCTTTAAAGACCATTTGTATCATCGACTTGGGGATAAACAGGTCAGATATGCACTGGAATTATTTGCATTGCAAAACAGTCACTATACCTAGCAAACTAGCTAGCTACAAGGTGAGACACTTCACTCGAGCCGGCCGGCCAGCCATTGACTGTGGTAGCTAAGCGACAACTTCACTGGAAACTGGAAAGTTCAACTGTGTACATGCACAAGTCAATAGTGTATATTTATACAACACAACGCAGACAACTAAAACACATTTCCCGTTTAACAATTTCTTAGGAACGCATGCACACACAGAGGACATGACCAGCTATAGTGTAGATAGCAGGGACACACTTTTCACCCCACTTCGCTACAAAGTGATTTCCGTGGCAGGTTAGGAGACCATTTCCGCTAACCCTAACCCTTTTCCTAACCTTATCCTCAGTCTCCTGCCACGAAAAGGTCACGAAGTGCTGTGTTTTCCCTAGCTAACTAGCGCATGGGACAACAACCTACTTGTTAGCTAGCTATATCCACCCTAACAACATACCCGTAGAATTGAGCCTTAAATGCCGTGCTATGACAGACGACGACCAAGCCCGACAACTCACCGACACGCAGGGACTGGAGCTAACGCTGGGTGTTGGCGAACGCCGAACGGTGACCAGCGCCATTCAAGGTCCAGAAAACAGATATCTTAGTTAGAGAAAGCAGAGGCGGCGAGATGGTCATAATTTGAACCAAAGTTATGCAAGGCGCCCGAGGTTATTGGGTCGTTGGTGATTTCCCTCCTATTCATTCAGCAGCGTCTTTTGGCGCATGCGATCCACTGGCCAGCTGTCAAACGACATTGTCTAATGCTGCGTTCTTAACAACTCGTACATTCGTAATTACCAGTATACGACTGGAAAAATCAAATTGAACGGCCCTCCAACTCGTAATTACTAGTGGGGCATAATCTCTGAACTCCAATTTCTCCCACATGCTGAACTCTGACGTCACATACGAAGGAAATTACTTCGATAACAGCATTTTCAGCAATGAAATGAAAAAAACTTAATTTATAAAAAAAACTATATATTATTGTGCCTTTTTAACGCCAGAATTTATTTGGAAGCATGATAGCTGTACTTATAGTTTATGGTTGACACCACTTGTTTTACATTTGTCAATCGAGTTCAATGCACACAACAATCCAGTTCTCACAGTTTACAAGTAGGCCTAGTATAATTCCAAGTTTCCCACTTGTTATGAATGCAGCATAACCATGCTGGACTCTTATCAGGCAAGGGTGGAAGAAAATAATGCGGTTTTACACGTTTGAAAATTACGTTTTGTCATGAGGCTCCTCGCACCAAATATAGCTAATTACATAAGTCTATGGTTTAAACAGTATGCAGCTGAGTGAAATGCAATGGATATGAAAAGGCAATGCCATCTGGAACAAACTTGTTGAATCAACGTTGTTTCAACGTAATTTCAACCAATACACTCAATGTGATGACGTTGAATCACCGTGGAAAACTGATTGGATTTGTAAAAAAGTAATCAACAAGGGATTTTTGTATTTTTTTCACACACTTTTAACCTAAATCCAATGACATGGTCAATTTTGGGCTGGATTTTACGTTATTTGACAACTCAACAAAATGTAAATCTTAATCCACCCAAATAAAAATAGTACATTGACAAAAACAAAATCCCACTTCTTCCTTCCTTCAAATCACCATATTTCCCTGTGGTGTGGCTTGTGACAATACTCCATGCAACTCTTCCGCCAATAGGTTTTTCAGTCCAAGTAACCACTCTGCCGCATCCACAATGATCTATTTTCCTTGACTTCTTCTCCACCATGGCAATGCCATTAATCACCATAGCTATGAAGGCCCCAAAGTCCACTTTCTTAACCTTTAAAATATCTGGGTCCTACTGGTGAAAGGCAACCCGTGAAGGCCTATCCACCACCATGGACTCTTCGGGAGAACCATTCGAACCCTCAACCCTTTTAACAGCTGCTGCATATGAAATGCTCTGGACAGCCCTGACTTTGGCCACCTCATTCTCTTTTGCCCTTGTCAGGAATTCAAAAGACGTGGCTTCATGGTTCCCACCACAATTGCAACATGTCACATTTTCATCACTTTTAAAACACGGGGCCTCCCGAGTGGCGCAGCGGTTGAGGCATCACTATAGACCCGGGTTAGATCCCAGGCTGTGTAACAGCCAGCCGTGACCGGGAGACCCATGAGGTGGCGTACAATTGGCCCAGTGTCGTCCGGGTTAGGGGAGAGTTTGGCCGGCCGGGATTTATTTGTCCCATCGCGCTCTAGCGACTCCTTGTGGCGGGCCAGGTGCCTGCAAGCCGACTTTGGTCGCCAGCTGGACGGTGTTTCCCCCGACACATTAGTGCGGCTCTCAACCGTCGCCTCTCCTGAGTCCGTAAGGGAGATGCAGTGATGGGACAAGACTGTAACAACCAATTGGGGAGAAAAAGGGGTCAAAGTAAAAAATATATATATATATATATATATATATATATTATATATACACAGTTGAAGTCGGAAGTTTACATACACCTCAGCCAAATACATTTAAACTCAGATTTTCACAATTTCTGACATTTAATCCTAGTAAAAAGGATTGTCTTAGATCATTTAGGATCACCACTTTATTTAAAGAATGTGAAATGTCAGAGTAATAGTAGAGAGAATGATTTTTTTTCAGCTTTTGTTTCTTTCATTACATTCCCAGTGGGTCACAAGTTTACATACACTCAATTAGTATTTGGTAGCATTGCCTTTAAATTGTTTAACTTGGGTCAAACGTTTCAGATAGCCTTCCACAAGCTTCCCACAATAAGTTGGGTGAATTTTGGCCCATTCCTCCTGACAGAGCTGGTGTAACTGAGTCAGGTTTGTAGACCTCCTTGCTCTTACATGCTTTTCCAGATCTGCCCACAAATGTTCTATAGGATTGAGGTCAGGGCTTTGTGATGGCCACTCCAAGACCTTGACTTTGTTGTCCTTAAGCCATTTTGCCACAACTTTGGAAGTATGCTTGGGGTCATTATCCATTTGGAAGACCCATTTGCGACCAAGCTTTAACTTCCTGACTGATGTCTTGAGATGTTGCTTCAATATATCCACATAATTTCCCTTCCTCATGATGCCATCTATTTTGTGAAGTGCACCAGTCCCTCCTGCAGCAAAGCACCCCCACAACATGATGCTGCCACCCCCCGTGCTTCACGGTTGGGATGGTGTTCTTCGGGCTTGCAAGCCTCCCCCTTTTTCCTCCAAACATAATGATGGTCATTATGGCCAAACAGTTCTATTTTGTTTCATCAGACCAGAGGACATTTCTCCAAAAAGTACCATCATTGTCCCCATGTGCAGTTGCAAACCGTAGTCTGGCTTTTTTTATGGCGGTTTTGGAGCAGTGGCTTCTTCCTTTCTGAGCGGCCTTTCAGGTTATGTCGATATAGGACTCGTTTTAATGTGGATATAAATACTTTTGTACCAATTTCCTTCAGCATCTTCACAAGAGCCTTTGCTGTTGTTCTGGGATTGACTTGCACTTTTCGCACCAAAGTACTTTCATCTCTAGGAGACAGAACGTGTCTCCTTCCTGAGCGGTATGACGGCTGCGTGGTCCCATGGTGTTTATACTTGCGTACTATTGTTTGTACAGATGAACGTGGTACCTTCAGGCGTTTGGAAATTGCTCCCAAGGATGAACCAGACTTGTGGAGGTCTACAATTTATTTTCTGAGGTCTTGGCTGATTTCTTTTGATTTTCCCATGATGTCAAGCAAAGAGGCACTGAGTTTCAAGGTAGGCCTTGAAATACATCCTCAGGTACACCTCCAACTGACTCAAATGATGTCAATTAGCCAATCAGAAGCTTCTAAAGCCATGACATCATTTTCTGAAATTTTCCAAGCTGTTTAAAGTCAACTTAGTGTATGTAAACGTCCGACTTCAACTGTACATAAACACATGACATTACATTTTCTACAACTTGGACAACTCAGCTTCTCCCTTCTGCAAACACTTGAAACATGTCCAAAAGTTTTACAATGATCACACTGCGTTGGTCTTGGGATAAATGCTCTAACTGTAGTTTATATACCCCAACCACACTTGAGAAGGGAGAGACTCCATATCAAAAAACAAAAGAACAGATAGACTTCACTTTTTCTTCATTCACCAAACGATTCATCCGACGTGCATCAATCACTCCAGGAATATTTTCTCATCTCTGTAACATCGACTTCCCGCGAGACTCAGATATTACCCCCTTGAGGGCTGCCCTGTTCCGAAGAGACACACACACGTCAAACTCTCGGGTGAGACGCAACACACTTTCCTTCTGATCCTCAGAAGTACAAAAAGATCTGAACAAACCCGCCTCTCGTAATCCTCACAGCTTTCACTTTACCCAGCACTCTCTCCACCAGTTTGGATATCTTAAATGGATTTTTCAAGATTGGTAATCCGATCAGCTGCTCCTCGTGAATAAGCCGTAATCCTACAAGACAAGAAAAGACATTCTCAGCACTGTACGCTACTTTGCTCCGTTTTCCATTCTTTTGGACAATATTTCAATTCTCCTTGACTCCACCACCATTAGGTTCAAGATCCACATCAGCTTCCGCCGTCTTTTCCTCCAAAACTCCCACCTCTGACATGCACTGTCAAATGTGAGACCTTATATAGACGGGTGTGGTTCATTCTAAATCATGTCCAAACAATTGAATTGGCCACAGGTGGACTCCAATCAAGTTGTAGAGACGTCTCAAGGATGATCAAAGGAAATTGGATGCACCTGAGCTCAATTGTGTCATCGCAAAGGGGTGTGAATATTTGTTTTCACTTTGGCATTATGGGGCATTGTGTGCAGACGGGTGAGAAACCAAAAATCTATCCCATTAAATTCAGGCTATAACACAACAAAATGTGGATGAATACTTTTCTGAAGGCACTGTAGCCCTTTCAGAAGGATTTTTAAAGAGAGCTTTTCGAGGAGCTTTTATGCAGAAAGAGTTTCAGGTCATCTTACAGAATGTTGGTTTGAAAAGGAAATGTGACTTCTGTCATGTCCCAAATACCATGCCCTAGCCTGCACTTCCTCTTGTACGCAACCGAGGGGAAGAATTGGGAAAAGAAAACACAAGAACATTTTGTGCAAAAATACAGGCGCCAATGTATTTTCCAAGTAGACTCCACGTCACAGTACATTGACAGATTATGTTGAAACAGTGGGAAGGGCCCAGTTGGATGGGTTTAGCCCCTCTTGAAGTTCTTGAGAGAGCAACCAAGGAAGTGAGTGAAGGGAAGAAGTCCATTCAAACAGCAGCAAGGAATGAAAAAATAGACTGAATGACACTGAAGAGATACATGGGCAAAAAATATAACAAACATGTACCTGGGCGAAAGAGAGGCCGTGATAGAGACGCAGAGGCACACAAGGTCTTATCTCATGTAGTCTGAGCTTGCTAAACGTATTAAGAATCTCGCAGACCAGTTCATGGGCTTAGTAGCCTCAAATGCAGAGAACATGCCTAAGAATTTGCACATCGAAACAACATCTCTGTCCCAGACAGGTCAAGAAATGGAAGGGTAAGTGATATTCAACAGCGAGATCTATATATGAATATAGGCATACATTTAAGAGATACAATATACCACATCCCCATTACATGAATTCAACTTTGACCTACCAACACCATCACCCACTGTCACAGGACACCAACACCCACTTACCCCAAGGTGGCTCATCTTACCCTGTCCCTATGCTCAACTTACCCCATACCCGGGGTAAGTTGTGCCAAGAGACCACTTTTTTTGGGACAAGCTATGTTTTCAAAGCTGTAATGTTTACATAAATTCTGATTATTATCTTTATTAGAAATAATACTATATTTCCCTTGCCGTAATGATGATGCTGAATGCAAAAAAATGGCTCAACTTACCCCACTGTCCCCTATTGTGAAAAGGCCTCCCAATTAAGTGTCAAAATAAAAGGGAGGGAACCTATCATACGAACCACACACTGCTCTGCGGTGAAGCTGAGCGATGAGGTCATGTTTCAGTGGCTGTGACCCCTCCCTCCCTTTGAATCCTCTCATTTACAACAAGTGATCTTTCTCCTTCCCTTAGTGACCATCAAACAGAGACCTATGCCTAGCAACCAGCAGATGCCACCCCTACACACACTGGGGAGGGTGTTGTTAGCTACAGGGGTAGATTGAGATTTGAGGTGCAGAGATTCATTTCCACAGGGTTGTTTATTGACTACCTGCCTTGCCTTCATCCTTTGGGAACTGTACTCAAGGGAGAGAGAAAGGGAAGGATTGGAATGTTGTCAATCCATTTTGCACACAAGTAGAACGGGAAAAGGTAAACAAGGAGTCTGATACAGAAGGCAAAGGGAAAAGATAACTAACAGAAAACATGAATACATGTTAGTCTTGGTCAGGGGGTTATTTGTGTGTTTTCCATGAATTAATCATATATCTTAGGGTAGTTTATTATGCATAATTTAATCTTTTGACATAACTTTCAGTTTTTTTGTTGAATTTAAATATTGTATTGCACATACATATTTGTAACGTTCTCTAAAAAAATTAAATACCTATCTTAAATACCTTCTGTCGCAGAGAAAATGAATATGAGTGCAAATTAGCCTACAAGCTCCACCCCCACCTACAAGCTCCACCCCCACCTATCAGATACCCACCTATCAGATCAGTTGCCCTAGTTTTCTCCTCATTTTTACATTTTACAGCAGACCCTCTATCCTCTCTCTATCTGAGGAGGGAAAGGGGGGATAAAAATGAAAGGGTCTCAGGAAGACAGAGAGGGGTGGGAGAGCACTCTGGAGAGACAGATCACCAGCCGAGGGTCAGAGCTGGGGCGCAGACTGGACTCGCACAGGGAGTGTGTCCGCAAAGTTCAACTAACCCAACGGGCATGGGCCTTGACTGACCCTCTTACCCAGTACTGGCTCAGTCAGGATGGAGAACAATCCATGGACTCTAGGTTAGAACATTCATCTCCCCATTCCCCAATCTGATGTAGCTCATTTAGCAAGAAAAGCTCTACCATGTATTAGTCATGAATGTGTGCTCTGCTATGTCTTTGCAGGATTTACCTGCTGGAGAAGGTCTTACCTTCTCTGGTCCCATGTGTGGTGCAGCTCCTTAGAGAGGCAGAGCGGAGGGGAGAGACTGTGGGATAGGAAGGGGAAAAGAGGAGGGGTGAGGTTGAAGAGGGTTCATCTTCATTCAGTCCCCTGCTTTATCTGGGCCATTGCTTGATAAGGTCCTCCTCCTCCTCCCCCTCTCTTCATCCCCCTCCTTTCTGACCGAGAAGAGGCGGAGGCAGCCCAGTACCGCCGGGGGCTGGAGCTCACCCTCCAGGCAGCCGGTGGGATATATGCATCACCCCTGAGAGAGAGAGGTCAGAGAGGGTGATAGAGAGAAAATCACAGATGGGGCGCAATGCCAAAGTGAAGGCGAGGAAGAGAGAGGAGTGGGGAGAGGGAGAGATGATTGCGTATGGAGTAATGACAGAATGATTGATGGCACCCCACCCCACCCAAGCGTATTTCTCCTCCTCCATCTCCATCAGTGCAGGCTTGGTTAGGATGCTACTCTACCTTAAGAAGAACCAAAGGCGACAATCTACTCATATGCCTAATTCTTATACCCCGTTTAATTAAATTGGTATTTGTATTCAATAGAATAGCAATATGCTGGTGGAGATTGTTGATGGTGGAACATACAATGTATCTGGGCCTCCATGTGCCTATATGCTCATTCCTTGGCTCAATGATTGTCACAGCTCATGAGGCTGCTCTCACCCCTATTTCTCTCATGTCTCAAATAATCCGGCACACCATTATTCAATACTAATAAACATATACGGTACCCCTCATTTGGTTACACTCTCTCTCACACACAGAAACAGAGAGAATGGACAACTGAAGACTGATGATTATACAACATTTTCATTAGTAAGCACTCTAAAGACCATGATGAAGGCCAGTGGTGGAAAAAGTACCAAATTGTCATACTTGAGTAAAAGTAAAGATACCTTAAAAGAAAAGGACTCAAGTAAAAGTCACCCAGTAAAATACTACTTGAGTAAAAGTAGTATTTGCTTTTAAAAGTCTAAAAGTATTTGGTTTTAAATGTACTTAAGTATCAAAAGTAAAAGTATAAATAATTTAAAATGTCTTATGTTAAGCAAACCAGACGGAGAGCCAGGGGCACAGTTCAACACTCAGAAAAAACTCACAAACAAAGCATGTATGTTTAATGAGTCCTCCAGATTAGAGCCAGTAGGGATGACCAGGGATAAGTGCGTAAATTAGACCATTTTCCTGTCTTGCTAAGTATTAAAAATGTAACGAGTACTTTTGGGTATCAGGGAAAATGTAAGGAGTAAAAAGTACATTATTTTAAATAGGAATGTAGTGGAGTAAAAGTAAAAGTTGTCAAAAAAATAACACCACTGATGAAGGCTGTATTCTACTGTTTTCCGTCTACAAGAAACAAAAACAAAATATACAGTATGTCATCAGTTCTATCAGCAGCAGAGCAATAGGTCACACTTTACTTGGATAGTCCGGATAGTCCGGATAGTCCATCTATAGAGCATCTACAGATGGTCATACTATCAACAAACTATCTGTTGATAAGCAACTGCTTGCTAAGGTTACAGTTAGGGTTAGGTTTAGAATAAAGGTAAGGGATAAGGTTAGATTTAGGGTTAGGATAAGGTTTAAGGTTAGTACTAGGGTTAGTAGATAGTTAGTTGAAATGTTATTGATAGCCTGTAGAGAATCTACAGATGGACTATCCAAATCAATTGTTACCGAGCAATATTGTGGAAATTGAATGGATATCTGTTCAATGTCCAGGGAAAAGCATACCATTCTGCAAACGTCCTTGTTTAACCCATGGTTAACCATTCCCATGTGTCCTATGTTGTCCCAGCTTGTCTGAGCTGAAGAGGCAGGTGGGGCAGTGCAGGGTGGAGCTGCAGAGGGGAGAGGAGATCCAGAGGTGTACCGTGGAGAGACGGAGGGAGTGTCTGGCACTACACTTCACTGACTGGAGGCTCCAAGCCGACCACACCCTCTCTCTGTACCTGGTAGGAATAGACCACACCCTCTCTCTGTACCTGGTAGGAATAGACCACACCCTCTCTCTGTACCTGGTAGGAATAGACCACACCCTCTCTCTGTACCTGGTAGGAAAAGACCACACCCTCTCTCTGTACCTGGTAGGAACAGACCACACCCTCTCTCTGTACCTGGTAGGAACAGACCACACCCTCTCTCTGTACATGGTAGGAACAGACCACACCCTCTCTCTGTACCTGGTAGGAACAGACCACACCCTCTCTCTGTACCTGGTAGGAACAGACCACACCCTCTCTCTGTAACTGGTAGGAACAGACCACACCCTCTCTCTGTACCTGGTAGGAACAGACCACACCCTCTCTCTGTACCTGGTAGGAACAGACCACACCCTCTCTCTGTACCTGGTAGGAATAGACCACACCCTCTCTCTGTACCTGGTAGGAACAGACCACCCACAGCGAGGAGGGGTTGACATATGAGGAATACAAAGAGCCTCAAGGTAGGGTTTTGTATGATGAGGTCCAGGAGTTTTTCCTGACCATATAGGGTCCAGAGTTTTCCCGTAGTCAGGAAGACCTCCTGGCCCTATTCATTGTGTATATTAGACCATTACAGTACAGACTTGTACATTGCACCTCAGTGTTGATCTGAGCTAGCTATCTACCTCTGTATGGATTAGTGGATTGGAGAGAGTAAGAGAACATGGGATTAGGATTAATGGTGGGGATAAAAGCTTTGGGGGTTTAACGTCAAGACAGACAATAAGACTACAGAGAACCCAGCTTTTAATTAAAGCTGTTCTGTGTTTGGATCAGTGACAGGGACTGGGAGCAGGGCGGAACTCAAAGATGTACTGTACAAGAGGAGACAAGCCATCTTTCTCTGTGTTTTAATCCAATTCACTCAACTAACATCAGACAGTACGAAAAATAGAAGTATATCCATGTAATTTATATTTCTGAGAAAAAATCCCATAGGATTACCCTTTGTGGTTCCAGGTAGAACCATTTTGGGTTTCATGTAGAACCCTTTCCACGGAGGAAACCCAAAAGGGTTCTACCTGGAACCAACAATGGTTCTTCAAAGGGTTCTCCTATAGGTACAGCCGAAGAACCCTTTTAGGTTCTAGATAGCATATTTCTTTCTAAGAGTGTAAGCCCACTAACACGTGGCTATGTTGCAGGTGCAGAATGCTCTACTCAGCTTCAAGGAACTCCTTAATTCCAAAAGTCCAGGTATGTTCAGGTCATGATGCAGTTTGAAGATGTTCAGGCATTAGAACCAGTGTACAGATGTAGGATCTTAACCTTTTACTGCACTAGGCTAAATCAGGGCCACACAGAGGGATTCCTGGTAGTCTTAATCAAATCTACTTTGAAACAAAAGTATACACCTCATACACATGGTTATGGGCTTAAAAAAGACACCTTTACCACGTCAGATATAAATCTGTTTGAAAAAGAAACACAGGATTTCCTTTAAAAAAAAAATGATACAATTATATAAAATATTAATAACATTCCACTCATGAGGCCAAAGAGGGCGCTTCTGGTCATTGGCTGCAAGAATGGGTTGCTTTGACCACTACTGTCGCAGCAAAACAATCCTGCAGCAACAGGATTTTAACATTAAGTCCATAATGTTGCTTGATCGGTGGTTAGGCTGTTAGCTAGCTAAAATTGCACAACGTGAAAAGTGCAATACTGTTCATCTAACTGTGTGTTTGTGAGGGTTTCCAGGGAATTTATGTAAATCACGAAGCTCATCTGCATATTCTCAGCAACAAAAGAGTGATCAAATTAAGATCCTACATCTGTATTTAAGAGGGATTCATTTTCAGATGATCAGTTGGCCTGGGACCTGAACACCGATGATGCTGGCACACCTGACTCACTACAGCAAGACCAATTTGTCCATGTGAGAAATACTTTTTTTTTTTTTTTTAAATCTTCCCCCTCTTCCCCCGTTTGCGATTTGTATAGGCGAGCAGTGCTCGGTATTTCTATTCTGTTATTGTAATCTCTGTCTGTGTGTCTGTCTGCCTATCTGTCTGCCTGTCTGTATGTCTGTCTCCCAGTATGTGTGTCAGTATGTCTCGGGGCTCTCTGAGGAGCAGTTCCAGCTGTTTCTGGAACATCTCTCCCTGTGTAGCCGGCGTCACGGCTGAACCATGCTTAACCACCGCCATTAACACACTGCAGTAAATACCATTGATTAACTTTTTTTAATAGAACACCATTCCCCATTTGCTCGTCACATCTTTCTACTGCATAAGGGATTGTAGCTTGTGGTGAAATTATTGCATAGAATCCCATCAGGATTGATGGAGGAAGTATTTTAACACCATAAAAGGGCTTTGAGATCTGATGAAAGTATCTATTTGTTGGTTTAGACTGGGTGTCTGGACAGACAGAGAGTGTTGGCTCTTCTGTTGAATTTCTACCATGATCAGAATGAGAGCACACAGGAGTCCATGCATGATCCTAACCACTGTGAGTAAACACGCACACACACATACGTACACATGCACACATGCTAGAATGCATTCATACACATACAGATACACACACACACACATATACACACACACACACACAATTATGGTCACATAAGGCCTGGAGATAAACAATCACGAGTTAATGGTTCTGAATATCTATAAAACTCACATGATATACTACAATGTAACAACGTCATCCCAATATGTCCATGTATCTCTAGTCCATCTAGTGGACAAGTTGTAGCATTACTGACGTACTGCCTTCACGTTGAAAGGCGTATGCTTACTGACAGAGAGGACATAGACATGTCATTGTTACCGTTATTCAGTTTGAATGTTCAAATTTAAGCTAGGAAAACAAGACTCAATGGAGCATCAGTAGTCAACAACAACAATAACAACAACAACAATAACAACAACCACAATTGCTCTACAGGGCCGTTACAAGGACACAACCACATGACTTGTGGTCTCCTTGGAAGCCCTGTAGCCATGGACACAGAGAAGACCTGTATGCCATGTGATGCTGGACAGGGGGACATTCCGCCTCCATGCCATGAGATAAAGGGGGGAGAAGAGAGGAGGGGAGAGGGGAACAGGGTTACCCCATCAGAGAGCCTGGAGCTGGGGCACCAAACTGCCATAAACAGCCCAGAACCTCCAGAGGACCGAGGGAACATAGAAGAGGTCATGAAGGGGTCAGGGTCAGACACGCCAGCGCTGGACATAGAGGGGCTATGTGTTGTCATGGAGTCTGGTCCCCTACCTGAAGGTGAGTGTGTTGAATTCCTTGGTTGAGGTTTACATTTGACATTTTAAAAGGAACTAAAACTGAGAGGAAAGAGAAACCTGCACATTGCTCTTGCTCGTATCACTTTAGTCAGAGCAAGAGGCTTACATGTAAGCTTGAATAAACAACGTGATACGAGCAAGAGCAGTGTTCGAGTTTCTGTTTGAGGTGTACATATGGCAAGACACAAAGCATAAGATACAGTTTGAGAAACAAAAAGCTCTGAAATATTGTCCCAGCCGCCATTTGCTCGTTCACCATCTATTCCCCACAGAAGCAGAGGATCCTGGGTCATGCTGGACCATGTGTGCCTATGACAGTCAGACGGTGAGCCGAGGGCAGTTCCTGCAGCTTGTGCTCAGTTTCCTGGGCAGAGCATCCAGTGGTGCTATGGTGGACAGCCTGGCTGAACACATCAAAGCTGGCTACAGAGAGAAAGAGAGCGAGAGACTGCTCCAGCTGCAGCAGGTGATAAGAGATTTAAGAGAGACTAGAGGAGACGGTGAAGGAGCTGTCTGTGGCCCATAGAAATGGAATGACTAGTGTACTGTACTGTGCTGTACAAAAGCCGTGGTCTGAAGGGCTTTTCCTGGCCTTCTATTTATATCCTGTAGACTGTGCCCAACTGTGTACCTAAGCCTTATGGGCTGTGTAGAATTAAAATAATGAAGGCTACTGTGTTGTCTTTAGTGTAACCAGCAGAAAGAAGAGGCCAGGAGGTCAAAGGAGGTGTCGTCTCTTTTCTTCTCCTGGGACAGCGAGGGCAGAGGAGCTGTGGACAGAGAGGAGGTGGAGAGAGAGCTAAGTCTGTACAAGGATGGAGCAGAGGAAGGGGCCTTACAGAGAGGTCAGAGGTCACAGGGACTTGGCTGTGGGGGCTAACCAACATAGTAGACCCCCCGCAAGCAAAACTGTCTGAAATGACGTCATTACAACCGCATTACAATGAGAACTACCGGTAATCTGGTTGTAATGTAATCTGCTGCCCCCACAGCTAGTATCTCTTAAAGTAGCTGCTGTGCTATGGGTGATGATTAAGTCCACCACCTGTGTGTGCTGTGAATACGTTATCTGTCCATTTCATACAACCTTAACCACAATCTCTCTTATGTCCCCCCCGCTCTGTTCAAGCCTGGCAGCATGGTGAGCCACCTCTCTCCAGCTGCTCTGTCCTCTCTCTGGGACAATTCCAGGCCTTACTGAGGGCTTTCCTGGTGGAGCTGCCTCCAGAGGAGGGCTCAGGGGTCTGGGCCTTCCAGGAGCTCCTGGTCTACCTGCAGGAGCGGGCAACCCTGCGAGGGGGCAAGGACAGGGGTAGAGCGGCTACCAGGCGGGCCTGGCTGCAGGAGATTAGGAGAGCAGCCCAAAGAGGTGCAGCCCAGATGGAGCCTGTTTATGGGTCTGTGTTTAGCGCCGTGCTCCGAGTGAGTCTGACACGTGTAGAATAGCGGAACAACACCTGACATTTCAGACAACATTACTGTAGTTTCACTTTAACCTAATGGCTGGTCAGTAGCATACAGAAGCATAAAACAATAGTCAACAGTCTGAAATAGGTACCATTGAATAATATTGTATAATATGTATACTGCTTAAAATAAGTTGCTTAGGTGATTTGTGGTTCTATAGAGATCCTTTTTTTAATCCTTTTGGTCATAAGCGTGCTATTGAACCCTTTTTGGTTCCATATTGCTTCATTTCTTCTTAGACTCTTATGGTGAATGTGGATTTGTTGAAGACAGTGTGTGTAGTTTGTCCAGCTGATCACAGTATAGCACTTTGTTACTGTAAAGCATTTTGTGACAACTGCTGACCTAAAAACGGCTTAATAAAATCAATGTGATTTTAAGCCACGCGTGTCCGTGTGTGACAGGATGCAGAGGTGAATGCGGAGGGGAAGCTGTTGAGTGTCTCTGTAGCCCTGCCGGAGGGAGAGGGATCTAGGCTGCGTTACGTGGCCTGTACTACTGAGGATGACCCGTCTGGTTCTCAACAAGATGCTCCAGCCACACCAGGCCCCTGTCAGGTCAGTGTCAGGAGATAGCTCTGCCCATGTTAGCGACACGTCAATCAATCAACCAATCGATCAGTCAATCAGTCGATCAATTTAGCCTTTAGTATAACCGTCTTACCCATAGCAGCATGTCAGCTGCAGCTTGCGTCTGTGTTATTTGTTGGTCTAGTCGTTTTGGCCTTTAAACCATCCCTCTAACCCTGTAGCCTCTCTATGCTCACTCCCTCCCTCCCTCAATAATGCCATTTCAGTTTCAACTATAGGCGGATCTGAAGTGCTACTGTTTCTTATGGTTGTTGGGAGCACAGGAAATTCTTTCAGAGCCTTGTAACCCGTTATTGTGGCTATCTTCCATCTCTCTCATTATAGGATCTCTGACTGCCTCTTTTACTGTTGCTCCCCGCTGTAGTTTCTCAGCCATAGAGAGCTGCAGGCCAGTGCACGTGCCCAGAGTGGGCGTTCACGGAGGGGTCTACCTTTTCGGCGAGTCTCGAGCCTCTTCACAGTGTTATGGCTCGTTTATCGCCATTCCCATATTGGACCCCCGAGAGCAGGGATGAGCTATTGGGGTGCTGGGTCTCGACACACTCCGAGATTTAAACGTTCTCACGCCATGAGATAGACTTCTACCAGGTGAGAGGAATGGCTGCTCCCAGATCTGTTTGTGCTGTCTTACCAACTTACCAACATTAGGCTGACAATGACCATAGGAGTTAGCAAGACAGCCTAAACAGATCTGGGACCTGGCTAGAATGGCTGTATTGTGCAGTGTAAAACCCAGGGCGATATTTCTATAACGCTCAAGGAGTATTCAAAAAAAGTTAATATCCTAAAAACACCCTTCATTAGCTTTGACTCAGTAATGAGATCCTATTTTTGCGCAGGGCGTGAGCAGTGAATTCAGCAGAGCTCTCCAGCATGTGGTGACTCGCTGCAGCATACTGCACATTGTGGAGAGCGCCTCATTCTGGATGCACAGCAGAGTCTCTGCCATTCACCGTATCACCACCTATCGGATGGAGCCTTCAGATGGACAGGTAACTGAGGAGAAGACAGTAACATCAATCCACTATAGGCTACTTTCTATACACAGCACTCACACACTAAATAAACAATTTAAAACAGATATCTCTAACATTACACACCCTAACCATCAAATTCAGGTACACAGACGTTTCCAAATAAGATATCAAACCAACTTTAAGTAGGCTAATAAGCACCATTTACAGGGCAGTGACTACTCTCTGAGGAAGATGATGGTGATGGAGGGAGGTTCTAGTCGCTCCCATTGGCTCTCCCCTCCTCCGTCCTTACGGCGCTCAGATCACTTCTCCAGGTAAATCATTTGACCTGTTTTAGTCTGTAATGTATGGCTTTGCTAGTACTGCAATACAATGGCAAACCACTCTAATGACACATTGATCTACCAGCCTATGACAGTCTATTGAACTACTGTGATATTTATCATCCAGAGTCCACGAGGTTCTAGCCTGATATTAGATCTGTTTCTGCTGCATATACCAAACAAGACAATGACCATAGGAGTTGGCAAGACAGCCCAAACAGATCTGGGACCAGGCTAATGTAGATCCACCTTCTATTCCAGAGAATACTTGTTCCAGTGCTGTGACACCTCCCAGGTTGGACAGTATGTGGTGTTTGGGGCGTACAGACTGGTGCTCCCTGTGAGGGACTCAGCTGGGTGGGCCCTGGGGGTGGTGGACATGGAGTTAGAAACCCTCTCATCGGGCCACCAGGGGGGGCTGCAGCCCCACGAGCGCAGGGACCTGTCTGCTGCAGGGAAGGCACTGCAGGCTGCCTGTGTTCAGCTGCATAGAGAGAGCACTGAGCCGAGCAGGCAACACACACGGCTGGGTGAGAGGCATGGTGTTAGGGAAAGGGGAAAGCTAAGAGGCCAAACTAGAGTATAATAGGACCATACTGATTATTATTGGTTATAAGCCATACATACAGTCCTGCAGTTTTTCATGTAACCAATAGCCATACACAAAATCCACAAACGTTTAATTACCAAGACTTGCCAAGAAATTGGCATATTAAGTCAGTGCTAATCTAAGACAATATTTCTCTTCTACAGAGGCGAAGGGCCTGGGAGGGGAGTGGCGGGCGTCCATCTTGTTCCTATGTTTCATGCTGGAGCACCTGCGCGTTCGCTGTGTGTCCGGATTGGACCAATCAATTGTAGCGGCGCTCCAGAGCTCCCAGGATGCACCTCACCACTTCCATATCAGTCAAGTCGTGAAGGCGGTGCTTCTACTGCTGTACCCTGAAAGGGAGAGCTCTGTCCATACAGACGATTGGGACCAAATGAAGATGGTGAGAATTTCACTATGTTTGAATGCAGGCTTGTCTATATTTACATAATGGAAGACAATGGCCCTATTCCAAGAGCATACATTTTGCTTAATCGCAGATCACCAACTGAGCAGACTGACTGATCTAAAAATAATAATGAGTAGTTATTTATTATGCAAGGAGATTTGGAGATCAGTCAGCATTGTATTTGATCTCAAACATGACCTGTGTTTTTAGTAGGCCTACTTGGTACATCATGAGGATATGTATCTCTTTTGACTTCAAATTTCCTTTAATCTTTCACATCAGATGGTGAGCACTGACCTGGGCTACAGGCTGGTCAGGTTTGAACCCTTAGCCAGGGCAGTGAGAGTGGACAGCGAGCTGGTCCACAGCTGCATAGCAGGTATTCCTATGGAAATTAATCAACCTCTGACAGACACACTCCGGGTTGAAGTTTCCCATATATACAAATCTAGGATCAGCTTCCCCTACCCTGATACTAGCCTTAACCATCACTTGGGGAAATTCAAAACTGACCCCAGATCAGCATCTAGAGGCAACTTCACCGGTTCACCCTACACCTGCAGCCTGGTCTAATAGACCAGACATAACATAGTAAATGAAAATCCGGGACACTCAAATTAGTTTGATATGTTACTTTTGGTATGGTTACATAAGAGGGTGATCGGTCAGGGTTGCGTATTCACATCTCATCACGGACAACTTTAGCATTTAGCTAATTAGCAACTACTCACTACTTTGCAACTACTTAGCATGTTAGCCAACCCTTCCCCTAACTCCTAACCTTAACCCTTACGTTAACCCCAAGTCTAGCTAACTTTAGTGTTAGCCACCTAGCCAATCTAACTAACAGCCACAACAATTGCAATTCGTAACATATCATACAAATTGTAATTCGGAAAATATCATATGAATTGTAATTCGAAAAATATCATATGAAATGGATGATGAATACATATCATACCAAACGCAACATATCATAATAATTTGAGTGTCCCGGATTTTCATTTACCATGTTATGTCTACCCCTGAGTCAGGGGCGGCAGGTAGCCTAGTGGTTAGAGCGTTGGACTAGTAACCGGAAGGTTGCAAGATCGAATCCTCAAGCTAAAAATCTGTTGTTCTGCCCCTGAACTGTTCCTAGGCTGTCATTGAAAGCAAGAATTTGTTATGAACTTACTTGCCTAGTTAAATAAAGGTAAAATAAAAAGTCCAGGTTGACACCTGAAAGACCATAAAGAACATAAACAAAACCAGCTTCAGATTTGATCATGAATAAGCTAAATGAAGCATTCAGTATTGTTTTGCTAATTCATTCAGATTTATCAAAGTGTCTGGTTTTTTTGTATGTCTGTTTTCATGCATTGTATCCACATAGTGGAGGTCTTTTTAGTGATATTTAAAGATGATGGTTCTTCTTGTTTCAGGAGTTGAAAGGAGGGAGTTGGGGCAACATGGATCATTACCACTGGAGGACCTGGATGACTGGGTGTCCATCTGTTTGTCTATCTGTTCCTACTAGATTCAAGTTTAAAGTTTATTCACCACGTACACAGGATACAACAGCCATAAAACAGTACAGTGAAATTCTTACCTTGAGAGGTCTTTCCCAACAATGCAGAGATAATAATAATAATAATAATAATAATAATATAGATAACAATAGAACAATTAAAAAATGTAATTTAATTAAGAACCACACGAGAACAGCAATGTGAGTTAGAAACATGAGAATGCAAGTATATACACAGGTCAGTGCTAGTACCTTATTCGATTTGCAGGGGTACTGTAGTGGTTGTGGTGGGTTTCTACATAGAAAGTGACAGGTTGTAGGATATACATGTAAACAGTGCTGAAAAGTGTCTGGAAGCAGGAATATGTAAATACTTATGGTAATATATACATGTAAACAGGAGTAATAGTGACCAGTAGCAGGATAAATAGATACAGTCCTTTCAGAAAGTATTCACACCCCTCGACTTTTTCCACATTTTGTTGTGTTACAGCCTGAATTTAAAATGGATTAAATTGAGATTTTGTCGTCACTGGCCGAAACACAATAACCCATCATGTCAAAGTCAAAATGTTTACAAATTAATAAAAAATGAAATGTTGGAATTAATGTCTTGAGTCAATAAGTATTCAACCCCTTTGTTATGGCAAGCCTAAATAAGTTCAGGGGTAAAAATGTCCTTAAGTCAAATAATATGTTGCAAGGACTCACTGTGTGGAATAATAGTGTTTAACATGATTTTTGTATGACTACCTTATCTCGGTACTCCACATATTCAATTATATGTAAAGTCCCTCAGTCAAGCAATTCATTTCAAACACAGATTCAACTACAAAGACCAGAGAGGTTTTCCAATACCTCTCAAAGAAGGGAACCTATTGGTAGATGGGTAAAAAAAAGAAGCAGACATTGAATATCCCTTTGAGCATGGTGAAGTTAGTAATTACACTTTGGATGGTGTATCAATATACCCAGTCACTACAAAGATACAGGCGTCCTTCCTAACTCAGTTTCCCGGAGAGGAAGGAAACCGCTCTGGGATTTCCCAATGAGGCCAATGGTGAATGGGTGTGTGTACAGATACAATGGCTGTGATAGGAGAAGACTGAGGATGGATCAACAACTTTGTAGTTACTCAACAATACTAACCTAATTGACAGAGTGAAAAGAAGGAAGCCTGTACAGAATACAAATATTACAAAACATGCGTCCTGTTTGCAACAAGGCACTAAAGTAATACTGCAAAAAATGTGGCAAAGCAATTACATTTTTGGCCTGAATACAAAGTGTTGTGTTTGGGGCAAATCCAATACAACACATTCCAGGGTTGGGGAGTAATGGATTACATGTAATTCGTTACATGTAAGGGATTACAAAAAACGGTAACTGTAATCCGTTATGTTACCAGCAAAAATATTGTAATCAGACTACAGATACTTTTGAAAAACTAGATGATTACTTCGAAGATTACTTTAACATTCAGAAAGGATGTTTGCGAGAAAAAAATATCTTTGACACTTCTGTTTTCTCAATGACATTCAAATTAGCATTGAAAAAAGGCACAAGTTTAAGTTTGTTCCACCTGAGCAAGTCTGACCACAAGTCAGAGACCACTATGATGACACACCAGATGGGTTTGATGGATCGCAGGAAAAGAGCAGGAATTGGCTTTTGTAGGCTACAGTCCAAGCTATGTCTTCCAATGGTGCAACTATTGTCGGCATCCAAAGATTATCCAACTTGAATAAACACTTGGAGGTAAGGATGACAGCAGTGTTCGGGGCAAAAAATGATAACTGTAATCCGTTACGGATATCACTTATTATTGATATCTACATCTGCTCGCTCTCATTTAGCTATTTACGGATTGTGGTTGTTGTGGATGGCTGTTCCCCAAATCTAAATGTGTATTTGAATCCAATAATGGTTGAAGAAGTTTAAGCTACCTATCAATCATTGTTTTTTAAACCGTTGGACAGCCAGTGAAGAATTTGCTCTTGCGACAGCTGCATAGTGTGGATCAATGCCTATGGAATAAAAGTGGGCCTTTTATTGCTCAATCTAATTCAAGCTGATAAAAAAAACATAGGCCTAATGGACACATTCTCAAACTCGCACACTTTTGATAGACTTAAAGGGGCAATCTGTAGTTGCTACATCCATTTTTGGACTTATATATATACATACACACAATTTTGATATAATGTATGGCCAGTCCTTGCATCAATAGCTCTGTCAATGAATCTGAGAGTGGTTACATTTTTCCAGGCCCATCCCTCAGCTTTTTACCAAAACAGAGGCAGGGCGGCCGTTCTGTTATTGTTTCATCTGTGAATTTGCCCTTTAAATAGCTGCATATTATCAAGATTTAAAAGTGTCACCAACAAAAAGGGAAACAATAGGCTTATAGCATATGGCATTCATTTTCCACATGTAAATACTGTAGCACCTTTCAGTAGTGCTCAAAGCATGCCATTCTATGAGCGCAGCATTTCTTTTTCAACTGGAATCAATGAGCCCTATCAGTCCTCCATGACAACAAACATATACAACAGAGTAGGGCTGGCCAATAAGGCCTTAGTTTTGGGGTCATGCTCAGGTAAAACAATTTGGCTCATCTATACTTCCAAGTCCTATTCTTGAAGATCAAGGGGTATAACATTTATTGGAATGACTGGAATTCTGATAGACTTTGGTTTTTAATGTAAAGATATAATTGAATCGTATTAATATATGTAGTAGAAAGCAATGGGTTAGAAGAAGCCTACATAACCAATCCATAAAGTAAAATGCAGCATCCATATATGGCCAGCTATGTAAACTTTAACATTGATTTATCCTGCAAAAGATGTCATTCAATTGGTAAAACATTTTTGTGTTCTTCTAGTGCCTCTTAAATTGAAAGTAATCTAAAATGAACTGAATGTAATCAGATTACATCTCTGGGTTTGGGTAATCTAAAAGTTACGTTACTGATTACAATTTGACAGGTAACTAGTAACTGTAACAGATTACATTTATAAAGTAACCTACCCAACCCTGCTCATTACTGAGTACCACTCTCCATATTTTCAAGAGTAGTGGTGGCTGCATAATGGTATGGGTATGCTTGTAATCATTAAGGACTGGGGAGTTTTTCAGGATAAAAAAATTAACGGAATGGAGCTATAGTAAGCACAGGCAAAGTCCTAGAGGAAATTGTGGTTCAGTCTGCTTTCCAACAGACACTGTGATATGAATTCAGCTTTCAGCAGGACAATAACCTAAAATTCAAGGCCAAATCTACACTGGTGTTGCTTAACAAAAAGACTGAATGTTCCTGACTGGTCGAGTTACAGTTTTGACTTAAATCTACTTGAAAATCTATGGCAAGACCTGAAAATTGTTGTATAGCAATGATCAACAACCGATTTGACAGAGCTTCAAGAATTTTTTAAATAATAATTTTGAATTCTGGCTATAACATAACACAATGTGGAATAAGTCAAGGAGTATGAATACTTTCTGAAGGCACTGTAAATACTAATGGTAACAAATAATCAGCAGGTAGCCTAGCAGCAGGTAGCCTAGTGGTTAAGTGCATTGGACCAGTATCGAAAGGTTGCTGGCTCGAATCCCCGAGTCGACTATTTGTAAAATCTGTTTGTGCCCTTGAGCAAGGCATTTAATCCTAGTCGCTCTGGATAAGAGCGTCTGGTAAATGACAAAGATGTACTCAATGGAGAGCAGTTAAATGGATTAGTACATCTAATCAATTATAATTTTAGCAGCAACGTAGGTTGTGATTGAGTGGGTAGAGACCTGCGGATGGGGATAGAGTCCGTGTGGATAGTCTGTGGGAGAGGGAGAGCAGTTGTTAGCCATTTAACAGTTTTATGGCCAGGGGATAGAAGCTGTTTAGGAGTCTGTTGGTCTGAGCCTTGATGCACCGGTACCGCCTACTGGACAGGAGCATGGAGAACAGTCCATGTCTCAGGTGGCCTTTCTCAGTCACTGCCTGGCATGTACGTTCTGGACGGCTAGGAGCTTGCCCCCAGTGATGCGCTGGGCCATCCGCACCACCCTCTGTAGGGCCATCCGTTGATTCAACCAGTCAGGATGCTCTCATTGGAGCAGCTTTAAAAGTTCCTGAGGATCTGAGGGGCCATACCAAATCTTTTCAGCCTCCTGAGGGAGAAGAGGCGTTGCCATGCCTTCTTCACAGCTGTCCTTGTGGTACTAAAGAGAGTGACCATGTTAGTAAAGGTAAAATAGCCTAAAGCATTCTCGACACATACTGTACATGTAGATGATCCAACTTACTTTCTCTCTCTCTCCCTCTTCCTTTCTTTGCTTGAGAAACTTCAGCGCTGCGACCTCTGGCAAACGAGCAGCATTGTATTGGCAGAAACAGTGGCTTTACCACAGTGCCAGTATTTGAACAAGCTCCCTTGTGATGTTCTCCCAATCAAAAGAAAGAGTTTTGATCAGAGTTCATTGCAGATTGCCAATGTTACATGAAACTTACAATAACAAAAATGTACATACTGTAAGAATGTATGATTTGACATTACATTTTGAGAATATTTTCAGACTGAACATTTTGATCATGAGATGTTCTGTTTGCTTTTCTGTTATCATTTAATTGATGTGCTTACAACCCCCAGGTTGTATGTGTAGGAGTAATAACCTGGTAACAGGTCCGGCTATAATTAACAAACAAAAAGGTAGTTAATTGTAGATATAAATGCAAATCTCTCCAAAGTAATGAGAAATGATTGTCTTTAATCAGGGTACTGTTTCTGAGCCATAGACTGCCTCAAGTTATAAAACCCAATGCCACAGACGGCATCTTTCTCTCTCTCCCCCCCCCCCCTCCCTCCCTCCCTCCCTCCCTTAATGAAAAAGCAGATAGGGGGAAGTTCTTGGCATTCTGGAAACAGTAATAGGAACTGTGGATGGAGGATTGAGGAGGCAGGAGAGGAGAGGGGGACGTGTGTGGCGATAAGATGGTATTCTCAGTGTGCTAAAATTAGTTCATTAGGTAAGCGGTGGGCCTGAGAACCAAGCCGTGGCCTGATAAAGGGAACGGCGGTGAGGGAAAAAAAGGTTTAATTTCCTGCCTTCACAGCTCCGACATATCAGGGGAGGATCTAGAGGAGCCAGGGCCGGGTATAGTAGCACCAGAGGAGAGGCACCAGGAGCCAGAAGAGAGAGGGAGGAAGAGAGAGAGAAAAATACAGGAAGACAGAGAGAGAAAGATATCAGGATTCACAAAGCAATCAAATAGAACAAAATGAAAAAAAGATAACTCATTGGAAAGGGAGTGAGGAGAACTCATGTCAAACAAGCCTATCATTCTAGTCTTTTAGTGAGAACGAGGGCTATCGTGTCAAGTACTGCCAAGAGGGGGCTGTCAAATGAACATATGTAAAAACAGCAGGAGAGTCTCTGGCAGCCTTGTTCACAATCCAAGGTAAGAGGTATTAAAAGAAGACAGTGATATGGTGGAGAAAACATCACACTGAAAAGGTCCAAATACAGAGAAAGAGAATATGAGACGAGGATATAGATAGAGGGACAGATGCAGAGATCGCAGGTAGGTAGAGGAGTGGGGAGGGGGTATGGTGTTTAATATAGATCCAGTTTGATAACACCAGACATAGGAACAGGAAGTTTCCATCACTCAGGGGATTGGAGCCCAGAGGAAATTGCCACAATAAAATACACAGAGAGGAGATCAGGAGTTTCTTTCTCTCTGTGTGTGTGTAAGTTTCTTTGCACACGCTACTGTGTCCTGTCCATCTCATTTTGCAAACAGGTTGGTCTGTATCAACTGAAGTGTAAAGCAATGGGGAGTAGACCGGACATGACTGTGAGTGTCCCTAAGAGCATGTACTGTACCTCTGTGGTACAGGGATCAGGAGACACAATTGTGAACTAAAGCCAAACTAACAATCCGGGTCATATTCATTAGGCACCCAAATTATCCAAAACCTATTGAAATAAGAAGGGACTACCTGAACTTGTCCAATAAGAAACCCTTGTTTTAGTGTTTCATTGCAAAGTGTTTTGCTACGGTGTGCACTGATTAATAAGACCCAGGACTGACATCTGAACTCACACAAAGTTGCCTACAACCATCTCTATTCGTGTGAAACCTGCACCTCAGATCACATGCTTGCTCACTAAGTACGTGCTCATGCAGCTTGAAACCCAACACTGTGTGTATCAGTGTGTTGTTGACTAAGTGTGTGAACATCATGGAGCGTTTGCTGAAGCAAATGGCTGCAGGATTAAGCCTTGATGACAGAGACCCCGGCCGGGCCTGCAGGCTGCAGCCATCACACCTGGCCAGCCCAAGGTCAGGTGGCTCCACAATTAGATGATGTTACCGCAATGGTCCCTCTTTGAGCATCATGCTTTGTGATGGACAGACATGCCGTTGTATATGTTGTATGGCCTGTACACTGCAATAGATGATTGAACTTCGCTGCCGATGCTGCGTAAAGCCACAATCCATAATTCGTCATTATTCTTCATCAGTCAATGGATATATAATTTGTTGAATAGGCAGTAAGTATTGCAGCTTGCACCTTTAAATTGTATTCTGTAGATTTTCTCTTTTTCTCTACACTGGTCTTGAGCTGGTCCCATTCAGGACAACCGTACAGGGTCTGAGAATAATCAAGCAGTATCTTCAAAAGACAAAGCGGTGTATACAAAACACTCGGTCATATACAAACAAACCTTATAATCACATAATGTGAGCCCTGGAATAGAGGGGAGACAACCGTGAACAAAAGGCTACAAAAAGAGTCTACAGATGACTAAGGAAAAAGGGGTGTGCAGCAGGACAGCGTGTTTTTACTTGAGAATGCATCTCAGAAAGCCAGGACTAAAATCTTGTGTAATTGCTTCAGATGCTTAATCTGTTCTTGGGGAGATATGTACTGCATCGTTCATAAGCGGGAAGGTGGTATTTACCACATACGACTGGGGGAAATCCACTCGAGTTTCGCTTCAACTGGTAATTCCTAGTGGGAAACTATCATCCCTGAGCTCCGACTTCTCCCACATGCTGACCTCTGACGTCACACCTACTAGGGAAATTACTTTGATAATTTCTCATTTGTTTACGCACATGATAGCTGGGGGCCTAGTCATTAAACCGGTTTTTTTGCTAAACGAAAGCAAACGGAACAAGGAGGGGCCTACCTGAATTTGTCCAATAGAAACTCTTGTTTTCTTTGCAAAACGCAGCCGTTTGCAACTATTTGGACTAACTAATACTTATATGGTTGATGCAGCTTGTTGGCCACTAGCCAATCAATTTGGTCAACAAAAAAATGTTCTTGCTTATTTACTAAGTGAAGCTTATTTGATCAAATAGAAGTTTCGTAATGGTTAGGTTGTAACGAATGCACTGAATTAAGTGGACGCACTCGTTGCTTGCGGTCCAAACACTTAAGACACACCCTATCCCCTCAGCCCTCAAATTAAGTGGACACTGATGACGTATCATGACGTCTGACGAGTATACACTTGCAGGGCAAGGGAGGCAGGAATGATTTTTAAATGGACCACCATTGGCCGGAAAATTTGTCACTTGTTCATCCCGCGATTATTGTGTTTTCAGCCACCGGTAACTTGTGGGTGGTTTATATGCGCTATAGTCAATTATGACGGCATGTCTACTTATATTAAATATATAATTGTGAACATACGCCTACTGTATGATAGCTAGCAAATTAATTAGCTAACTACGTTGGCCTGCCTAGCTGGAACTTCTGAAGGAGAATGTTTTATTTCTACCATTTCAAAAAGATGACCAAACAAAAACAGATTACATTTTTACGTAGTAGCAAACTTATTTGCATTCGTTTTTACTTACACTTGTATGTTAACTTCTCCATTTGTGTTGTTTTGAAGTATTCGCAGACTTTTCTTAGCGGATGTACAATCGTCGCAAATTGAATTATGAGGAGTTTCATGCCTGGAATGAACATAATTGTACACTCGCAAAGCCGACTAAAAACGAGGGCTGAGGGGCTTATGCTGCAAACTTCCCTTGCTTGGCTAATCATTTGGACCACCCTCCAAGATGGCAAAAAAGATTCCCCCAAGGGCATAAGACGAGGGTGTGTCTTTTAAGTGTTTGGACCGCAACCTTTATTGGAGTTGTGCCTGTTGTTCACACGCTTATCTGCCCTCTCATTGGCTAGAATGGTCCCACCTGATCTCGCCTACCTTCCATGTTTGAGGACATGTGTTTCCATTGTTAGAGCATTCCCTCGACTATTCTATTCAATTCAAGGGGCTTTATTGGCATTGGAAACACTTAACATTGCCAAAGCAAGTGAAGTAGATAATATACAAAAGTGAAATGAACAGTAAACATTACACTCACAGAAGTTCCAAAAGAATAAAGACATTACAAATGTCATTATGTATATACAGTGTTGTAACGATGTGCAAATGGTTAAAGTACAAAAGGGAAAATAAATAAACATAAATATGCGTTGTATTTACAATGGTGTTTGTTCTTCATTGGTTGCCTTTTTCTTGTGGCAATACGTCGCAAATCTTCCTGCTGTGATGGCACACTGTGGTATTTCACCCAGTAGATATGGGAGTTTATCAAAATCGGGTTTGTCTTCAAATTCTTTGTGGATCTGTGTAATCTGAGGGAAATATGTGTCTCTAATATGGTCATACATTTGGCAGGAAGTGCAGCTCAGTTTCCACTTCATTTTGAGGGCAGTGTGCACATTGTCACGACTTCCGCCGAAATCGGTCCCTCTCCTTGCTCGGGCGGCATTCGGCGGTCGACGTCACCGGTTTTCTAGCCATCGCTGATCCACGTTTCATTTTTCCATTGTTTTTGTCTTACACACCTGGTTTCAATCCCACAATTACTTGTTCATAATATTTAACCCTCTGTTCCCCCATGTTTGTTTGTGAGTGATTGTTTTATTGTATTGCGGTCCGTATTTGTGGGCTTGGATATTTTTGACGTTTGTTTATATTTTAGTAAAATTTGCTATATTTACTCATATCTGCTGTCCTGCACCTGACTCCTCAACACCAGCAACACACAGACGCTTTACACACAGCCTGTCTTCTTGAGAGGCAGGTCTGCCCACGGCAGCCTCACTGAGTCTGTACGTAGTCAAAGCTTTCCTTAAGTTTGGGTCAGTCACAGTGGTCAGGTATTCTGCCACTGTGTACTCTCTGTTTAGGGCCAAATAGCATTCTAGTTTGCTCTGTTTTTTATCTCATGATTTGGTTGGGTCTAATAGTGTTGCTGTCTATCTTGTCAATATAATATAAAATCTTTGACCCACCTCCCAATAACTAATTACCCGCCAATCACCCACACCTTTGAGCAATCACTTATCAAGTCTTGCTGGTGCTTCAAGCACCTGGCCCTAGCTACTGTCCTTAGCGGTGGAATGTGTATAGCGGAAAATGGACTGTCTAACTGTGCCCTCAGCACTAAACTACCTAATTCCTAAAAGAATCTCAGAAATTAACCCAATTCAAGTGTTACAATGTTACAAAACATACATTGTTACAAAAGCATTGTTGGAAAAAATGCAAGAGGCATAGCTACTCATTTACATCTTAACTTTATTTATCTATTAATTCATATATATTTATATATTTCTTCTATACAGATTTATTTCTCAATACAATCTTTTACAGACATACATAGATCATATATTATATAGGCTCGAGAGGTACGAAGGAGTGATTAACACCTTCATTGGATATTTTGGAGAAGAACAAGACGAGAAGATTACTTCACAGACGCAAGCTGAAGCACAGGTTACACACACTGACAAAGTCTGACACTGCTACTTCTGTTCATAATTTACACACACATGCACGCTGACACGCACACACGTGTATACACACACACTCATGTATGCACGCTCACAAGGTATGCACGCTTACACACACGTACACCAATCCCGAGTTAAAATACTATTTGAAATTGTTTCAAATACTTCAGATTTGATTGAGCTTGCCTGGTTCAATGGAACCAATAGAACATCTGGCACTAGGCAGGCTAAAACAAACCCCGCCCATCTGGCACTAGGCAGCTAAAACAAACCCCGCCCATCTGGCACTAGGCAGGCTAAAACAAACCCCGCCCATCTGGCACTAGGCAGGCTAAAACAAACCCCGCCCATCTGGCACTAGGCAGGCTAAAACAAACCCCGCCCATCTGGCACTAGGCAGGCTAAAACAAACCCCGCCCATCTGGCACTAGGCAGGCTAAAACAAACCCGCCCATCTGGCACTAGGCAGGCTAAAACAAACCCCGCCCATCTGGCACTAGGCAGGCTAAAACAAACCCCGCCCATCTGGCACTAGGCAGGCTAAAACAAACCCCACCCATCTGGCACTAGGCAGGCTAAAACAAACCCCGCCCATCTGGCACTAGGCAGGCTAAAACAAACCCCGCCCATCTGGCACTAGGCAGGCTAAAACAAACCCCGCCCATCTGGCACTAGGCAGGCTAAAACAAACCCCGCCCATCTGGCACTAGGCATGCTGAAACAAACCCCGCCCATCTGGCACTAGGCAGGCTAAAACAAACCCGCCCATCTGGCACTAGGCATGCTGAAACAAACCCCGCCCATCTGGCACTAGGCAGGCTAAAACAAACCCGCCCATCTGGCACAAGGCAGGCTAAAGAAAACACTAAAAGTATTTGAAAGATTCCCTATAGCATTTGCAACCTGGTCTGATGCACACACAAACATAACCCGTTCAAGAGAGTACAAGTATTCACAGAATAAAGAGATATACACCGATACCAAGATTCACTTAATACACACGTACATGTCATACTTTTACTCCCGTTCCAACACACAACAGATTATTTGGTAGGAGATCAAGACAGATACCTATTTTAGACACATCCTTGAAGACTGAGCGATGGAGATGAAAATAGTTGTGTTCGATACTGGGTTCTCAATGTAGACAGTTAATATGTAAAACACAATTTCCGTGCTAAGAAACTAAATCAAACTAAATCAGCATGTCAGTTTATAGTAAATGAGAAACAAATACATGAAAATATAGATTTGACAGCAATAATAATTATTTCAAATAAATATACATTTTATATTGCGATAACATAACCCAGTCCTTCTGATCTGCACAGGGTGGCTTCTCCCCACACTCTTTCCATTTCTGTCTGACACACACACACACACACACACACACACACACACACACACACACACACACACACACACACACACACACACACACACACACACACACACACACACACACACACACACACACACACACACACACACACACACACACACACACACCAGAGCCTTCCATACTGTAGCTAAAGAATCCCCCACATAACTGGACAAAGCCCTGTTTTCTCTTCTGAACTTGTCTCTATGTTCCCCAACAACCTGGATATGCTTACAGAGCATCATCAGTACTGCAGTGTGTCATTCAACACCAACGTACAGCGCTTCACATTGTGGAGATGGTCCGACACTCGTCAAGGTGCCCTTCATAGGTTCAGCCATCCAATTCCCATTCAGAAACACTGACAAGCTCCCACCAAGTCATCCTAAAGCATGACAACCTCTCACATCTGGAAATACCTGTAGAAATATCCATGAAATATTTGGCTTCATAGAGAAATGTAAAAAGATACCTGCATTTTGCAATCAATGTCCAGCTAAATATCTGAATGCAGAACTCATGAAACAAGAATATAATCTCAAACGAAGCCGTGAGATGAAATGTTTGTTTGTGATATAAACATTGTTTAGTGGACCTGACAGAGTAGAGACAAGGAAGTGTGTATGTTTATGCCTCATATGCCTCATACTGTATGATTCCAATTGTAATGGACAGGTATAGACTTTAAAGGCAACATTACGCTTCAATAACAGTACACATGCCATTGTGCTGTGGCATTTAAAACCATCTGTCTGGTGGTTGAAATGCTCTGACCAGCGCGGCCAGTATGAAACCTGTGACGACATTAGCTGCTAACAGAATGAGCCAGGAGGGAGACGACGGAGGAGGGGTGTGGGATGCTGCAGACAGTGTGGCCCAGCGCCCCCCACCTCAGCCCTGGGGTCAGTGGGATAGACAGGGTGCCTCTGTGCTTCTGAAGTCTGCTGTGGGGGTTCTGGAGAAGAAGTGGGGGAGGCGTGAACCCTCCCCGTCCTGCAGTTGTGCTCTATGTCCAGCAGAGGGGGGTGTAGTCCACCCGGCCTGGTCAGACCACTGGGTCAGACAGCGTGGGTGATGATAATGTCACTGTGAGGCCCACTGGGTACAGGGGTGATGCCATTCAGGAGACGCTGAGGGATGAGGAAGGGTGGGACAGAAAAGAGAGGGGTAGGAGGGAGACACCAGTGTTATTTCATCCAATCCACTGTCATTGTGGGTTGGGTTCACCTTGTAACAGTCCGGTTATACTAGAAGTTTTCTTGTAGAAAGGAATCTTCCAAACAACATGCAAATTGGAACGTTGGCAGTTAGCTTTGACACTGAGCTGGATAGGCTATCTAGCGAGACCCTCCTTTCCTCGGATTGGTTATTGCACGGTCGCTCCACTCATAAGTTGGGACTTTCCCGTGTCTGCTTCCATTGAACGTGACAGATTTCTGGTAGTCTGAGCGCAAGAAGTGGCGCTGTCACACAGACTTTATGTCATCCTGACCTCGCTCTGATCCGTCTGTCTACGCTCACTGGCCGCAGTGGCAGGTTAGGCATACAACGCACACACACACACTAACACAGATGTAGGACCAGAACACACACGTCACACACACACACACACGGACGACCAGAACACACACGTAACACCCCCCCCCCCCTGCTGACACTGTCTTTCAGTCCCATTGTGTGGTGAGGCACTGGGGCAAACACTGGCCTTATTGGATGACAGGCTTATCAAAGGCAGGGAGAGGAGGGAGGGAGGTGCTGTGTGTACCATGCTGTTTGATGTCTGTCTGTCTTCTCAAACGAGGAGCTGTTTTCTGGCTTGGCAACGTGACAGTGTGCAGGTGCCGCAGTGTCTGTCGCTTGTCTATGTTTGCGTGTGTGTGTTTTGTGCTTGCACGCGTGAGTGTCTGAACCGTAAGGTCTGGAAGCCGTCGTGGCTTGTATTCCTACTCTTTGCGTCTCTCCCTTTGATTGTGTCCTCTGTTAGTAGCCTGGTTATGGCAGGGGGGAGGGAAGGGGGACTGGAGGGGGAGAGGCCCACCCCAAGCCCTCTGGTGGCTCTTACCTGTTTAAAGGTCCCTTTGGCAGTGAGCAGGTGGTACACCATGTAGGCTGGTACACAGATGAAAGAGGACACTCCGATGCAGTAGCCCAGAACAGTGGTCCAGGGTGGGTAGACGTAGTCAAACAACTTGACTTCCGGGGGGGGAACGCCAGGAAACTGACAATGATGAACTGAGGAGAGATGAGACATAGAGGTTGTGTTTCGAACAGGAATATAGTGCCGGTGTGCGTGTGAGGGAGGGTGGGGCTTACCAGTAGGAAGATGGGGCAGATGGCTACCCAGCACACTCTCCAGAATAGTCCAGGGGAGAAGCCCAGCATCATATTGACATCAGCGCAGAAACGACTTGTGCCTGAAAATGGACACAGACACACAATGAAACACATGCACCCACACACACTTTAGTCTCAATATGGAATAAAAATCAATCCATCCATCCATCCATTGTCTTTATTGTCCCAAATTAGAAATGTCTAGTGCAGACAGGTTACAAACCAATCACAAACACACATCCATTATATCAATAACAAACAAAAAAAGTTGAATCCAAAGAATGTCAGACCATGTGAGCCTTGTCAACAATATCATTGTCAGCCGTTTACCGTAGAACCAGGAAACAGCGATGACTTCTAGGAAGACCACAGTGATGACAGCAGGTCCTGTGGCGTACTCCTCAAACAGTTTCACCACAAACGCACCTCCCTAAAACAGATTTCCAGAGAAACGCATGGGTGTTGGGAAACAAGCTATAGAGACTATAGAGACAAAAGCTATGGAGACATTTATACAGTATATACTGCTGATGTTCCACTGGAGCTTATTTTCAACTTGTTTCCCGAGTGGGATCGAAGCTCCGTGGGAGTGGGACCGAGGCTGGGTCGGAGTAGGACCGAGGCCGCGTGGGAGTGGGAAAGAGGCCGGGTGGGAGTGGGACAGAGGCTGCGTGGGAGTGGGACCGAGGCCGCGTGGTAGAGGGACCGAGGCCGAGTGGGAGAGGAACTGAGGCTGAGTGGGACTGAGGCTGAGTGGGAGTGGGACCGGGACCGAGGCTGGGTGGGAGTGGAAGTGGGACAGAGGCCGCGTGGAGTGGGGCCGAGGCTGCGTGGTAGAGGGACCAAGGCCGAGCGGGGCCGAGTGGGAGAGGGACCGAGGCCGAGTGGGAGAGGGATCGATGCCAGGTGGATTGGGACCGAGGCTGGGTAGAGTGGAGTGGAGACTCACGTAGGTGAGGGTGGAGAGTGCTCCCAGGTAGCAGACACACACCAGACCCAGGACAAACCACTCCCTCCTCCTAGACAACAATTGAGGGAACTCATCCAGCATGGCTGTGATCACCCCCTCCAGACCAGCAAACTACACAAGGAGACAAGAAGGGAGAGACATTAAATTGAAATTTGAATTGAGTGAGTGAGTGAGTGGAGACAGATGAGTGAGAGAGATGCACACGAGAAAAAGAAAATCACAGCACAGCTATAGAAAATCTCTATAAACAGGCAACCCCAGACAGAAAGACACAAACTGTTCCTTCTGCATAACAATACGTTCTGTTGACAGGCACCCTCAGAGCCTGGCTGAATACACACGCAACACAACCTGAGCCTGGTTTCAATAAATTAGTACACATAATAGAAGTACATTTATGTAAGGAAGGAGAACTGATAAAAAACAGATGTTAATCGATTTGAAAACCAGTCTAATAATGCTGTGTGAATACTGTGCCACTGACCGTGCTGTCCAACCCCAGCATGATGATCATGAGGAAGAAGATGATGGCGAAGAAGGTGGCAGCGGGCAT
This sequence comes from Brachymystax lenok tsinlingensis, assembly GCA_030435695.1. Lineage (NCBI taxonomy): Eukaryota > Metazoa > Chordata > Actinopteri > Salmoniformes > Salmonidae > Brachymystax > Brachymystax lenok. The sequence goes on along the minus strand of CM059794.1, from coordinate 10,168,669 downwards.
GTTGGCGATGGCTTCAGCATAGATGATGAACAGTAGACTGGGGCCTGGCAATCAACACGTTAGGAAAGGGAACACACACACATGGTCGAAATGTGGCATCTTAACTGTCCTCTTTCATGTTTGAAACCACTTAAGGAATCGTAATTATTTCCATACGGGTCCCTGAGGCTTTTATATGTTGTGTTGGGCCTTTATCAAAAAGGAATAGTGAGCACATAGTCCTGTCTTGATGTAGGCGAGTGTAACTAGAACCGTAGAGGAGAATTTGTTATGCGCTCTCTTTGAACGCTCTTTCTCACCTTAGGACTCTCCACGGTCTGGTCTGTACTCACTTGTCTGACATCAACCTCTGAACTATCTGGGCCTGTATTCCCAAAGCGTCTCAGAGTAGGAGTGCTGATCTAGGATCAGGTCACCCACTCCTACTTTCTAGCAAAGAGCAATTTCTCAAGCAAGAATTTAGCGAGGACTGTCTGGGAGTGGACTGAGTAGGGTGGGGGAAACTGAAAACGAGTTGATATTGGCAGAGGTTTGGTGCTCTTTCTTATTGGTCAATACAAATGTACCGCCTGGTGATGTCACCAGGCAGGCCAAACCTCCATCCCACCAGAACAGGCATAAGTTTCAGGTCTTTTCAAGCAGTTCCTACACTGAAAGGGCATTACCATCCTTTTCACTATTTCACAGTATTATTCTAACCTCATAGTGTGGAAATATATATATAAAACACAGGAAAATCAAGGTTTTGACTGCACTGGGCCTTTAAGATCATATTGAATAAGATTACAACCAAAGTGGGAGGACACCTGATCCTAGATCAGCACTCCTACTCAGCACTCCTACTCCTAGTATGAATATGGGCCCTGATGTAAAATAAAAATAAAGAATCATACAACTGCTGCATATGAAAAGTAGAAAAATATTTACCAGCATCCTTGGCTACGGTCTCCACGCCGATGTTGCGCATCTCAGCCATGTAGCCGAGCACGGTAAAGATGACAAACCCAGAGAGGAAACTGGTCAGGCAGTTCACCGAGCTGGCCACCAACGCATCCCTGTGAGAGGGGGACAGAGAGAGAGAGGGGGTAGGAATGGTGAGAAAAGGAGGGAGGTAGATAGAGAGGGAGAAAGATAGAGACAGAAAGAGGGTGATAGGAGAAGAGAGAGGACTGACAACAAGTCACAGGCAAAATAAATACATTTCACATTCATAAACAGATTGTACTGTATCAAGAGAAATGGAGTCTGACTTGTAGCAGTTGTTGTGAAAGGGGTTGTAGCTGGCAAAGGCCAGGAGCACCCCGAAACCTGGCCCCAGAGAGAAGAAGATCTGAGCTGCTGCATCAATCCATACCTGTAGAGAGAGAGAGAGAGAAAGGGGAGAGGGGGGGAGAGAGAGAGTGGGAAGGAGAGAGGGGGTAGAGAGAGGGAGGGAGGGAGGGAGAGAGAAAGGAGAGGGAGAGAGAGAGATGAGGAGAGAGAGAGGGGGAGAAGGGGAAGGGAGAGAGAGTGGGAAGGAGAGAGGGGGTAGAGAGAGGGAGAGAGAAAGAGGGAAAGCGAGAGGGAGGGGAGAGGGAGAGAGAGGGAGAGAGAGAGATGAGGAGAGAGAGAGAGATGGAGAGAGAGAGAGGGGGAGAGAAGGGGAAGGGAGAGAGAAAGAGGGGAGAGGAGGAGAGAGAGAGGGGGAGAGAAAAGAGGGAGAGGAGGAGAGAGAGAGAGAGAGAGGAGAGAGAGAGAGAGAGGAGAGGGAGAGAGAGAGGGGAGAGAAGAGATGGATAAAGGGGAAGAGGGAGAGGGGAGAGAAGAGAGGGATAAAGGGGAGAGAGAGAGAGGGAGGCGGGAGGCGGAGAGAGTGTTCGGTGTCAGCATGTTGTATGGTTGTATGATGACACAAGATTGGCTGGAAACCTACACCAATAGTTGGCTAACTCACTGTGGTGCTGAGTAGTTTCCCCCAATCAGGTTTGAGGTAGAAGACCACGCCCCTCCAGGCCCCGGGCAGAGTGGCCCCACGAACGAGCAGCACCAGCAAGACAAGGTAGGGGAAGGTTGCTGTCACCCACACCACCTGAGAGAGAAGGGTGGGGTAGAGAGAGAGAGAGAGAGAGAGAGAGAGAGAGAGAGAGAGAGAGAGAGAGAGAGAGAGAGAGAGGGGTGGGAGAGAGAGGGGGAGAGAGAGAAGAGCAAGTATGAATAAAAGACATCAGTGAGAAACAGATTTCACAGTATTTACCTACTATCATCTACTGTTTATCTACTGTTTCCCCATCCCTCTGCTCACCTTGCCAGAGGTCTTGACTCCCTTCCAGATGCTGAAGTAGACAATGGTGAAGATGAACAGGAGGCAGAGAGCCAGCTGCCAACTCACACTGCCAAGCTGGTGCAGACCTGGAGACATGTGCACCTGCAGTACCTGACGCCTATACGGAACAGAGAGGGATGAGCAAAATGGATCAGGAGAGGAGGGTGAGGAGAGAGGGGGGAATGAGAGGTTAAAGAGGGATCAGGAGAGAGGGATGAGGAGAGAGAGGGGTGAGAGAGGGATGGTGAGATGGGGAGAGGGGGTCAATCAGCGAGAAGAGAAGGATGAGCGGGAAAAGAAGGTTGAGAAGAGGGGGATGAGACAGAATAACAGAGAAAGGAGCCATTTACATGGTCATAAAGGAAGAGCATGAAGGGAGTAGGCAAGAGATAGATAAAAAGAAAATGACAAGGATAGAAATTGAATAAACATATTTGTAGATACGTGATGCTGATACAACTGATGTGCCTAGTTAAATTAAGATTAAATAAACAAAATAAAACAACTGAATAAGGATATAAGTTAACTTGGCTAAAAGAACTCTCTGTCTCTCGGTCTCTCTCTGTCTCTCTTAAAAATGCAGTGGAACAAGTTACACACACAAAGTGGTTTTGACATACAATTTTTTCAACTTACGTGTTGGACACAAGCTATAGGAGGACGGGCTCATTGTAATGGCTGGAATGGAATGAACGGAACGGAGTCAGACACATTAAACATATGGAAACCACATTTGACTATGTTCCATCCCAGCCAATACAATGACCCCGTCCTCCTATAGCTCCTCCCACCAGCCTCCATTCTTCCTCCTACGCCACCATGTCTGTGTCAATGACTGATTCCAGCTGTATTGTATCAGCTCTGTTATAAGTAGTGATTAAGTCGGGAGTCCCATAGCACGGCGCACAATTGGCCCAGCGTTGTCCGGGTTAGCGCTCATCGTGCTCTAGCGACTCCTTGTGGCGGGCCGGGCGCTTGCAGGCTGACCTCAGTCGTTACTTGAACGGTGTTTCCTCCGACACATCGGTGCAGCTGGCTTCCGGGTTAAGAGGGCGGCTGGTAAGAAGCGCGGTTTGGCGGGTCATGTTTTTGGAGGACGCATGACTCGACCTTTGCTTCCTGAGCCCGTTAGGGAGATGCAGCGATGAGACAAGATCAGAATTGGGGCGAAAAAGGGGGTAAATAAAAAAAGAAAATAGGCCAAAAGGTATTAAGGAGTAACAATAAAACAATAATATGAAGCACCGACATTAGACAACTATACAGAAAACCCTAAAAGTGCTGAAATAAGTCAACCAAATGAATGATGAGAGAAGTCAGAGGAACTGATAAATGACAGACATGGTGGCGTAGCAGGACGATTGGAATCCCGTGAACCAAAGTGAACATGCACAATGTAAACATGTATGTCAAGCTGTGTCAAATATGTAAGTTGAAAACATTGCATGTTAAAAAGCACTGTGTGTGTGTGTGTGTGTGTGTGTGTGTGTGTGTGTGTAAACAGTTGCACAGCCTTTTTTAGCTAGATGCACAAATAATAGTTGAATGAACATATGAGACAAGTTGAGCAAACATCATTTTATGTTGACCGAATTTTCACCTCAGTTTTCTCAAGTTGGAGCTAGGTTTGGGTCAACTTAACCTTTCAAGTTCAGGTAACATTTTAACCGAAAAGTTGACTAAACTAATAAAAGGCTGTGGAACCAGATACTTAATACTAATTAGTTTAAAAAACTAGAATTGTTTTAAAGTGTAGCCTATCTACCGGCTGTATACAGTGGGGAAAAAAAGTATTTAGTCAGCCACCAATTGTGCAAGTTCTCTCACTTAAAAAGATGAGAGAGGCCTGTAATTTTCATCATAGGTACACTTCAACTATGACAGACAAAATGAGGAAACAAAATCCAGAAAATCACATTGTAGGATTTTTTATGAATTTATTTGCAAATTATGGTGGAAAATAAGTATTTGGTCAATAACAAAAGTTTATCTCAATACTTTGTTATATACCCTTTGTTGGCAATGACAGAGGTCAAACGTTTTCTGTAAGTCTTCACAAGGTTTTCACACACTGTTGCTGGTATTTTGGCCCATTCCTCCATGCAGATCTCCTCTAGAGCAGTGATGTTTTGGGGCTGTCGCTGGGCAACACGGACTTTCAACTCCCTCCAAAGATTTTCTATGCGGTTGAGATCTGGAGACTGGCTAGGCCACTCCAGGACCTTGAAATGCTTCTTCTGAAGCCACTCCTTCGTTGCCGGGCGGTGTGTTTGGGATCATTGTCATGCTGAAAGACCCAGCCACGTTTCATCTTCAATGCCCTTGCTGATGGAAGGAGGTTTTCACTCAAAATCTCACAATACATGGCCCCATTCATTCTTTCCTTTACACGGATCAGTCGTCCTGGTCCCTTTGCAGAAAAACAGCCCCAAAGCATGATGTTTCCACCCCCATGCTTCACAGTAGGTATGGTGTTCTTTGGATGCAACTCAGCATTCTTTGTCCTCCAAACACGACGAGTTGAGTTTTTACCAAAAAGTTATATTTTGGTTTAATCTGACATTCTCCCAATCCTCATCTGGATCATCCAAATGCTCTCTAGCAAACTTTAGACTTGCCTGAACATGTACTGGCTTAAGCAGGGGACACGTCTGGCACTGCAGGATTTGAGTCCCTGGCGGCGTAGTGTGTTACTGATGGTAGGCTTTGTTACTTTGGTCCCAGCTCTCTGCAGGTCATTCACTAGGTCCCCGTGTGGTTCTTGGATTTTTGCTCACCGTTCTTGTGATAATTTTGACCCCACGGGTGAGATCTTGCGTGGAGCCCCAGATCAAGGAAGATTATCAGTGGTCTTGTATGTCTTCCATTTCCTAATAATTGCTCCCACAGTTGATTTCTTCAAACCAAGCTGCTTACCTATTGCAGATTCAGTCTTCCCAACCTGGTGCAGGTCTACAATTTTGTTTCTGGTGTCCTTTGACAGCTCTTTGGTCTTGGCCATAGTGGAGTTTGGAGTGTGACTGTTTGAGGTTGTGGACAGGTGTCTTTTATACTGATAACAAGTTCAAACAGGTGCTATTAATACAGGTAATGAGTGGAGGACAGAGGAGCCTCTTAAAGAAGAAGTTACAGGTCTGTGAGAGCCAGAAATCTTGCTTGTTTGTATGTGACCAAATACTTATTTTCCACCATAATTTGCAAATAAATTCATAAAAAAATCCTACAATGTGATTTTCTGGATTCTTTTTCCTCATTTCGTCTGTCATAGTTGAAGTGTACCTATGATGAAAATTACAGGCCTCTCTCATCTTTTTAAGTGAGAGAACTTGCACAATTGGTGGCTGACTAAATACTTTTTTTTCCCCACTGTATGCTATAGGAAACATCCCTCCTCAATGTTTTACCTTCTGCCTCCATCAATCCCTCTCTTTTACCTTCAGACAGTCTGCCACGTCCTTATCTGCCTCCACCTACCCATACCGGCCTTTCATCCACCCATCCAGTCACTCTGCCCTGTCTCTACTCCCTCTTCTCTATCGAGCCCATTGTGCAGTCCACCCCACCTTCCTCTACTGTCCATGGCATCTCTGTGCTCTTCCCTCCACCCTGCCTTGCACTTACACGGTCTAGACTTACGTATAGAACTCCTCGGCGGGCGAGGTGGACGTGTTGGTCCAGGTGACGTTGCTGTCGGTGGACAGGTAGCGGAGGCAGTTGACCGTGTTCCAGGGGTTGGAGCACGTGGTCCAGGGCAGGGTGGGCCGGAACGACGCCAGCAGGTAGTACAGGGCCCAGGCCATGATAGTGTTGTAGTAGAACGCTATGTACAGCGCTATGATGCAGATGGCGAAGCCAATACCTATAGGGAAGGAGAGAGAGGGGGTAGGGAGAGAGAGAGAGAGAGAGAGAGGAGGTAGGGAGAGGGAGGGAGAGAGAGAGAGAGAGAGAGGGAGAGAGAGGAGGTAGGGAGAGGGAGGGAGAGAGAGAGAGGGAGAGAGAGGAGGTAGGGAGAGGGAGGGAGAGAGAGGAGGTAGGGAGAGGGAGGGAGGGAGAGAGAGGGAGAGAGAGGAGGTAGGGAGAGGTAGGGAGGGAGAGAGAGGGAGAGAGGGAGGGAGAGAGAGGAGGTAGGGAGAGGTAGGGAGAGAGGGAGGGAGAGAGAGGAGGTAGGGAGAGGTAGGGAGGGAGAGAGAGGGAGAGAGAGGAGGTAGGGAGAGGGAGGGAGGGAGAGAGAGGGAGAGAGAGGAGGTAGGGAGAGAGGGAGGGAGGGAGAGAGAGGAGGTAGGGAGAGGTAGGGAGGGAGAGAGAGGGAGGGAGAGAGAGGAGGTAGGGAGAGGTAGGGAGAGAGGGAGGGAGAGAGAGGAGGTAGGGAGAGGTAGGGAGGGAGAGAGAAGGAGAGAGAGGGAGGGAGAGAGAGGAGGTAGGGAGAGGTAGGGAGAGAGGGAGGGAGAGAGAGGAGGTAGGGAGAGGTAGGGAGGGAGAGAGAGGGAGAGAGAGGGAGGGAGAGAGAGGAGGTAGGAAGAGGTAGGGAGAGAGGGAGGGAGAGAGAGGAGGTAGGGAGAGGTAGGGAGGGAGAGAGAGGGAGAGAGAGGGAGGGAGAGAGAGGAGGTAGGGAGAGGTAGGGAGAGAGGGAGGGAGAGAGAGGAGGTAGGGAGAGGTAGGGAGGGAGAGAGAAGGAGAGAGAGGGAGGGAGAGAGAGGAGGTAGGGAGAGGTAGGGAGAGAGGGAGGGAGAGAGAGGAGGTAGGGAGAGAGGGAGGGAGAGAGAGAGGGAAAGTTTGACATGGTGTTGTACAGCGCTATGATGCAGATGGTGAAGCCGATAGCAGAAAGAAAAATAACACTCTACTTAACAACTGTATAGGTATAATGCATTACAATGCAGTTATTATAATGCATCGTCAGACTTGTCATGAACCTGTACAGCCCCTTTATAACGTCCTATAATCATCTATAGATGGTCAAGATAATAACTGGTGGAACGAGAGAGAAGAGAGTTTGTGACGGAGAGGAGAGAGTTTGTGACGGAGAGGAGAGAGTTTGTGACGGAGAGGAGAGAGTTTGTGACGGAGAGGAGAGAGTTTGTGACGGAGAGGAGAGAGTTCGTGACGGAGAGGAGAGAGTTTGTGACGGAGAGGAGAGAGTTTGTGACGGAGAGGAGAGAGTTTGTGACGGAGAGGAGAGAGTTTGTGACGGAGAGGAGAGAGTTCGTGACGGAGAGGAGAGAGTTTGTGACGGAGAGGAGAGAGTTCGTGACGGAGAGGAGAGAGTTTGTTTTTACGTTTGGATTAACACAGGTCTGAATGAGAGAGGAGGCAGAGAGTGGGGAAGAGAGAGAGACGAGTGGTGGACCCGGGCAATGAACTGGTTACACTACCACTATGACCAGACTCTGACCAGATGAGAAGAAAGATTGAGATGAAGGTGTGTTCTGTGTTGTGGCGTTGGTCGGTGCTCACTCGCTCTGTCTACTTTCAAGCTAACTCAAGTTCAACTCAAGTCGGAGATGACATTTGGAAACAACTGAGATTTACATAACATCACGTTTTTAAGCATGCTGGCATTTCTGTGGGAAATGTGACAATTTCCATAACAGAGAGCTGGACATCATCACAACAAGGGGATGCAGAGGCTTTCATGAGGAACGTGCTGAAGGGGTCGGAGAGTTCATATTATCTGTCTCTCAGATATTCACTCATCGATCTGCTGTGACAGGCAGCTAGCTGCTCACTCTCTGGATATTCCACTCCACTCCTCTCCTGACTCCTCTCCTCCCCCGGACTCCTCCTCTTCTCTTCTCTCCTGACTCCTCTCCTCCCCCGGACTCCTCCTCTTCTCTTCTCTCCTGACTCCTCTCCTCCCCCGGACTCCTCCTCTTCTCTTCTCTCCTGACTCATCTCCTCCCCCGGACTCCTCCTCTTCTCTTCTCTCCTGACTCCTCTCCTCCCCGGACTCCTCCTCTTCTCTTCTCTCCTGACTCCTCTCCTCCCCCGGACTCCTCCTCTTCTCTTCTCTCCTGACTCCTCTCCTCCCCCGGACTCCTCCTATTCTCTTCTCTCCTGACTCCTCTCCTCCCCCGGACTCCTCCTCTTCTCTTCTCTCCTGACTCCTCTCCTCCCCCGGACTCCTCTTCTCTTCTCTCCTGACTCCTCTCCTCCCCCGGACTCCTCCTCTTCTCTTCTCTCCTGACTCCTCTCCTCTCCTCCCCGGACTCCTCCTCTTCTCTTCTCTCCTGACTCCTCTCCTCCCCCGGACTCCTCCTCTTCTCTTCTCTCCTGACTCATCTCCTCCCCCGGACTCCTCCTCTTCTCTTCTCTCCTGACTCCTCTCCTCCCCCGGACTCCTCCTCTTCTCTTCTCTCCTGACTCATCTCCTCCCCCGGACTCCTCCTCTTCTCTTCTCTCCTGACTCATCTCCTCCCGGACTCCTCCTCTTCTCTTCTCTCCTGACTCCTCTCCTCCCCGGACTCCTCCTCTTCTCTTCTCTCCTGACTCATCTCCTCCCCCGGACTCCTCCTCTTCTCTTCTCTCCTGACTCCTCTCCTCCCCCGGACTCCTCCTCTTCTCTTCTCTCCTGACTCCTCTCCTCCCCCGGACTCCTCCTCTTCTCTTCTCTCCTGACTCATCTCCTCCCCCGGACTCCTCCTCTTCTCTTCTCTCCTGACTCCTCTCCTCCCCCTGACTCCTCCTCTTCTCTTCTCTCCTGACTCATCTCTTCTCCATAACACTTATAAAAATAGTTTTGCCAAGCGTCATTGTGTTAACAAAATTTGTCAAATCCACCCCCTCCCCTCCTCTCTACATACCCTTGAAGATGGGGCAGATGTGTTTCCAGATGGAGATGCAGCCGCTGCGATGGAACTGCCCCAGCGCCAGCTCCATGTAGAACAGAGGCACACCGCCGAATACCGCCATCAACATGTAGGGCAGCAGGAAGGCACCTGGAACAACAGGTAGAAGACAGAGGGGAGAAGGAGAGGGGGGAGAGAGAGAGGGATGGGGAGATAGACAGAGGGGTGTAGATAAAGGGGTAGGGGGAGAGGGAGAGAGCAAGAGAGAGAGAAAAAAAGAGGGGGTTGGAGTATATTGAGTAAAAATCCTTTCATTCATGAGTCAAAAATATAAAGTCCACATGTTTCATAGCTGCACTCTTTGCCGGATTTCTACACACCTCGTCTAACAACAACTGACAACATCTGGAACATTAAACACTGACCTGTACCTGACCCTAAAGAGCAAGGGGAGAGAGGGGAGGAATTGGAAATGTCAGAGAGAGAAAAAAGACATGCAGAACCCTGGAGAGTACCAGGGAAATAGGGCTTGTCTGGACTGGAGCCTGTCTCTTTCTGTATTTGATTAGGAATGTATATCTGTGTGGTTGACATGAAAGCAAAGATAACTGTTGATTGAGTAGCTGGGACTAAGAGACTGCTTAATAACCTATGCGAGAGAGAGAGAGAGAGAGAGAGAGAGAGAGAGAGAGAGAGAGAGAGAGAGAGAGAGAGACAAAGAGAGAGACAAAGAGAGAGACAAAGAGAGAGACAAAGAGAGAAAATAGATTGAAGCCCCTCTCATAAAAACAATTAATAGTGTTGCTTCTATCAAGTGTCTCCTTGTCTCCATCTCTCTCTCCCTCGTAACAGAGAAACAGGATATTGCAAAGATTTTATTATTGCAAATTCAACAAAATGGAATCGGAGGCCCGCATTTGATGTGAGGAGGAGAGTTGTAGAGAAGCAGGGAGGACAACAGAGTTCCCTTGTAAACATCTGGGAACATTAAAGGAACATTCATTTATTGTTGTTTTCATTACAGAAGACATAAGGTTTAATGTGTATGTATTTACCCAGTGCTATTTCTTTCCAAGGTGTAAATGTTAATTTGATCCACGTTTTGGTTGGTTTGAATGGTCTGTGTTTTCCAGACGCTGTGTCCGATTTATCCATCTTGTTTCATGGTTCTTTATCTAGCTATATGATTAAGTGTGGAAAGATGTTGGGTGAAAAACTATTTAATCTGCATTAATGCTTATTGTTACCAGTATGCTGTAGATGGTTTAGTTAAATCTGTCAATTTCCTCAACCTCTCTTTCCCCAGCTACAGATTCTCTCCTTTCCAGTGTTACTTTCTCCCTCAACCTGGGTCGTGTTTATTAGGCACCAAACAGAAGAAAACAGCCTGAAACAAGGAGGGAGTACCTAGAATTGCCCAATAAGAAATGCTTATTTTAGCTTTTTGCAACCGTGTGCTCAAATGAACAGGGCCCTGGTCTCACCTCCGCCGTTTTGATAGCAGATGTAGGGGAAGCGCCACACATTTCCCAGGTCCACGGCGTAGCCAATCACAGACAACAGAAAGTCCATCTTCTTGCTCCAGGTCTCCCGGGGCCGGTCCAGACTGGTCTGCTGGACCACTAGAGTCCTGGAGGCCCCTGCGGGTACACCCCCCGCTCCCTCCTTTGGGCTCTGCGCTGTGGACGTGGGGTACCCGTTGGACACCCCTCCTGACCCCCCACCAGAGTTTACTTTGGGGTCCCCCTTCTCTGCCACCCCTCCGCCAGCCAGCATGATTCTGCCGTTCTCCTGCGATGACTCCTCCCCTTTCTCTTTCTCTCCTCCTTCGTTCTCTCTGTCCAGCATCCTTGACTGCTTCATCTCCATGGTGATGGCCGGTGGTTAGGGGCGTGGTGTGGTTGTTAGCAGCGACGGTGGACTTTTGGCACGGTGTGATGAGGTGCCCATCAGGGGATGAGGGGTAGCATAGAGAGAGAGAGCAGGTGTGGCTGGGCCAGGTGGGTGGCTTTGACTGGCTCCACCGCCTTTATGACAAACGCCAGTGGGGACACAACCGGTACCAGACTGCAACACAAACACAACATCGCTTGTGTTATTTACCATTGTGAATTACTTGTGTATTTTTTCCCCTCGAAATGGTTTGTGCTCTTTTTTTTCTGGCTTCTCTGGAATATCCTGAGTGGTTAGTTAGCAGAGGGAAAGATGGAGACAAATGGGTGAAGACACTGAGACTGACTGGTAATATGTCACTATGGGGTTAAAAGTGTGCAACACTGGGGGAAATGTGAAATCTCAAAGTCCCTGCCAAAGAAGGCCTAAGGGGATTCTTCTAGAACACTTTTGTTTATTTTCTTTTTTGACATTGTTGTAACTGCCCGAAAATACAATCACATCTGATTTCTTGGATCTCTATACATTTGGAGTTAAAATACGAAAGTTGAACTTCACCACATACATTAGATGAAAAGGGGGAATATACAGGCAGCAACAAGATTTGAAAGGAAGAAAAAAAAGACTTTGAAGAAGAACATAGTTTGATAGAGGAAGTCAATATGCAGTCAGTGTGTTAAGGCAGGGTGGAACAAGTTGATAGGGGGATACGCATCCAAAAACCAATCGACTTCTTCTGATTTTGATAATGAAAATTGTTACTTGATACCCTGATAACACATATTTTATAGAAGAAAACATGCATCACCGACATATTTTTCTTGTACAGTACTTTGTCCTCATTTTTCTTTTGACAGTATGAGTATAATCAAGATATCATGATTTATGAACTTCAAATGACTGGTTAAATCAAACTAAGAAATACTTTCTTTTTTTTACAGAAAATAAAATGTCTAACTACTTTGTACTTTTAACCCCTTTTTCATTTGTATGTTTAGCTACTTTTCAAATGTATTTTTATGTTTAACTACTTTTCAGCGTGGTCACAGTAGATATTTACCACAGTTATATACAAAGTATCCAACAGGAGCATTTCTCCTGTCCGTTCTATTGTGTTGCCTGTTTGTTTACATTTTACTGTAACTACCCTTCATTCTGGGTCATTTTAATGTCCATTATCATTTACATTTTATTTAATCCATATACACATATGTTAGACAGTATATAAGTCTAGCAATAGACTGAAAAATTAGTGTACCAGTGTCATGTAATATTGGTGTAATGTACAGACTCACAGTAAAGTAATTTAATAAAGTATTGTACCAGTGTTATGTAATATTGGTGTAATGTACAGACTCACAGTAAAGTAATTTAATAAAGTAGTGTACCAGTGTCATGTAATATTGGTGTAATGTACAGACTCACAGTAAAGTAATTTAATAAAGTAGTGTACTTATATAATGGAACATTAGGGGAGCTCCTTGTATGATGATGATTATTTACTGTCGCTGAAACCACATACTATCCTTTCATTTACTAGCCTTCCTCTTCCACAATGTATTTATTCACATTATTATGAAGCTATTTTCTTCAAACAGACGTCTCCTGAGAGGTGTAGTTTGCGACAGGGCTCTAAATCCTACCACGTTTTCTATGTTTGAATTTCACACTGAAAGAAAAAAATCATTGTGCGTCGTAAAAATTGTAGACTGATCACCTTTGACAACGATCATAACATAATTGTATCAATCTGAAAAATGTATTAAATATGCACTATAATACATTGACTCACATTTTTTATTTTGCCGTTTGTTTCATTTACAAACGTTGACCACATACCCGCTTAAGAAGTCCCATGATTTGAGTAAGAAACTAGTTAAACTGAAAAAAGGAAAAAAAGGTTTCGGCGCTAATCGGCTTATTTATACTTGTTTGCTTCAATTGGAATTTAATGGGAAAGAGAGAGTTAATTCAAATGGAATGCCATTTTCCCAATTAAAAGTAATTGTCCAGCAATTCTCCATGGAATTCCAGTCTGTAACCCTATCAGTCACGCAGAATTCTCCTATCCAAGCCACATAGGGCACCTGGACTGACATACAGGAGGGGGAAGCAGAGTCTTGATGTATATTCATAAAGTAAGATGAGAAAACAACAGCTGGAAGAAAGAGTGCAAAGTGTGACACCCAAATAGGAACCACCTGATAAAGTGCAGCTGAAATACTTGGGGTATCAATTAGTTCAAACTAATCAGATAAATTAAACTTGCTCTAAAGGACTGTATTTTTGACTCTCTGGGTTGCCGTACAGCACTTACATTAGCTCATCACTGAGTAGCGTCAAATAACCACTTCATAATCAACGATATTCCAGCTGAGAATGAAATCATTGAACAACTTATTTGAAATATCATTGCGATCAGATCCCACAAGAATCCTACAAGTTCTGAAAATAGAAGCAATTTGGAGCTATGAAGAAAATTTTGTTAAGCTTGCAAGAAAGGCATTTCACTGTACTGTACACTTGCCATTAAAAACATGAAATTAAAACACTTTAATATAGGGGGGACTTCCAATGCCCGCCACTGACCACTTTACGTTACATTAACAAAGATTCAACAATTCAGCCAACTCTGAGCATTATTGTTCTGTTACAGAGACAAACAATTTATATATAGTAGAAATATTGAGTAGCGGACAAGGAATCAACTCAAGCCGTCTCTGGAAGCAAAAAAAAAAAAGTATCTAGTGTCTATGGTGCATGCACAATTACCACTGTATCTAGTGTCTATGGTGCATGCACAATTACCACTGTATCTAGTGTCTATGGTGCATGCACTATTACCACTGTATCTAGTGTCTATGGTGCATGCACTATTACCACTGTATCTAGTGTCTATGGTGCATGCACTATTACCACTGTATCTAGTGTCTATGGTGCATGCACTATTACCACTGTATCTAGTGTCTATGGTGCATGCACAATTACCACTGTATCTAGTGTCTATGGTGCATGCACTATTACCACTGTATCTAGTGTCTATGGTGCATGCACAATTACCACTGTATCTAGTGTCTATGGTGCATGCACTATTACCACTGTATCTAGTGTCTATGGTGCATGCACTATTACCACTGTATCTAGTGTCTATGGTGCATGCACTATTACCACTGTATCTGTGTCTATGGTGCATGCACTATTACCACTGTATCTGTGTCTATGGTGCATGCACTATTACCACTGTATCTAGTGTCTATGGTGCATGCACTATTACCACTGTATCTAGTGTCTATGGTGCATGCACTATTACCACTGTATCTAGTGTCTATGGTGCATGCACTATTACCACTGTATCTAGTGTCTATGGTCCATGCACTATTACCACTGTATCTGTGTCTATGGTCCATGCACTATTACCACTGTATCTGTGTCTATGGTGCATGCACTATTACCACTGTATCTAGTGTCTATGGTGCATGCACTATTACCACTGTATCTAGTGTCTATGGTGCATGCACTATTACCACTGTATCTAGTGTCTATGGTGCATGCACTATTACCACTGTATCTAGTGTCTATGGTGCATGCACTTTGGTTGACATTGCTTCAAATCAGACACACACTCTTCAAATCACATAATTCAAGTCCACATTACAAGTGAGAATTGCTTCAACCTGCACTCTTCAAGGAGTGTAACAAAGTAAAAAAACTCAAACAGAATGTAAGAGAACACACTACCAAATAGGATGAGGTATGAACCCAATATAACTTTTTCCACTAGAACTTGTATGATGCTCTACCGTTGCGTAAATGTGCTATGGTAAGCGTGCGTAAACACATCAAGACAGACTGTTTGCCCAGCAGAGCACTCAAACCTCACACACGTTGAAGTGGTCTGGCACAAACACATATATGCATAGAACCATTGAGAAACACACACATACACACACACAATGTCCAGAATGCAGCCCTACCGTGCAGTGGTTCCGTAGTTATGTGGGGGTCTGTGTCAGGGTGGTACTCACCACCGTCCCTCTGAAGAACACGTACAGACACTCCCCCTTACACCCCCGCTGGAGTTTCTTACACCCTCTTCCTCCACTCTCTCTCTCTCTGTGTCTGTCTCCCTCTTCCTCCACTCTCTCTCTCTCTGTGTCTGTCTCCCTCTTCCTCCACTCTCTCTCTCTCTCTGTGTCTGTCTCCCTCTTCCTCCACTCTCTCTCTCTCTGTGTCTGTCTCCCTCTTCCTCCACTCTCTCTCTCTCTGTGTCTGTCTCCCTCTTCCTCCACTCTCTCTCTCTCTGTGTCTGTCTCCCTCTTCCTCCACTCTCTCTCTCTCTCTGTGTCTGTCTCCCTCTTCCTCTACTCTCTCTCTCTCTGTGTCTGTCTCCCTCTTCCTCCACTCTCTCTCTCTCTCTCTCTCTCTCTGTCTATCTCCCTCTTCCTCCACTCTCTCTCTCTCTGTGTCTGTCTCCCTCTTCCTCCACTCTCTCTCTCTCTGTGTCTGTCTCCCTCCACTCTCTCTCTCTCTGTGTCTGTCTCCCTCTTCCTCCACTCTCTCTCTCTCTCTCTCTGTCTCCCTCTTCCTCCACTCTCTCTCTCTCTGTGTCTGTCTCTCTCTTCCTCCTCTCTCTCTCGCTCTGTGTCTGTCTCCCTCTTCCTCCACTATCTCTCTCTCTCTCTGTGTCTGTCTCCCTCTTCCTCCACTCTCTCTCTCTCTGTGTCTGTCTCCCTCTTCCTCCACTCTCTCTCTCTCTGTGTGTTTCCCTCTTCCTCCTCTCTCTCTCGCTCTGTGTCTGTCTCCCTCTTCCTCCACTCTCTCTCTCTCTGTGTCTGTCTCCCTCTTCCTCCTCTCTCTCTCTCTCTCTCTCTCTGTGTCTGTCTCCCTCTTCCTCCACTCTCTCTCTCTCTGTGTCTGTCTCCCTCTTCCTCCACTCTCTCTCTGTCTCCCTCTTTCCTATACACAAACATAATTTCTTACTGCTTACTACCTTTTTACTTATTTTACAGCTATGTGGAAAAAAATTGGCATTTTTTTATGACAACCTAGATAAAGTTCCAGACATCTGTTAGCTGCACCACTATCCGCCTGTTATCGCCGGACTACAATCTATGCTCCTAATCAGTTATGGAATATTGAAGACAATGAATGGTGGATGATTTACCAAGGCCTTTGTTGGTCTCACCTTACAGAGCCCTCTCTCTGTGTTGGTTTAACACAAGCAGTCAAATCAGCCCCTCGTCCCCATGGCTAGCTGGGACCAAAGCACGGAGAATCCCCGCAGACATCATTCCCTGACAGTCAAATTCACAGACAGCCTGACAAACAACCTCTAGCAGCTCCATAGAGTCTACAGACTGAAATGTCCAACGGTGATCACTTAGCTGTTCTCATCGACTGAATCATTGTAATGTTTGACCCTGAACATTAAAGGTAGGGTCCAGAAACCAGAAATAGAAAGCCAGACAGTGCTGCTAGGGGATAACAAGTTCTGAGAGAGCATGTTGACAAAACTAAGACTTACCCAGAACTGCAGTATGCGTTGGCTTGACCAGAGAATTGGTTTTCAAGACAGCACAGGACGACATCTAAGAGTGACATTATGAGTGGTTTGCGGCTGATATGCTTATCAAGACGTATTTGGCAGTGGTGAAGGGTTTCTTTGAAGGAGCTGTCACTCTCAACCGGACCGTATCCTCCTTCACCATTGACCTGTTGGCCCCCTCTTCCCCCATTTGCAATGGCTGTCTCATTCCTGTCAATGGCTGTCTCAAAATAACCAAACATTGTAAACACAAAGTGAATAATGTCATGATGTAATGAGGAGAGTTAGTTTGAAGTACTGCCTGAACAGCATTGCACGTTACACAGCAACGCAGAAGAACAACAAATAACCAGTCCAAATGCATCTTTAATCTCACTCAGCTCTCCAGCCAATCACCAAGCGGTAGGAAGTAGTCTGCGATAGGAACCCATACACTGAACTATAGATTGAAGGATAGTGTGCTTATCCCCTGGAAAAATCATCAACACCCAACACACACACACACAACAATTAAACAAGCACTTACAGGAAGCATATCAAGAACTACTACTGCCATGGTGCTGTTTGCCATATGATTTGCCAGTGCCCACCTCGTGCCCTTCCCAACGAACGCAAACCAAGATCACTCTAAAAGCCAGACCTTTAGGAAGCCCTCAACTAACACGTCTCCACTCTCCAACCTTCTCTCAGAGTAATAGGCCTGTTTCCCACTTCCTTGGTAAGTCCCAGATCAGGTGGAATACGTCCAAATAAAGAAATGTTTGGAGAATGTCAGGTGTGCCATGCCAAGTAGGTGCACTCCTCTTCTTGCCTCTTCGTTGGAGATGCTCGTCACCATCTCCCGGTCGGAACTAGGCCGATCAGGTATGGATACCGAACCTCACCCTGCTGGCTACAAGATAGCAATGCTGTCTATCGTTTCATATCTAAAAAGGTCTACCTAATGGAATTTATCCATTATGATTCCATTCATGTATGGTTACCGGGGCCTCTTGAGCTCCTGTTGACTTGAGGATAAGCATCTTAACCTTTTAACTATTCAAGTGTGTTGCAGTTTCCTCGGACTAAATGTGGTTCCCACATACAAATCAGTCATACTGGGTCTTGAGCAGCCCCTGTGTAGCTTAGCGACACTGAGTAATAGCTGTAAAAAAAAAGATATATATATAATAGCTCTACACATCTCCATCATAGAGTAGGAAAGACAAAGAAGGATGTATGCTGGAAGGCTAGGACTCCTAACAGCAAGGGGCAAGTCAGCACTCTCAATAACACCTGAACTGTCTGACCTTCAGGTGTGAGCTAGTATGTCTCCGTGTGTGCCACGTGGAAAATGTGTTGCGATCAAGAGGAAAATAGAAAGGCAGACAGAGAGAAAGAAGGAAAGTGAGACAGGAGGTAGAGAGAGAGGAAGGTAGGGAGGGTGGTAGAGACAGACAGATAGAGGGAGATGGATAGAGAGAGTGAGATTAGCCAGAAAACACAAGAGCGCCAGGGCAGGGGATACTGTAGGGAGGAAGGGGCGCCATGGGACCATTTCATCTCTTCAATTACAATCACTGGCAGCTCCCCTCTATCAGCAAGTTAGGATCCTAATCTCCCCCTCTCCCTGCCCTTCTCCCCCTCCCTGCCCTCCCCATTTTACATTTAGCAGAAGCTCTTATCCAGAATGACTTAGTCAGTGTATTCAACGAAGCTAGGTAGAAACTACCACATATCGTTTCTCTCCCTCTCACTGCCCTCCCCAGAGAACGGAAATGTGTCTTTTTGCTTACAACCCAACCCAACCCCCCTGAGACACTCTCTCTCCACCCTCTACCTCTTCTCTCCCACCCTCCTCTTCTCAGCGCCACAGTCAGTCCTACCAGTCTCTCCTCTCCGTCTAGGCCCTCAGTCTGTCTAGACAGAGTACTTCTTATCAACACAACAGACTGGGATTGTCCCGGCTGACGCGGCTCAGGGAGAGAAGGGCTCCCTCTGGTACAGCTCAGAGGAACTGCACTCACTCAGTCTCACCATTACAACACAGGGCTGGGATTGAGGGTTATGTTCAGTTTGGGACAAACGTATAGAATGTATTGCGGTCATTATAGCAAGTCATACACCACCATGGTATATGATCCGGAAGAGGATGAATAATAGAATAACTAGCAGCAATAATCCCCAGCAGGTGTGAAGGGCTCAAACAAGCACTACCTGGACCCTATTAAACAGGCCTACAGTAATCTCCATTGATTCTCCCTGGTGAGTTTCCCAACACTAAACAGGAAGACCATCCAAGTTTGAGAACTGATGATTTACAGATATGGAACCATTACTTTATGGTTGTTCGAGAGGCTGGGAAAAACATATCATGTTGTTGTGTATTCATACAGTATGTAAACTCAGCAAAAAAAGAAACGTCCTCTCACTGTCAACTGCGTTTATTTTCAGAAAACTTAACATGTGCAAATATTTGTATGAACATAACAGGATTCAACAACTGAGAGATAAACTGAACCAGTTTTACAGACATACGACTAGCGAAAATGGAAGAATGTGTCCCTGAACAAAGGGGGGGTCAAAATCAAAAGTAACAGCCAGTATCTGGTATGGCTACCAGCTGCAATAAGTACTGCAATGCATTTCCTCCTCACGGACTGCACCAGATTTGCCAGTTCTTGTTGTGAGATGTTACCCCACTCTTCCACCAAGGCACCTGCAAGTTCCCGGACATTTCTAGGGGAATGGCCCTAGCCCTCACCCTCCGATCCAACAGGTTCCATACGCGCTCAATGGGATTGAGATCCGGGCTCTTCACTGGCCATGGCAGAACACTGACATTCCTGTCTTGCAGGAAATCACGCACAGAACGAGCAGTATGGCTGGTGGCATTGTCATGCTGGAGGGTCATGTCAGGATGAGCCTGCAGGAAGGGTACCACATGAGGGAGGATGCATGAGGGAGGATGCCTTCCCTGTAACGCACAGCGTTGAGATTGCCTGTAATGACAACAAGCTCAGTCCGATGATGCTGTGACACACCGCCCCAGACCATGACGGACCCTCCACCTCCAAATCGATCCAGCTCCAGAGTACAGGCCTCGGTGTAACGCTCATTCCTTAGACGATAAACGCAAATCCGACCATCACCCCTGGTGAGACAAAACCACGACTCGTCAGTAAAGAGCACTTTTTGCCGGTCCTGTCCGGTCCTGTCTGGTGAGGACTTGCCTTACAACAAGCCTACAAGCCCTCAGTCCAGCCTCTCTCAGCCTATTGCGGACAGACTGAGCACTGATGGAGAGATGTGCTCTCCTGGTGTAACTCGGGCAGTTGTTGTTGCCATCCTGTACCGATCCTGTGCAGGTGCTGTTACACGTGATCTGCCACTGCGAGCATGATCAGCTGTCCATCCTGTCTCCCTGTAGCGCTGTATTAGGCGTCTCACAGTACGGACATTGCAATTGATTGCCCTGGCCACATCTGCAGTCCTCATGCCTCCTTGCAGCATGCCTAAGGCACGTTCACGTAGATGAGCAGGGACTCTGGGCATCTTTCATTTGGTGTTTTTCAGAGTCAGTAGAAAGGCCTCTTTAGTGTCCTAAGTTTTCATAACTGTGACCTTAATTGCCTACCGTCTGTAAGCTGTTAGTGTCTTAACGACCATTCCACAGGTGCATGTTCATTAATTGTTTATGGTTCATTGAACAAGCATGGGAAACAGTGTTTAAACCCTTCTCAATGAAGCTCTGTGAAGTTATTTGGATTTTTACAAATTACCTTCGAAAGACAGGGTCCTGTTTATTATATCCTAGTTAACATTTTCATTCAGTATTTCATTCTATTCCCTGTACACAAATCCATATGAATGTGTGTTAATCTTAAGGCTGCTGAAAGTCTGTGGAATCGGCGAAAAAGCAATCCCACAATAGGTCAGTTCCAAGGTGAGGATAGATTAGAATGGTGGGTGAGAGGGAGAAAGAGAGATGTGTCCTACCTGAGGTGAAGTGGGATGCTGCTGGGACCAGCGACCAGCTCTGCTGTCCATAGACTTCCAGCTCACTCCCAGTCCCGACTCAGCATCCCAGAGAGGCATGGCACGGATACACACTGGACAGAGCTGGGCTTACCCAAGGTCACATTCTACTTTGCCTTGATTAGACACACACACACACACACACAGCTTTTGCCAGTGCAGGGATCTCTTGTTCCTAAATCCAAGACGCATATTTCTGAAGGGGAAAGAAACTGCCTGGCTGAGTGGCAGTGGAGCGATCCCTGACTCCTCTTACAACCACCTGCATAAGACTGTCATACACTGTGTGTCTGTGCAATGAAGCCCCCTTTGTCAGGGTTAAGTCCCTAGGGTAGAGACTTCCAAGTCCAGTCACTAGAGGACCACAGAGAGAGGTAGTCAGACACAGAATACAACACAGTCATTGTAATCATGACTACTTTTACACGGAGATAGTCACAACGCCTCACTCTTAACCAGTGTGGGGGTGCTGCTGCGAGTGCAAGTCACTCCAATCTATTTCCAAGCTCCAGTAGGTTAATCCCCATCTCTCTCTCACACATGAGAAGAGGCTGAGGAATAAAGCGGAAACAATCCTCCAGAAAGGGTTTTAAGTTTGTGTAAAACAAAGGCATTAGGACTTTGAACCTAGATAAATCCTTGGTAGTGACGTAAAGTCTCGGTAGTGGTGATGTCAGGACATCAGTCCATAAGAGCCAAGGAAAGTAGAACTGAAGGGTACAGTATTATAATATTAGTCTTGAATAAGAAGGCTATGTATTGTGTTGAATGAGATTCACCATTCAGACCAGGTCAGTCATCGACAAAGCCCTGAATTCTTGTGTGGAATGTCTTAGAATCTCTCTCTGGGAACATAGAGGGGCTAAACTACAAAGCTACATATTTGCTGCTCAGTGCTGCCAAGGATAAGGTACAGCACCTAAAAGCCCCTTAACAGCCTCTCTACTACATCCCAATCCTAAAGCCCTGCACATGGAAACTAACTCTGCCTGTGTGTGTCCATAACACTCACCTCTTAAAGCCAGAGGTTCTAGCAGCCTCTGTAAAAAAAAAAACATTCCATCACCTCCAAACATACCAAAACAAACTCAGCAGAGAGATTAACGTCAACCTCCCCGAGGAATACTGAAACGAGATCTGACAGCTTTACTGTGGTGCTCCTCTATTGTGTTTAGTCATTCAAGCCTCTGAGTAGGTGGGCTGATCTAGGATCAGGTCCCCCATCTAAAGTAGCAAGAAAAAGTATGTGAACCCTTTGGAAATACCTGGATTTCTGCATAAATTAGTCCTCAAATTTGATCTGATCTTCATCTAGGTCACAACAATAGACAAACACAGTCTGCTTAAACTAATAACACACAAACAATGATACGTTTTCATGTCTTTATTGAACACACTGTGTAAACATTCACAGTGCAGGGTGGGAAAAGTATGTGAACCCTTGGATTTAATAACTGGTTGACCCTCCTTTGGCAGCAATAACCTCAACCAAAAGTTTTCTGTAGTTGCGGATCAAACCTGCACAACGGTCAGGAGGAATTTTGGACCATTCCTCTTTACAAAACTGTTTCAGTTCTGCAATATTCTTGGGATGTCTAGTGTGAACTGCTCTCTTGAGGTCATGTTACAGCATTTCAATCGGGTTGAGGTCAGGACACTCCAGAAGGTGTATTTTCATCTGTTGATTTACTTCTGTGTTTTGGGTAGTTGTCCTGTTGCATCACCCAACTTCGGTTGAGCTTCAATTGGCGGACAGATAGCCTTACATTCTCCTGCAAAATGTCTTGATAAACTTGGGAATTCATTTTTCTGTCGATGATAGCAAGCTGTCCAGGCCCTGAGGCAGAAAAACAGCCCCAAACCATGATGCTCCCTCCACCATACTTTACAGTTGGGATGAGGTTGATGTTTGTGTGCTGGGCCTTTTTTTCTTCCAAACAACTCAACTGTAGTTTCATCTGTCCATAGAATATTTTGCCAGTAGCGCTGTGGAACATCCAGGTGCACTTTTACAAACTTCAGACGTGCAGCAATGTTTTTTATGGACAGCAGTGGCTTCTTCCATGGTGTCCTCCCATGAACACCATTCTTGTTTAGTGTTTTACATATCGTAGACTCGTCAACAGAGATGTTAGCATGTTCCAGAGATTTCTGTAAGTCTTTAGCTGACACTCTAGGATTCCTCTTAACCTCATTGAGCATTCTGCGCTGTGCTCTTGCAGTCATCTTTGCAGGACGGCCACTCCTAGGGGCGGGTAGCAACAGTGCTGAACTTTCTCCATTCATATATAATTTGTCTTACCGTGGACTGATGAACACCAAGGCTTTTAGAGATGCTTTAGTAACCCTTTCCAGCTTTATGCACGTCAACAATTCTTAATCTTGGGTCTTCTCCAATTAGCTTTAGGAGAAGTCATTAGCCTAGGGGTTCACATACTTTTTCCAACCTACACTGTTAATGGTTAAATTATGTATTCAATATAGACAAGAAAAATACATTAATTTGTGTGTCATCAGTTTAAGCAGACTGTGTTTGTCTATTGTTGTGACTTAGATGAAGATATGATCAAATTTGATGACCAATTTATGCAGAAATCCAGGTAATTCCAAAGGGTTCACATACTTTTTCTTGCCAGCACTCCTACTCTGAGAGGCTTTCTGAATACAGGCCCTGGGTCAGTATTCACAAAGCATCTCAGAATAGGAGAGCTGATCTAGGATCAGGTCCCCAGTCACTATATCCATTTTTTATTATGATCTGAAAGGCACTCCTCCTCTGAGACTTGAGATGATCCATCGACATCATCCGAAGGTGAGAGGGGTGTCAATATGGACCTGTATGGTTCTCGCCTCCATGTGGTCCACTTATGCAGTGCTCCCTACATACAGGAGAAACATGCACTGGAACATTCATAGCTATGACAAAGCATCAAGATGGATGCTGCAGATAACAGCAAGCCAAACTAACAAAGCATGGAAAATGAGTTGTTATTGATAATCCCCTTTGGACAAGTCTTTTATGTGCCAACAGAGGAGACCTGGTGAAAAGTGAGACTTCAGGTGGGTTGGAATTCAGGGGTCGGGGTTCTTGGAAACTCAATTTACAGGCCATTCCTGCGTTGGTCATTTCGGGAGATCTCTGGGAGTTGTAATGATTTAATAGTGGGGTCGGAGTAGTGGAGGAGAGGGGGCTGTGGTAGGCTTCACACGGCTAGGGTTCCAGGGGACTGAGCTGACCCCTCCAGACACCTCACCTTCGAGCTCCAGCCAGCCAGCCCGTCTGTCATCCCTCATTCCAGGCGGAGCTCACAGTAAAGCAGGACAGACGGCGAGTTCATAGGGGGAGCTTGTGCGTAATCACTGATGTCTCTATCCACATCATCGGAGTGTGTGTGAGTTGAGTTTCCCCTACTGCTTATTCATCAAAACACAATAGTCTGACCACCACCACTAAACTCTGATTGAACCTGTCATAGACGTGCTATTATGCTGCCCTGGATGCTGATGTGCTGAACTGGCACGTCCCTTTCTCAGAGAGGGGCTGTCAGTGAACGATAACTCTGGTACGCTTCTTCCTGACACCCCTGCCTAACTCACACACTTCACTCTAGCCTGACCGCTCTAGGTTGACCTCTGACCTAGGGAAACTAGCAGAGAGGAAGGGATGGCATTACGCTGGGCCTCAATCATACAGCTAGGACTGATGTGTGTGTGTCCTGGTGAAAGACTGGGATGGACTACTTACGTAGGATGTGACCCTCAACCATCCCGAACAAAGAAATGGTACATACAGAACTTCTAACAACCTTTAAACAACCCCAGAGATTTCTACATCCCACAGAATGTTTAAGAAGCCAGAGGACACAAAAAAAAACTTGAATTGCAATAAACTCCACTGGTGCCTGGTGGCGGAGAGAAGTACAAGAGGACATGGACAAAACAAAATGGCTGAAAGAAGACGTGTGTTTTTCCAGTAAAAAAAACAAACTTTTATTATTTGTCTAGAGAACAGGCTGTGGTGGGTGGAAGTCTATGGAGGAGTAAAACCAGAGAGATGGGGCGGAGTCAAACAGACCAGGGTTGAGACCGGGCGGGTGAGATGGGGTGGCACCCTCTGTTTCCATAGCTACAAGGCCAAGGCTCCCATTGGGTCCCAGGCAGGAAGGATGATGGGCTCCTTCTGCATTACTTCCAGCACCTCGGGGGGCCAGGTACTTCTTGTCCACGACCACTTCGTACACATATTCGGAGAACCACTCGTCGGTCATGATTAGGTAACCTGCACACACACACACACACACACACACGGAGATACATTGGGTTAATTCATGAAGTTAAAAAGTTAAAGACCTGATGAAGGTGTATTGATATTGTTCAAATCAAATCAAATCAAATTTTATTTGTCACATACACATGGTTAGCAGATGTTAATGCGAGTGTAGCGAAATGCTTGTGCTTCTAGTTCCGACCATGCAGTAG
This sequence comes from Brachymystax lenok tsinlingensis, assembly GCA_030435695.1. Classification (NCBI taxonomy): domain Eukaryota; kingdom Metazoa; phylum Chordata; class Actinopteri; order Salmoniformes; family Salmonidae; genus Brachymystax; species Brachymystax lenok. The sequence continues at coordinate 10,143,648 of CM059794.1, read as the reverse complement.
TATCTAACAAGTAATCTAACAAATTCACAACAACTACCTTATACACACAAGAGTAAAGGAATGAATACGAGTATGTACATATAAATATATGGATGAGCGATGGCTGACCGGCATAGGCAAGATGCAGTAGATGGTATGGAGTACAGTATATACACATATATATGAGATGAGTAATGTAGGATATGTAAACATTATATAAATGGCATTGTTTAAAGTGGCTAGTGATACATTATTTCATCCAATTATAATTATTAAAGTGGCTAGAGATTTGGGTCGATGACCGAGCGGCATAGGCAAGATACAGTAGATGGTTTAGAGTACAGTGTATACATTTGATATGAGTATGTCGGATACGTAAACATTATATACAAAATTGTTTAAAGTGGCTAGTGATACATTTGTTACATCCAATTCCTATGTATAAAGTGGCTAGAGATTTAAGTCAGTATGTTGGCAGCAGCCACTCAATGTTAGTGATGGCTGTTTAACAGTCTGATGGCCTTGAGGTAGAAGCTGTTTTTCAGTCTCTCGGTCCCAGCTTTGATGCACCTGTACTGACCTCGCCTTCTGGATGATAGCGGGGTGAACAGGCAGTGGCTCGGGTGGTTGTTGTCCTTGATGATCTTTTGGCCTTTCTGTGACATCGGGTGGTGTAGGTGTCCTGGAGGGCAGGTAGTTTAACCCGGTGATGCGTTGTGCAGTCCTCACTACCCTCTGGAGAGCCTTACGGTTGTGGGCGGAGCAGTTGCCGTACCAGGCGGTGATACAGCCCGACAGGATGCTCTCGATTGTGCATCTGTAAAAGTTTGTGAGTGATTTTGGTGACAAGCCAAATTTCTTCAGCCTCCTGAGGTTGAAGAGGCGCTGTTGCGCCTTCTTTACCACGCTGTCTGTGTGGGTGGACCAATTCAGTTTGTCCGTGATGTGTACGCCGAGGAACTTAAAACTTTCCACCTTCTCCACTACTGTCCCTCGATGTGGATAGGGGGTGCTCCCTCTCCTGTTTCCTGAAGTCCACGATCATCTCCTTTGTTTTGTTGACATTGAGTGAGAGGTTATTTTCCTGACACCACACTCCGAGGGCCCTCACCTCCTCTCTGTAGGCCGTCTCGTCGTTGTTGGTAATCAAGCCTACCACTGTAGTGTCGTCAGCAAACTTGATGATTGAGTTGGATGCGTGCTTGGCCACGCAGTCATGGGTAAACAGGGAGTACAGGAGAGGGCTGAGAACGCACCCTTGTGGGGCCCCAGTGTTGAGGATCAGCGGGGTGGAGATGTTGTTTCCTACCCTCACCACCTGGGACCGGCCCGTCAGGAAGTCCAGGACCCAGTTGCACAGGGCTGGGTCGAGACCCAGGGTCTCGAGCTTAATGACGAGCTTGGAGGAACTATGGTGTTAAATGCTGAGCTGTAGTCGATGAACAGCATTCTTACATAAGTATTCCTCTTGTCCAGATGGGTTAGGGCAGTATGCAGTGTGATTGCGATTGCGTCGTCTGTGGACCTATTGGGACGGTAAGCAAATTGGAGTGGGTCCAGGGTGTCTGGCAGGATGGAGGTGATATGATCCTTGACTAATCTCTCAAAGCACTTCATGATGACGGAAGTGAGTGCTACGGGCGATAGTCATTTAGCTCAGTCACCTTAGCTTTCTTGGGAACAGGAACAATGGTGGCCCTCTTGAAGCATGTGGGAACAGCAGACTGGGATAGGGACTGATTGAATATGTCCGTAAACACACCAGCCAGCTGGTCTGCGCATGCTCTGAGGACACGCCAGGGATGCCATCTGGGCCGGCAGCCTTGCGAGGGTTAACACATTTAAATGTTTTTCTCACATTGGCTGCGGTGAAGGTGAGCCCGCAGGTTTTGGTAGCGGGCCGTGTCGGTGGCACTGTATTGTCCTCAAAGCGAGCAAAGAAGTTGTTTAGTTTGTCTGGGAGCAGGGCGTCATGGTCCGCGACGGGCTGGTTTTCTTTGTAGTCCGTGATTGACTGTAGACCCTGCCACATTCCTCTTGTGTCTGAGCCATTGAATTGTGACTCTACTTTGTCTCTATATTGACGCTAGCTTGTTTGATTGCCTTGCGGAGGAGTAGCTGCACTGTTTGTATTCAGTCATGTTTCCGGTAGCCTTTACCTGGTTAAAAGCAGTGGTTCGCGCTTTCAGTTTTGCGCGAATGCTGCCATCAATCCATGGTTTCTGGTTGGGGAAGGTTTTGATAATTGCTATGGGTACAACATCACCAATGCATTTGCTAATAAACTCGCTCACCGAATCAGCGTATACATCAATGTTGTTGTCAGATGCTATCCGGAACATATCCCAGTCCACGTGCTCGAAGCAATCTTGCAGCATGGAATCAGATTGGTCGGACCAGCGTTGAACAGACCTGAGAACGGGCGTTTCCTGTTTTAGTTTCTGTTTGTAGGCTGGGAGCAACAAAATGGAGTCATGGTCAGACTTGCCGAAAGGAGGGCGGAGAATAGCCTTGTATGCATCACGGAAGTTGGAATAACAGTGGTCCAGGATTTTACCAGCCCGGGTGGCACATTCGATATGCTGGTAAAATTTCGGGAGCCTTGTTCTTAAATTAGCCTTATTAAAATCCCCAGCCACAATAAATGCAGCCTCAGGATATGTGGTTTCCAGTTTACATAGAGTCCGATGAATTTCTTTCAGTGCCGTCGATGTATCAGCTTGAGGGGGGATGTACACGGCTGTGATTATAATCGAAGAGAATTCTCTTGGTAGATAATGCGGTCTGCATTTGATTGTAAGGAATTCTATGTCAGGTGAACAAAAGGACTTGAGTTCCTGTATGTTGTTATGATCACACCACGCCTCGTTAATCATAAGACACACACCCCGCCTCTTCTTCTTACCAGAGAGATGTTTGTTTCTGTCGGCGCGATGCGTGGAGAAACCAGGTGGCTGTACCGACTCTGATAACGTGTCCTGAGTGAGCCATGTTTCCGTGAAGCAAAGAACGTTGCAGTCTCGAATGTCTCTCTGAAAGGCAACCCTCGATCGGATTTCGTCTACTTTGTTGTCAAGAGACTGTACATTGGCGATTAAAATACTCGGGAGAGGTGCACGATGCGCCCGTCGACGTAGCTTGACCAAAAGACCGGCGCGTTTCCCTCTTCTCCGGCGCCGCCGTTGTTTTGAGTAGCCACGTGCTATCCAGTCTGTTGTTGTGTTTGGGTTAACGAAAGGAGAATCCTCTTTGGGAAAGTCGTATTCCCTGGTCGTAATGTTGGTAAGTTGACGTTGCTCTTATATCCAATAGTTCCTCCCGGTTGTATGTAATAAAACTTAATATTTTCCGGGGTAACAATGTAAGAAGTAATACATAAAAAAACAAAATACTGCATGGTTTCCTGAGAACGTGAAGCGAGGCTGCCATCTCTGTCGGCGCCGGAAGTAACTACTAGGCGCCGGAAGTAACTACTGTTGGTATAAGATCCATTAAATCTGTGAAGTGTCAAGATCACCTATGAGCTGCTGAAGTATATTTTTAATAATCATTAGACTTGATTAACACCCATCTAAGACCAGGCAGTCTGAAATTCATTAGCTAACAGCAGTACCAGTGACTCACTCTGTACTTCAGTGGACTGCCCTATACTGAAAGCAATGAGTGCGAGTGTTCTGAAGTGTGAGTTCTGATAAGAGGGGCGTCCGTCAGCACCCCTGGACTCAGACCTATTGTTCCACAGGGAGAGGAGGGAAGGATGGACCCGCACCCTGGACCACCCCACCCTGTCTGTTCCAGACAACACCTGGGTTCAAATATTATTTGTGATCTTTCAAATGCATGGCTAGGACTGGTTTGCTTTAGCCTGCATGGAGTGCCAGGTGTGCTGGGTTTGCACTTTGGGACTTTTTTATTGGTTCCATTGCACCAGGCAAGATAAAGTATTTGAAATGATGTCAAATAGTATTTGAACCCAGGTCTGTCCACACTTTGTTGTCACTTCGCACACCCCAACCCGATAAATCTCCAGATTGCAAGGGAGGGACTGACCGACACACATCATTTTATTCATTAACACAGCATTAGGCCACTTTATCCTGCCACCCAAACTGACTAAAGCATGTCTTGAATGCCACTTCCTCCTGCTCTAATACATTTCCATAACAAGCCCAGAAACACAACCTTCAGTATACATGATCCTACTCACAGATCTTGGCCCCGAGAACACGTACACACACAGGCCACGGCCTCTCTCTCACAGAAAGGGTGACGGAGAGTACATCAAATCATAAAGAATAGCATATAAACACTTGATATGAAGAGATTAGACCAGCGAGAGCAGGATGTTTAATGACAAGAGGCATTCCTCATACATTGTTCTAATATATCTACAAGGGCAATAGGCCTGTCTGAACAAACTAACAACCCAGAGAACAGACAGGAACAGATCCAATCTGTCCACGTGGCGATAGGAGGAGACTTGGGATTTGAGCAGGCACGGGCGGGTTCATTTTGGCACGCAGCAGAAAACATTCAATTTTTTCTTTAACAAACTTTTCCAGGTAGTCCCTCCCTGTTTCAGACTGTTTTCTTCCGTTTGGTGCCTAATGAACATAATCCTGTGGTCATGCAGGATTGTGTAACCGTTGTTTGACTTTCCTCTCATCTCTGGACCCAGGCAGAGTATTCAGAGCGCATCACTCCCCTGCTGTGCTGAAAAGTTGAGTTATCGATGACGTCACAGGGACCACGTAAGTTACGGGCCTGAGCTCAAAACAATACCCCCGGTTCTGTGTGTGTTCAATCGGCGTCTTCTTCCTTTCCAGGAAAGACGTGTGTGTGTCGGGTGGTGGTTTCGTACAGCGTCATTATTTGTCTTACTGGGGACTGCAGATGTGTCCTACGCCGTCTTACAGGGAGAGCTGTGAATGGAGTTTATCCAGATGAGCTGGCCTGCCTAAGATAGAATAGTACAGCTGAAATGTCGTGAACAACACAGGCCAGCACGTGCTGTTTCCATCATCTCCTTAGTTCATGAGAATGAGACAATTCTTTTCCAAACCTATCTGCATCATCCTACATGTAATAGCAGATAGAAAGAGTATGTTATTAACAAGTGAATCGCAATAGCCAGTACAAATATTGTTTCTCACTATACCGAAGTAGCTGTAAAAGGGGTCGTGTAGAATCCGAGAGGTGCGTTGAGGAGGGCATCTCTAGGCTATAAACAGTCTGTCACTAGGAAATATCATGTCAGATTGGCGCACATTTCCCATATTTTTATAATATTGCGTAAAAGTACAAACAGTGCACTCTAAGGCCATAATAACTCATCTTGAGAAAAGCTCTGGTGTTTGAATGGTTTGGGCAGTTTGCACCAGGCACCATGGTGTTAACCAAATTAGACGGGATCCTCTTGGGGGAAACAAAATATTACAGGCAATTGGAGAGAGGTTAACCCTCGAAACCTTTCAAACACACATTTTCTCCGTCCGTTGTGGCGTTGACAAGTCATCCCCCCCCCAGTCTCCAGCTGTCAAACAAACAGTTCTCTCCACCGCCGCCGCCGTCCTACATATCGTTTGTTTTCAATAACTTTATTAATACAACCCGAGGGAAACGAGAGCGGATATGAAGGCTTTCTCCCATCTGCGTGGATGTTTATGGAATGGGATATGCCTGATTTGAAGAGGCTGATTTGAAGAGGCTTTGGTGGTAGGACTTTTTATAGTCTCAATATGCAGATGATATGAAGTCATTGACCAGAAAGTTGGGACTACATAACAGAACCCAAATAATCTGCACTGGAAAGTAGAGCACATTGTGAGTAGGGATGGAGACAGAGAAGAGAGAGTGGTGGAGGAGGGAGAGAGAGACGGAGGGGGGCCGCTTGATGGAAGAAAAATACTATTTGAACCCAGGCCTGTAGTTTGACAGTGTTGGAGTTTTCCACACAGAGGAAGTCTGGAGGCTGAAACAAAATGGTGTACTGTTGTGTTGTGAGAGGGACAAAGGGCCGTTGTCTGAGAGGGGGAAACAGCCCCGTTGTGCTTTCTCTCCCTCCGGGGTTCATAGCCTTAACAGACAAAGCTACGGTAGGGGGCCCGACATGAGAGGACGCCGCAAACTAACCCCAAACCAAAACCAGCCCTGCACACCAGAAGTCAATTATAAATTCATAACAACGCCAGGCGGGTGGGGAGGGAGCATTTTTTCGCTAATCCTACTTCAAATTCAATCGACCTGACAGGAAATTCAACTGTCCCTATGATTGTACACTGAGCCCTGTGGTGTGAGAGGGGGAAGAGAGACGAGGGGTCTGCGCTTCACATAGCTCGGCTCAGGCAGACCTAGAGAGGCTCTCGTGTTGCGAGAGGCAGACAGACGTCACAAGGCTGCGTGAGAACGGGCCCTCTCCTCCTCTGACCTCTGGCTGACTCAGCTCTCACCTTTATTCCCACGGTCGTCACCCCAGGAGTTCTCCACCCTCCACTTCTCATAACCTCCATCCTTTTCATCCTGCTGAGAGAGGGATGGAGAGAGAGAGACAGAAATCAAAAGGTGTACGATTATGTACTACCCGATAGGAGGCGGATGCACCAAACAAATGGAGAAGAAGTCCAAACAAGTCTGAGTGTTTTCTGTTTTACGCCTGTCATTCATAGAGTACATGATGATATATACAGCAAATGATACAGTATGTTCATCAGTAAAAGAGTAGTGCAGGATTCCCGGTGGGGTGCAGGCCAGGACTGGTAACTCCTATATTGTGTAGCCTAGGGCCCAAATACTGTCCAGCTGTTCTGACGGGAAGGAGGAGACAGCTGGGGTCACTTACAGGGGGGGGAATTGACAGCCATTTTAAATCCTGCAACCGATTCATACGACTGTAAACACACACTGGATGCCTTTGGTGCAGAGTCACTGGGGTGCGTGTGTACAGGATGCCTTTGGTGCAGAGTCACTGGGAAACACTCAAATGTGGTGCGTGTGTACAGTGTGTGTGTGCTACCTTGTCGGTGACAGCGGTGAGGATCATGGCGTGGGTCATGAGGGAGTCTCCGAAGATCAGTCTCTCCGCCTTGGACAGGTTCTTTACGGACACCCCGAACACCAACTCATGATTGAACCTGAGAGATGGGGAACCCAGGGAGATACAGGATGAGAGCACACACACACACACACACACACACACACACACACACACACACACAGGATTGAGAGTGAGTTATACATGTGATGTTGGCGCATGTATGCTGCCCTACCAAGCAAAAAGGCAGTAACTTCTCAGTGTGGAACTGAGAAAAATGGCTTTTATTTACCTTGGTTTCATAGTAACCTAGTGCAGTTACTGCTAATATGACTCCCATTTTCTCAAAAACACAATATGAGGCAGGATTTGTCCACCTGATTAAGCATGTATTTAATGTAGCAAAAATGACATTAACTAATTTTTCGACCAAATGAGCAGTTACTGACTTTTTGCTTGGTAGGGCAGTATGCTTCTCTCTCATAATACTCACACATTCATGTCATTGATGCCCAATTTGCCATGGAAATGCTTGCCCACGTCACAACCGAACCACACAGCCTACGAGAGAGAGAAAAATACGTTATAGGCAGTCTCCCTGCATACTCACTCAGATCTCAAACGCAGCCTTCGTCTAACTTCCCAGACACTCACACACACACACACACACACACTACCTCTCCCTCTTTGATGGAGTCTGCGGCAGCCTTTTTGAGTAGCTGGATGGGCTGGTTATTGTACAGCGTGTTGTGTCCGCCCACCATGTTGCCCAGGAACTCAACGCTATACAACTTCTCATAGGGGTTCTGAGGCCGAGGGTCATTCACCAGACAGACCTGTGGTGGTGGGGGAGCGAGACCAGAGGTCAGGGAGAGAGGGTATGATTATAGAGAGGTTGTTATTCCAGGTCGAATATAGACAAACTGGGCGCCGTGAGTCGCAAAATTCACAAAACTTCTCGTAATAATTCATTATGATCAACTCCGGTCTGCATGACACAAAGCCTATATTGATATTTTATTATAATCAATCAATAAAGCTGGGTAAAAAGTTGACCTTGTCCTGGATGTTGTAGAGGGGCTTGACCAGCTCTTTATAGAACTGCTGAGGGGACAGGGGGCCCATGCGGTGGAAGTTCTTGTCCTTGTCTCTGTACTCCCAACAAACGGAGTCAGGAGGGCTGCCCAGACACACACTCGCCACCCGGAAGACCTGTATGCAGCACACACACACACGAAAAAAAACAGAAAAACAGGCCAGAAAAGTTAGTCATGCACTACAACTATAAGACACAGACAGCACATTGATATCCCTAACTTAGTCTCGAAAAGTACCATTGTAAAAACTCAAACTCGGGACCAAAAAGAGCTTAACAGTAGTGTGAGGAGGATATCCGCCCTGCCAAAGCCCAAACCCTCTTACTCTGCCTGGCTGTAGCGCTCGCTCTTCCTGTTGTGGTTTCTGACTGTGTTCCCCTGGTGTTCCTCTGGCCTCCACCAGTCTGTTTTGACAGGGTTCTCAGAATAAGCCTTCCTTAAACTGATACAGCAATCTCAGGAATGTCCTTCTAAACTTACATATACCCGTCCTATGAAAGTCTATTATCTAAGCGGGTGTTCTGGTGGTTTGAGAACACCCTGCATTTTCTGTCTTTGATAATGCTGCGTTGGGCTGTCGATCAAAACCAGCTTAAAAATAGCACGCTAACTCCCAAACGGGCACGTAGGTAGTCCGACCGCTATTACGCGAGCACACATACGCAATACACACAGACACGCACTTCTATATATTTACGAAGACTTCCCATTGACTCCCACTATTTTCATTTACTTTCAGCAAAAAGTCCAGACAAATTAAACTCCTCATAGGGTGAAAATAGAGCTGGGGAATTATGTTTGGCCCCGGAGCTCTTCACCAAAGCAGAGACACTCAGGGGCCGTTGCTGCTGCACTTTTCCACTGTGTCAACTACTTAAACTACTAATGGCATTCCTGTGTTCAGGGTGATCGTAGTCAACTATTCCCACATAGGCCCTTGTTGTAAATTAAGAATGTGATATTTGACTGACTCAACTGGTTAAATAAAGGTTAAATAAATATAAATATTTTCAAAAAGACAGCACACCCAGTCACATTCCCACCTTCCCAGACCCTCACAGTAACCCTCACCTTTCCCAACACACAGACAAGACAGCACCTTGAAGACTCTTGTTTTCACTGTCCCGTTGCCCCACGGCGCAGACTAAATGCCAGCGGTGCCCATCCCTGCCCTGAATTTAACCAGCACGGGCCCCAGATGCCCCGAACACACAAACAGGCCCCTTCGCCCCCGTGCCCTCGGCCCCTGTCCCACCTCACATCCCTCTCTCCTCGGCAGGTTAAATAAACGCCTGTCCCGTCCAAACACAACAGAGCACCCATGTAGACCCGGTGAAAAGAGGCTGTGCTCATCACAAAACAATGAGCCAGAGCCCCACTGACGTCAGCAGGCTGCAGCAGCACAGCCCTCAGTGAGTCAATATTGAAACACCTGCCTTCAAAACGGACGTAGAGACAGACAAAGATGAGCACGAGACACTGGGTGGGCTGGGCATGTCTCCATTAGAATCATGTATATAGCACTACCGCCAAGACTCTTGGTACTGTCTCTTCTGTCCTGTACCTGCTAAAATGTTGATTATGAGTGGACTTTTTCCATTGTATTCCTTCACTGTGTTCACCCACGGTTAATTTCTCAGCACTAGTACAGTCCTCCTCACTACTAGGCTAACAGATCTCTTACAGATATCCAACCAATCCCTTTGGCTCTCTTCCTCTCAGGACACAGAGAGCCATCCATCAGCATGGACAAGCAGAGGCTGACAGGGCCATGTGTGGGGATCAGGCAGGCAGGCCACCCTCCCTTCCTGCCCACCCTACCCTGGCCCTTCGACTGAGGACAGACACACTGCGTTCAGGATGGAAGGGGGACAGGGGCGATTTATGACTGCTGGACCATGTTAGACCAGTTTCTTTAGAGACCGCGTGCCTTCTTTTTAATGTCTGTGTCACTGTCTGTATATCTTCTGACGTACACTACATAGTTCCTCTCCCTCCCACTCCAAAACACTGCTTAAGTGGGTGGGTGGAGCTGGTGAACGAATGCAAAACACAACAGAAAGAATCCCATGACTGCAGTCTGTCGGGGACTGGTTGCTGTGGGTTTGTAAGGCGTTTTGGAAAGGTTCATAGGGTTTTTGTTTGGTTTCTGAGCGCAGACGGGCGTCTTCAAGGGCACCCGGCTCCTGATTTTCTGCTCGGCCAGGGTTGAACTAGGGCCTCATCTGAGATGGCGGCTGGGATCCCCTGTTATTGACAGGAAGCCGGAGTGACCCGTGTTTGGTGGGGGAAATTGCACCGCTTGCACCAGAGGACATTAATAGCCTGGGATAAATATTAAAACACACGTTGTAATAAGGACATTAATAGCCTGGGATAAACATTAAAACACACGTTGTAATAAGGACATTAATAGCCTGGGATAAACATTAAAACACACGTTGTAATAAGGACTTTAATAGCCTGGGATAAACATTAAAACACACGTTGTAATAAGGACATTAATAGCCTGGGATAAACATTAAAACACACATTGTAATAAGGACATTAATAGCCTGGGATAAACATTAAAACACACGTTGTAATAAGAAAGTGTCCGTCTTCCTAAAGGCCGACCCAGACGGTAACATGGGACTGATTAACAGTAGTCTAACACCTGGCTCGTCTTCAAAGATTTTCCACTTCCTGCCCGTTTTTATCTGTTTAGTGCCTAATGAACAAGGCCCTGTACTTATAATCTACAGAAAAGCCCTGCAAAACCATTTAATTTCAACAGTCTCAGCAATGAATAGATTATAACGAAGCTCTTCTAGATCCACAGCCAGCCCCCCCGCAGCCTGTGGGACAACGCAGATCATATTCTTGAGTCATGGATGAAGCCCAGGTGTGGGTAATAAGGCCTGTAAATGGCCGAGGCTGAGGCATCCGGAGAGGCTGCGTGTCTCAGCGGATCATGCTAGCCTTTGAGCGTACCTACGTAGCATGTGTTTGCATGCTCGGCGGTAAACACTGGAGCACCTGCAGCATGACAGCCAGTTAGCATCAATGCTAAAGCAACACACACGCTCCATCCTTTCCTCCTCGGCTCACGCATGCCTGTTTGCTTGTTGATTTACCTCCCGTTGCCCAAACAGAGGGAAATCACCTCGTTAGGAGAGAAATAAACAAACAAAACAACAGCACGCCACACTAAAACACCTTGTGCTGATAACTGTGAAGGGTGGAACCTGCCAAGGCCAGTACTCACACGAAGCGTCTCAGAGTAGGAGTGCTGATCTAGGATCAGTTTTTCTTTTGAATCACAATGAATAAAAAGGATGGACTGGATCCTAGATCATCCCTCCAACTCACACACGCTTTGCGACTATGGGCATGCTGCTTTCGAGTCAAAGCGCTGGGACACAGAGCCTAGATGAAAGTGACCCATTCGAGAGAGCAGTTGGGGCAGAAGAAATGGACTGGGGTTGATTGAGACTTTCTGGCCTTGTAAACAGAAAACACATGTGGTCATTACAGATTGTAACAATGTTGTTAAATTAAGAAATATGAGTTTATGAAGTGTGGCAGGCAGCTTTTCAGCGCTGGCAAACGAGCCCACACAATAACAAACCCACCCACAGCGACCTGCTGCTTCAGCCAGCGCTGAGCCAACACACTGACTACGTCCCAAATGGGAACCTATTACCTTTATAGTGCACTACTTTTGACCAGAGCCCTCTGTGTCCTGGTCAACAGTAGTGCACTATATAGGGAATAGGGTCCATTTGGGACGTAGCCACTCTAAACGTACACGTATCATGTCACTCAACTCACTGTCCAATCAATTACTCCTTACAATCTACAAACACAGCACTCATATTGAACACAGTCACATGTGCCTGAAGGAGAATTTCTATTCAGAATGTCCAACGCCCAAAATGCCACGTTCTATACAGCAGAAACAGCATAGGACTGTTTTACGATTCAGTCTGCATGACGCAATGCAACATGCACCGGACCGAATGAGTGCTGTGTGGTCGTGTACTAGCAGTCGGAAGTGGTCTGCATGTATACGTGTGTGTGAACTTGTAAACGTCTCCCTGTGTTGTGGCCTCCTGCATGTCTGTGTGTGCTTCTGCAGAGAACAGGACATTAAAAGGGAGGCCCCATGTCTTTGAAGCTGGTGCGTAGCATGGTGGTGCAGCCTGGCCTCTCTGACTCTCAGGCCTGTCATGTGGAGCCTGGACGGGGAGAGAGTGATGGTCTCCAGCCGACCGTCACACTCCTCACACAGGGAGCGTGCACAATCTCAAACCCTCCCCACCTAAAGTAGGCCTGACATCCCCTGGCTTAATGAGGGCCGGGTCTGGGCGCTTTGATCAGCTATGACTCACACACACAGCAACTCTAAATGTAACCACACACACACACACACACCACTTCTAAGCATACATAGAAACACACACGTGCAAGTACACACCAACACACAAAACCCCACAACCTCTCATACTTGGTGTTTACATGGTTTACGTGTGCAGTCGTATGAACCCAGAACACTGCAAGGTGTGACAGTTCTATAGAAGACACATGCAACACTCCGAAAAGGACTACAATACTCTGTAATTGAACATGACATGTTTTAAATGACCTATTGTGTGTACCAAATGGCACCCTCTTCCCTAAATAGTGCACTATGAAGGGCATAGTGAGCCATTTGGGACGCATGCCTACTGTGTCAACACAACATGTTGAGGGACGAGCACACAGAGAAGTTAATTAATGAAAAAAGGACCCGACTAACTGATCACATCCGACAGAGTGTATTACAGCCTAATTAATTATGGCTAATTTGTTGGCTTGCTAGCTAGTAGCTAATCTAAATCACGGCACAACAGTGATGTTTCACTTGTCGCAAAAGCATAAATAGAAGCCCGGAAGTGCAGTACGGACGCCCACGGGACAGGAGGAGAGGCGCTGATTACATTCCCCTCACCCTCCCGGGCCAACCTCCCCCTTTTCTCTCTCTCTCTTCACACTCCCCATGGCTGCCAGAGCTGCGTTACACTAAATAAACTACTACCAGGTGGATAAACACTTTTACAAAAACAACAACATCTCTTGGTCATAGAAGAAGTGCAACGATGGAGAATGTACTGTAGCTAGCGTACTGTAGCTAGCGTAGGGCATCCAGAGGGGTAAGGGTAGTAGACAAAGAGTCTGTTTAAACAAGCAGTCAGGGGCATGTACAACAACTGCTCCACACAAAAGCTAAATCCTTTATGTAATGTTCTCTCTCTGGCTGTGTGATATTGACTGACTGGCCTCACGCTCACACTCACGCGGGCACGCTCACACACACACGCGCGCTCACACACACGCTCCTCTGTCTTAAGTGGTGCTGGGAATGTTGCGACATTATGATTTTTTTCTCTCACAGTGAAATTGCCTTACGCCATTTAATGTCAGGAGCGTTGCGATAAAGATCTTGTTTACGGAACATTCTGTCATCAGGTCTGTGAGGCGTGTGTGTGTGTGTGTGCACGTGGACACACACGCATGTGGACACACACGCTCTCGCTTCACTGCCAGAAGTATAGAATCACAAGCCGTCACCAGTGGATTATAAACAGTACGGACCATATCACTACAGCCATTGTTGCTAAATGTGTAAGAGTTGGGTTACGGAATGTTATCCAGCGCTGGGAGGGGCTTGTGATTATGTCCTAATTCATTACTACCGATAAAGCACGGTTTAACCAAAGAAACAGTTATCGCTATTTGGACATTTATAGCAGTTCCTTTTCTAAGCCTACTTATGTCATCCTGATTTGAGCTAGAAAACGAATTAGCGGGAATATAGCTACAACCAATTCCAACAGTGGTGGTATGTAGCTATCAGGCCTAGATATCAATCTGAACAGAGGAGGGTCGACCCAACTGTCTCACAGTTACGCTTCAGACTTGATCGAGGAATCAGTGGTGTGCTGAAAGTCAATACAATATCAAGTCAACGGTATTAGATGGGGTAGTGTACTATTTACACACACACACACACACAACTTTGTAATCAACCTGTAGCCCTCTGTGTGCTGCTACAACAGGCAACAGATAGATTTGAATTGAATGGCCAATATCTAATCTGAAAACAAATATTGCCTAATAATAACTGGAGCCGTAATGGTTATTGTCCTTGCCTACCCAGTACCTGCCGTGTTAAATACATACAGGCGTGTTACAGCATGTAACCTCTTTCCTCCCTGGATGGAGCACAGATCTATGTGCTGTTATACAGCCCCCTCTGGAGAAAATTATGCAGTCCTACAACATTACTGAAGTACTGAAGAAAACAGTGCGTGTGTGTGTGTCGTGCGCTGTGTGTCTCTTTCTCTAACATGCGCTTACCTCCTCAATCATGGAGTCCATGGCGTCAGACAGCTCGGCTTTAGTGGATTCACTGGCCACCATGTTCTGCAGTCTTAGACAGTATTCTCTCAGCTGGAAGCCAGGGAACATTGGCATGACATACTACACAGCAATCTTTATTACCTCATGACATTGCGGAGCTCGTTGGGTTAGGGTTAGTTATCTGAGACTTCTATAAGAAAACAGACGACACCAAAATAAAAGGTGGGTTATATGCTCTTTCGGTGGTGATTCAGTCGAGTGTATATGCTTGTACTGCCTTGTCTTGGTATGAAACAGGAGGACTAGGTTTCGGTGTTGTATTTCTACACAAGACAGAATTATGAATCAGAATGTTGTAAAAATGTAAGTGAGTAAACCTACCTTGTGATTGAGGATGTCATTCATTCTCCGTGAGGCCTCGGAGCTGTGAGACTCTGGGAAGCATTTCTTTGGGATAACTCCGTACTTTTCTGATGATTGGGGAAAGGTAATAATATATATACCATTTAAAGCTTATATCCCAAAGCGACTTACAGTCATGCGTGTATACATTTTACATATGGGAGGCCCCGGCCGGAATCGAACCCACGACCCTGGCGTTACAAGCCCCGTGCTCTACCAACTTAAGGGTTTGCCCATTGGCTCTGGTCAAAAGTAATGCACTATATAGGGAATAGGATGCTATTTGAGATGCAGACTTGATCTGAACCACAAACCTGACTCATTAAAACAGTGGAAGGGGAAGAGCAAGCACATTACGCAAAGTGGCACCATGCAGTTACATAGAATGTCTAATTACAAAGAATTACACAGTAACTACAACATTAGTAACTCCCTTGAAACAGAATCTAGACAGTTCCAGTATAAATGTTGCTTATTTTCTGCAGTAAACAGCCACCGCCGAGTAGTTACAGTCTAGTTATACTGTTAGTCCTAAATGACACCCTATTCCCTACATATGACCCCTGGTCAGACGTAGTACCTGATATAGGGAATAAGGTGCCATTTAGGACTCAGCCATGACATAATGATATAGCATAATGCAAGCATTGCAGCAACACTCTCCCGATTGGGCAATAACAGGTGTGAACTGACCAATGAGGTTGACCAGCATATCCCACTGGCCGCCGTCGTTGGTGGGATTGGAGAGCAGGAACTGGACCAGTCTGCCGTCCACAGGCTCTTTCCTCTGGGCTGTCTCCACACAGGCCTGCAGGAAGTAGTAGCACCGCTCCACCTGAAGGGAGCAGAGAAAAGGGACATGATGGTCACGGTGACGTCCAATTGGTACAATATTGTCCAGTGTACAGAGCGCCACACACAAAAGGGGTTTAAGGCAGACAATGAGTCTAATACTACTAGAAATACACACCAACACTGTTTACACCCAACCGCTGAAATGTAAACAAACACTGTATATTCTAGCGGCTGTTGCTAAAAGTTGCTCAAATTAATACGTGATTTGAATTAGACGGACAAATGTGGTCTTACCTTGTCCCAGAAGAAGAGGTAGGACTGACTGAACTCAAACTCTTCGATGTTGAACTTTTTCATGAAGGGAAGGCGCATGACGTTGAGGCACGAGAAGATCCAACATCTCCCTGAAACCCACAATCAGCACAGATGACTATGGAGCAACTGTTAAAGACCCACGTGTGCTTCAATGGCTGCTTCTCAGATGGCTCCCTATCCCTTATACATAGACACATAGTTAGGCCTCTGTGTGGTTTTGTCATTACAGAAACCATATAAAATGATGCACCAACAACAACAAAAAACAGCAATGAGAGCAGTGTTTTTGGGGACGGCCGGGTTGTCAGTCAGAAACGTTGGGGAGGTAGGTGAATCAACCTTTGATACAATGTATCCATCTTCAACCATTTGAAAAGGAAGAACGGCGCTTTGCCGACCTCTTGTCTCCCCACTCCACGGTTGAGTCCCAAATTGCACCCTTTTCCCTATATAGTGCACTACCCTATATAGTGGTGTCGGATAATGGGGATCCGAATAAATCAAACATTTTTACTAGCGCCTATAGGGCTCTGGTCAAACTTAGTGCACCATGTAGGAAATAGACTGCCACATCTCTGCTCAGGCGCCGAGGCCAATTTAGTTCATTTTGGTTTGGAAGCAGCACCTAACACTACTGTGCAATCTTTGTACATGGCCAGGCCTCTGAAGTAGTTGCAGATGCTGGGTGTCAAATATATTGGCACCCTTTAATTAAATTTCTTCAACCAAAAAATTTGGGAAATTGAACAACTTTGTGTTTATATGTGTATTCGTTTGATTTACAGCTGCAAAGGACTTTTTAAAAATTTATTCTAAACTGAAATTGAGATTTTTCACTTCAAAGTCAAAAATGGCCTGGTCTAAATGATCTGTAATTTAGGTGGCTACATGGTAAAAAAAGAGAGCCATTCAACCAGTTTGAAAAGAACATTCTGCTCCATTGCAAAGTGCAAGGGTGCCAATATATTTGACCGTATCTGTAAGTGTACCTGAGTTTTTCTGGTTGGTGATAGGCTTGCCCTCTGTGGGGATGGAGTGCTGGAATATGTGCACGGTGTCCTGGACCGTCTGCCTGTGCAGACACACCTCCAGCGGGTCGATGCACGTGGACACGTTCTGGGCCAGCAGGTACCTGGGCTCCGCCCGCAAACGCTTCCCAAAGGAGGCGATCTTCTCCTGACTCAGACCTGAGGAGGACAAGCGAGAGGTCGTCATTTTTAAGGAGACAGGGTTAGCCTGGTTACCAGTCTGTTTATGCTCTCTTGCCAACTTCGGAATGGAACTCTCATGCCAAACATTGTGTGGCGTGACAAGGAGTTGGCAAGAGAGCTGGATAGGGTTTATTAGAAATGGAAACAGTCTGGATGAAACAAAGTGGTAAAGAGCTGTAATATAAGGAGGATGTTATTTGCGTTATTATCCATATACAGTGCCTTCAGAAAGTATTCATACCCCTTGACTTACTCCACATTTTGTTGTTACGGTCTGATTTCAAAATGGATTAGATAAATGTTTTTCCTCACCCATCTACACACAATACATCATGATGACAAAGTAAAAACATGTAGAAATGTTTGCATATGTATTACATTAAATAAGTACTCACACCCCTGAGTCAATACTTAGTAGAAGCACCTTTGGCAGCAATTACAGTTGAGTGTCTTTCTGGGTAAGTCTCTAAGAGCTTTCCAGACCTGGATTGTGCAACATTTGCCCAGAATTGTTTTCAAAATTCTTCCAAATTAGTTGTTGATCATTGCTAGACAATCATCTTCAGATCTTGTCATAGATATTCAAGTAGATGTCAAAACTGTAAATCGGCCACTCAGGAACATTCAATGTGTTTTGGCTGACCCCATTTAGTCGACTGATCAATTGTTTGGTCGATAAGCTGTTGGTCGGCCGAGATTTCTTTAGTCGAGCAGTAGCAAAAAAAATTAAAAAATCATAGTGTACCTGTCTGATTCGCACCTATCTGAGTGGGCTGAACCATTGTGGAGGCCGTGGGTATGACGAAGTCCATCACTCTAAGACATGTGCTACTGAAATAGTATATGGTTAAATTACGTAAGAACAATTGTGAAACACTAATAAAAAAGTATATTATAACAAAATGTGCTTTCTCCCACGATGGATAGCGGTCGCTTTCCTCGGTTCTGAAACATCAGTGAGCTGTTGAATTGGCTCTTTTTCCTAGACCATGTTGCCATGTGCATAATAGCAAAGTTAACCAGCATATTGGTGTTGAGAACAATGCGGCCAAGGCAACAGCGGAGTTAGGAGGCGAGAAAATAGCCCTTGCATTAATTGTCTAAGAAAAGTGAGGAGAGAAGAAACCCAAACTGAATTGTCTATAATCAAGCATTTCGCTACACTACAAGCATTTCGCTACACTCACATAAACATCTGCTAACCATGTGTATGTGACCAATAAAAATGTATTTAATTTAATCAATAGCCTAACTGTTAAATGTGCCTGGCTTTATAAATCATCCATCTATAAAGTATATGGAAAAATACACGTGTTAAAATTTCGACCAAGCGATTTGTCGAATAAACAGAACTCTTGGTCGACCAAGCCTTACTGTGTTCTTGGTAAGCAACTCCAGTGTAGATTCGGCCATGTGTTTAAAGTTATTGTCCTTCTGAAAAGTTAAATTCATCTCCCAGTGTCTAGTGGAAAGCAGACTGAACCAGGTTTTCCTCTAGGATTTTGCCTGTGCTTAGGTCTATTCCATTTATTTTTTATCCTAAAAATCTCCCCACTCCTTAACAATTACAAGCATACCCATAACACGATGCAGCCACTACAATGCTTGAAAATATGGAGAGTGGTACTCAGTAATATGTAGTATTGGGTTTACCCCAAATAATATTCTGTATTCAGGAAAAAAGTGAATCCCTTTGTCAAATTTCTTGCAGTATTACTTTAGTGCCTTGTTACAAACAGGATGCATGTACTGGAATATTTTTATTCTGTACAGGCTTCCTTCTAATCACTCTGTCATTTAGGTTAGTATTGTGTAGTAACTACAATGTTGTTAATCCATCCTCAGTTTTATCCTATCACAGCCATTAAACTCAAACTGTTTTAAAGTCACCATTGGCCTCGGGGTGAAATCCCTGAGCGGTTTCCTTCCTCTCCGGCAACTGAGTTGGGAAGGACACCTGTATCTTTGAATTGAATGGGTGTATTGATATACCATCCAAAGTGTAATTAATAACTTCACCATGCTCAAAAGGGATAGTCAATGTCTGTTTTTTTACCCATCTACCAATAGGTTCCCTTCTTTGTGAGGCATTGGAAAACCTCACTGGTCTTTGTGGTTGAATCTGTTTGAAATTCGTTGATTGACTGAGGGACCTTACAGATAATTGTATGTGTGTGGTACAGAGATGAGGTAGTCATGCAAAAAAAAAATCACGTTAAACACTATTATTGCACATAGAGTGCATGCACCTTATTACGCAACTTTGTTACTCCTGAACTTAAGGCTTGCCATAACAAATGTGCTCCGCAAAATAAATATCAGCCTGCACAGAGAAGCACGAGACTGAACTTCACTCAACTTTCTAGAGTTTTCCCCGTCAGTTAACATTATGAACATTTCCCTTTACTGTTGGAATTGTGATCTATATCCATGCAATATTAGCCACTTTCAATGGAACATACAGAAACAAAACTAACTATGCAAGAGATTTTGTTGTAGGCAGAACACATCCGAGTAGGAATCTATTGTATTGACAGGCACGACTCAGGCCCGCTCTCTACACAGACCGGTGCGCCATTAACCAATTAGAGCTGCAGTAGGCCTATATGCAAATCGACCATTGCCATATATGGATATGTGCCATTCACTTTGAACTGGACTTTGTTTACAGCATGTGCTGTCATGAGAAGATGTGCTTGTTTCGAGATCAAAGTGAGAGCTACATGTAGCCACGTGTGCACATTTGTTCATATCCTTTGCTAGTTCATGAGTTATTAGCCCAGTTAAAGATCATTTTTTGTCAGCAATGGGGGAGTGATTGCTTCCTACAAGAGCACAAAACACATGCATTTCTAGCCACCTTTCAAAAGTGAGTCAAGAACTTTTTTTGTCTTAAAGGGGCAGTGTTGTATTTTTAGATATGCCTGAATAAGTTAAGGAGCCAATAGGCAGAGGGTAGAATAATTTGTCTAATTCTCTGTTATAATGGTATGGGAATAATGCTGAATTTATTTTGTAAAGTGGTTTCTTTCATCAAACAACACAACATGTTCAGTCACCTCCATGTCTGAAGGACAAATGGATAAACAGGTTAATGTCAAGCCCAGCAAGTTTTTTTTTCCAAAGGTCTCGTGGAATGTAGGCCTACATTGAACACCACACATTGGCTGCCACTGTAGACTGAATGATAGCACTGCTATATTTCAATGTAAAATGTTAGGGATGCAGTTTCTCCATTGTTTTTGATGGTAGGCCACTCTGGTAGGCCTACATTATGATCAAATAGCCACAGTAGCCAACTTGACCACTGTAACTTAAAACAGGTACAACCTCAGTGTTCACAGTAAACACGTGCAGGAAGTTGCACCAAATGTTCACAACGTTCAAGTTTGCACTCAGCAGGCCTGAAATTTGTTCAGTGTCAAAAAAGTCTGCTAACATTGGTGTAGGCTAGTGACAAAATAATCTATTTAATCCACTTTAAATTCAGACTGTAACAACAAAATGTGGAAAAAGTCAAGGGGTGTGAATACTTTTTGAAGGCACTGTACTATTTTAGTGAAACTAGAACTCTCTGTAGTAGTGGTACACTGATAAAATAATACTGGTGTGTCATTCCACTAAATACTGAACAGCAATTAAAAACTGAGAAGACCATTGCTTAACCATGCATACTGCCTGACTCAAGCCCTATTGTTTCTGGTCCTTTAGGCTATTTTCCATGACAGAAAAGTTTAAATACACTGGCCATTCCTTGGGTGTATTCATTAGTCCAGACCGTAGTAAAGCATAGCAAACATTGTGCAAAAGGAAGTATTTTGGAACAAAATATTTTTAACAAATTGAGGTAGAACCCTCCCTGTTTCCTACAGGGATTGACAAACTCACATGCCTTTACCACTCAAGTTGGAGACATCATACCTTATTTCCTGCTGTCAGCTTGCTACAGAAAATTGATAATAGAGACCCTATTATGAAGACACTGATTTAATTTGTGTACATAACCAAGAGGGGTGTGTCGCCATACAAACGCAGGGATAGGCTGACAGCCCATTCCAACGCAGCCTCCACAGAATGGAAAAGCATGAATGGGAATGACTGTCAGTGTCACTTTAGTTTTGTATAGAAAGGTGCCAAACTGTTGTCTAGCGTGACTTGCAACTTTACATAAGAGTTGTTATATAGCTTTTATGACTGATTTAGCATATTTTCTAGTCTTTGGGTGCAAGTCTTTCAGAGGTCAACAAGGTACCAAATCACACCATAAGATCAAAGTCTATCAATATAAACCCGTTGTCATATAGTGTCAAACATCCTTCCCTATCTGGTAGCCTAATGTTTTATGCTGCCAGGGGGGCATATCCTGACAGCTTAGCTAGCTACTAATAAAATTTGATTTGGTTTGACTTGAACAAATCAAAGTATTCGGTTGGTCGTGCACTGCCTGCTTGTTGACAAACACTACTTCCCACTTTATTAAAGGGAAGGCAGGAAGGCTAGCCAATAAGAGCTTAAGGTCACTGGTTCGAATCCCGAGCCGGTAAGGTGGAAAAGCTGCCGTTATGCCCTTGAGCAAGACATTTAAGCCCCAACAACAACTAGTCCCCGGGCGCCGATGACGTGGACGTTGATTAAGGCAGCCCCCCGCAACTCTCTGATTCAGAGGAGATGGGTTAAATCCCCTATTGGGTTTTCCTTTATTGACTAGCACTGGATAATGCTCACCTAAAAAGTTGGTTAGATAGAAGGCAGCTCAACTTGCTTGCTATGTTAACTGACTGACTGGCTAGCTAACACAGTTAGCTGCCAAGCCGATAGTTGGCTAACGTTACATAGCTAGCTAGCTAGTTACTAGTAACCATCAACTTTTCTGGCATTGATAGCTGGGAAGACGTTGGGTGGCTGTGCTGATGTTGGTCGGCTAACGTTAGCAAGCTAGCTAACAATATCTGTCATGTCATTAGCAAAGTGAAAATATACATAAGCTATGTTATCTAACTTAGCTAACCTGGCTAGCTAATGGTCTATCTGAAAAGTGACATAAAGCTAGCTAGCTAGTCGGCTAACGTTAGCTAGCTTGCTAGACACTAGCCGGGAACGCAAATTAACCTCACATGCTAGCTATACAAGTGACAATGAATGAAATAAGAGAAAGTAACACATTACATACCAGTCTCCATGTTTACGAAGAGGGTTAGCAAGTGTTTCTAAATGTCTTTAAAAGTCACCGGCTCTTTGTTTATCTCATTCGCCGACAGTCAGTCCGATCAGAGTTCCGACCGGAAACAGGAAACATAATTGTTACAATGTAACCCCGTGTGTCCCCCGGTGTCTGTCCTAGCTGTGGTATGATATCATATACCAATAATCTACATTTCATTGAATGTATTATTTTGATAGGTTTATAATAATGATTTTAAAGGAGTTATTCATTAAATGAAATGAAAATGAGTTTCAGTCAGAACTGTTTACGATTTACTTGGTATTAACAGACAATGGCAATTGAATGGACTAGTGAGTTTTGGCACCAATAGTTCCTCTAAAATAGAAATAAATACCCTTGGCATAACAGTTCCAACAGCTTACTGATCACTGTACCTGTACACAGTCAATCTGTAAATAGCACACCCAACTACCTCATCCCCATATTGTTACTTATCCTCTTGCTCTTTTGCACCCCAGTATCTCACAAAAACATCTGCACATCTATCACTCCAGTGTTAATGCTAAATTGTAATTATTTTGCCTCTATGGCCTATTTATTGCCTTACCTCCCTACTCTTCTACATTTGCACACAGTGTACATAGATTTTTTTCTATTGTGCTATTGACTGTACGTTTGTTTATGTGTAACTCTGTGTCGTTGTTTTGCCGCACTGCTTTGCTTTATCTTGGCCAGGTTGCAGTTGTAAATGAGAACTTGTTCTCAACTGGCCGAACTGGTTAAATAAAGGTGAAATCTTTTTTTAAATAAAAAACATGCCCCTTGGCATTTAAGAGTATGCCCGAGACTGGTGAGGACATGGGACCTCATATTAGAGGATCATCAGAGTCAGTACAGTTGAAGCTCCATACCAAGTTATTCAGTTGAAATGTGACAATCATTGTGGAATGTATGTATACCGTTCTTATTATTCCGTAATAACTCATTTTGTTGCTCTCATTTTACATTTTGAACTACCTTGCGGTTGGCCTGAATTGGTTTGAAATATAGCCTAGGGTGGATAGAAGCAACAAGGAGATTTACTATACAACATGGTCCATGCCATTACACACTCTTCCTTTGAAATAGAAACAAATTAGATTCAATGTACAGACACAATCAAAAACATACGCATTCAACACACTTTCACCTTGGTTTCCATGGACATGTATTCTTTAGTAAATGTAATGCTGAATGTATTTTCTATCTAAGGAGTTAATAATTGTGCCCAGCCCACAGATTTCAGGGTTCAGCCTGAGGAAGGAAGTGATTTGTCTTTTGGAGTTGGAGAGAGAGCGAGAGAGTGTGTGTGTGTGTGTGTGTGAGTGAGTGTGAGTGTGCGTGCGTGTGCTCGTGTGTGAACTTCCTTCCTTACTTCCAACTCGACTGAGGCAGCTGGTGGAAACCATTTCGCAATTGCGGAAAGTACACTCCTAATGAGGGGGGAAAATGTAATGAGAAAGTAGGAGAACAATTGAAAAACGAAGAAGAACAATTTAGATACGCCTGGTAAAAACAGTAGTTATTGCGCTGATAATGTTGGGTCCAGCTTCCTGAGGCACCAGGACATGTCTTGGGGCTGCTCTATGGAACCCATCATGAACTCATACAAGGGAAAGGAACTAGAAGAGGAGCGCTGAAGAAAAACATACTATTCTATGGGGAAGAAAGACATGAACAACTGTCTGTTTCTCTCATTGACCTGTCTATGCATTCTCCCGGGTAAGTCCAACTACTTTTGTTTAAGATTCCTGACAGTTGTGGATATAACCTTGGTTTTAAAACCATAAGTAGGATGACCAACAGACACCTGAAACAGCTATCTAGGATGTCACTCAAGAAAAGGAAGGACAAGTAATCATTCAAACAATCTAATCTAAATTGACGTACCATCTGCTTTCCTACTAAATAGTTATCATGAGAAATAACTACTCTCAATTAGTTCTCTCTCATTACTATAAATGTAGATTGATATTAGGATATTCATTGCTGTAGATGCTGCTCCTCTATTGTCTAGTGAATGTTTTATATCATATTTATGTGTTCAACTTTTGTTCCCTCAGGTTATGATGCAGAGGAATGTGTGACTTCTATCTTGGCAAAAAGAAGTTCTGTTAACGTACCAAAGGGGGGCACTCTTTCCCTATCCTGTGTCGTTCAGCATTGTGGAGATGATGGCTGGACAGGAGGATGGGGTCTGTCAACAGAGGGACAGTTCCTTCTCTTTAGTCCCACTCCAAGGCATCATCTCTCCAACGTCACGTTGACAACCAATAGAACCCGTCTGCTCATGGACATCCTTAACGTCAACCAATCAGATTATGGAACGTACCAATGCCAGATCACCTGGGTTGAGGGA
The DNA here is from genome assembly GCA_030435695.1 of Brachymystax lenok tsinlingensis. NCBI lineage: Eukaryota > Metazoa > Chordata > Actinopteri > Salmoniformes > Salmonidae > Brachymystax > Brachymystax lenok. Next base: position 10,118,873 of record CM059794.1, on the reverse strand, counting down.
TACACCAGTGTTGGACATATGACATATGTGAACATTACTGCAGGTAGATATGGTCCTTCTATTGTTAATCAGTTTCATGCAAGTAAAATACAGTATGTATTTATTTTTGTAAACACTTTGTAAGATTTACCCCCAAAATAAGAAACAATCACAGATAATGACCACTCCACATTCTGAGATGACAAGTAGACTGGTATGTGCTCTGACATCATTGATTTTGCTGTACCCTTTCTCTGTAGCCATACCACCCACATTCGTGTGGAAGGTCTATTCCAGGGTGGTGGTGTATGTAAGTACCTGTTTGGTAATCACCCTGGTTTTGGTTCTCTGTCTGGCTTGCCATATAAGGTCAAAGATCCCATCTCAGCCCCCACCAATACCACCGCCCAACCCCCCACCACGCTCCCGAAGCGCACGCAAGGACAAACCCCGTAAGACATCTCTTTCTTTATCTATACAATTTTGTAACATCTTGCTGCAGTATGTTGACATGCACTACCACAGCACCGTAGATGAACTTGATATCCAATTGTACAGTTGATCGTGTCTACTGCTTATTTAAAGGCCAAGTCTAATGCTCATTTGTGAAGTGCCCAATTAGGTGTGCATTAATTTTGCTTTTGACTCTTATATTTTCTTTGCAGCCACACCCAAGCCTAAACCAAAGATAGAGGTGTGTGTTCTTTGTTTATTGGCTTCTGAATGCCCTTATCCTTAACCTTTTTCTAGAATGCTTCCTCGGGCTAATCTGAGTGTCTGTTTTCTTGCAGTTGGTCTATGCAGCTCTTTCAAAGGGCTGCCTTGAACAGCCGAATCCTAATCCTCAACGAGAAGCTGCACAGCCCACAGTCTACTCCTCTCTCCGCTTCTCCTGACTCAGTCAGACTTTTATATTGTAGAGACCTCAACCCAACTCCTACCCACTGAGCACACACTGATTGAATAAATGTTGTTTCCACGTCATTTCAATGAAAGTACGTGGAACCAATGTGGAATAAGGGAAAGGGGGGATACCTAGTCAGTTGTACAACTGAATGCATTCAACTGAAATGTGTCTTCCGCATTTAATCCAACCCCTCTGAATCAGAATAGACGTTGAATTGACGTCTGTGGCCAGTAGGTATCATGATGCCGTGTGAAAATCATCTGAGAATATAATCAATGTTCTATGTTCTAAATAATGATTTATGCAACTGTTTTGTTAACACTGTAATTATTATGTAATTTGTGGAAACTACTTTCTCTGTCATGTGTTTAAATAAACAAACTAGAACTGATGTTCAATATCAAAATATTGCCACTGCTAAGCAAAGTAAAGTGACTTGTATTAAATGTTGCCCCTCTAAACAATGTTACATGTAAAGCAGACCTGGGTTCAGATACTATTAGACATCTTTCAAATACTTTGAGTGTTTGCTCTAGCCTGCCTGGAGGACCAGAGGAGTGAGGTTTGCAGTTTTTGGACTATTCCATTGGTCCATTAAGAAAGGCAAGCTCAATCAGGCACATATATACATTATTTAAGATGATTTCAAATAGTATTTGAACCCAGGTCTAAAGAATGCTGTCCCTTTTATAATTAACAGACAAGAACATTCAGATATGCCTCTGTTCCTTCCTGTGAGGTCACTGAATTAAGAAACACAACACAAATTGACACAAAATACAACATTTTATTTTTTTTATAAATTCTTAATGGCACATTACATAACGAAATATACATATACATTTGTAGGCTTTTTAAATTAACATTTCTTTTAATTTGACCTCTTTCATTAATTTAATCTGCAATTACATTTTTACATAACATCAATAGCAAAACATAAAATCAATAAATTATGGCCTTATAACAGAGAGTAGGCTGAGGGGTACTTGTGGATGCCCTCTACGAACTAAAATACTAGTTCCTATTTAACTTTCTGAGTTTTTGTGTACCACATAACAGAACTCCAGTCACAAATATTCCAGTGATAAGAATGAACCTCTCTACAGCTATAGAGTCCATGGATATTCTCCCAAACTCAAATATAGCTGACTGATTTGGTCACATTAATGGAGACCTTGCCATTTCGATGCGTTCCTGGGTGAACACATTCACACATGATTTGTTTATAATCATATAGCTTACAACAAGGTAAAGTTGTATTATAATATATTTTGGAACTACAATGCCTAAAACATAGTTTTGTTTTAGGCATTGTTTTTGCTGTTTGCTTTTACTTAAGACTGAACATTTAACCATCAAAATCACAAAGCATTCAATCACACTTCCAAAATATGTCAGATCCCTTTAAAACATTATCTGGCCAATTATTTATTTTTGGAGAAATGTTAGTGAGAAAAACCCCCATTGTGAAATGACTTTAACTACTAAAAATGATTTCCATAGAGCAGTCTGTGTGTTTCTCAGCTATGCATCCTTTATAAGTTTTCAATTAACATTGATTCATTGGGTAAAATACAACTGGATGTTCATATAAGGACATGTGAAAAGCAGACCTGGGTTCAAATACTATATTAAACCATTTCAAATCCATGATCTGTGCTTGATTAACTTGCCTGTCCCAAAACTGCAAACCAGGCAGGCTAGAGCACACACTCAAAGTAATTGCAAGATTTCAAATAGTATTTGAACGCAGGTTTGGATTCCTCAGACAGCTTAACATAAACCAAATAAACCAAATCCAAACTCTCTGCTCAACCTCTCACATAGTGAGAAGCACATTGAAGGTGAAAGGGTTTTAGATAGATTGTAAGGCGCGACTTTGGCTAAATTAAGCGTGTAACAGAGCGCAATGGCATTTTTCTTTTCATGTGAGCAAATCTCCACAAATAGAGCACTTGGTTTATGAGGATCAAGCCCCTTCCTTCTGCAGCTTAAGACAAACTTGAATACTTGAACTGTTTGATGAGGATTGAGCCGTAGAGATAAATACTGTGTCTATCAATTCCATGTCAATTCAGGAAGTAAACTAAAATTCCAATTCCAATTGTCCTCAATATATTCCTATGAGATAAAAAAAAGGAAAGGAATTGACCCCAACCCTAGCAACCCTAGTATCTATACAGTTTATAAATACTGTATCTATCTCTATTGTGGATTGATCCATTCTATTGACCTGCATTGACTGTGCAGCAGATACATACTGTATGTGAGACCAAGAGGGTAGACGGCCAGCATTACAACAGGTGACTCAAAAAGAAGCTAAACTACTGCAGCAAGAACTCCTTGTTAGGCAATAGAGGAACTGTCCCCAAAACAGACATATTGGGGCAAAGGCAAGAGAGACAGTCCCCCAGGTCAACAACCACATCCCTTTCTGAAGGAGAGTACAACACCTTACACCAACCTGGACCCAGATACAGAGATCATAACAGAAGAGGACAACAATACACAAAACCAACCTTACACCAGCCTGGACCCAGATACAGAGATCATAACAGAAGAGGACGACAATAAACAATCGCTGTAATCTGAGAGATGAGTGCAGCGGAAAAGTGACCTATCACCACAGTTTCATAAATCAATGACAATGAATGTTGTGAGGTTAAAGGCCCAGTGCAGTCAAAAACGCGATTTTTCCTGTGTTTTATATATATATTTCCACACTATGTGGTTAGAATAATACTGTGAAATAGTGAAAAGGATGGTAATGCCCTTTCAGTGTAGGAACTGTTTGAAAAGACCTGAAACTTATGCCTGTTCTGGTGGGATGGAGGTTTGGCCTTCCATGGTGACATCACCATGCGGTAAATTGGTTAATGGACCAATAAGAAAGAGAGTTCCAAACCTCTCTGCCAATAATAGCTAATTTTCTGTTTTCTCTCCCCACTTCCAGACAGGCCTAGCAACAATCTTGCTATTTTTGTTTCTTTTTGGCAATTTCAATTGAAAACAATCACAGTAACGTACTTAATTGTTATCCAGAAATGATTAGATATTGAGATAAATATGCCTGCAATGGACCTTTAAACCTTGTCTTGTCTAGTTGTATCAGGTTAATGTTCCAGATGAGTATTTTAATCAGACCAGCGGCCAATAAAGATGTGGTGTGATGTCAGCAACACATGGCGCCTCTCACTGTGAGCTATTTCTGTACCAGACATGTCGAGAGAGAAAGATAACCTTTTTTTCACCACTTCTTAGTTCAGACTCACAGGATTCTCCCTCCTTTCCAGCTCAGTATCTGTTTGCGTGTGTGCTCTTATGCACTAGTTAGAACCTTAATTCCCTTTAGTCATGAAGTTAAGAACATTTTGGGATTCGATTGTGATGCGTTGTTGATGTTGTGGATGTTTTTTGCTCCAACAGCCAGTGTTGTCCCTTTTTTGGAAAATCCAGATTTCTACTCGGACTGCAATGGAAAATAACAGAAATGTCCAATTACAACAATATCATCATCATCATCATCATCATCATCACTATTCTATTGAGAGATCAAGCTGACAGGTTAATGCAAGATCTCTAGCAAGATAGTGTACTATAGATAAGAGATGAGGGATGCAGAGCAGACAGTGTAGTGAAGGGACTGTGATACAGAACCTATCTCAGAGGAGACAGTGTAGTGAAGGGACTGTGATACAGAACCTATCTCAGAGGAGACAGTGTACTGAAGGGACTGTGATATACAGAACCTATCTCAGAGGAGACAGTGTAGTGAAGGGACTGTGATACAGAACCTATATCAGAGCAGACAGTGTAGTGAAGGGACTCTGACATAGTTATAGCGACTGTCCCTGATGCTGTATCATATCCTAATGACTCTGGAGGAGAACAGTGGGTCACTTCAAGACTGCATTAACTGAGCAGTGTTGCAGTACAGTACAGTACAGTACAGTACAGTACAGTACAGTATAGTACAGTACAGTATAGTATATTACAGTATAGTACAGTACAGTATATTACAATATAGTATATTACAATATAGTACAGTACAGTATAGTATATTACAGTATAGTACAGTACAGTATAGTATATTACAGTATAATACAGTACAGTACAGTATAGTATAGTATATTACAGTATAGTACAGTAAAGTATATTACAGTACAGTATAGTATAGTACAGTACAGTACAGTACAGTACAGTACAGTACAGTACAGTACAGTATAGTACAGTATGTTACAATATAGTATATTACAATATAGTACAGTACAGTATAGTATATTACAGTATAGTACAGTACATTACAGTACAGTATAGTATATTACAGTATAGTACAGTACAGTACAGTACAATACAATACAGTATAGTATAGTATAGTATAGTACAGTATAGTACAGTACAGTATAGTACAGTACAGTATAGTACAGTACAGTGAGACCACTTACTGTTGTGGAGTGGCTCATTTTGTCAAAGCGGAACTTCAAGTTTGACCTGGGAGACATCTTACTCTTCACATCTGGAGGGAGAAGAAGATAAAGCCTCCGTTAACAGAGGAATACATAGTCTATGATTAAGTGTCAATCACACATTGAGGATGAGGGAACATACTCTGAAACAATAGCGTAAGTAACGTGTGCTTCCTGATAGTATAGAATGTAAACAAAGCCACTACTGTACTCTACAGAGTAATGTATGGCTACAGAGGGCATAGAGACCTACAGTATATAACAGAGATGGATCAAAACCATACTCATGTGTTGAGCAACCCTGATGACTTGCAGAATGTCTAGACTTTAGCCCAGAGGGTTAACACGGTCATGTGGTGCGCAGGAGACCCAGGTTTGGATCCCGGTCAGTCACACCTAGGTGTTGTGTAGTGTATCAGTGTTTACCTGTGGGACTGCGACACATGATGAGGGGGGTGGCCGAGCCTTGGCTCTCCACGCTGAGGGAAGGGAAGGGGCTGAACACGGACGACGAGGCTATGGATGGGTGGATTCCCTGGGAGAAGAAGAGGAGGGAGAGGGAAGGACGAGTAAGAGGGAAGGATGACGAGGAGGGAGAAGAGGAGGAGGAAGAGGAAGGAGAAGAGGAAGATGAGGATGAGCTGTCAGGGCGAGGTCATCCATTTGTATCCTTCTACTGTAACACACACTACAGACTACACACTACACACTACAGATTAGGGCTTAGGGCTACTAACTCAAGGCCAACAGACTTCAGCTGGAATTACTACAGTTTTCAGCACTGTGCTGCCGTTGTGCTCTTGAGCAAGGAACCCCAAAACTGCTCCAGAGGGGCACACAAATTCCAGCCTTAGGTTAACTGAGTTCTGTTCAACACCAAAGCTGCAAACTGTTGAACAACTGTTTGTTTTGTGTGTAAACACTGATCTGTTTGTGTAATGTGTGTATGATACAATAATGATATGACATTGTCATCCTTTGCCAAGCGTGCGTGACTGACATCCAACGCAATATGATCCAGAGACAGTGACAGGAACCATAATTGACATAATCACCAGCTGTCATGATGTTGCATCACCTCTATTTCTTCTCTCAGTACTGCCAAATCCTCTGACATCATTCCAACTGTGTCATTTGTTGATGCCTTCATGCAGTTCATGATAAAACAAAACAAACGTCCTTATACAATTCAACATTTTGGATCCCACCACTTCTGAGCACCACAGGCCTATGATCTGCCCAATTATGTGCCAGAAGCACCATGCCAGTCCTGATCCAAATGCTATGGCCCACCCAAGCCCACCTCAACACACCCCACTCCCCTACCCCTCTGCTCTACAGCCACCTGTCACCCTGTCTCCCAGCCCACCTCCCCATTGTCCCCCTGCCTCCCTACTCCCTATCCCCCAACCCTCTGTCCAAACGCCCCCAGCACAATGCCTCAAGGGCCTCTCCCTCCCCAGCCCCCTGTCTCTCCAGTGGCTGCGGGCCCTCACAGTGTCAAGCTCCTCCAGGGCCTCTCCCTCTCCGGTGGTGCTGCTGAAGCTGCTGGTGCTGGAGGAGGAGCGAGAGATGTTGGGTCTGCTGCTGCTGCAGTCCTTCAGCTTGAGGAACGGCCTGATGACAGGAGGTAGAGGAACAGCATTAGAGGAGAGGAGAGACGAGGAGAGGGGAGGAGAGGAGAGGAGAGGGGAGGAGAGGAAAAGAGAGGAGAGGGGAGGAGAGGGGAGGAGAGGAAAAGAGAGGAAAAGAGAGGAGAGGGGATGGGAGGAGAGGTTTACAAAGCATATGCACACGTCATGCACACCTTATGTGTTCATGTTCAGTATTTTGTTTGTGGTTCATCTCACCTCTCCTTGTTGGGGCAGATCTCTGGCGAGCTGGGGTTGGACGATGTCTCTGATCTCCCTTCCTGGCCGAGCGGGCAGATGTCTGGGGTCTTTTGGTCACTGCAACAACATACAGACCAAGTTAGCAGATATAACAAATACACAATGACATAACAAAAGCTTCAGTATTAGTGATGGTAAATACCCAAACCAAAAGTTGACCTGAATGCAAAGCCTGGTCCCAGATCTGTTTGTGATGTCTTGCCAACTCCTATGGTCATTAACAAAACAGCCCAAACAGATCTGGGACCAAACTATGGAAAGCCTGCTGACCTGCGTGTGTGTCTGTCCGAGGGGCTCTCTGTGCTGGAGTGGAGGCGGGGAAAGAGGCCTGAACGACGCTTCACTGGACTCTTTAGGGGAGACTTGGCTGACAGCACTGGTGGCTGGAGAGAGAGACACAGTCAATAGCATTAACAAGCAGGCAATATACAGCTTTAGGAGGCTGATAGAGCTCAACTGAGGCAGATTTGGGCTACATTGTGATGGTCCACTACTCTTCACATATAAAACAGTTGAAACTACATCAGCACACCGATAATATGATTATGTTACATGGATGGGACTTTTTGCAAAAGTACGCACATTTTTGCAAAACGTGCAATTTATGTGTATGTCCAGTTTTATTTGTTTGTAAATATGACCTCAAGCGCTCCCCTCCACCCTCTCCCTCCCCCTGCTCACCGAGAAGGTACTCTTTGTGCACTCGGTGCTCTGCGGCAGCCCCCCTCCACTCAAGCTGGCCGGGACCCCCCCTCCCACCCCTGGACTCCGGTGACGGTGGGACCCCACCATGGTCTCCATGGAGTGACTCCGGACGCGCATCGCACGCTAGGGGAGAGGGACAGAGACGGGGACAGAGGAGGGAGCGGGATAGAAGGGAGCAGTGACGGAGGGAGAGAGAAAAGAGGACAGAGGAAGAGAAGGGAAATGAGTACAGTCATTATCTCAGAGCACAGCACCCCCTGGATGGAGAACATGTTAAGGGCCCAACCCAAGGGGGAACATCTTTAGGATGTGAACCCAGCAGCCCTCCAGTTTCCAGATCAATTCACCCCATTTTTTCCAGCGCCTGGCCCGGGAATCGAACTGGTCCATCTACCTACTGCAACTAAATTCAATCTGTGTACTCATCAATTTCCAAAGCTCTTTGACTGTAGTGTGTATTAAACTCTCATGGACAGACAACGTAAACATCGAGCATATGGCCAAATTATGCAAGATTAGGTGTGTATTTTGGATTATTTTTATGTATTCTATTGATAATGTGGTTGGGTAAAATGAATGTATCTGATATTGATCAAATCTGATTTATGATCAAACCTGCTATTACAATATACGGTCAGCAGAGAGCGCACTTCTCCTACGCAGGGGAATAAGGAGTGCAGTGCATGGATAGTGAGAGATATGCAGAATTAGGCCAATATCCACTAATAATAAAAACTCAAAAAAGAGCAATTAAGTTTTGGAAACATCTAAAATACAGTGACCCCCTCTCATATCATTACCAAGCCCTGCAATGCCAAGAGCTGAGCAAAGAAAAGAGTCCCCTCATCCAGCTGGTCCTGGGGCTGAGTTCACAAACCTGTTCTACTAACACACTGAAGCCTCAGGACCAGAACATCCAATCAATCAGAATAAACCAAATTACATCACAATCAAAACAAAACTACATTGCTCATTGGGAAACACAAGCACAAGCACAAAGCAAAATGCAGTGCTATCTGGCCCTAAATCGACAGTACACCGTGGCAAACTATTTGACCATGGTTACTGATCAAAACCTTAGAAAAACCTTGACAAAGTACAGGCTCAGTGAGCACAGCCTTGCCATTGAGAAGGGTCGACACAGGAAAACCTGGCTCCTGTAGAGGAAAGGCTGTGCAACCACTGCACCACAGCAGAACCTGAGACAGAGCTGCATTTCCTGACAACATGTCAAAAATATAAAACAATTAGAGAGTGTCATTTCCCAGATTTGAAACCCTTATTCAAGGTTTCAAAGACCTCCCCTGATGAGAATAGGCTACCCATCCTGTTGGGGAGGAAGCAGAAAGCTGTGGGTTGGCAGCGCACTACATTGCTGCCTGCCATAAGATGAGGGACAGTGTCTGACAGACCAGTCAACCTGCACATGTCTTCTACTATATGCTTATTGTTGTTGTTCAATGTGGTTATTGTTGTTACTGTTGTCCTGTTGACAATTTTGATTATTAATTATGTTCATATTATAAATATCAAATGTAAGCTTTGGCAATATGTACATTGTTACGTCATGCCAATAAAGCAAATTGAATTGAATTGAATTGAATTGAATTGATATGACTGTAATGTTACCAGTGTTGGGGAGTAGTGAACTACGTATAGTTCAACTAGTAATTTAACTACATTTAGCAGCTGCTTGATGGTAGTTGAATTAAATTATAATCTAGGTAGTGTTTTCAGTAGTGTTTTACTAGTGGAACTACACGCTACTGTTTTTGCAAAAATAACATAAAATATGGATAAACAAGAATTTCCTTTCTTTTTTGGCATCAGACCTGCCTAATTCTCAGTTGAAACGTTTTAATAGGCTAAATCACACACTGTGTTAGCATCTGACTCCAGAATGATCCGTTTTTTTTGCAATTTGTAGTCTACGACACTTCAGATTTAGCTATGATAACGTATCACAAAGTAGTTTGGATGTAGTGAACCACTTTTTCAAAGTAACTTTCGTTAAGCAAACCATATTGGTCTTAAGGGTAGCGGTAACGTAGCTTAACGTCTTCCAACGTGAAGTGACTGTTAGCTTGGTAAACTATATTTTCAAAGTAGCTTCCCCAACACTGAATATGACTGATAATGATGCACTGTGTACTAGGCTACTATTTGAGTTCACTAAAATGGTGAAGGAAATCATCATCAGCCGTGTGACAACATGTCATCACTAGTAGGTCACACTAAGGGAAATAAGGACGGTGGGTTTTAATGTTAGTCTCCAGGGCATAAAACACAACAAACAAAACCACATCAACAGTGTTTATTGAGTGTTTCAATGTTTGGAGATGATTTTCAATATGTGAAATGCTTTGTTCTGATTCTCAATCGGTATGATACAGTATCTGTGACGACAGGTAATAGACAATGATCGCTGTTGTAGAGATGAGCACAGCATCCCCAGTGGTTGAATGAGTGGCATGCAACACACACCTCCACACTGCCTGTGAACACAGTGAGACACCACATGGTCAGACAGGGTGGATAGGGGAGAGAGGGAGAGAGACGGGTAAGGTGTTACGATGATTAACACCCCGTAATCTCAAATCAACAGCAGCGTGGCGGGAGACAGACAGACAGAGAGAGAGAGAGAGAGAGAGAGAGAGAGAGAGAGAGAGAGAGAGAGAGAGAGAGAGAGAGAGAGAGAGAGAGAGAGAAATAGAGAGGGTGTCCGTGTGTGTGAGTGTGTGTGAGTGCGTGTGAGTGAGAGACAGAGAGAGGGAGAGAGACAGAGAGAGAGAGGTAGACAGAGAGAGCGAGTGAGAGGGAGAGAGGGAGAGAGAGAGAGAGACAACATCAGTAGACAACTAGATCGGCGAAAGAGAGGGTGTGGGACAGGTTCAGACAGGTTCAGACAGGTTCAGACAGGTTCAGACATGGCGTCAGATGAAAAGGTAAAAAACTGTGTTAAAGAGTCACCTTGAAGGACTCCAGCAGTCCCCCATGGCCCCCGTTCTCCAGCTTGTCCTCCTCCCCAGCCTGGCCAAGCCCCAGAGTAGCCTGGGTCTGTCTGTGGAGCTCATCGTGAAGGTTATCCAGCAACGCAGCTCGCGTCCGCCCCTGGAACACACACACCCCCACACACATGTACACACATATGCATAGAGACACAACGACACACACAGACGCACAGATGCAAACAAACACACACACAAAACAGCACCACCATGTATCATTTAAGAAGCAGTAGTAGAGGTGATTGAGATAGATGAAAGAGATTGAGCAACACATCCAGGGTGTCTTGAGTCATCTGCCCCTCTCACCTCTAGCTTGGCAAACTTGTCAGACTTGTAGCAGGCGTTCTCTGCATTGATCAGCTTTGTCAGCAGGAAGTCGCGGAACTCAGGACCCTGGGGAGAGAGGAGAAGGGGAGGGTGATGGAGGGGAGAGGTGACTTTCATCAGCACCATACCCATCATCATCTAGGCGTCTGGAGTCGACGGGATGAAAAGGACTGATACAGTGCCTTCAGAATGTACTCACAGAATGTTCAACATTTTGTGTTACAGTCTTAATTTAAAATTGATTAAATTGAGATTTTGTATCACTGGCCTATTCACAAAATACCCCATAATGTCAAAGTGGAATTATGTTTTTAGATAAAAAAGTATTTCTAAATGAAAAGCTGATATGTCTTGAGTCAATAAGTATTCAATCCCTTTGTTATGGCAAGCCTAAATAAGTTCAGGAGTAAAAATGTGCTCAACAAGTCACATAATAAGTTGCATGGACTCACTCTGTGTACAATGCTTTCCAGCAGACACTGGGAAACAAATTCACCTTTCAGTGAGACAATAACCTAAAACACAAGGCCAAATCTACACTGGAGTTGCTTACCAAGATGACATTGAATGTTCCTGAGTGGCTAAGTTAACATTTTGACTTAAATCGGCGTGAAAATGTATGGTAAGACTTGAAAAAGGCTGTCTGGCAATAATCAACGACCAATTTAACAGAGCTTGAAGAAGAATAATGTGCAAATATTGTACAATCCAGATGTGCAAAGCCCTTAGAGACTTACCCAGAAAGAGTCACAGCTGTAATCGCTGCAAAATGTGATTCTAACATGTATTGACTCGAGGGTATGAATAGTTATGTAAATGAGATTTTTCTGTATTTCATTTTCAACACATTTGCAAAAATGTCTACAAACATGTTTTCACTTTGTAATGGGGTATTGTGTGTAGATAGATTGGTGTGAAAAAATATTATTTTATCCATTTTGAATTCAGGCTGTTACACAACAATATGTGGAATAAGTTAAGGAGTATGAATACTTTCTGAATAAACTGTATATGATGGCAGGATTCTCATCAAATTTTCACTGTAAATAACAATGGGAAACTTTAACTCTCTCTCTCTCTCTCTCTCTCTCTCTCTCTCTCTCTCTCACCTTCTTGAAGACCGCTGGATTGGGGAGAGGTGGGCCAAATGGAGGTACATCTTCCCTCGCTGTAACAGACACCTGCAGACACAAAGCAATTCATGTATAGAGAGTCTGGCTTAGGTAACTGCAACAGTGTAGCTTCCGTCCCTCTCCCTGTCCCAACCTGGGCTTGAACCAGAGACCCTCTGAACACATCGACAACAGTCACCCTCGACGCATCGTCACCTATCGCTCCACAAAAGCCGTGGCCCTTGCAGAGCAAGGCAAACAACTACTTCAAGATACTCTGAATGATCGGCTATGGAAAGCCAACTGACATTTAGTCCTGAGGTTCTGACCTGTTGCACCCTCTACAACCCCTGTGGTTATTATTATTTGACCCTGCTGGTCATCTATGAACATTTGAACATCTTGGCCATGTACTGTTATAATCTCCACCCGGCACAGCCAGAAGAGGACTGGCCACCACTCATAGCCTGGTTCCTCTCTAGGTTTCTTCCTAGGTTCTGGCCTTTCTAGGGAGTTTTTCCTAACCACCGTGCTTTTACACCTGCATTGCTTGCTGTTTGGGGTTTTAGGCTGGGTTTCTGTACAGCACTCTGTGACATCAGCTGATGTAAGAAGGGCTTTATAAATACATTTGATTGATTGATTTGAAGGTCTCACTGCGAGTGACGTCACCGATTGAAACGCTACTAGCTCGCACCGCTAACTAGCTAGCCATTTCACACCGGTTACATAATATCCATGCCTTAAAGGCCCACTCCATAATAAATAAATAAAATGATTTTGCAAATATCACATAGTGAGCCTGTAAGGTCATAGTAGGATATAGTACTGACCTTGTATGTAGTGTGTTCAGTACCAGGGTTCTCCACCTGCACCAGCACATACGCATGGAGGAAGTTGGAGGCGATCATGTCAGGCACAAAGGGGGTGGCGTCTTCCTGGAAGACCGCCGCCACGATGTCATTTCCTATGTGCCTCTTCCTCTGGAGCTGAGGGACAAGAGCATAGTGTTCTGTAAACAACTTAGGACCGTTTGACTGTATGTTATACAGTATAATTAGTCACAAGTATTAGAGAAAGGTGTGAGGTGAGAGGGAAAAGGAAACAGAGGGTGTTTATGAGTGACACACACACACACACTGTAACCACTGTAATTATGCTGTGTGTGGTGTAGCGTGTTCAGTACCTGTTGTGCGTCTCCCTCAGTGAAGGGTAGTTTAGTGGAGACGTGGAACATCATCTCTCTCTGTCTGAAGACGGTGTAGATGGACTCAGAGCCTGTCTGACCATGAGATACGTCCAGACCACCACGGAACCTACAGTGACAACACAATATGATTAGCATTACCATGACGTTAATTTATTGGGTAGGGCCAGGAGCATTTCCTGATCACGTGACAGGGACAACTCCTGGCCCTACTCATGATGAATGGTAGCAGGGCAGCAGTTTATATCCTTCCCTCCCTCCATTCTCCCTCTCTCTCTGCAGGAACTCTGTCTCAGTAGTACCTATATGACTTGCCTAGATAAAGGTTAAATAAAAATAAAACTCTCTCAGTAGTAGAGTAGTAGTATAGTTGTCTCTGTGTCTCTCTCTCTCTCTCTCCCTCTCAGAAGTAGAGCAGAAATAGTAGAGTTGTATCTATAGAACTAGTTAAAAGTTTGGACACACCTACTCATTCATTGGTTTTTCTTTATTTTTACTATTTTCTACATTGCAGAATGACAGTGAAGACATCAAAACTACGAAATAACACATACAGTTGAAGTCAGAAGTTTACATACACCTTAGTCAAATACATTTAAACTCAGTTTTTCACAATTCCTGACATTTAATCCTAGTAAAAATTCTCTGTTTTAGGTCAGTTAGGATCACCACTTTATTTTAAGAATGTGAAATGTCAGAATAATAGTAGAGAGAATGATTTATTTCAGCTTTTATTTATTTCATCATATTCCCAGTGGGTCGGAAGCTTACATAGACCCAATTAGTAATTGGTAGCATTGCCTTTAAAATTGCTGAACTTGGGTCAAACGTTTCGGGTAGCCTTCCACAAGCTTCCCACAATAAGTTGGGTGAATTTTGGCCCATTCCTCCTGACAGAGCTGGTGTAACGGAATCAGGTTTGTAGGACACCTTGCTCGCAAAAGCTTTCTCAGTTCTGACCCCAAATTTCTATAGGATTGAGGTCGGGCTTTGTGATGGCCACTCCAATACCTTGACTTTGTTGTCCTTAAGCCATTTTGCCACAACTTTGGAAGTATGCTTGGGGTCATTGTCCATTTGGAAGACCCATTTGCGACCAAGCTTTAACTTCCTGACTGATATCTTGAGATGTTGCTTCAATATATCCACATATGTTTCCTCACTCATGATGCCATCTATTTTGTGAAGTGCACCAGTCCCTTGTGCAGCAAAGCACCCCCACAACATGATGCTGCCACACCTGTGCTTCACGGTTGGGATGGTGTTCTTCGGCTTGCAAGCATCCCCCTTTTTCCTCCAAACATAACAATGGTCATTATGGCCAAACAGTTCTATTTTTGTTTCATCGGACCAGAGAACATTTCTCCAAAAAGTACGATCTTTGTCCCTATGTGCAGTTGCAAACCGTAGTCTGGCTTTTTTATGGCGGTTTTGGAGCAGTGGCTTCTTCCTTGCTGAGCGGCCTTTCAGGTTATATCGATATAGGACTCGTTTTTCTGTGGATATAGAAACTTTTGTACCCGTTTCCTCCAGCATCTTCACAAGGTCCTTTGCTGTTGTTCTGGGATTGATTTGCACTTTTCGCACCAAAGTACATTCATCTCTAGGAGACAGAACACATCTCCTTCCTCAGCGGTATGATGGCTGCGTGGTCCCATGGGATTTATACTTGCGTACCATTGTTTGTACAGATGAACGTGGTACCTTCAGGCGTTTGGAAATTGCTCCCAAGGATAAACCAGACTTGTGGAGGTCTACAATTGTTTTTCTGAGGTCTTGGCTGATTTCTTTTGATTTTCCCATGATGTCAAGCAAAGAGGCACTGTGTTTGAAGGTAGGCCTTGAAATACATCCACAGGTACACCTCCAATTGACTCAAATGATGTCAATTAGCCTATCAGAAGCTTCTAAAGCCATGACATCATTTTCTGGAATTTTCCAAGCTGTTTAAAGGCACAGTCAACTTAGTGTATGTCGACTTCTGACCCACTGGAACAGTGAATTATAAGTGAAATAATCTGTCTGTAAACAATTGTTGGAAAAATTACTTGTGTCATGCACAAAGTAGATGTTCTAACCGACTTGCCAAAACTATAGTTTGTTAACAAGAAATGTGTGGAGTGGTTGAAAAACAAGTTTTAATGACTCCAACCTAAGTGTATGTAAACTTCCGACTTCAACTGTATGGAATCATGTAGTAACCAAAAAAGTGTTAAACAAATCAAAATATATTTTATATTTGAGATTCTTCAAAGTAGCCACCCTTTGCCTTGATGACAGCTTTGCACACTCTTGGCATTTTGTCAACCAGCTTCATGAGGAATGCTTTTCCAACAGTCTTGAAGGAGTTCCTACATAATGTTGAGCACTTGTTGGCTGCTTTTCCTTCACTCTGCGGTCCAACTCATCCTTAACCATCTTATTTGGGTTGAGGTTGGATGATTGTGGAGGCCAGGTCATCTGATGCAGCACTCTGTCACTCTCTTTCTAGGTCAACTATCCCTTACACAGCCTGGAGGTCTGTTAGGTCATTGTCCTGTTGAAAAACGCCATCCCAAACCAGATGGGATGGTGTATTGCTGCAGAATGCTGTGGTAGCCATTCAGGTGTGCCTTGAATTCTAAATAAATCACTGGCAGATTCACCAGCAAAGCACCCCCACACCATCACACCTCCTCCTCCTTGCTTCACGGTGGGAACCACACATTCGGAGATCATCCGTTCACCTACTCTGCGTCTCACAATGACACAGCGGTTGAAACCAAAAATCTCAAATTTGACTCGTCAGAATTCCACTGGTCGAATGTCCATTGCTCGTATTTCTTGGCCCAAGCAAGTCTCTTCTTATTATTGGTGTCCTTTAGTAGTAGTTTCTTTACAGCAATTTGACCGTGAATGCCTGATTCACTCAGTCTCCTCTGAACAGTTGATGTTGAGATGTGTCTGTTACTTGAACTCCGTGAAGCATTTATTTGGGCTGCAATCTGAGGTGCAGTTAACTCTAATGGGAAAAGGGAATACTTAGTCAATTGTACAACTGAATGCCTTCAATTGAAATGTGTCTTCCGCATTTAACCCAACCCCTCTGAATCAGAGAGGTGCGGGGGGCTGCCATAATCAACATCCACGTCTTCGGCGCCCGGGGAACAGTGGGTTAACTGCCTTGCTCAGGGGCAGAATGACAGATTTGTACCTTGTCAGCTCGGGGATTCGATCCAGCAACCTTTCGGTTACTGGCCCAACGCTCTAACCACTAGGCTTACTGCCGCCCTGTAATGAACTTATCCTCTGCAGCTTCACTTTTATTCTACAATGCAGAAAATAGTACAAATAAAAACCCTGGAATGAGTAGGTGTGTTCACATTTTTTACTGGTACTGTATGTCTCTCACCCCTTAAAGTCATTCAGCTCTATGTTGTCTCCCAGAACACTGAGGAACTCTCGGAAGGCTGGCGTCTCCTCGTTGTTCCCAAACAACTCCTCCTCTGATTTCTAGGATGGAGCGATGAGAGGAGAGTGGGATGAGGGGAGAAGATTAAATGGGAGAGATGTTCATGTATGGGGTTCCATACACAATGCAGGTTACAGGGCAAATTAAATAGCATGGGATTGATAAGGAATAAACTGAAACACCATTTGGCAATGAAAACCTGCATTTCACACTCACCTGACCAAACTTCTGGTAGATGACACCAAACTTAAAGGTATTGTTCACTTCATGTTCGTCATAACCTACTATCAACTGAGAGCCCTGAAACCAAAAACAACAAAAATGATGAGGATGTGTACGTACATATAATATCCAGTTATGTGATAAAGTCCCTCCATGACTCGGGCAGACATTTACACTATATATACAAAGTACGTGGACACCCCTTCAAATGAGTGGATTTGGCTATTTCAGCCACACCCGTTGCTGACAGGTGTATAAAATCGAGCACACAGCCATGCAATCTCCATCGACAAACATTGGCAGTAGAATGGCCTTACTGAAGAGCTCAGTGACTTTCACTGTCATAGGACGCCATTTTTCTAACAAGTCAGTCTGTCAAATTTCTGCCCTGCTAGAGCTGCCCCAGTTAAAAGTAAGTGCTGTTATTGTGAAGTGGAAAAGTCTAGGAGCAACAACGGCTCAGCCGCGAAGTGGAAGGCCACACAAGCTCACAGAATGGGGCTGCTGAGTGCTGAAGCTGTAGTGCGTCAAAATCATCGGTCCTCGGGTGCAACACTCACTACCGACTTCCAAACTGCCTCTGGAAGCAACCTCAGCACAATAACTGTTCGACAGGGAGCTTCATCAAATGGGGTTCCACGGCCGAACAGCCACACACAAGCCTAAGATCACCATGAGCAATGCCACGTTTCACCATCTGGCAGTCCGACGGACAAATCTGAGTTTGGCAGATGCCAGAAGAAAGCTACCTACTCAAATGCATAGTGCCAACTGAAAAGTTTGGTGGAGGAGGAATAAATGTCTGGGGCAAGTTTTTCATGGTTCAGGCTCCTCAATTCCAGTGAATGGAAATATTAAGGTTACAGCATACAGTGACATTCTAGACGATTCTGTGCTTCCAACTTTGTGGCAACAGTTTGGCGAAGGTCCTTTCCTGTTTCAGCATGACAATGCCTGCATCCACCAAGCGAGGTCCGTACAGAAATGATTTGTCGAGTGTGGAAGAACTTGACTGGCCTGCACAGAGCCCTGACCTCAACCCCATCGAACACCTTTGGAATGAATTGGAATGCTGACCACTAGCCAGGCATAATCGACAAACATCAGTGCCCGATCTCACTAATGCTCTTGTGGCTGAATGGAACCAAGTCCCCGCAGCAATGTTCCAACATCTAGTGGAAAGCCTTCTCAGAAGAGTGGAGGTTGTTATAGCAGCAAAGGGGGGGACCAACTCCACATGAATGCCAATGATTTTGGAATGAGATGTTCGATGAGCAGGTGTCATGTAGTGTATGCCTATCTGGGGAGGTCAGGGTTGTATTCAATAGGCAGCAAACGGAAATAAGCAGACTAAAACTGGGCGGGACTACTTTGACTTGTCCAATAAGAAATGCTCATTTCCATTTTACAGCTGTAAAATGTTTTCTGTTGCATGCCCTAATGAATATGACCCAGGACCACTGTGGGTTGATTGAGGCCATTTTGAAAGGCAGTCAGCTGAGACCAGTGGGGGATGGGAGTGGAGGAGAGGGGGAGCAGTCTGAGCAGACTGTCATAATAACAGATGAGTTCTACAGGACCCGGAGCAGAGGCACAACAAGCAGCTCCCTCATCCAAATGACCTCGGAAGTGATGAACAGCTCCTGGATCAGATCTGTCTTTAGCGCTGCCTACACCACATCAGTAAGAGAGAACAGAGTGGTCAAGCCGTATAGTAAACCAGGTGGAAGTTGGATTGTGTTCATTAGGCAGCAAATGGAAGAAAAGGGACTGAAAAAGGGAGAAACTACCTGGACTTGTCCAATAAGAAACACTTGTGTTCCATTGGAAAACGTTTTGAAAACGCTGCATGCCCCAAAGAAGTAGAATTGCTAGGAAATTATTTATATTTCTATGACATGACTTAATGAACACGACCCTGGTTCTATGGCTACTGTAGTAGAGGTGGAAGCGCCCGGCTGAAAGTAAACTGTGGAGCAGACTCACTCTGGGGTACAGGACTGGGTTGAACTTCAGGCCAGTCACGTCGTCGCAGAGAAGCTGAAACACAGACAAACAGATAGATACAGATTCATTTGAAACCACAGTGACAGAAACAAATCGATTTTTGGTTAAAGGGGCAATCTGGGATTGGTACATACCTTTTTGGACTGTTCAATTAATTCTAATATATATAATGTATAAATGAATCATGAGCTTACTTCAACTGTCTTACCACATCAGAACCCAAAAGCTTGTTTACTTCATTGTTTGTAAACAATGTTTCAACACGTTTAAAACTATCATTTTGATCTCATTACATTTCTTCAGCCCATCCCTCAGCTGTTTACCCACACCGTGGCGGGCTGGCCGCAATGTTGATGCTTGAAACCCAGATTGCCACTTTACATTGAGTGCATGTTGCATTGGTGGTGCTTAGGTCAGCCCTCCTTACCTTGGCTATCTGGGGCACACTGGGAAGCTGGTTGAGGCCTGCCAGAGAGATCCTGTCATGGTGTGTCTTTGTCCTCGACCTGGGTGATGATTGCACAAAACCAGCATCAATAACAGCATCTTAAAGAAGGTAGGCTGTGTGCACATCGCAAATACATCATTCCTATTTCTACAGTGAAAGTAACTTCTATTTGAGTGTGTAAATCCATGTTCACAAGGTACTGTAGGGTTAGTGTGACTATAACTACGGGTCCAGACCATGGCTCCAGACCCAACATAGGCCCACTGGACACTGTCTGCTGTGGGTGTATTTATGGGTCCAGGCCAGGGCAGATCAAGGCTACGTCAGATCCTACATCCCTACTGGAACTCCTGGACCTACTGTATGTCATTATATGACTGAAGCTACCTGAACATGATGGAGGAACTCCTGGACCTACTGTATGTCATTATATGACTAAAGCTACCTGAACATGATGGAGGAACTCCTGGACCTACTGTATGTCATTATATGACTGAAGCTACCTGAACATGATGGAGGAACTCCTGGACCTACTGTATGTCATTATATGACTAAAGCTACCTGAACATGATGGAGGAACTCCTGGACCTACTGTATGTCATTATATAACTGAAGCTACCTGAACATGATGGAGGAACTCCTGGACCTACTGTAGTTACCTGAACATGACGGATGAACTCCTAGCCCTACTGTATTTACCTGAACATGATGGATGAACTCCTAGCCCTACTGTAGTTACCTGAACATGATGGATGAACTCCTGGCTCTACTGTAGTTACCTGAACATGATGGAGGAACTCCTGGCCCTACTGTAGTTACCTGAACATGATGGATGAACTCCTAGCCCTACTGTAGTTACCTGAACATGATGGATGAACTCCTGGCCCTACTGTAGTTGCCTGAACATGATGGAGGAACTCTTGGCCCTACTGTAGTTACCTGAACATGATGGATAAACTCTTGGCCCTACTGTAGTTAACTGAACATGATGGATGAACCCCTGGCCCTACTGTAGTTACCTGAGCATGATGGAGGAACTCCTGGCCCTACTGTAGTTACTTGAACATGATGGATGAACTCCTGGCCCTACTGTAGTTACCTGAACATGATGGATGAACTCCTGGCCCTACTGTAGTTAACTGAACATGATGGATGAACCCCTGGACCTACTGTAGTTACCTGAACATGATGGATGAACCCCTGGACCTACTGTAGTTACCTGAACATGATGGATGAACCCCTGGACCTACTGTAGTTACCTGAGCATGATGGATGAACTCCTGGCCCTATTGTAGTTACCTGAAAACGATGGATAAACTCCTGGCCCTGTTGTAGTTACCTGAACATGATGGATGAACCCCTGGATCTTCTGTAGTTACCTGAGCATGATGGATGAACCCCTGGACCTTCTGTAGTTACCTGAGTATGATGGATGAACTCTTGGCCCTACTGTAGTTACCTGAGAATGATGCGGAGGAACTCCTGGCCCTCTGCCTCCTCGTGCTTCAGTGACATAATGAGGTTCCCCAGACTGCTGCCTGTGCAGTAGTAGTTCATATGCTCCTGATGAAGAGAGAGAGAGAGGCAGAGTGATAGAAAGATAGAGGGGGAGAAAGTGATGGAGGGAGGGAGGGAGGGAGGGAGGGAGGGAGGGAGGGAGGGAGGGAGGGCAAGAGAGTCAGACAGATAGCGAATCACTACACAGTATGATGAGACACTTTAAAGAAGTTACACACCTTCAAATAAGGTTTTACAGTCAATATTTCACAGATCCCCGCATAATTATGTCAATCACACGTTCATTTTCCAAACGACTGATTCTTAATTTGTGTGAGTCCTGAACTATTGAGTATGAATATGTATTTAAAACATGCTTAGTCATAACCCCAGAGCAGATTTAAGCCTGAAATTGGAAAAACACTGAATGGAGAAGGACTGAAAGAGGGAAACACACCCTTACAGAGAACACACACACGTACTTAATCAACATAAATACACACACAGACACACAACACACACATGCAGGCGCAGACCCCCCTTCCTCCCCCACTCACACACCCACATTATTACTACAAGTCAAATAGGCCTTGACTCACCCTGCCCAGGAAGTGTTTGCGGTAGGCCCTGGCCGTGCTGTTACACTCCAGCCTGAAGCCGAACCCTCCCGCAGGGCTCATGCCCCCTCCGTCATCCTCCTCACAGAAGCTGCTCTCCGAGGAGGTGGGGGTGCCTGCAGGCGCCTCGGCATCCTCAATCCAGTAACCCCCAAACTCGGGCAGGATCACCTGCGGGTATGGGCTACCCTTCTCCAGAATCTAAGCCACACAGCCAAGGGGCAAGAGGTTTATGTACCAAAATATCACCATCCACAAGAATAGGTTTTTGTGGGCCATATACATAAATATTTGTGTCATAACGGCCGGTTGTGACACAGCCTGAAATTGAACCCGAGTCTGTAGTGACGCCTCAGAACACTGCCTAGAGCTTGGAACTTTGATCATAAATGTGTCTGTAAGAGTTCTTTGAGCCTTTTTTTACAATGACCACCAGTATTTGCATTACTGCACGTGCGTGCGTGCGTGTGTGTGTGTGCATACTGTATGCGTGCTTATGTGGGTTTGTGTTGTTCATGCTTGTTTGTACATAGTGTTTTGAGCCAATTGATATGATCATATCAGAGCGCTGACTCACGTCCTCTATCCGCGGGTATGGGATGTAGTCATCCTGTCAGACAGAGAGAGGAGAGACACACACAGATCATTAACCTTACAGGCTGGAAAAACTAGAGCCCTGTTCAAATACTTTAGAGAATGCTCTATTCTTCCTCCCTTCTGTAAAGAAATCCCTGATCTGACAAGGCTGGGTAGGTGAATGTTATGTAATTGAACTATTGCTCACACCTGTCAATATGTGTAAGATCAGAAATTGCTTCAAGGAAGGGAGAAAGACAGGTTGTGTTTGTAAAGAACTCAAACAGGAACTACATTACAATGAGGTCAACTGAGGCAGTCCGTCACCATAGCAAGCTTGAACACAGAAACACAAGGTGAACATATATACAGTGACATATTCCACAGAAGCAACTGATGGTCCAATGAGCGATGCAACACAATGAAACAAATGAATCAAACAGGCAAACATTGATGGAGGAGTCTCCACCTTACGACAATCTCAGGGATACGGAGGGCTCACAGGATTGACTCTGTGAGCCCTTGGGTTCATCCTTAAGTCACTGGGGCTGGTTATCAGTCAGCTGGTGTATGACCTCTAAAACTGCTGTGATGTGATGTTCACAGGGGCGGACTGGGACTAGAAATAGGCCTACGTATTTCTATCACACTGCCCCATTTTTTTCCTCGAGGCCTCCCACACCAGCCCATTTTTTCTTTTACTTGAGGCACCCATTATTATTATTATTATTATTATTATTAGAATTTTGCAAAAAAACATGTTTTAGACAGATGGACTAAAGATGCACCAGCCCATCTGGCATTTGCCAGAATTGCCCTGGCAATACGTTTCTTCTGGTTGAGGGGACCTTAAGAGAGTGTTACAAGTCATTTAGAGTGTGGCGAAACTACTCCAGTGGTTGACAGGGTTAGCACGGAGGATGACCAACATCGCAATCAAATAAAGGGATGTGAAAAAACGAACAAAGGAATACATGAATAAATGAATAAAGGAATGGACAGAGGCAAGGTCAATGCATCATGACAGAGAAGCATGCCCAGCGGCGAGGTCCACAGACACTGACGTATGTGTGTGTGTGCTTCTCAGACCTTGCTTCTCTGCGAGTGGGGCTTCGTCTCCTCAGATTTAGGGACCTGGTTAGGGTCACGCATGTGGATGGAGGGTAACAAGGGTAAAAAATATAATTCCTGACTTTCCCAACTCCCAAATCAGTTACTGTACGTTTATACTGTACTGTACATTCTCTGGGTAAACATTTGATTGGTGGAACCCAGGGAAAATATTTGCTTGGTAATAAGAAATGTTTGCGTAATATATGCAGAGCCAAGCCGACATGACTCTAGTTCACACATCCTGAATTGCACAATTACCAATCTACTGGAAAGACCTGTGGAGAAAGACTTCTGTGCATGTGGGAAGGCACTGAACCCTGAATCCTTACCACACACACAGATTCTCTCAAGTCTTTTACCAGATTTAATCATACCTCAGTCATCCTTATACCTACGTTTCATTGGTAGACAAACACACTACTCTGTATATTGTACTCTGTTTGTGGGAAGGCCATTAAGACCTACCACACACACAGAATCTCACAAGTCATTTACCAGACTTAAACCACATCCTTATCCCTACTTTCCGTTATTGATTTCAGTGGTCAACGCACAGACTGGTCTATCTATCTAAGGAGTGGTCAACGCACAGACTGGTCTAGCTATCTATCTAAGCCAGGGCTGCCCAACACTCTTCCTGGAGATCTACTGTCCTTTAGGTTTTCAGTCCACCCTAATTTAGCATATCTGATTCACCTAGTTAAGGTCTTGTTGAGCAGCTAATTAGTAGAATCAGGTGTGTTAAATTAGGGTTGGACTGAAAAGACACAGAGCGGTAGATCTCCAGGAAGAGGGTTGGGCAGCCCTGGCTTAGATAGATAGCTAGACCAGTCTGTGCGTTGACCACTCCTTAGATAGATAGACCAGTCTGTGCGTTGACCACTGAAATCAATAACGGAAAGTAGGGATAAGGATGTGGTTTGAATGGTCCTCATCCTCTCTGCATGTGTTTGAATGGTCCTCATCCTCCAGTGATGCTTGCCTCTGCCTGGTCCCAGATCTGTTTGTGCTGTATTGACAATGACCATAGGAGTTGTCAATATGGCAATAACAGGTCAGGGACCAGGCTAGCTCAGAGAGACAGACAGTGTAGGGGATGGGGGAACAGCTATAGCTGTTCCCCCATCCCCTACTTGTCAACACCCCTACTTGTCAACACGGCTGGGTTAGATTAAAGCTATGGGTCTGTCTTAATACATCCATCTTTGATCCCTCTGAGATGGTTTTTGTGATCAACCATTCCAGATAGAGGCCTTTCAACTGTTCGGCCATCGATTGCTCTAGTCTAGTTAGTAGTGCGGGTCGATGTGGCGCTCTGGGGACAGAGAGCGGTCTGGTAAGGACTGGCTCAGAGGTGGCAGCGGGCCTGTGTGGCCTCTGTCCTCATTCCACCTCGCCCACTTGTTATCACGCGCAATCGATCTCCTGTCCTCCTCCGCTCACTGTCTCTCTTTCTTTCAAAAGCTCCCCCACTGTCCCCAAATTGGCGTGGCAGAGCTGCCACCACCACCCACCCTCTTCCTGCCCCATCCTGCCTAAAACCCCATTCCCACAGAAGAACCCAGAACCCCATAGACACAGTGCAGCAGAACAGGACAGAGAAATCAATGTTTTTTTAGAGGGAGCTCTTTAACTTGGTCTGGTTCGGCTCATTACTCAATCAGGATAAGAGATTGGACCCGGTGTTCTCGGCTCCTCAAATTAAGGGCGGCCCACGTTCCCCCTCCAAACTCCTGTGGCTTAATAACGGACCCTTCTGCTCGTTAGGGAGGACCCTTGATTAAAATCTCAGAAAGTGATGAACATGCCAGCAGCAGTGGGAACTTAGAGAGAAGAGAAGGAAGAGAAGGAGGAAGAAGAAGGAGGAGTCTTACCTGCATCCTTTCCAGCATGTCGAAGAACTCAGCAGACTGAAACAAACAGAGAAACAGAGGTGATTATTTTACTACAATGTCATACAGTTATAATGAATGCAGTTATAGTGTATCAAATTGTCCTGGACTAATGTGATCACTAGAAGTGGAGTGCACTGTATTTCCTAAATAAGCACAAAATTAATTAATGGAGGATATTTTCAATTAGGGTTTATTTGGTATAGGTTGAGGTATGGCTTTGTGATGTCCACAAAGCATAACACCAGTGTGAGATGGTTTAAAAACCTCTACAGGATTGGTGGGTCTCCCGCGGGACGGTTGAGCTAACGTTGGCTAATGCGATTAGCATGAGGTTGTAAGTAACAAGAACATTTCCCAGGACATAGACATATCTGATATTGGAAGAAAGCATACATTCTTGTTAATCTAACTGCACTGTCCAATTTACAGTAGCTATTACAGTGAAAGAATACCATGCTATTGTTTGAGGAGAGTGTACAGTTATGAACTTGAAATGAACTTATTAATAAACCAATTAGGCACATTTGGGCAGTCTTGATACAACATTTTGAACAGAAATACAATAATTCATTGGATCAGTCAAAAACTTTGCACATACACTGCTGCCATCTAGTGGCCAAAATCTAAATTGCGCCTAGATTCCTAAGTCATACATTGGCCTTTCTCTTGCATTTCAAAGATGGTAACAAAAAAACAAAAACAAACGCATGTTTTTTTCTTTGTGTTATCTTTTACCAGATCTAATGTGTTATATTCTCCTACATTAATTTAACATTTCCACAAACTTCAAAATGTTTCCTTTCAAACGGTATCAAGAATATGCATATCCTTGCTTCAGGTCCTGAGATACAGGCAGTTAGATTTGGGTATGTCATTTTAGGCTAAAATTGAAAAAAAGGGTCCAATCCTTTTTAAGTGTGACCAAGGTTTTTGGGGGGGTATTTCTATGGAAATGGAGAGAGGTCTGGTCACTGAGGCTACCTTCCAGGCTGACTACATTGAGATGTACACGAGCTAAACACGTCATGTGATATAGCAATCTGATGCCTGACTGCAATGTAGCCTTGAACGTGACCTGAAACTTCTCAAACCCACAACTACAATTATCACACCACAATCAACACCAGCTAGCAGCATTTCCACACTGGTTCTCAATAAGAGCTCATTGAGCTGAGCAGAGCACATAAGGAAGGACAGTCCTACACCCTCTCACACCAATATGTACAGTATATTATACAAACACAGATAACCAAGCCTACTCCACTTCCTCAAAACAGTCACTCCAGAAAAAGAATGGGCTGTTGTTGTGCTCCTGGCTTTCTATGAAACTATACTGAAGTTCTGGGTCAAAATCTTATTGACAGGAGGATGGTAAAAATAATCATCAAACAATTCAAATAACTAATGTCAATATAGGGACCACTCTGAGCTCAATGAGAGTGGGGATCAGGAAGTAAAGTTGTCATTAACACATGATCCCATTATAAGTAGCTGTCTAAGATTTCTATGGAATAAGACCTACTATTATGAAATTGATTTCCTTCCCAAAATGTTTTATTAAGTAGGCCTTATGTTAATAAGCAGCTTTTCTGTGTGACCCTGCATTCCCAATTCACAAACAACACAATGGTGTGGGCAAATACCAGTCATTATAAATATTATAAATAAGCAAAAGGACGAGTCAACAACATTATTTGGAAAGAATCAGAGATATGGAAAGGTGATGGAAAGAAAAACTCTACAAAGAAACAAAAAGGCCTTGACAGTTTTTGACGGGAAGAAGATCCATCTTGGTTTAAAACATTCTTTTATACAGTGTTGTCCTGGCCTTTTCCTGTCTTTATAACGAACGACAGTCAATCAACAAACACATAGATCTCTATGTGACAGTCAATAGTCATACTCAGGAAATATGCTAAAAGCACAAAGGATGAGGAACACAATGCCTACATTGTTTGAATCACAGGTTTCAAGGTTGGTAAGTAGAGAATGCAGACAAATGCAGTCAAAACACTTCTTATCAGAAATACACAAGGCACCAGCAAATTGGCCCTTTTCATACAGTGAGCCTAATGGCAGTTAAATGTACTTTGTATGTAATATTTTATGCAAACACTAATGACAAAGCTAAACACAAATGCTTTGAAAGGTGTGGGCTTCAATGAGTCACTGAAATTACTGCTTCACTATCTACACAGGTACAGATAACCTCTTATCAACGCAGCCATTAAACCCACGGCATTGCAGCAACATGTTATATCATAGTCGAACACCACCAGCAATACCACTAAAACACACCAAGACCTGGAAAACCCATGTCTTACCTTGAAATATACAACCTAGTACTCTGAAACCAGGAAAACCAGGGAAATGATCCATTCCACAGCAGTAAAAACATCTCTTTACCGGGATATCCAATCCACCTGAGTTCAGGTGAACATGCTAATCCCACAGCTGTCAGGTCAGTGGGAGTTATCATTGAGTTATACATTAACCTGCCACAGAGTCCTTAACCCACACAGCTAGACACACAGAGTCAACACAAAGAGCCAGGCTCACACAGCCCTACAGATGGGCACTGTAACCTTGGTGATTCATCGTTGTCCCACGTCTAAGGTGAGAGAACTACTGAGGGCCACTGGGGGCCGTGGGGGGACTCCTAGGGGCCAGATGGAGATCTATCAATCTGACGCCAATCAGAGAGGAACCGTGTCGTGAGCGGAGCCTGGACCGGCTGAGAACCAAGGTGTAAGAGATCGGTCTGTCTGTCCTCTACTGCCTCCAAGGCTGGCCAACCACAGAGTCTAGATGTAAAATACCAATCCATCTGTCCGTCTATCCTGCTCTATCCTGCTCTCTCTTCTCTCCTCTCTCTCTATATATATATACAGTGCCCCTGGAAAGTATTCAGATCCCTTGCCTTTTTCACATTTTGTTACATTACAGCCTTATTCTAAAATTGATTAAATACACGTTTGTACTCATCAATCTACACACAATACCTCATAATGACAAAGTTTTGCAAATGTATTAAAAATAAGAAACAGAAATAATTATTTACTGAAGTATTCAGACCCTTTGCTATGAGACTCAAAATTGAGCTCAGGTGCATCCTGTTTCCATTGATCATCCTTGAGATGTTTCTACAACTTGATTGGAGTCCAACTGTGGTAAATTCAATTGATTGGACATGATTTGGAAAGGTCCCACAGTTGACAATGCATGGCAGAGCAAAAATCAAGCCATGAGGTTGAAGGAATAGAGCTCAGAGACAGGATTGTGTTGAGGCACAGATCTGGAGAAGGGTACCAAAATATTTCTGCAGCATTGAAGGTCCCCAAGAACACAGTGGCCTCCATCATTCTTAAATGGAAGAAGCTTGGAACCACCAAGACTCTTCCTAGAGTTGGCCACCCAGCCAAACTGAGCAATCAGGGGAGAAGGGCCTTGGTCAGGGAGGTGACCAATAACCCAATGGTCACTCTGACAGAGCTCTAGAGTTCCTCTGTGGAGATGGGAGAACCTTCCAGAAGGACAACCATCTCTGCAGCACTCCACCAATCAGGCTTTTATGGTAGTGGCCAGATGGAAGCCACTCCTTAGTAAAACACACATGACAGCCCGCTTGGAGTTTGCCTAAAGGCACCTAAAGACTCTCAGACCGTGAGAAACAAGATTTTCTGGTCTGATGAAACCAAGATTGAACTCTTTGGCCTGAATGCCAAGTGTCACGTCTGGAGGAAACCTGGCACCATCCCTACGGTGAACCATGGTGGTGGCAGCATCATGATGGGGGGATGTTTTTCTGCTGCAGGGACTGGGAGACTAGTCATGATCGAGGCAAAGATGAACGGAGCAAAGTAAAGAGAGATCCTTGATGAAAACCTGTTCCAGAGCGCTCAGGACCTCAGACTTAGGCGAAGGTTCACCTTCCAACAGGACAACGACCCTAAGCACATAGCCAAGACAATGCAGGAGTGGCATCGAGACAAGTTTCTGAATGTCCTTGAGTGGACCAGCCAGAACCCGGACTTGAACTTGATCTCTGGAGAGGCCTGAACATTGCTGTGCAGCAACGGTCCCCTTCCAACCTGACATAGCTTTAGAGGATCTGCAGAGAGGAATTGGAGAAACTCCCCAAATACAAGTGTACCAGGCTTGTAGCATCATATCCAAGAAGACTCGAGGCTGTAATCGTTGCCAAAAGTGCTTTAACAAAGTACTGAGTAAAGGGTCTGAATACTTATGTAAATGTGATATTTCAGGTTTTTTTTTATATAAATTTGTAAACATTTCTAAAAACCTGTTTTTGTTTTGTCATTATGGGTATTGTGTGTAGATTGATGAAGGAAAAAAAATGGAATACATTTTAGAAGAAGGCTGTAACGTAACAAAATGTGGAAAAAGTTAAGAGGTCTGACTACTTCCCGAATGCACTGTATATATATATATATATCTCCCTCTCTGTCTCGCTCTCTCTCTATCTCTCTCTGCCCTTTACAGCCTGGCCCTCCACAGAGACTCAGCGGAGCTCAGCAACATCTCTCTCTCGCTCTCTCTCTTATCTCCCGGGGAAACCTGCTGCGTCCTGCGCTGTCCACACCAAGATTAGAGGGAAGGACTGGCACTGGGAGGATTCAAACACCACTGTCTCCAGGCGCTCAGCACGTAACCAATATTCACCCAGAGGCCACAGCACTATCGTTGCCACAGCACTATCGTGTTCCACTAATGTATAATATATACCCTTGTGTTATACTAGGTAAATTGTGTTTTCATAGCTAGGGCTGACAGTGAAGACTTGTGAAGAGCAGAATCAGCAACCTCTGCATAATCAAAACAGTTGCTTTGTGAGAAGGTGAGAAGTCCAATGTTAGCCATTGTTATGTAAACGCCAGCTGAAAAGTACCAGTTGCCTGGATTTGGACCCAAGTGAGAACAAGTCCACCAGAGCCATGGCCCAGTGAGACACGGGTTCGGGGACGCGTAGACGGAAACAGAAAAGTCTGAGCCTTTTGGGTAAAACACTGGGGTAAATACTGAATGGACATGCGCCATTGACGTACCATTGAATACACAAGAAAGTAAAACCTGTCATACTAGGTCTTATTATCTGGTGGTAATGCAACTCTTATCGCATATAAGAAATAGCGGCATTACTAAACCTCTTGCAGAGGCAATGTGTAACTCAACTACTTAACTATTGGAATTAACAGGACAGACAGTAAGCCATAATGTAAAAATAAAGTCTGGGAGCTCTTCCTAATGAACCCCTGATAACAGCTACAGTAAGAACAGTACCTGAGTCATCGTTAACATTCTGTTAGCATTCCGCTAGCCTGGGTGGAGATAGAACCAGAACCACAGAGCTCCAGAGCGGCCAGTCTCCACTGCTCTCCTGCCTGCACAGCTGACTCTAACTCTGGGCACTGGGATAAAAGCAGCAGGGGGCGGGTGGTGGTGGCGTGGGGTGGGCCTCTGACAGGGGTTCTCAGACAGTGTGTGTGTGTGTGTGTACAGTCAGAAGTTTACATACACTTAGGTTGGAGTCATTAAAACTCGTTTTTCAACCACTCTAAAAATGTATTGTTGACAAGCTATAGTTTTGACAGATCGGTTAGGACATCTACTTTGTGCATGACACAAGTCATTTTTCCAACAACTGTTTACAGACAGATTATTTCACTTATAATTCACTGTATCACAATTCCAGTGGGTCAGAAGTTTACATACACTAAGTTGATTGTGCCTTTAAATAGCTTGGAAAATTCCAGCAAATTATATAAACTATCTCTGATAGGCTAATTTACATAATTTGAATCAATTGGAGGTGTACCTGTGGATGTATTTCAAGGCCTAGCTTCAAACTCAGTGCCTTTTTGATTGACATTATAGGAAAATCTAAATAAATCAGCCAAGACCTCAAAAACAAAAATGTAGACCTCCACAAGTTTGGTTCATCCTTGGGAGCAATTACCAAACGCCTGAAGGTACAGCGTTCATCTGTACAAACAATGGTACGCAAGTATAAACACCATGGGACCACACAGCCGTCATACCGCTCAGGAAGGAGACGCATTCTGTCTCCTAGAGATGAACGTACTTTGCTGCGAAAAGTGCAAATCAATCCCAGAACAACAGCAAAGGACCTTGTGAAGATGCTGGAGGAAACAGGTACAAATGTATCTATATCCACATTAAAACGAGTCCTATATCGACATAACCTGAAAGACCGCTCAGCAAGGACAAAGCCACTGCTCAATCCTATAGAAAATGTGTGGGCAGAACTGAAAAAGCGTGTGTGAGCAAGGAGGCCTACAAACCTGACTCTGTCAGGAGGAATGGGCCAAAATTCACCCAACTTATTGTGGGAAGGTTGTGGATGGCTACCTGAAACGTTTGACCCAAGTCAAACAATTTAAAGGAAATGCTACCAAATACTAATTGAGGGTGTGTAAACTTCTGTCCCACTAGGAATGTGATGAAAGAAATAAAAGCTGAAATAAATTCTCTCTACTATTATTCTGGCATAAAGTGGTGATCCTAACTGACCTAAGATTAAATGTCAGGAATTGTGAAAAACTGGGAGGATGGTATCTACTGTATTTGGCTAAGGTGTATGTAGACTTCAACTGTATGTGTGTGTGTGTCAAATCCAATCAAATTGTATTGGTCGTGTTCACAAATAGGCTGATATTATTAGTTTCTAGTTCCAACAGTGCAGTGTGTGTGCGCAGTGTGTGTATTTTACCATCAACAGCATAGACACACTTTTCCCCCATTACAAACACTCTTTCAATCACACTTTGTTTTTGCCCGCGCAGATGTTTCTCTCAACCAAATGTACCAGTTCCACCTCTTTACAAATTAAGCAGTTACACAGTACTAGAGTACGCTGTCATCAAGGCATCCTGTACCACAACACAACACTGCAATATACACTTAACTCTTCTGGCTCCTCAGTCGGACTAGAAAAACACTTCCACCGTTTATAAAAAAAAAACAGTTCTTGCTCTCGCTTCCTTTTCTTTCACAACCTGGTCTTCACCGCCTTCATTTCCTTTATTTCTGCCTCCAACAACCCTGTCTTCAAACAAAACCTCCCTCGTACTGCACTTTCTCCGGGGAGAACGTGAGAAATGAGTTCTCTCTGCTATGTTCAGCTTTCTCTTATGTCATTCAAAGCCACAAACAGGAAAGTCCTGTTGTTCATTGACTAAGTGGAACAGGTCCTGCCTGTGTGTCTACTCACATTTAATTTCATCCTCATTCAACTCTTTTCATTTTAATCCTCTGGTTCAGGACAAGGAACTATGGAACATTAACATTTTCAATAGGCTATTTACACACTTTCTTTTTGTCTTAGAATAAGGAAGCCTTGAGACTCGGGATTGGTTCCTTACAAAATGATTCATTACATAACGAAATGTGTGTATGTGTGTGCACGCACGCATGCACACGTGTGAAGTACTCTATCAGAGAAGTGTCAGCCTGGCAGCTTCACTATACTACTAGAGACATCTGGAACAACAGCAAATAAGCTATGCCATACCAACTACTAGCAGTGAGTAGCACAACTCCAGCGGGCTGAATTGGGTGCAAATAATGTCCTTACAACCAGATGATGTCATTGTATCGGTAAGCATAGAAATAGTGCACATAGAATAGATCCACTGCTTATCAAATTGGCTTTCAATGAGAATGACACATCTATAACTCACATTGTATGTGTCACACCCTGATCTGTTTCACCTGACCTTGTGATTGTCTCCACCCCCTCCAGGTGTCGCTTATTTTCACCAGTGTATTTATCCCTGTGTTTCCTGGCTCTCTGTGCCAGTTTGTCTTGTATGTTTGTCAAGTCAACCAGCGTGGTTTTTCCCCATACTCCTTTTTCGCTTCGCTAGTCCTCCCAGTTTTGACCGTTGCCTGTTTTCTGGAATCCATTCCCGCCTGCCTGACCATTGTGACTGCCTTGACCTCGAGCCTGCCTGCCTGCCCGCCCTTTGGTATCTACTGGACTCTGAACTGGTTTTGACCTTTTGCCTGTACACGACCATTCTTTTGCCGACCCCTTTTTGGATGAATAAACATCTAAGCTCCAACCATCTGCCTCCTGTGTCTGCATCTGGGTCTCGCCTTGTGCCCTCATAGTTTATGAATTTGTCGGGTCGGCCCACAAAGCTACGTAGCGGACCTTTAAAGAGCGTCTGAACACAGCGGTTTCGTGTTGCTCATTAAGAAACACCCGACTTCAGTCTTGAGGGTGTGGTTCGATGTGGCAGTTACTGATGTTTGTCCCCCATGAGACACCATAGGAACAAAGCCAGTATTACCACCTCAAAGTAGTCAGAATTAATCTAATATATATTGTGGAATTTTACATCCAGCTAAGGTGTTTGGTGCAGTATTTCTCAAGTAAAAAAAATGCACAAGGTGTTGTCTTGTGTATTCAAAGTCCGATCTGCTGCTCTGATGGGAAGGTCTGTCTCACTGTGGCTTATGTGGGTTGGATAGAGCGCAATCACCGCAGATGTCTATCTCGTGTCAGTGGTCAAGTGAGCAATGTTGAAATCAAAACCCAACCCTCAAGTAAGTCATGACGAACTCAATTACGAAACTCTGGTTTGGACGAGACTGACTTGGAAAAACAAAAATATCCAATTTACACTTTGTAGTCAATTTTGAAACTAGAATAAATGTTTCTGACTAACATGGATGCCGCATTGGCCGTTTGCTATGAGAGAAGTTGTTTATTGCCTTTTAAAACAGTCAGTATCATCACACTATGTAAATGACTGATCAAGGGATTGATTATGAATAATCCCAAATCAAATCGTATTTGTTACGTACACAATTTACAGCAGGTATAAAAGGTGCAGCAAAATGCTTGTGTACTTGGTCCCTCAGTGCAGTACAATAAACAATAGAAGAGGTACTATGCATAGTAATAGCCTCATGTATGTACAGTATAGGATACAGTATAGATAATGATTTAACTACCCAGCTCTATGTCATATTGATTCCCCCTCCCCTACTTCACTCTCTATTTCTCTGTATGCTACCCTTTCTATTCCTTAACTCCCTCTTTCCTCTTCTCTCCCACTTCCTTGTTTATCTCTCGCCCTTCTCCTTGCAGACCAGATAAGGTGGGCCAGCCTGCTTCAAGGTGACACAGCAAAAATCTAATGAACTTATCCTCTGCAGCAGAGGTAACTCTGGGTCTTCCTTTCCTGTGGCAGTCCCCATGAGAGCCAGTTTCATCATAACGCTTAATGGTTTTTGCGACTGCACTTGAAGAAACATTCAAAGTTCTTGAACATTTCCGGATTGACTGACCTTCATGCCTTAAAGTAACGAGGGACTGTCATTTCTCTTTGCATAATTGAGCTGTTCTTGCCATAATATGGACTTGGTCTTTTACCAAATGGGGCTATCTTCTGTATACCACCCCTACCTTGTCACAACACAACTGATTGGCTCAAATGCATTAAGAAGGAAAGAAATTCCACATATTAACTTTTAACAAGGTTTACCTGCTAATTTAAATGCATTCCAGGTGACTACCTCATGAAGCTGGTTGAGAGAATGCAAAGAGTGGCTACTTTAAAGATTGTAATATAAAATATATTTTTTGGTTACTACATGATTCCATATGTTATTTCATAGTTTTGATGTCTTCACTATTATTCTACAATGTAGAAAAAAGTAAAAATAAAGAAAAACCCTGGAATGAGTAGGTGTGTATATATTTATACATATATACTGTATATAGTGAGGGAAAAAAGTATTTGATCCCCTGCTGATTTTGTACGTTTACCCACTGACAAAGAAATGATCAGTCTATAATTTTAATGGTAGGTTTATTTGAACAGTGAGAGACAGAATAACAACAAAAAAATCCAGAAAAACGCATGTGAAAAATGTTATGAATGGAATTGCATTTTAATGAGGGAAATAAGTATTTGACCCCTCTGCAAAACATGACTTAGTACTTGGTGGCAAAACCCTTGTTGGCCTCACAGAGGTCAGACGTTTCTTGCAGTTGGCCACCAGGTTTGCACACATCTCAGGAGGGATTTTGTCCCACTCCTCTTTGCAGATCTTCTCCAAGTCATTAAGGTTCGAGGCTGACGTTTGGCAACTCTAACCTTCAGCTCCCTCCACAGATTTTCTATGGGATTAAGGTCTGGAGACTGGCTAGGCCACTCCAGGACCTTAATGTGCTTCTTCTTGAGCCACTCCTTTGTTGCCTTGGCCGTGTGTTTTGGGTCATTGTCATGCTGGAATACCCATCCACGGCCCATTTTCAATGCCCTGGCTGAGGGAAGGAGGTTCTCACCCAAGATTTGACGGTACATGGCCCCGTCCATCGTCCCTTTGATGCAGTGAAGTTGTCCTGTCCCCTTAGCAGAAAAACACCCCAAAGCATAATGTTTCCAACTCCATGTTTGACGGTGGGCATGGTGTTCTTGGGGTCATAGGCAGCATTCCTCCTCTTCCAAACACGGCGAGTTGAGTTGATGCCAAAGAGCTCCATTTTGGTCTCATCTGACCACAACACTTTCACCCAGATGTCCTCTGAATCATTCAGATGTTGATTGGCAAACTTCAGACGGGCATGTATGTGCTTTCTTGAGCAGGAGGACCTTGCGGGCGCTGCAGGATTTCAGTCCTTCACGGCGTAGTGTATTACCAATTGTTTTCTTGGTGACTATGGTCCCAGCTGCCTTGAGATCATTGACAAGATCCTCCTGTGTAGTTCTGGGCTGATTCCTCACCGTTCTCATGATCATTGCAACTCCACGAGGTGAGATCTTGCATGGAGCCCCAGGCCGAGGGAGATTGACAGTTCTTTTGTGCTTCTTCCATTTGCGAATAATCGCACCAACTGTTGTCACCTTCTCACCAAGCTGCTTGGCGATGGTCTTGTAGCCCATTCCAGCCTTGTGTAGGTCTACAATCTTGTCCCTGACATCCTTGGAGAGCTCTTTGGTCTTGGCCATGGTGGAGAGTTTGGAATCTGATTGATTGATTGCTTCTGTGGACAGGTGTCTTTTATGCAGGTAACAAACAGAGATTAGGAGCACTCCCTTTAAGAGTGTGTTCCTAATCTCAGCTCGTTACCTGTATAAAGGAAACCTGGGAGCCAGAAATCTTTCTGATTGAGAGGGGGTCAAATACTTATTTCCCTCATTAAAATGCAATTCCATTTATAACATTTTTCACATGCGTTTTTCTGGATTTTTTTGTTGTTATTCTGTCTCTCACTGTTCAAATAAACCCTCCATAAAAATTATAGACTGATCATTTCTTTGTCATTGGGCAAACGTACAAAACCAGCAGGGGATCAAATACTTATTTCCCTCACTGTATATAAATATATAAATAACGGCCCTACATTAAAATAGTCCACAGAAAGACAAGTGTTAGATCTTATGGAATCTGGCAGCTCCCTCTGCCTCTCTCTAATCTCCACTATGACCTCTAAAGAGTCACCCTCTATGAACAGTGAATGAAGCCCACCCAGGCCTCATAGAGCTGACTCATTATGCGTTATCAACACTATTCCTTTTACAGTGCACTACTTTTGACCAGGTTCTGGTCAAAAGTAGGGCACTATATAGGGAATAGGGTGCCATTTGGGACGCGGAGAGAGTCTGCTCCCAGGCTACCATGGTTCCTCTCAGAGGTGTTCTGATTGGCCAGGTTCAGGCAGTGCACTGACACAATGTTTCCTTTTTTCACACTATTGCACAGAGCCAAACAATACCGTGCTTACTTTCCATACTGTCCTTTCCAGCACGGTTCCAGCAACTATGGTGGATGGGTAACCATGCCAGCTTGGCTCGGTTCAACTCTGCTCTGTAGTGTGAAAATGGTATAAGTGAGACGGGCATGAGGTGGTACGTGTCCTACCTTCATGGTGGGTGGGGCTGTGCGGGGGGGCGAGGGGGGGCAATCTCCCAAGGGCACGTTGGAGATGGTCAGCAGTTCCTGCTTCCTGGAACACATCAAACACAACAGAAGATATCATAATAAGGCATCATGATGTCGCATGCAGAGGATGCAGAGGCACAATGATAGTACAGAGGACGGATGCTGCATCACATCTCACCCTACTTCACTACGTACGCTAGGGTGGGAGGTAGAAGGGAGAAATATAATTTCCCTAGACTGTGCAGCAGCTAGTAGGGTCAGGCCTAGTTATAGTCCATATATAATGTTAGCCCAGAGTTACTACTGCATTCATGTGGTCAGGAAAAAAACCAAACCCTACTCATACTCCTAGAAGGAGAGAGAGGCTGTCTGGCTCATAGACTAAAGACTAGATCTTCAACATATTCCAGCCAACTGAAGTAGTGGGTATCCAGTGAGTTTGCGGGGCTTGTAACGGAGATCTATCAATCAGACGCCAATCAGAGAGGAACCGTGAGCGGAACATGGACTGGCTGAAAACCAAGACCCCTCTGCCTGTGTGTCTGTCTGTCCTCTACTGCCTCCAAGGCTGGCCCACAACAGAGCCTAGATGTAAAATCTCTCTCTCTCTCTCTCTCTCTCTCTCTCTCTCTCTCTCGCTCTCTCATTCTCTTCTTCTGAGAGAGAAGAGGTCTGTGGAGAGTATCTTTAGCCGAGAGGCCTGATGATGACTCACACTCAGATCCTCAGTGACCAGCTGTGGTTGTTGAGAGGCCCCCAGGGGCCTCCAGGGGGCCAGGGTCTCCTTTCAGGAGAATGATCACATATTAAGAGGTTCATTTATCAGGAGGAGACAGAGTGGGGATTCAGAGGTGGGCGTGAGAGGCGAGACACACAGTGCAACAGGTTGCTAATTAGTCACATTCTCTTGACAGAGTTATTTAGTCAGTTATCGAACACAGGATTTCATTCCCAGACTCTTTTTTTCATCAATAGTTTTTTCCCCCTCTCGTGTGTCAAGTCAGTGTGGCCCAGCTGTGGACTGTGGACTGGAGAGACCACACTCATTTAGTTTATTTCAGTCGGTTATATTCCAACTGTTTATAGTTAAATTAAATCAAATCAAACTGTATTTCTCACATGCGTCGAATACAACCTTACTGTGAAATGCTTACTTACAAGCCCTTAACCAACAATACAGTTTTAAGAAAAATAAGACTTAAGAAATGATTTACTAAATAAACTAATAACACAATAAATAACGAGGCTATATATAAAGGAGGTACAGGTTTTTCCTAGCCACGTGCTTCTACACCTGTATTGCTTGCTGTTTGGGGTTTTAGGCTGGGTTTCTGTACAGCACTCTGTGACATCAGCTGATGTAAGAAGGGCTTTATGAATGAATTTGATTTGATTTGATTTAGTCAATGTAATTGAGTATTATGTACATGTAGGTAGGGGTAAAATTACTATGCATAGATAATAAACAGAGAGTAGCAGCAGCGTAAAAAAAGGGGGGGTCAATGCAAATAGTCTGTGAAGCCGTTAGATTAGCTGTTCAGCAGTCTTATGGCTCGGGGGTAGAAGCTGTTAAGGAGCCTTTTGGACCTAGACTTGGTGCTCCAGTACCGCTTGCCATGCAGTAGAAGAGAGAACAGTCTATGACTTGGGTGGCTGGAGTCTTTGGCTGACACCGCCTGTTATAGAGGTCCTGGATGTCAGGAAGCTTAGCCCCAGTGATGTTCCCGGGCCGTACGCACTACCCTCTGTAGCTCCTTGCGGTCGGATGCTGAGCAGTTGCCATACCAGGCGGTGATGCAACCAGTCAGGATGCTCTCGATGGTGCATCTGTAGAACCTTTTGAGGATCTGAGGATGCATGCCAAATCTTTCCAGCCCCATCAATGAGAATGGGGGTGTGCTCGGCGCTCCTGTTCCTCTAGTCCCCGATCATCTCCTTTGTCTTGTTCACATTGAGGGAGCGGTTGTTGTCCTGGTACCACACTGCCAGGTCTTTGACCTCCTCCCTATAGGCTCTTCTCGTCATTGTCGGTGATCAGGCCTACCACCGTTGTGTCGTTGGCAAACTTAAGGAGGGTGTTGGAGTCGTGCTTGGACACGATGTTGCACCTTCTTCACCACACTGTCTGTGTGGGTGGACCATTTCAGTTTGTCCGTGAAGTGAAAGCGGAGGAACTTAAATATTTCCACCTTCTCCACTGCTGTCCTGTCGATGTGGATAGGGGGGGTGCTCCCTTTGCTGTTTCCTGAAGTCCACGATCATCTCCTTTGTTTTGTTGACATGAGTTAGAAGTTGTTTTCCTGACACCACACTCTGAGGGCCCTCACCTTCTCTCTGTAGGCCGTCTCGTCGTTGTTGGTAATCAAGCCTACCACTGTAGTGTCGTCTGCAAACTTGATGATTGAGTTGGAGGCGTGCATGGCCACGCAGTCATGGGTGAACAGGGACTACAGGAGAGGACTGAGAACGCACCCTTGTGGGGCCCCACTGTTGAGGATCAGCGACGTGAGATGTTGTTTCCTACCCTCTCCACCTGGGGGCGCCCGTCAGAAAGCCCATGACCCAGTTGCACACGGCGGGGTCGAGACCCAGGGTCTCGAGTTTAATGACAAGTTTGGAGGGTACTATGATGTTAAATGCTGAGCTGTAATCGATGAACAGCATTCTTACATAGTCTGTGGACCTATTGGGGCGGTAAGCAAATTGGAGTGGGTCTAGGGTGTCAGGTAAGGTGGAGGTGATATGATCATTGATTAGTCTCTCAAAGCACTTCATGATGACAGAAGTGAGTGCTACGTTAGTTCAGTTATCTTTGCCTTCTGGGGTACATGAACAATGGTGGCCATCTTGAAGCATGTGGGCACAGCAGACTGGCATAGGGAGCTATTGAATATGTCCGTAAACACACCAGCCAGCTGGTCTGAGCATGCCTTGAGGACGCGGGTAGGGATGTCGTCTGGGCCAGCAACCTTGCGAGGGTTAACATGTTTAAATGTCTTACTCACGTCGGCCATGAAGAAGGAGAGGGGGGGGCCACAGTTCTTGTATTATCCTCAAAGTGGGCAAAGAAGGTGTTTAGTTTGTCTGTTTATATTCAACCATATCCCCCCGTCATCTTTCCATGGTTAAATGTGGTGGTTCTCGCTTCCAGTTTTGCGTGAATGCCGCCATCTATCCACAGTTTCTGGTTAGGCTAGGTTTTAATAGTCACAGCGGTTACAACATCTCCAATGCACTTCCTTATAAACCCACTCACCAAATCAGTGTATAAATCAATTTTATTCTCTGAGGCTGCATGGAACATTTCCCAGTCCGCGTGATCAAAACAATCTTGAAGCATAGATTCTGATTGGTCAGACCAGCATTGAATGGTTCTTGTCACGGGTACATCCTGTTTGAGTTTCTGCCTATTGGATGGCAGGAGCAAAATTGAGTTGTGGTCGGATTTGCCAAAGGGAGGGCGGGGTAGGGCCTTGTATGCATCGCAGAAGTTAGAGTAGCAGTGATCCAGTGTATTGCCCGCGCGAGTGCTACAATCAATATTCTGATAGAATTTAGGGAGCCTTGTTCTCAAATTTGCTTTGTTAAAATCCCCAGCTACAATAAATGCAGCCTCAGGATATATGGTTTCCAGTTTACATAAAGTCCAGTGAAGTTCCTTGAGGGCCGTTGTAGTATCTGCTTGAGGGGGGATATACACGGCTGTGACAATAACCA
Organism: Brachymystax lenok tsinlingensis; assembly: GCA_030435695.1. Lineage (NCBI taxonomy): Eukaryota > Metazoa > Chordata > Actinopteri > Salmoniformes > Salmonidae > Brachymystax > Brachymystax lenok. The sequence continues at coordinate 10,077,787 of CM059794.1, read as the reverse complement.
ACGAGAATTCTCTTGGGAGATAATATGGTCGGCATTTGATTGTAAGGAATTCTAGGTTAGGTGAAGACAGAATAGGCGAGCAAAATCTTGAGACTTATTTAACCTCTTAGCGCGCCGATCCCTTTAGCGGGATCGTTTTCAGAGCAAACATAACGCGCCAAATTCAAAATACATATTCGTAATACATATTCGTAATATTTAACCTTCGATATACAAGTGTTGCATAGTGTTGCATAGCCATCAAAAGCTCTGCTTCTTGGCAATATCACTGCGTTGTCAGATTTTAAAAAGGCTTTACGGCGAAAGCACTACATTTGATTGTTTGAGGCTAGTACCTCACATATTTTCCACATTAGCATAAATTCATATCCAGCTCGGTTCTCAAAATATCCATATCACAGCTAATATAAATCGCTTACCTTTCAAATAACTTCTTCTGAGGTCTTCCCAAGTGTCCAAACAAGATAATCCATGGTTCTTTTGTTAGAAAAAGTAAATAATTATATCCATAAATATCCGTTGTTTTTGGCACGTTACGTTCAGCTACTCCACCAAGCATTGTCAGTCTACTCGCCCGTTTTACAGTGAAGGGATCGCGTTCAAATTATACCTCTCATCTTTTCACAAACAAATCAAATATCATTAATAATGCATCCTTATGTATTCTTTTATGAATAATAGCGATCATATTTTACAAGAACGGTAAGTGAAAGCGTTAAAAAGGCGAAAAGAAAGTTGGTCGCGCTGGGCGCGTTCACGTTCTCGTGAACGTGCACGTCTGTTTACCTTTTTTCCCTACCCGTAGTAATTCTCTCTCTCTAAGGATCTGGTCAGAGCTTTTTCCTCCAGACCCTTTCCAGAGACTGTTGACATCTAGTGGAAGCCATAAGTACTGCAACCTCGGTCCTATTCCCCATAGAAAAATATTACATGGGCTTCAAAATGAGAGGAGAGCAACAGAAAAATAAATTCCGGACAGAAATCTCTCTGGTTTTTGCCTGCTAAATCTGTTCTGGAATAGCCACAGACTATATCTTAATGGTTTTATAAACTTCAGAGTGTTTCCTATCCAATAGTACTAAATATGTAAATATCCTAGTTTCTGGCCATGAGTGGTAGGCATTTAACTTTGGGCACGTCAGACAGGCGAAAATTTGGAAAATGGGACCCTAGCTGGAAGAGGTTAATATTAGACTTCGCACACCAGCTGTTGTTGACAAATAGACACAGACCACTACCCCTCGTATTATCGGAGGTAGCTATTCTGTCTTGCGATGCACGGAAAACCCAGCCAACTGTATATTATCCATGTCGTCATTCAGCCATGACTCGGTGAAACATAAGATATTACCGTATTTAATGTCCCGTTGGTAGGATAGTCTCGAACGAAGCTCATCCAGTTTAATCTTTAATGATTGCACATTGGTCAATAGGACAGATGGTAGAGGCAGGTTACCCACTCGCCAAACAAATTCTCACAAGGCACCCAGATCTGCGTTCCCTGTATAGGCGTCTCTTCTTCATGTGAATGACGGGGATTTGGGCCGGGTCCGGTATCAGCACTAAATCCTTTGCGTCCGACTTGTTAAAGAAAAAAAATCTTTGTCCAGTTCGAGGTGAGTAATTACTGTTCTGATATCCAGAAGCTATTTTCGGTCATAAGAGACTGCGGCAGAAACATTATGTACAAAATAAGTTACAAACAACGCAAAAAAACAGACAAAATAGCACAATTGGTTAGGAGCCCGTAAAATGACAGACATCCCCTCTGGCGCCATTCCTTAGCTAGCAGCTAAAATAAATGGTAAAAAATCATAGAGAATTAAGATAACACATGCAAAAGGTTTGCAGGACATTCTTCCCAAATATCAATAATCAATATCAATACCAGAAGAAACTTTATCAGAGGAAAAACCTCAATGACAACATCAAAAGGCGAAAGGATTGCAGGAGGAAATTCTACCTGATATCAATAGTGGATATCAATATCAGAGAGATGCATAACATGCAGTACTGTAACTCCATCCGATTCACAGTAAGTGGAACAAGGAGACCAACGTGCAACTTATTTCTCTGGTATTTGGGAACTAATGCAGCCGTCTCACCATTGGATAATGTAATAGCTTCAGTGTGTGAAAGTAGCATGCTCACGCCACAGTGTTCAAAGGAAACGAGAACACTTGACTGCATTTGACTGCTGATCTTTCCATTCTGAAAGAGAAACATGCTGCAAAGAACAGCTTGGGCTCCTTCTCTCTTTCTCTCAACCCCTCTCTCTTTTTCTCTCTCCCTCTATCTCCCTCTCCTTTTCTCTCACTCTCTCTCTCTTTCTTTCAATCTCTCTCTCTCTTTTTTTCTTTCTTTCTCTGACTCTCTCTCTCTATTTCTCTCTCTCTCCTTTCCTCTCACTCCCTCTCTTTCTCTCTCTCCTTCCTTCTTTTAGTTGTTAGTATAAGCACATGGCCTGGCTTGCAGAGTGCTGGAAACAAGTGGTCATGCCCCAGACTTCCCCTTCCATTGACAGCCCAGCCACCCCAGGCTTATCCAATACTTTCCATAGGGTCAGCACTAAGTACCAACACAATGTAGCACTGTCTCTAGCTGTAGCTAGCGGTTAACACTGAGCCAATAGTGGGCACAAACTAAACAGAGTACAAGTACAAGCAGGAGAAGTTGGCTTCCTTCCCCCGTTTACGCAGTTGACGGAGATACACAGAGTGTACATAGCAACTGCTACAACTCCAGAGAAACGTATTATTAGAAAATGTCCATTCCCAGACTCTAAATGTTTGTAGCTCAGGGCTGACCTGAGTGGAAAACTTTGTTCAGACCGTTGCCCCTGGGGCTGGTCACTGCTGTCTGGGCTTAGCTTCAATAACAGCCAAGTCTCAACACACACATACAGTTGAAGTCGGAAGTTCACATACACTTAGGTTGTCATTAAAACTCATTTTTCAACCAAATTTCTTGTTAACAAACTATCGTTTTGGCAGGTCGGTTAGGACATCTACTTTGTGCATGACACAAGTAATTTTTACAACAATTGTTTACAGACAGATTATTTCACTTCCAGTGGGTCAGAAGTTTACATACACTAAGTTGACTGTGCCTTTAAACAGCATGGAAAATTCCAGAAAATGATGTCATGGCTTTAGAAGCTTCTGATAGGCTAATTAACATAATTTGTGTCAATTGGAGGTGTACCGGTGGATGTATTTCAAGGCCTACCTTCACAATCAGTGCCTCTTTGCTTGACATCATGGGAAAATCAAAAGAAATCAGCCAAGACCTCAGAAAAACAATTGTAGACCTCCACAAGTCTGGTTCATCCTTGGGAGCAATTTCCAAACGCCTGAAGGTACCACGTTCATCTGTACAAACAATAGTACGCAAGTATATACACCATGGGACCACGCAGCCGTCATACCGCTCAAGAAAGAGACGCGTTCTGTCTCCTAGAGATGAACGTATTTTGGTGCGAAAAGTGCAAATCAATCTCCGAACAACAGCAAAGGACCTTGTGAAGATGCTGGAGGAAACAGGTACAAAAGTATCTATATCCACAGTAAAACGAGTCCTATATCGACCTGAAAGGCCGCTCAGCAAGGAAGAAGCCACTGCTCCAAAATGGGTATTCCAAATGGACAATGACCCCAAGCATACTTCCAAAGTTGTGGCAAAATGGCTTAAGGACAACAAAGTGAAGGTATTGGAGTGGCCATCACAAAGCCCTCACCTCAATCCTATAGAAAATGTGTGGGCAGAACTGAAAAAGCGTGTGCGAGCAAGGAGGCCTACAAACCTGACTCAGATACACCTGCTCTGTCAGGAGGAATGGGCCAAAATTCACCCAACTTATTGTGGGAAGGTTGCGGATGGCTACCTGAAATGTTTGACCCAAGTTAAACAATTTAAAGGCAATGCTACAAAATACTAATTGAGTGTATGTAAACTTCTGACACACTGGGAATGTGATGAAAGAAATAAAAGATTAAATAAATCATTCTCTCTACTATTATTCTGACATTTCACATTCTTAAAATAAAGTGGTGATCCTAACTGACCTAAGACAGGGACTTTTTACTAGGATTAAATGTCAAGAATTGTGAAAAACTGAGTTTAAATGTATTTGGCTAAGGTGTATGTAAACCTCCGACTTCAACTGTACATACACAGACACACATACACACACACAGATGCATATAGATGCACACAGACAGAGACAGTCTGTGTGTGAGAGACTGTGGTGGCGTAGTCTGTCCTTGCTGCCTGTCTAATGAAACAGCTCCTGCGTCACCGTGAATGGCTCTCTCTCCGGGAGGGGTGGATCGAAGGAGGGAGACGCAGCATGACGAAGGAAAAGAGAGGGAAAAGAGAGAGGGAAAAGAGAGAGAGAGATGAAACATAGAACAAGGGGGGCAACAGAGTGGAAAGAGGACAATAGGCCAGATAGTGAATGGGAAGGTTAAAGCTAGAGATTCATTAGAGCTGTAACGCTTTGACAACCACATACACACATACACACACACACACACACACACACACACACACACACACACACACACACACACACACACACACACACACACACACACACACACACACACACACACACACACACACACACACACACACAGACAATTAATAAATAAAAGTGTGTGGACTCAAAGTAATACATTCAATAGTGAATGGAGATAATGACATGACCTATATGATATGTATAGGTCTTGTATCGCACAATAAACACTCTTCATTATCTAGCCTAACTTTCCTATCTTTCACAATCACCACCCAACTCCTTCTTTATTATTTTTAATTGGACCTGATTCAATACTAATTACATCTGCACCGCAATCATGTTTACCTAATGTCCCACCAATATGCCTCCATGTTTCACATATTGATTACACCCTGGAGAGATGACAGGCACTGCACACAGTGTACAGTACCTGCCTCAGCTAGTATCAACACATAAACTGGGGAGAGGGAGCGAGGAAGAGGGGGAGTGAGGGAGAGAGAGGGCACACAGGGGAAAGAGACATGGCCCAGGAGGGAGGGAGGGAGGGAGGGAGGGAGGAGGACAACGGCCCCTCGCTGCCAATTACCCCCCTAATTGTGCTGTTCTATTTCCAGCCCGATACAGATATTTGTTACGAAACTCAATAATGAAGTTGATGATGCTCCAGACCTACAATTGCAGAAGCCCAATCATTCCTCTAATGAACTTAATATTTAATGGCCTATGAGACAGCGAAAAACAAAGACAAGGAAATACTTTAATCTGCCAGCAGGACATCAAGGCTGAGAGGAATCAGGTGCAACCCGTCCATTGGCGCAGCGTTTCCTCACCCTCTCCTCGGGCCCCTCCAGACATTTCACATGTTTTTGTTTAAACCCTAAACTGGCACACCTAATCTAATTAGTCAAAGGCTTGATGATTAGTGGCAGACATAGCTGGCATACAGAGCCGCATCAATCAGGACCATGGCAGAGTATGTGTGAATGATGTGTGAATGATGCACCGACACATCTGACAATAGCGCTGAATCAATTGCAGATCTGCCCTGTGTAAAAATAGCAGGGGGCCCAGCGCCAGGGGGCCCAGGGCCTAGCGCCACGGACAGTCAGACACAGACCAATGGCGTAATGTAATGAACGTCAGAGTGTGAGGTGTTGAAAGGGCTGCGTTCTGCAGGCTGGGATGATGTCTCATGGCTCCCAGTATGTGGCTAATATAACAGGTGAAGTGGCCCATTGAAGGACCCCTTACCTCAGCACTGGCCACAGGGGAGTCAGTAGCTAATCATAGACCTGTAAAATGTTAGTACACTATGGTGGCAGTAGCCAACCTTTTATTTAATCAGGTATATGGGAGCAATGACCTAACAAGGATTAGTGGCCTCCACAAAGGGTTAAGGGGAGCCAATAAGCCCAGTGGCACATTGAAGGCCCCTTACCTATTCACTTGGCACTAGGTCTTGCTCCCCAATATCTCTCTGACTTACTCTATCCTTACCGCCCTGCTCGGTCCCTTAGATCAGCTGAACTTGGTTTGTTGACCGTCCCTCGTTTCCGGTTGTCCACTGTAGGTGGGAGGTCATTTGGTGTTAATGCTCCTCAATTATGGAATTCACTACCTCTTACACTACGCAATACCTCATCCGTGGGTGCATTCAAGATCCAGTTGAAGACATATCTGTTTGACATGCATTTTGGGTAGTGTGTATCCTATGTGACTGCAATGTATGTGTGGGTGTTCTGAATGTATTGTAATGTGCAATGTAAAGCGACCTTGAGCTATGGAAAGGCGCTATATAAATAAAACTTCTTCTTCTTCTAGGGGCCAGTAGCCTACAAGGAACCATATAATGTTAGCACATAAGGGACAAGTAGCCTGAGGGGACCAGTAGCCAGGCAAGCTACAGGGGGGGCAATTGCTCATAAGCCTTATGGAATCCCATAGGCACCCAGGTAACAGGCTGCTTCCTGTTTCCTGCTGGGCACAGATGTCAGATCAACGTCTAGTTTTGATTTACATTTGGTCGACAACTAACGTGAATTCAACATGAAATAAACCAAAAACGTCACCCTGTCATTGGATTTAGGTTATACGTTGGGTGAAAAAAAGACTAAATTCCCTTATGTTGATGACTTTTTGCAAATCCAATTTGTTTTCCACGTTGATTCAAAATCATCACATTGAATTTCTTGGTTGAAATGATGTAGAAACAACATTGATTCAACCAGTTTTTGCCCAGTGGGTTCGATGGGTATACAGGCTATTTATAGATACAGGCGTCAAAGGAGAGTGGAGCCCAGCCAGTCAACCGAATGGCTGAGGAACACACGGGTACACACACGTACACACACACCTTCCTGGCAGAGTTCTAGAGAGTGGGGGGTATACTGCGAGGGATTGATTTGTTCTCCCAAATGAAACCTGAATGAAGTCGGGAAAATAATTACTGCCGCAGCAACAACATCAGAGCCACCAAATTGAAAGAGGAAGAAATCAATTGTAGAACACTGTGTAAACACTTTGATTGGCCAAACCTTGCTGAGATAATGACCTCTTAGAAAGACACTTTCTCTCAGTACGGAATACACAAACTCAGTTAGAAGAGCAGTGCTGTGGACTCCAGGGCTTGTATTCATAAAGCGTCTCAGATAAGAATTGCTGATCTAGGATCAGATCCCCCCTGTCCATGTATTATTATTCACTAAGATTAAAAAAGCAAAACTCCTGATCCTAGATCAGCACTCCTACTCTGAGATGCTTAATGAATGTGGGCCCAGATCTCAAAGGAAAGAAGCAGACCGCTGCCACCGTCGATGGCATTCTGCAATGGGTAGTCTAACAGTCAGGATTTCTATGCAGGACACACAGACATACAAAACCACCTGATGCTAACAAAATATCCCCGAGCCTCATCTCCAGATCACAACGTCCACGGAGATACACTCTGTACATGCAACCTTCTATCCAGTTGTATTAACAGACTGATTACTTTCAGCACAGGAAACTGCTGGGAAGAGAATGGACATCGGACCACATAATCACAGCATAACTGCATTAATGTCAGAGCCAAAACAGATTATTCATATCAAAATGATCTTTCACTGACTCCAGAACTGTACACGCACTCCTCCAGCCAAGTGAATACAACCATGGATGTTAGAACAGGGTTGCCCAACCCTGTTCCTGGAGAGCTACCCTCCTGTAGGTTATCGCTCCAACCCTGTTCCTGGAGAGCTACCCTCCTGTAGGTTTTCGCTCCAACCCTGTTCCTGGAGAGCTACCCTCCTGTAGGTTTTTGCTCCAAACCTGTTCCTGGAGAGCTACCCTCCTGTAGGTTATCGCTCCAACCCTGTTCCTGGAGAGCTACCCTCCTGTAGGTTTTCACTCCAACCTCAGGTATTACTAACCTGATTCATCTTATCAACCTGCTAATTATTTGAAGCAGGTGTGCTAGGTTAAACCTACAGGACGGTAGCGCTCCAGGAACAGGGACTGGCAGTCTTGACTAAGAGGAAACCATGTGCTGTGTATCGAAAATTAACTCATCATGAGACAGTTTTAAAGTCCCAGTGCAGTCAAAAAAATGATTTTCCCGTGTTTTATATGTATTTCAACACTATGAGGATTGAATTAGGGCTACTACGGTGACCGCATTAACGTCACACCAGCGGTCACGAGTCATGACGGCAGTTAAATTCCACGTGACCGTTTAGTCACAGTAATTAGGCTTCAAGCTCTGATGCTGCTGATGGTCATTAGTAGCCTACCATACTTGCTAACTGCCTGGTACTCAGCACTCTAATGTCCCTCCAATCACTCTGACATTAATGCAAATGTAATCGAAAATCTAATCAAACTCTTCATGAGAGCCCATGAGCACATGTTGCGCAACATTTCTATAGGCTATGCAATTGTGTGACATAACAGAGTGATGGCCTCTTTTAAAAACAGAAGGATCCCATCAGCTTTCTATAGGCTAGGCCTACCATATTTATTTCTCAACTTTCCTAATATTATGCACATTGCTTCTCTTTACAACAGGAGTATAGCCTACCTGGCTGGCATGAAAGGTAACCATGGGCAAATTGCTGCGCATATATTGAAATAGCCTAATAGTTTATCAACATTTTAAGCTAAGCGATCTGATCTGTGGTGTCAGCCTCATTACCAAAAGGTTTTTGATGCTAATGGTTAAATTAATTTGGGATCTATCGCATCCCACAACTGTCCCAGACAGAATAGAATAGGTAAACTCTTTTACTTTGGGGGATAGTAGACTGGCATAGGCTAGTGCTTTTGCTGTTCATTAGGCATACTCATCTTGTGGACTGACGAAAAGTAAATGTGGCCAGTTCTTCCAATATCTTGGATAAGGGCGCGCGCGGTTGCTTCCCCGATGTGTCTGTCTTCACTTGTAGCCTGTGAAAAAAAGACCCGATCACGTGACAGAGAGCCATGTGAGTGCTGGGAGAAGGGAATTCTAATTATTATATAGGCACAAAGTTGACATCACCAGGCGGTGAATTAGTTAATAGATCAGTTTCCCCTCCCCTGCTCAGACCACTCGTAGATAGTCCAAGCAAAATTCTTGCTTGAGAAATGTCTCTTTGCTAAAAAGCTATTTTAATTGAAAACAATCACAGTAAGGTACTTTATTGTTACCCAGAAAGGATTTTATATTGAGACAAAAACAGTTGCTTTGGACCTTTAAGTGTGAAATCTCATTCTGTATCTCCCCAGTCCCTTGTTTTCCTGTTGTCATACTTTAGGATGGGGTGATGATTTCCACTTGTCCTTGTACACCTGCTCTCCGGTTAGCAGTGGCTTGAGCTCCTAATAGAAACAGAGGCTGAGATCCTGTCTGAATCAATGACCAGCAGAGGAAAGTGATAATTGGCTTTGAGTATTGATGTGTTGTGTGCATTAGAGTTAGGGACGTGTGACACTGAAATTAGGACAGAACACATAAGAAAATGCACTCTCTTGCTGTCACACATGAATACAAACTTTGGCATGTGCACACACACACACTCACACACACACACAAACACACACACACACACACACACACACACACACACACACACACACACACACACACAAACGTACGCATGCAAGCGAGTACACACACACACAAACACAAAATAATCTTCAGAACTCTCTACAGAGAAACACCATAGTCACAGCACAGACTCAAACAGCTGAATCACTACCACCCTCACACCTATTCTATGTGACAAGGTGAGAGTCCCTTGAGAGCAACACTAGGACCGGTCCTGAGAGGCACAGCCTTCTGAATGAAGGGAGCAGAGCACGCTCTGTTAGCCTGGTATTGACAGACCATTCAAGGTCAGGAAGTTAGAGGTGGCAAAGGGGTGTCAGGGTGCCAGGCCCTTCTAGAACTATGTGGGGTTATGTTTATTCTGGCCCACTTACAGAGGAGCTATGGGTTTCGTTGCTGACGTCATAAAGCTTTACAGTAATACTGTAAATATACTGGAACAACTTCATTGATATCGAGACCTACTGTCATAAAAACATTCCTTAACTGACATGAAAATGTTGTACAAAAGAACAGTGGTTTTCCCTGTCGACTTCATAAATGCTTCCAGTATAACAACTGCATTATATAGAGGTCTATTAAACTGCCATAAAAGTACATTTTAACTGATATTTTTATTGCCATAAAAGTACATGTTCATGTTGTCTAACATTTCAGAACCTCTCACAAGATGAGCACTTTACTGTAAAAGCTTTCCACTGATGTTTGAGATTGCGCTGTGCCAAGAAAACAAGGGCAGAATTTACTTGGCAAGCCTTCGCATATTTTTTTTCTACTCCAGAGTAGCTAACATAAAGAGGGAAACCTGTTGAGGTTTAATTGGACTCTCCCTTCTTTCTGAACTACCTGTCCTCTGCCTCATTCCTCCCCTTCTCATTCCCCCACTCCTCCTCTTCTTTTCCTTGTTCCCTCGCTCTCAACCACCCACTGTGAGGGTAAACAGGCCAGGTGTTTCTGTAAGTCAACACCAGTAAAGGTCTCCCCTCTGGGCTCTGGTCCAACCCCATACTGTTATAATAAGAGTGTGTGTGTGTGTGTGTGTGTTCCTAGTTTCTAGTTATTATTATGACATCATAAAAATAAAGCAAGTGTTCTAATCTAATTAGGATCTAACCTCAAAGACTGTATTCTATATAGAATGATAGAATGAACCACTGAAATATTAGAATGTGCTTTCAGATGATAGACCTAACCCAGCCTCTGTCAATGGACCTGTACGGAACTACGGGATATTTCAAATAACCATCTTACTTTCAACATCTCCTAAAAATCTCAATCTGTCAGACAACCCCCACAGTACATGTGAGAGTTTGAAAAGAGAGAGAGAGAGAGAGAGAGAGAGAGAGAGAGAGAGAGAGAGGAGACACGCAGCAGATGAGAACAAACAGCAAAAACATATACATGATCAAATACAAATCTTAAAATCAACTATTAAAGACTACCAGAAACCACTGGATTCTCTAATTACATTGAATAAACTACAGGACAAAATACAAACCCTCCAACCCAAAAAGGCCTCTGGTGTTGATGGTATCCTCAAAGAAATTATAAAATATACAGACCACAAATTGGCTAAACTTAAACTCTTTAACATCATTCTTAGTTTGGGCATCTTCCCCAGTATTTGGAACCAAGGACTGATCACCCCAATCCACAAAAGTAGAGACAAATTTGACCACAATAACTAACGTGGGATATGCGTCAACAGCAACCTTGGGAAAATCTTCTGCATTATTATTAACAGCAGACTCATACATTTCCTCAGTGAAAACAATGTACTGAGCAAATGTCAAATTGGCTTTTTACCAAATTACCGTACGATAGACCACATATTCACCCTGCACACCCTAATTGAAAAAACAAAGGCAAAGTCTACTCATGCTTTGTTGATTTCAAAAAAGCTTTTGACTCAATTTGGCATGAGGGTCTGCTATACAAATTGATGGAAAGTGGTGTTGGGTGAAAAACATACAACATTATAAAACCCATGTACACAAACAACAATTGTTAGGTTAAAACTGTCCGAAAAACACACACATTTCTTTCCACAGGGCCGTGGGGTGAGACAGGGATGCAGCTTAAGCCCCACCCTCTTCAAGATATATATCAACGAATTGGCGTGGGCACTAGAACAGTCTGCAGCACCTGGCCTCACCCTACTAGAATCTGAAGTCAAATGTCTACTGTTTGCTGATGATCTGGTGATTCTGTCCCCAACAAAGGAGGGCACCTAGATCTTCTGCACAAATTCTGTCAGACCTGGGCCCTGACAGTAAATCTCAGTAAGTAAAAAATAATGGTGTTCCAAAAAAGGTCCAGTTGCCAGGACCACAAATACAAATTCCATCTAGACACCGTTGCCCTAGAGCACACAAAAAACGATATATACCTTGGCCTAAACATCAGCGCCACAGGTAACTTCCACAAAGCTGTGAACGATCTGAGAGACAAGGCAAGAAGGGCCTTCTATGCCATCAAAAGGAACATAAAATTTGACATACCAATTAGGATCTGGCTGGAAATACTTGAATCAGTTATAGAACCCATTACCCTTTATGGTTGGTCTGGGTTCCGCTCACCAACCAAGAATTCCCAAAATGTGACAAATTTGGACTCTGCATTCAGAATTCTGCAAAAATATCCTCAGTGTACAACGTAAAACACCTAATAATGCATGCAGAGCAGAATTAGGCCGATACCTGCTAAATATAAAATCCAGAAAAGAGACGTTAAATTCTCCAACCACCTAAAAGGAAGAGCTTTCCCAAACCTTCCATAACAAAGCCATTACCTACAGAGAGATAAACCCGAAGAAGAGTCCCCTAAGCAAGCTGGTCTTTGGGCTCTTTGCTCTGAGCAAACTACAATTCTATTTGGCCCTAAACAGAGAGTACACAGTGGCAGAATACCCGACCACTGTGACTGACCCAAACTTAAGGAAAGCTTTGACTACGTACAGACTCAGAGAGCATAGCCTTGCTATTGAGAAAGGCCGCCGTGGGCAGACCTGGCTCTCAAGAGAAGACAGGCTATGAGCACACTGCCCACAAAATGAGGTGGAAACTGAGCTGCACTTCCAAACCTTCTGCCAAATGTATGACCATATTAGAGACACAAATTTCCCTCAGATTACACAGATCCACAAAGACTTTGAAAACAAACCCAATTTTGATAAACTCCCATATCTATTGGGGGAAATACCACAGTGTGCCATCACAGCAGCAACATGTGTGACCTGTTGCCACAAGAAAAGGGCAACCAGTGAAGAACAAACACCATTGTAAATACAACCCATATTTAAGTTGATTTAGAGAGAGAGAGAGAGAGAGAGAGAGAGAGAGAGAGAGAGAGAAAAAACTTCTTCCCCAATCCCTTCACATAGCTGTGCTCTGTAAATAGGGCTCCACGTAATCTGTCAGTGTGCCCACTATTATTATAATTTTTTAGCTCCCTCCCTGGCATTGCCACACACACACACACACACACACACACACACACACACACACACACACACACACACACACACACACACACACACACACACACACACACACACACACACACACACACACACACACACACACACACACACACACACACACACACACACACACACAGGAAAGGAGACAAGCTTACAGGTAGATACTGAATGCTTGTGCGTAGGTGGACATACAAGGTGAGACAGAAATACAGACATAAACATCAACAACATCAACAAGCTCACACAGTCTCAATGCAATGTGAGATGTAGAGGGGAACGCCATAAGTGTGGAATTTCAGACACACACTCACACATAAAGACCTGAGTGGATATGTTATGTGGTATGAAGGTATGAATTGACAAGCTGCCCACACACAGAGGTTCACTGCAATGACTGAAGCTAACAGTTACCCTTTTCTCTGTACTGTCACCTCGACCTACTCTGTGCCAGGCTTCCCAGTAGATATTTGCTGATTGTGTGTGTGTGTGTGTGTGTGTATTTCGTTCGTGCCTGGAGAGCTAACAGTGCAGTCTCCTTGTGATCCCCGACAGCTGCTAACTGTTTTGGCAGAGTGGGGGAAGGGGAGAACGAAGGAGAGAATAAGAGCGGGAGAGGAAGAGGAAGAATGAGCGAAGGGGGAGAGAAAGGATGAGTCAGAAAATAAAAGAGATTGTATTAAATGGAGGATGGAGAGAGGGGGGTGATAAGAGGCATGTTAGCAGGCTGTTCACACTCTCAACCCTGGCTGTTCCCCAAATGGCACCCTATTCCCTATAAACTGTGCCACTTTTGACCAGAGCCCTCTGGCCTTATATAGTGAATAATGTGCCATTTGGGATACAGTCCATGTGGGAACTGTTGAACAGTAATGACTAGAGTGTATCAGAATCAGGCAGTAGTGATTCTAATCATGGTGTATGTAATGATTGAGTGTGCTTAACTCCAGTTAGACAGGTATTAACCCCCCTTACAGGGGATGAGAGGAGGGCTACCAATCAACCAGGAGGAACAAGGAGGGTTAGGAGACAGGAACCCAGAACCCCTTAACCTCTTCCAGCTAGGGTCCCATTTTCCAAATTTTCGCCTGTCTGACGTGCCCAAAGTTAAATGCCTACCACTCATGGCCAGAAACTAGGATATTTACATATTTAGTACTATTGGATAGGAAACACTCTGAAGTTTATAAAACCATTAAGATATAGTCTGTGGCTATTCCAGAACAGATTTAGCAGGCAAAAACCAGAGAGATTTCTGTCCGAATTTATTTTCTGTTGCTCTCCTCTCATTTTGAAGCCCATGTAATATTTTTCTATGGGGAATAGGACCGAGGTTGCAGTACTTATGGCTTCCACTAGATGTCAACAGTCTCTGGAAAGGGTATGGAGGAAAAAGCTCTGACCAGATCCTTAGAGAGAGAGAATTACTACGGGTAGGGAAAAAGGTAAACAGACGTGCGTTCACGAACGTGAACGCGCCAGCGACCAACTTTCTTTTCGCTCTTTTAACGTTTCACTTACCGTTCTTGTAAAATATGATCGCTATTATTCATAAAAAGAATACATAAGGATGCATTATTAATGATATTTGATTTGTTTGTGAAAAGATGAGAGGTATAATTTGAACGCGATCCCTTCACTGTAAAACGGGCGAGTAGACTGACAATGCTTGGTGGAGTAGCTGAACGTAACGTGCCAAAAACAACGGATATTTATGGATATAATTATTTACTTTTTCTAACAAAAGAACCATGGATTATCTTGTTTGGACACTTGGGAAGACCTCAGAAGAAGTTATTTGAAAGGTAAGCGATTTATATTAGCTGTGATATGGATATTTTGAGAACCGAGCTGGATATGAATTTATGCTAATGTGGAAAATATGTGAGGTACTAGCCTCAAACAATCAAATGTAGTGCTTTCGCCGTAAAGCCTTTTTAAAATCTGACAACGCAGTGATATTGCCAAGAAGCAGAGCTTTTGATGGCTATGCAACACTATGCAACACTTGTATATCGAAGTTAAATATTACGAATATGTATTACGAATATGTATTTTGAATTTGGCGCGTTATGTTTGCTCTGAAAACGATCCCGCTAAAGGGATCGGCGCGCTAAGAGGTTAACCCTTCTCAACCACAACAATGCACTGGACTGCCTGGGTTCCTATTCTAAGCCACTAAGCTAGTACAGAAACGCACGTACACGCACACAAGCATGCACGCACACTCACACACACACACACACACACACACACACACACACACACACACACACACACACACACACACACACACACACACACACACACACACACACACACACACACACACACACACACACATATATATATATATATATATACAGTGAGTGTACAAAACATTAGGAACACCTTCCTAATGTTGAGTTGCACCCCCTCAGAACAGCCTCAATTTGTCGGGGCAGGGACTCTAAAAGGTGTCAAAAGCATTCCACAGGGATGCTGGCCCATGTTGACTCCAATGCTTCCCACAGTTGTGTCAAGTTGGCTGGATGTCCTTTGGGTGGTGGCCAATTCTTGATACACACGGGAAACTGTTGAGCATGAAAAACCGAGCAGCTTAGAAATTCTTGACACACTCAAACTGGTGTCCCTGGCACCTACTACCATACCCCGTTCAAAGGCACTTAAATATTTTGGCTTGCCCATTCACCCTCTGACTTAAAAATCCCAAGACTTAAAAATCCTTCTTTAACATGTCTCCTCCCCTTCATCTACAATGAGTGAAGTGAATTTAACAGGTGACATCAATAAGGGATCATAGCTTTCACCTGGATTCACCTGGTCAGTCTATGTTATGGAAAGAGCAGGTGTTCCTAAGGTTTTGTACACACAAACACACAAACACAAACACAAATCCACAATCACATATGTAATCACTCTCACATATACACACAAAGAAATGGATTACATGCATACACACCATACAGGTGCACTCTATTTACAAACCCACCCACACACTACAAGGGAGCACCACACTGATCAAATTAATGAGGAACAGCATACATTGTAAATCCATCATGAAGTGATTTTGTGTGGCCCAGCTGTGCTAGTCCAATGTGGAAGACAGCCACCGTGGACATAATCTAAGGCCCACCACCACTTCTACTTATCATAGACTATGTGTGTACGTCTGACCGCATGTTTCCCGCGCCGACAGAGATGGCCGCCTCGCTTCGCGTTCTTAGGAAGCTATGCAGTATTTTGTTTTTTATGTATTATTTCTTACATTGTTACCCCAGGAAATCTTAAGTCTTATTAGATACAGCCGAGAGGAACTATTGGATATAAGAGCAACATCAACTTACCAACATTACGACCAGGAATACGACTTTCCCGAAGCGGATCCTCTGTTTGGTCCACCAACCAGGACAATAGACCGGATCCCAGCCGGCGACCCAAAACAACGCCACCGCAGGAGAAGGGGCAGACGGGGCGGTCTTCTGGTCAGGCTCCGTAGACGGGCACATCGCACACCGCTTCCGAGTATACTACTTGCCAATGTCCAGTCTCTTGACAACAAGGTAGACGAAATCCGAGCAAGGGTTGCCTTCCAGAGAGACATCAGAGATTGCAACGTTCTTTGCTTCACGGAAACATGGCTCACTCGGGATACGTCATCAGAGTCGGTACAGACACCTGGTTTCTTCACGCATCGCGCCGACAGAAACAAACATTTATCTGGTAAGAAGAAGGGTGGGGGTGTATGCCTTATGATTAACGAGACATGGTGTGATATACAGGAACTCAAGTCCTTTTGTTCACCTGACCTAGAATTCCTTACAATGAAATGCAGGCAGCATTATCTACCAAGAGAATTATCTTAGATTATGATCACAGTTGCGTATATCCCCCCTCAAGCTGACACATCGACGGCCCCGAAAGAACTTCATAGGACATTGGATTTAACAAGGCTAATCTGAAAACAAGGCTCCCTACATTTTATCAGCATATTGATTTTCCCCTGGCCAGGAAAATCCTGGATCATTGTTATTCTAACTTGTTATTCTAAATGGCATACAAAGCCATTCCCCGGCCCCCTTTCGGCAAATCTGACCATGACTCCATTTTGTTGCTCCCAGCCTATAGCCAGAAACTAAAACAGGAAACACCCATGCTCAGGTCTGTTCAATGCTTGTCCGACCAATCTGATTCCATGCTTCAAGATTGCTTCAATCACGTGGACTGGGATATGTTCCTCATAGCGTCAGACAATAACATTGATGTATACGCTGATTTGGTGAGCGAGTTTATCAGCAAGTGCATCGGTGATGTACCCACAGCGACTATTAAAACCTTCCCCAACCAGAAACCGTGGATTGATGGCAGCATTCGCGCAAAACTGAAAGCACGAACCACTGCTTTTAAATCAGGGTAAGGCGACTGGAAACATGACTGAATACAAACAGTGTAGCTACTCCCTCCGCAAGGCAATCAAACAAGCTAAGCGTCAGTATAGAGACAAAGCAATTCAACGGCTCAGACACGAGAGGTATGTGGCAGGGTCTACAGTCAATCACAGACTGCAAAAAAAAAAACAGCCCTGTCGCGGACCATGATGTCCTGCTCCCAGACAAACTATACAACTTCTTTGCTCGCTTTGAGGACAATACAGTGACACCGACACGGCCCGCTATCAAAACCTGCGGGCTCTCCTTCACCGCAGCCAACGTGAGTAAAACATTTAAATGTGTTGACCCTCCTCGCAAGGCTGCCGGCCCAGATGGCATCCCTGGCCGCGTCCTCAGAGCATGCGCAGACCAGCTGGCTGGTGTATTTACAGACATATTCAATCAATCCTTATTCCAGTCTGCTGTTCCCACATGCTGCAAGAGGGCCACCATTGTTCCTGTTCCAAAGAAAGCTAAAGTAACTGAGCTAAATGACTATCGCCCCATAGCACTCACTTCCATCATGAAGTGCTTTGAGAGACTAGTCAAGGATCATATCACCTCCATCCTACATGACACCCTAGACCCACTCCAATTTGCTTACCGTCCCAATAGGTCCACAGACGACGCAATCACAATCACACTGCACACTGCACACTGCCCTAACCCATCTGAACAAGAGGAATACCTATGTAAGAATGCTGTTTATTGACTACATCTCAGCATTTAACACCATAGTACCCTCCAAACTCGTCACTAAGCTCGAGACCCTAGATCTTCGACCCCGCCCTGTGCAACTGGGTCCTGGACTTCCTGACGGGCCGCCCCCAGGTGGAGAGGGTAGGAAACAACATCTCCACGTCGCTGATCCTCAACACTGGGGCCCCACAAGGGTGCAAACTCAGCCCTCTCCTGTACTTTCTGTTCACCCATGACTGCGTGGCCAAGCACGCCTCCAACTCAATCATCAAGTTTACAGACGACACTACAGTGGTAGGCTTGATTACCAACAACGACGAGACGGCCTACAGGGAGGAGGTGAGGGCCCTCGGAGTGTGGTGTCAGGAAAATAACCTCTCACTCAACGTCAACAAAACAAAGATGATTGTGGACTTCAGGAAACAGCAGAGGGAGCACCCCCCTATCCACATCAACGGGACAGTAGTGAAGGTGGAAAGTTTTAAGTTTTAAGTTCCTCAGACTGAAATGGTCCACCCACACAGACAGCGTGGTGAAGAAGGCGCAACAGCGCCTCTACATCCTCAGGAGGCTGAAGAAATTAGGCTTGTCACCAAAAACACTCACAAACTTCTACAGAGGCACAATCGAGAGCATCCTGTCGGGCTGTATCACCGCCTGGTACGGCAACTGCTGCGCCACAACCGTAAGGCTCTCCAGAGGGTAGTGAGGTCTGCACAACGCATCTCGGGGGGTAAACTACCTGCCCTCCAGGACACCTACACCACCCGATGTCACAGGAAGGCCAAAAAGATCATCAAGGACAACAACCACCCGAGCCACTGCCTGTTCACCCCTCTATAATCCAGAAGGCGAGGTCAGTACAGGTGCATCAGAGCTGGGACTGAGAGTCTGAAAAACAGCTTCTATCTCAAGGCCATCAGACTGTTAAACAGCCATCACTAACACTGAGTGGCTGCTGCCAACATACTGACTCAAATCTCTAGCCACTTTAATAATAAAAAATTTGATGTAATAAATGTATCACTAGCCACTTTGAACAATGCCACTTATATAATGTTTACATATCCTACATTACTCATCTCATATGTACATGCTGTACTCTATACCATCTACTGCATCTTGCCTATGCCCTTCGGCCACCGCTCATCCATATATTTATATGTACATACTCGTATTCATTCCTTTACACTTGTGTGTACAAGGTAGTTGTAGTGAAATTGTTAGATTACTTGTTAGATACTACTGCATGGTCAGAACTAGAAGCACAAGCATTTCGCTACACTCGCATTAACATCTGCTAACCATGTGTATGTGACAAATAAAAATTGTATTTGATTTGAGAAACTCCTCATCAAACTAACTCACACACACAACCAATAAAGCACAATCACTACCATCTAGGTCTAGTTTGTGTTATTGTAAGTGTTTGTGTTATTAGTGATGTCTTTTTGTGCGGTACTGCATAGTACGTGTTTGTGAGACTGTGTGTTTGTGATGCCTTTTTGTACAGCAGCACAGTATGCGTGAGTGAGACTCTTTGTGTGTGTGCATACAAGTTATTCCTTAACATTGGTTTTAGCATAAAGAACCTCAAGGCACTGTTTCATTTCCACTGGAGCCTCAATGTCCCCTGTTCTCTCACTATGTCCACACTATCAGATTGCCTTGGTGTTGAAAATAAACCTCCTCTCCCAGCCATGCCATTTCTGCTTTCAAAGTAAAGCAGTGATTAACAGGCAAAAACAACATAACCTACCTGTACTAGTCTGCCTGCCTACCTCTCTCTCTCTCTCTCTCTCTCTCTCTCTCTCTCTCTCTCTCTCTCTCTCTCTCTCTCTCTCTCTCTACTATTTACTGTTGTCACCTGACATTTGCGTCATTGGCAGTCCCATTGTTAACAACATACATTGTAATATATCAATGCACACACGCACGCACACACACACACACACACACACACACAAACACACACACACACACACACACAGACACACACACACACACACACACACACACACACACACACACACACACACACACACACACACACACACACACACACACACACACACACACACACACACACACACACACACACACACACACACACACACACTCCCATTAAACTGACATCACTGAGACCTCTCCCTTTGAGTCACTGTCTAACACTCATCTTCTTTGGTCTAACTTCTTTGGTTAACATTGAGGCCAGTTTGCCTATCCGTTCCTTTCCAACTCTTAAGACCAGTTTGAGTCTTCATCAACTGTTCCGTTGTGTTCTGGAGACAGTACAGAGAGAGAGGGTAAATGGAAGCCATACCTACATAGAGCCAGATAGCATTAAACAACACAGTATGTTGTATCCTAAGTGGAGTTGCTCCAGCTATAGCTGAGGGTACAATTGGTTGAAGAGGCACTCATAGTGCTCTCTCTCTCCTCTCTCTCCTTCTCTTTTCTCTTTTGCAAGCTCTCAACTGACACCTCCTCACCTTTAACTTCGCTCTCTCTCTCCTGTCATTTCACTGACCCAGATATGCACATACAGACACCAGTGGTGTCAAGAACAACACACATACCAGCCACACAAAAGACAAGGACACACACAAGCATCGACCTGTGCACACAATCACCACTTATAGACAGCCTGACACTAACAACGGCAGGAAATTAAAGTTGCTCTGAAAGCTTAACTTAACACCGCAGTGCAGAGTGTGTGAACCGCTGAGACAGGCAGGCAGGCTGCCAACCAGACCAGCCAGGACACCAAACAGCAGAGAAAGTTCACCCACCTCTCTCTCTCTCTCTCCTGTTCCCTCTCTCTCTCCTTCGCTCGTCGCGACTTTTGCAGGAGTCCGATTAGAATCACCGCGGCCCGGATCCCAGCCTTTTTAGAGTGGACCCTCGGAGGAGCGGGCTCGGGAGTGGAGCCTGACATGGTGTCTGGTTGTGGTTCTGGATCCAGACTGGGTCGTGCTGTGGTCCCTGATGGGTTAGTCCTGGTCCTGACGGACCACACTGTACAGCAGCACTGCCACGCACAATCTCACCGGCACAGGCAGACTGACTGGATTTCTGCATCTCTGTCTACCTCTTTCTTCCTCATGCTCTCTCCCTCTCCCTCACTCGCTCCCTCCTTCCCAACTCTCTCTCCCTGCCCACCTCAGCCTGATAGGCAGGGCTTGGTGTAGGCTCTGCCCCTTTCTCCTCCTCCTCCCTCACTCTCTGTGTGCTTTTACAGTCTTGACTGCTTTCACTTGCACATAACAGCTTTGTGTTATTTGAGATTACTGCTATGTGCTGTTTGTCATACTGCATATAACGTATGGCTAATGGCTCCTAATTTTGCCGTCCATGTTTCCTATCTAATCTCCTCTGTGACCTTGTTCCATTTCGCCTCTGTGTTTTTTGACACTCTCTCTCACTCTTTGTGAAATCTCAATTTAAACAGCATATCAGAAGCCTTCTGTGGTTGCCAAGAACATTTGAATTGAAGCGGAACAGCACAGAACAAACATCTCTCTCTCCATCTCTCCCTCGATCTCTGTCTCTCTCTCTCTCCTCATCTCCCTCAATTTCCCTCTCCCTCCACCTCATTCTCTCACTCTCTCGATCTCTCTCTCTTTCCTCCTTTCTCTCTCTCTCCGTCCATGCATCCCTCTTTCCCTCCCTCAATTTCTCTCCCTTCCTCCATCTCTCTTCCTCTCCCTCCCTCCATCTCTCTTCCTCTCCCTCCCTCTATCTCTCTTCCTCTCTCGTCCCTCCATCTCTCTTCCTCTCTCGTCCCTCCATCTCTCCTCCTCTCTCTTCCCTCCATTTCTCTTTCTCTCCCTCCCTCCATCTCTCTTCCTCTCTCGTCCCTCCATCTCTCCTCCTCTCTCTTCCCTCCATTTCTCTTTCTCTCCCTCCCTCCATCTCTCCTCCTCTCTCTTCCCTCCATTTCTCTTTCTCTCCCTCCCTCCATCTCTCTTCCTCTCTCTTCCCTCCATCTCTGTCTGAGACCTGTTGATGCTCTAGCTCCGCCCCAAAGCTTGGCAAACACGAGTCACCATCATTCTTACCCAGAACCCACTGCAGCCAGCAACATGTTATTTTCTGTTCTCCCTCCCTCCATCTCTCTCTATCCTTCCCTCCTCCTTTGGCCACCTACAGTGGTCCTCTGTAGCTCAGTTGTTAGAGCATGGAGTTTGCAACGCCAGTGGGTTCGATTCCCAGGCCCACCTCTATGAAAAATGTATGAATGCATGACCCTACGTCACTTTGGATAAAAGTGTCTGCTAAATGGCATATTCATATTATTAATGAATAATTGATTTATAATCGCTCTGATATTTACCCTGCCATGACAATCTCCCTTGGAAATCAGGGCCTCATCAGGTATTCACCCTCGTTAAGCCTCAATACAGCAATGAGGGGCTTTCAACCCTTAAAGCCTGAACCCAATTGAAAAACGTCAACTCTCTTTCCACAGAAAGTTATTTTAGACATGTTTCTGTCAAACCAGACCCAACAAAGGTAACAACAAACAAGGTAGAGGTGCTAGATCCATCTGCATAGCATCTCTAGTGTTCTATCTATGTCATGGTAACGCTGGGCCAAGCCCTAATCTGCCTACCGGACACCTGGCAACCCCAGTGAGACTTAGGAGACCGGAGGAGACGAGGGAAATGTTTTGGTTGTTGCTGCTCAATTAAGCTAATTACCACATTTTAGTGATTATGACAAGATTGTTGAGATGTGTGGTTGAGTAGCACATAGTCATAATAATATATGAGTCATGTCAAGTAATTGTTTTAGATTGTACCCAATAATACCCAATTAACTACTTATGTTAACTGACTTGCATATGCTTTATTATATGTTAGAGACTCATCTGTCTGTAGAGCTGATCAGATATCTTTATCCCAGTTGAGGATTCTCCAAGCCTCCCCCTGTGTGTGTGTGTGTGTGTGTGTGTGTGTGTGCGCACGCGCTCGTGCATGCGCGCATGCGTGTGCGTGCATGTTTGTGTCCACGTGCAGATGTGTGTGTGTCGGTGAGGCTCTGGGGTGACAGCGAGAGAGACAAACAAGCTCCCACTCCTCCCACCAGGTTCCACAGGGGCTTCTGTAAACACATGAATACACACCCTTCACACACCTCAGCCCTCCCGTTCCCTCCTCCTCTCCCCCACCACTGGGTTGATCATTTCATGCGCCTCCTTCCACCCGGTGGATCACTCGGGGGGCTTGTGTGCTTGTACGTCAGCAGGTGGGAAATGGGACGCCTGTATCCCAGGCTGTCAAACAACAAGAAGCAGCTGTGACAGCCACCGTTCCTGTCTGATACACACAAAAAGAAACTAACACACAAGCATAGACGCACATACTAAGCACTCTACCCAAGGGTGCACTCACACACACACCCACACACACACCAGTGTGGATTTAATGAAAATACACCACTCTGCCACCCTGGCACGCTTTGCCATCGTCACACACAGCAAGGCTTAAAAGAGACTGCAATGCCAACAAGCCACTCCAGCCATCCTACCACCTCACTACGCCATGTCACAGTGTCATGCAAAAGCCAAATCAAATCTAATCATATTGTATTCGTCACATGCTTCGTAAATAACAGGTGTGGACTAACAGTCAAATGCTTATTTTACCACCAACTGTGTCTCATAATGACCATCTTACCCATGCTAGACTACGGAGACGTAATTTACAGATCGGCAGGTAAGGGTGCTCTCGAGCGGCTAGATGTTCTTTTCCATTCGGCCATCAGATTTGCCACCAATGCTCCTTATAGGACACATCACTGCACTCTATACTCCTCTGTAAACTGGTCATCTCTGTATACCTGTCGAAAGACCCACTGGTTGATGCTTATTTATAAAACTTAGGCCTCACTCCCTCCTATCTGAGATATCTACTGCAGCCCTCATCTTCCACATACAACACCTGTTCTGCCAGTCACATTCTGTTAAAGGTCCCCAAAGCACACACATCCCTGGGTCGCTCCTCTTTTCAGTTCACTGCAGTTAGCGACTGGAACGAGCTGCAAAAAACACCTAAACTGGACAGTTTTATCTCAATCTCTTCATTCAAAGACTCAATCATGGACATTCTTACTGATAGTTGTGGCTGCTTCGCGTGATGTATTGTTGTCTCTACCTTCTTGCCCTTTGTGCTGTTGTCTGTGCCCAATAATGTTTGTACCATGTTTTGTGCTGCTACCATGCTGTGCTGTTGCCATGTTGTGTTGCTACCATGTTGTGCTCCTACCATGTTGTTGTCATGTTGTGTCGCTACCGTGCTGTGTTTTCATGTGCTGCTGCCTTGCTATGTTGTTGTCTTAGGTCTGTCTTTATGTAGTGTTGTGTTGTCTCTCTTGTCGTGATGTGTGTTTTGTCCTGTATATTTATTTTATTTTTAACCCCAACCCCCCGTCCCCGCAGGAGGCCTTTTGCCTTTTGGTAGGCCGTCATTGTAAATAAGAATTTGTTCTTAAATGACTTGCCTAGTTAAATAAAGGTTAAATATTTTTTTTGAAATACAAATAAACAAAGAGATGCCACTCTATCACTATGCCATCTCATCGTCCTTGCCACCCAGCGTAGAAACACACACAAACGTACAAACACCACTGATTCCGCACCAATAACTTGGCATATGGGAGAGATGACCTTCACAGCTGGTGCAGAGGACCACCCATCTCTGTGGACTACAAGCGAGTGCTTTGCTTACACACTTAACTCAGCACTTTCCCTCTCTCCTCACCCCTCCTCCATCCGCTGCCCCCTCACTCCCCTCTCTCTCTCTTCATCTCACACTTCTAGTGTGACAACTCCTGTCACGTGACAGCCACAGACTCTCAAGAACAGGAGCAAACCAAATGAGAAAAGATGACACACTCTCACACACACACACACACACACACAAACACGCCCTGTCGGACAAGGTGACTTGTGGCCATGGGCCTGTAGGATTTAATGACCAACGGTCGGTGCCAAACTAAACTCACAGGCCCAAAATAGTGGCAGACCGTACAGGGCAAACATGTGGCTCTGGAGCCCGGCCATTCAAGGAGTTCTGTTTCCCTCCAGCCCAATCAGCACTGGTGCCAGGATCTTTATAGCTCCACACACACACACACATTACTCCTGCCATAAAGTCACTTAAGGAAACGTGTGTCTCACGCACATGTGCGCGAATGCACACACGTGCGTGAAGTTAGAAACTGACACGCACGCACACACTGATACAAACACAGGCTTTAATGAGACCTATGAGGTAACAGACTAGCGACATTAATGATACACACCCACACACTGACACACACACACAGAAACACACACGTGTGAACACGCATACGCTGATACATGCAAACACACACACACACACACACATACCCTCTCCCACTCTGACTCCATTATTTCTTAATTTCTGTAGGTACAGTATCTGCTGCGACTCTGGGTCTGTGTGTACTGTCTAGGTCCATGTTGTTAGTGACCTCTCTTGTGGTCAAAGCTAGCTAGCTCATTGAGATGTGGCTACAGTAGCTAGCTCATTGAGATGTGGCTACAGTAGCTAGCTCATTGAGATGTGGCTAGCTTGCTCATTGAGATGTGGCTAGCTAGCTTATTGAGATGTGGCTACAGTAGCTAGCTCATTGAGATGTGGCTACAGTAGCTAGCTCATTGAGATGTGGCTAGCTTGCTCATTGAGATGTGGCTAGCTAGCTTATTGAGATGTGGCTACAGTAGCTAGCTCATTGAGATGTGGCTACAGTAGCTAGCTCATTGAGATGTGGCTAGCTAGCTCATTGAGATGTGGCTAGCTAGCTTATTGAGATGTGGCTACAGTAGCTAGCTCATTGAGATGTGGCTACAGTAGCTAGCTCATTGAGATGTGGCTAGCTAGCTTATTGAGATGTGGCTACAGTAGCTATCTTATTGAGATGTGGCTACAGTAGCTAGCTCATTGAGATGTGGCTACAGTAGCTAGCTCATTGAGATGTGGCTAGCTAGCTCATTGAGATGTGGCTAGCTAGCTTATTGAGATGTGGCTACAGTAGCTAGCTCATTGAGATGTGGCTAGCTAGCTCATTGAGATGTGGCTAGCTAGCTTATTTAGATGTGGCTACAGTAGCTAGCTTATTGAAATGTGGCTACAGTAGCTAGCTTATTGAGAAGTTAGCCCTAGACTAGTGCCCCACCCTGCCCGCGCCTCTCCTAATATGTGATAGCAGTTGTATGGCTGTGACATTCTATCTAGTGTTGACAGAGCTTTTACATAACACTTACATATATACATCATACAGCATGGTAAATAACATACTGTAAATAATCATCAGCAATATATCCCAACCTGTAGTTACCCCCACGTAATCTGACTGGTCAAAAGTGTGTTCCAGCCACAACGTTATTGAGCACAACATTAATGCTAGCCTTTGTGTTACTGAAAAATGGGAACAAATCAATCGTGTATGATAAGCTAAGAGAAGCAATATGGAATGTAGAGAGAGACATGTGCTATAGTGACTCACAAGCACTTACAATCCAGAGATACAGACTAGACACAGACTAATGCACACGGAATGACCTTTATTTATGACATAACTTATCATTGACACGCAAGAGGATGTAAGAGCATCATACGGTGTGTGTTTGTTTCAGCAACTGCCTAGTCTTTGTAGAAAATGTTTCCTCTCTTTTTCCAGAGGTTTTCTCTACATTTTCTCTTGACAGCCTGTCTGATGAAGTAGGCTGTTTTCAAGAGGCAAGTGGACAACGACAGCACTTAAACCCTCCCTGGGGCTAACACACTTGTGGATAGGTGTGCAAGCATGTCATCATCATCACACTTGGGTGTCTGGGGGTGCGTGAATGTAAGTGTGAGTGTGTGTGTGTGTGTGTGTGTGTGTGTGTGTGTGTGTGTGTGTGTGTGTGTGTGTGTAAAGTACACTGTGTCACCATGTCTGCTTCTTGTACAGTACCAGTCAAAAGTTTGGACACACCTACTCATTCCAGGGTTTTTCTTTATTTTTCCTATTTTCTACATTGTAGAATAATAGTGAAGACATAAAAACTATGAAATAACATATGGAATCATGTAGTTACCAAAAAAGTGTTAGTAGGTGTGCCAAACCTCTGACTGGTACTGTATATTAATAGACCTAGGCTGTGTGGCTCACTGTCGAACAGTATCTCATAATGTGAACACTAAGTTAACATGAAAGGGAATGCAACAGGGTTCATGCAATATTATAATGGACATTAGAAACTGGGTAGTTCGAGCCCTGAATGCTGATTGCCTGAAAGCCATGGTATATCAGACCGTATACCATAGGTATGACAAAATATTTATTTTTAATCTTCTAAGTACGTTGGTAACCAGTTTATAATAGCAATTAGGCACCTCGGGGGCTTGTGGTATACAGTATGGACAAAAAACCACGGCTAAGGGCTGTATCTAGGCACTCCGCGTTGTGTCGTGCAGAGAACAGCCCTTAGCCATGGTATATTGGCCATTTACCACACCTCCTCGGGCCTTAATACATCTTGAAATCATGTCAACAATACTACATGTAAATGTAATAGCATGATGTTATGACTGTAATAACATCAATTCTACTATGTAAGGGCATATTGTTGTGTCAAATGGAACATACATTGTTAATTGAAACACACATTATAAAATACAGTGAATCAAGAGATATAGAGTCTCTACAATTGAATTCCTAAAGATTTTTCCCTCAGGCTGAGCTGTTAATTAATTCCGCTCTAGTGAGTGGGACACATTGTGGTAGGACATACTGTAGCCCTGCTCTGTGACCATGTGTCATTACTACCTTACTATGAATTCAGCCACAACCCCCATCCATGTGACTCTCCATCTCTTTTCCCATCTCTCCTTCTCTCTCTCGCTCTGCCTCTATCTTTCCATCTCTCCCTCCCCATCTCGCTTTCTCTCGCTGTCTCATCCTCTATCGTTCCATCTCTCCCCCTCTCTCACTCTGCATCTTTTTCTGTTTATTTCTCCCTGTCTCCTTCCTCCATCTCCCTCCCGCCATCATTCCTCATAGAGAGAGAGATGAAGCCCAGAGAGCCAGGGGCTGCTGAGTCCGCCAAACAAGACACCATGTGTTTGTCAAGAAGCGACAGATGGCAAAGGAGGAGAGAGGGAGCAGAGGAGAAAGTTTAGGCGTGACAAATAAGCAATAGATGTAGCAGCTCCGGAACTTTCCATTGGGGGAACAAGTGCCAAAAGAGTCAGTTTCAGTCCCAGAGAAGGGTAAGGTGACTTAGGCAGGTTGTTTCCCCATCACCCAATGCCTTTCCAGTGTCTTTGAGTGACACAAACTCAAAGACACTGGAAAGGCAGTGTCTTGGAGTGTTGAAGGTGATTTACTAGATGGGAGGACTGTGTTCTTGCCCCAATGTCACCTGAGGCTCTGAACATCTCCGGTGCCTGCTGTGAGTAACACTGGCTCTGCTAAGCTAGGGGACACCCTCAGGGTACTTTCTACAGCTAAAATGCCATGCACAGAGGCCACACACACACACACTAACACACACAAGCATTCAGTACATGAATGCAGATACAAGCATGCACGCAGGCAGGTTCGTGCGCACACCCACACACATAAACAAACACACAACTTCCTACTGGGCTGAAGCCAAGGGATATAAGAGCAATAAACAAAAGAGGAAGTAGCCATAAAGCTGTCGGGTGGCCGTGAGGAGCCTCTGAGGACTGTGTGTTCTCTCCCTCTCTCTGTTCTCTCTCTCTCCATTCTCCTCTCCCTCTTTCTCCATTCTCCTCTCTCTCTCTCTCCCTCTCTCTCTCTCTCTTTCTCCGTTCTCACTTTCCCCTCTCCGATGTCTCTCTCTCTCAGTTCTGCTCTGGCTGGCTGGCAGCACTTCATCACTCTCCCACAATGCCTCACCTAATCGCCTCTCCTCACCTCAGCCCAGACGACCATTAGGACCCCTCCTCTGCTGCGGGGTGCTCACAGCACTGCCTGTCTGACACCCCATCCATCACGGGTCAATCTGTGCCCTCTGTAGCCAGGCAATGTGACGGAAACCTCTGGTGACACCCACTTCTCAAATGACACACAAATGACGCCCTATTCCCAGACAACCTTCCAAGGCACCTGTTGATTAATCTATGCAAACAAATAATCGAATCAACTAAAATTTTATTTGTCACATGCTTCGAAAAACAACAGGTGAAATACTTACTTACGGGCCCTTCCCAAAGATGCAAAGGGACAAATATAGAAAAAATTATAGATAAACAATGAGTAACTAGGCTATATACACGGGGTACCAGTACCGGGTCGATGTGCAGGGGTACGGGGCAATTGAGGTAGATATGTACATATAGATTGGGATAAAGTGACTAGGCAACAGGCTAGATAATAAACAGTAGCAGCAGCGTATACGATGAGTCAAAAGATTTTGTGCAAAGTGTGTCAATGTAGACAGTCTGGGTAGCTATTTGGTTAACTACAATATATAGTATTCTTATGGCTTGGGGTTAGAATCTATCTGTTCAGGGTCCTGTTGGTTCCAGACTTGGTGCATCGGTACCGCTTGCCGTGTGATAGCAGAGAGAACAGTCTATGACTTGGGTGGCTGGAGTCTTTGAGAATTTTTAGGGTCTTCCTCTGACACTGCCTGGTATAGTGGTCTTGGATGGCAGAGAGCTGGGCCCCAGTGATGTACTGGGTCGTACGCACTGCCCTCGGTAGCGCCTTGGGGTCGGATGCCAAGCAGTGCCATACCAAGCGGTGATGTAGCCAGTCAAGATGCTCTCAATGGTGCAGCTGTAGAACTTTTTGATGATCTGAGGGGCCCATGCCAAATCTTTTCAGTCTCCTGAGGGGGAAGAGGCCTACCACCGTTGTATCGTCGGAAAGCTTAATGATGTTGGAGTCGTGCGTGGCCACGCAGTTGTGGGTAAACAGGGAGTACAGGAGGGGACAAAGCACGCACCCCTGAGGGGCCCCCATGTTGAGGATCAATGTGGCAGATGTGTTGTTGCCTACCTTCACCACCTGGGGCAGTCCATCAGGAAGTCCAGGATCCAGTCGCAAAGGGAGGTGTTCAGTCCCAGGGTCCTGAGTTTAGTGATGAGCTTGGAGGGCACTATGGTGTTGAATGCTGAGCTGTAGTCAATGAAGAGCATTCTCACATAGCTGTTCCTCTTGTCCAGGTGGGAGAGGGCAGTGTGGAGTACAATAGAGATTGCGTCATCTGTGTATCTGTTGGGGCGGTATGCAAATTGGAGTGGGTCCAGGATGTCTGGGATGATGTTGTTGATGTGAGTCATGTCCAGCATTTCATGCTACAGATGTGAGTGCATTTAGACAGGTTACCTTGGCGTTCTTAAGCACAGGAACTATGATGGTCTGAAACATGTAGATATTGCAGACTGGGTCAGGGAGAGGTTGAAAATGTCAGTGAAGACACCCGTCAGCTGGTCCGTGCACGCTCTGAGTACACGTCCTGGTATTCCGTCTGGCCCCGCGGCCTATCGAATGCTAACCTGTTTAAAGGTCCTACTCACATCGGCTACGAAGAGCGAGATCACACAGTCGTCTGGAACTGCTGTCTCTCTCAGGGGCCATATGTTAAAATGATGGGAGAGATAAAGCAAGATGAAACCGAGAACAGGTCTCTAACAAGTGTCAAATGAAGAGCTGTAGAAAACAAGGGCTAACAACGGTATATACAATTTAGCAGGCGCTTTCATCCAAAGCGACTTACAGTCACGCGTGCCTATATTTGACCAGGGAATCAAACCCACTACCCTGGTGTTACAAGCGCCATGCTCTACCAACTGAGCTAAAACAGAGGGAAGGGATGACAATACTACAAATGTGTGAGGAATAACAAATACCCTTTCTATTATGAGCAGTGATTGCAGTGTCATGTAATCAGAATGTATTCAGTTCATTCCTAGTGCCTTGCTGCTATGTAGCTCTTGGGCTTTGGAACGTAATTGTTTCTCTCATTCCTCTTACGGGAAGAAGAGTCAGCTTCTGCTGTATTCATACCCTCCAAACACACACACACACACACACACACACACACACACACGTACATGAACACATATACGTACACCACAGGAGGTTGGTGGCACCTTAATTGGGGAGGATGGGCTCGTGGTAATGGCTGCAGCGGAATAGGTGGAATGGTATCAAATACATCAAACGCATGGTTTCTATGTGTTTGATGCCATTCAATTTTCTCCGTTACGGCTATTATTATGAGCCGTCCTCCCCTCAGCAGCCTCCTGTGACGCACACACACACACCTCCCCCTCCCTTCTTCTATCCCTCTATGTCTGAATTGAATAGCTCAAGACTTGTTTTGTTCTGCGACAGTGAGCCCAGTCAGTCCGTCTCCCCTTCTCTTTCTTCATCCTCTGGGCGAAAATGTCATTTATTTCATTTTTGTCATAAATCAATTTCCTGGTTCTCATTCTATTTGCTGAGAGGGATGACAGAGCCAGAGCTGACAGCGGGGTTAACCCCTCGCCCACCCTGGTCCTGGGAGCCAGCCACCAGGATGGGAGGAGAGAAGGAGGAGGAGAGAGAAAACAGAGAGAGTGAGGGGGAGGAAGAGAGCAAGGGGGAGAGGGACAGAGAGAGAGAGAGAGAGAGAGAGAGAGAGAGAGAGAGAGAGAGAGAGAGAGAAAGGTACAGAGGAGAGATGAAACACACAGTCAACACAACCATTTGATTTCACATACCTAGCTATTGAAACCCTACTGAAAAGCTCCATGCAACAGAATACAAAAGCCATCCACTAGTATTCCATCCGTAGCTGTGTCAACAAATCTGAACATCCACAGTTACAATACAGTAAGAACAGTAGTGACAACATCCCCAGGTGTGGATATTAATATGGGGGGGAAATTATTCCTTCTTTAAGAGAGATTTGTTTGGAACTTAGCTAAGCAGACTTTCTCTGCCGTCTCTGACGCACAAAATGGAACGGGCACCAATTGCCGTTTTAATAGATTTTTGGCTGTGTGTCCCATCTCTGTGGGAGTCAGTGTGTGATCCTGCGGGAGTGTGTGTGTGAGAGAGAGATAAAGGTATTGAGAAAAATATATTGCTGTGTGTGTGTGTGTGTGTGTGTGTGTGTGTGTGTGTCTGTGTGTGTGTGTGTGTGTTTGTGTGTGTGTGCAATTGTTTGTCTTACATGCACATACTGTACCATGTATTCAGTTCTAAAAGACTGTCTTCATACATGAGACACACTGACAATAAAGGACATTCAACATGATATCTACACGTGACCAGACATAACCAGACATACACAGATATGTTAATCATGTGGGTCTCCTGGCACGGGCCAAGGTCCAGTCAGACTTCCCAGCTCTCTATTTGTTTCAGTGTCACAGCTGTATGAGCCCAGTCCAGTCCAGCCCAGCCGATGCCAGCCAAGCAGAACCCAGCCAAGCACTTCCCATCCCCAACATACCAGAGTCACTCTCTCTCTCTGTCTCTCTGCTGGGGCTGTCTGAGAGAGGACAGCTGCTCGTCTCGTGAATGTCTCTAACCCAAAAGTGTCATAGAGTGGACACACACACACATGAATGTATGCATGCAAGGCACGCATAAACAAAAACACATACACTCAACATGTCCTGGCTGAGGTCAACAGAGATCAGACTTTGATGAAAATACAATTATTTTCTATTTTATATCTGTTAACTCTATCGCTGGAGTTAGAGTTAACTGTCTGTCACTAATCATGCATGGAGTGTGGCAGCGTTTCTCAGCCAACCATGCATTTTTAAGCTAGCATGTGCCATTGGTGCCCAAGGCTCGCGCTCTCTCTCTCATCATTCTCTCTTTTCTTTCTCTCCCACTCTCTCTCGCTCTCACAATCTATCTTCTTTGCCCCTGTCTGTCCTTTTCTCTAAAAGGTACTCCATCACCACGTCTCCTCCCCTGTGTCTCCATCTCTCTTTCTGGTCCTTTCACTCGGTTTTCGATGCTAACGCCAGGTCTCAAGGGAAGCAGAAGAAAGGGCAACCTTAGGGCCCCAAAACAATGGAGAAATCTGAGAGAAGGAAGACTTTCTTTTTCTCTTTCCTTCTGGACGTTCAATCACTGTGAAGTAACTTTGTCTCTTTATCGTGGCCTCACTATCTGTCAATGTAGGAGCTCTTCTCTCTTTTCTCTCTGGCTGAGGCTGAAGGGGAGTAGCCAACACGTTGCTTGGATGTGCATTTGTTACCACACGGCTCCCTGCTTCCCGCGACGCTCGTTTCCAACAGCAACAGTGGCTGACTTTGTTGAAAGGAAAGAGACATTTAAAACACGGAGGAGGATACAGTATACAGACAACAGATACACCGCTCAGTATCGAAGTCAAGCGCGGCATCTAAAATGAAGGGTCTGATTTCTGTTTTATATGAGCTTTGAATCTAACAGGGTATCAAAATACCTAGGCCCTCAGTCCAGATGTCCAGATGTTTTCAACTAATAAAAGAACATTGTTTATTTAGCCCTTTGGTACAACTATTCCTTGATTTCTGACCATCTTCACAAAGCTATAATACAAAACTTTGCAATAATAACACATTGTCAAATACATGTGTGTCAACTGTACTGTACGAAGCGTTTTGCTGAGCTTGTCTGGTATGCCGACCGGCTCAAGAGCCTCTGCTTTGATCTCTAATGAACACCATGAAGAGAACACATGAAAGAGAGGGGTAACGGAAAACACTTCTCCCCACGTCTCATCTCTCCCTCTCTTTCTTCCAACCACCTACCTCTGTGTGTGTATAAAAGTAGGGGGAAGGGTTCATTTACCATTTAGCCCATGCATGTGTGCATTTACCCTGTCCACTCAGCCGTTAGACACAGAGGCTGGCTCTCAATAGACCAGGGGCCACTTTATGGGCCCTTTAAAAAACTCCATTACAACCAAGGGGGCAGCCGAGGCCCTTATCAGAGCTTCAGCGCCCAGCAAGTGGGCAAGTGAAGGAGTAAATATTTGTTCAAAAGAGGCAGCTGGTCCACTAAAGGTTTTAGGCTGAGGAGACAGACTTTACCGTAAAACAGGTGATCTGGTGTGTGTGTGTCTGTGTGTGTGTGCGGGAGTGAGTGTGTATTGTTGTATTGTTGTAATTCTACCACCAGGCAGTGAGCCTAACCTTCAGGGAGATATTCATTGTCATCAGAGACTGCAGCTCTCTACCTAGAAGATCCAGCAAAAACAAGCACTGTGCCTTACAACAGATACTGTAATTCACATACAGCCTAGCCACTCCTCTCTCTTCAGCTCCAGTACCAGATCAATCCGTCACGTCATTGAGTGAACGGATGGCATACACAGACAGACATGGTTAATAGGTTATCCAGTCGTTACCTCAAAGGGGTCAATAGTTTTCATCGTCAAACAGATTATGCAACCACATTATGAACGTCCTGTAGCACAATGTGCCATTGCCTCCATGACCCTTCAGCAACCTCTCCCCATGGTAACCGATGCACTCCGGGAACACAGATTACAGCGCTCTGTAGTCGCCATGGACCCCAGATTCGATCTCCATGGTTATGGGGGCCAGCAGAAGATCCCTCAGGTGATGAACACGTGACGATAAGGGTTTAGTCTGTCCTGTTACCGTGGCAACAGTCTCCGCCTCCCCCCAGGCTCCTTGGTTTAAGACACGTGTTGTTCCGGAGATATTATTACGGCTCTAAACCCAGTCAGTCAGTCAGTCAGTCAGTCAGAGCATCGAAGATGATCACCAAGAGAAGGGAGCTTCCACATAGAGCAATTAGAAGATGGAGGATGGTGCATCATTTTTCCGTCATCTTCACTATGTCTCATGCATTTTAAACTTCACAGAAACAAACAGAACTTTTGACCAAATAGAAAAGGTATTTGTTCAAGTCCGTGGTTGTGAGGACAACATTTCTTAGCCTCTTGGATAAATCTCAGATATTTGGAATTGATAAGCATTACATGCGATCCAGTAAGTGCGATCCAGCGGTTCCTGTTCCACAACAAATCAGCACCAACCAACACTGCTGCCTGGTATAACAGCTATAGGCCTGAGAGCCAATTTATACTTGATCCGAAAGTGTGGTCGGAGGCGCTGTATGGATGGTGTGACGCACCTGCGGAGCCTCCGGAGGCATGGAGAGGCCAAATGGAGCTCTGTACCGCATCTCAGTGTGCCTCTCATATTTTGTAACAATGCGGAGGGCTCCGTACAGTTCCGCATTGACATGATTGGTTGACGGGAGGTCCTGCAAATACACAATCTCACTTCCTTAACAACTTCCTTCACAATGGCTCTGCTCTGCGCAGCACAATAAGTATGAAAGCCCTGACCTCTGCAGACGCCATATCACCGTAAATGCTGCACGACCAATGCAGACGTCGGATTGACCGTGCAGCGCCTTTAATGCCCAGGAGTTGAGGAGAACCAAGGACACACCTCCCTCTAGTGATGTGATGAGAAATAACAGGGGGACTTGTGTTGTTTCCACTCAATACAAGACTGGAAATACATTGACTCACTCCTCTGGTTCTCTCCAGTGGGCAAAACATAGATGACACGTTGATGGCAGCGACAGACTAATACTGTAGGTCACTAAATGAAAAGAGGCCTAAAAGGCAAATGTGATTCACAGGATGAGCTTGGTAAACAGAGAATTCATGTGCATGCATCTGTTCAGTTCAATTAAAAGAGCATTGGACTGGTTAAGGCTTGTATAATACCACCCTCTTGAAGGGAGCCGAGGGAAACAGCAGCTAGGGGGGAAACAACTGTAGACAGAGCAGTAGCCTAACTTTAGATATCACCAGTGGTGGAAAAAATACCCAATTCTCATACTTGAGTAAAAGTCTAAAAGTATTTGGTTTAAAATATACTTAAGTATCAAAAGTAAATGCAATTACTAAAATATACTATAAATAATTTCAAATTCCTTATCTTAAGGAAACCAGACGGTACCATTTTTTTTAAATTTATGGATAGCCAGGGGCACACTCCAACATTCAGACATAATTTACAAATGAAGCATGTGTGTTTAGTGAGTCCGCCAGATCAGTGACAGTAGGGATGACCAGGGATGTTCTCTGTTTAGTGAGTCCGCCAGATCAGAGGCAGTAGGGATGACCAGAGATGTTCTCTGTTTAGTGAGTCCGCCAGATCAGAGGCAGTAGGGATGACCAGAGATGTTCTCTGTTTAGTGAGTCCGCCAGATCAGAGGCAGTAGGGATGACCAGGGATGTTCTCTGTTTAGTGAGTCCGCCAGATCAGAGGCAGTAGGGATGACCAGAGATGTTCTCTGTTTAGTGAGTCCGCCAGATCAGTGACAGTAGGGATGACCAGGGATGTTCTCTGTTTAGTGAGTCCGCCAGATCAGAGGCAGTAGGGATGACCAGGGATGTTCTCTGTTTAGTGAGTCCGCCAGATCAGAGGCAGTAGGGATGACCAGGGATGTTCTCTGTTTAGTGAGTCCGCCAGATCAGAGGCAGTAGGGATGACCAGAGATGTTCTCTGTTTAGTGAGTCCGCCAGATCAGAGGCAGTAGGGATGACCAGGGATGTTCTCTGTTTAGTGAGTCCGCCAGATCAGAGGCAGTAGGGATGACCAGGGATGTTCTCTGTTTAGTGAGTCCGCCAGATCAGAGGCAGTAGGGATGACCAGGGATGTTCTCTGTTTAGTGAGTCCGCCAGATCAGAGGCAGTAGGGATGACCAGAGATGTTCTCTGTTTAGTGAGTCCGCCAGATCAGAGGCAGTAGGGATGACCAGAGATGTTCTCTGTTTAGTGAGTCCGCCAGATCAGAGGCAGTAGGGATGACCAGGGATGTTCTCTGTTTAGTGAGTCCGCCAGATCAGAGGCAGTAGGGATGACCAGAGATGTTCTCTGTTTAGTGAGTCCGCCAGATCAGTGACAGTAGGGATGACCAGGGATGTTCTCTGTTTAGTGAGTCCGCCAGATCAGAGGCAGTAGGGATGACCAGGGATGTTCTCTGTTTAGTGAGTCCGCCAGATCAGAGGCAGTAGGGATGACCAGGGATGTTCTCTGTTTAGTGAGTCCGCCAGATCCAGAGGCAGTAGGGATGACCAGGGATGTTCTCTGTTTAGTGAGTCCGCCAGATCAGAGGCAGTAGGGATGACCAGGGATGTTCTCTGTTTAGTGAGTCCGCCAGATCAGAGGCAGTAGGGATGACCAGGGATGTTCTCTGTTTAGTGAGTCCGCCAGATCAGAGGCAGTAGGGATGACCAGGGATGTTCTCTGTTTAGTGAGTCCGCCAGATCAGAGGCAGTAGGGATGACCAGGGATGTTCTCTGTTTAGTGAGTCCGCCAGATCAGAGGCAGTAGGGATGACCAGGGATGTTCTCTGTTTAGTGAGTCCGCCAGATCAGAGGCAGTAGGGATGACCAGAGATGTTCTCTGTTTAGTGAGTCCGCCAGATCAGAGGCAGTAGGGATGACCAGGGATGTTCTCTGTTTAGTGAGTCCGCCAGATCAGAG
The DNA here is from genome assembly GCA_030435695.1 of Brachymystax lenok tsinlingensis. Lineage (NCBI taxonomy): Eukaryota > Metazoa > Chordata > Actinopteri > Salmoniformes > Salmonidae > Brachymystax > Brachymystax lenok. The sequence continues at coordinate 10,040,084 of CM059794.1, read as the reverse complement.
GCAGTAGGGATGACCAGGGATGTTCTCTGTTTAGTGAGTCCGCCAGATCAGAGGCAGTAGGGATGACCAGGGATGTTCTCTGTTTAGTGAGTCCGCCAGATCAGAGGCAGTAGGGATGACCAGAGATGTTCTCTGTTTAGTGAGTCCGCCAGATCAGAGGCAGTAGGGATGACCAGAGATGTTCTCTGTTTAGTGAGTCCGCCAGATCAGAGGCAGTAGGGATGACCAGGGATGTTCTCTGTTTAGTGAGTCCGCCAGATCAGAGGCAGTAGGGATGACCAGGGATGTTCTCTGTTTAGTGAGTCCGCCAGATCAGAGGCAGTAGGGATGACCAGGGATGTTCTCTGTTTAGTGAGTCCGCCAGATCAGTGGCAGTAGGGATGACCAGGGATGTTCTCTGTTTAGTGAGTCCGCCAGATCAGAGGCAGTAGGGATGACCAGGGATGTTCTCTGTTTAGTGAGTCCGCCAGATCAGAGGCAGTAGGGATGACCAGGGATGTTCTCTGTTTAGTGAGTCCGCCAGATCAGAGGCAGTAGGGATGACCAGGGATGTTCTCTGTTTAGTGAGTCCGCCAGATCAGAGGCAGTAGGGATGACCAGGGATGTTCTCTGTTTAGTGAGTCCGCCAGATCAGAGGCAGTAGGGATGACCAGAGATGTTCTCTGTTTAGTGAGTCCGCCAGATCAGAGGCAGTAGGGATGACCAGGGATGTTCTCTGTTTAGTGAGTCCGCCAGATCAGAGGCAGTAGGGATGACCAGGGATGTTCTCTGTTTAGTGAGTCCGCCAGATCAGTGACAGTAGGGATGACCAGGGATGTTCTCTGTTTAGTGAGTCCGCCAGATCAGAGGCAGTAGGGATGACCAGGGATGTTCTCTGTTTAGTGAGTCCGCCAGATCAGAGGCAGTAGGGATGACCAGGGATGTTCTCTGTTTAGTGAGTCCGCCAGATCAGAGGCAGTAGGGATGACCAGGGATGTTCTCTGTTTAGTGAGTCCGCCAGATCAGAGGCAGTAGGGATGACCAGGGATGTTCTCTGTTTAGTGAGTCCGCCAGATCAGAGGCAGTAGGGATGACCAGAGATGTTCTCTGTTTAGTGAGTCCGCCAGATCAGAGGCAGTAGGGATGACCAGAGACGTTCTCTGTTTAGTGAGTCCGCCAGATCAGAGGCAGTAGGGATGACCAGAGACGTTCTCTGTTTAGTGAGTCCACCAGATCAGAGGCAGTAGGGATGACCAGGGATGTTCTCTGTTTAGTGAGTCCACCAGATCAGAGGCAGTAGAAATGACCAGGGATGTTCTCTTGATAAGTGTGTGAATTGGACCGTTTTCCTGTCCTGCTTAGCATTCAAAATGTAACAAGTACTTTTGGATGTATGGAGTAAAAAGTACAATATTTTCTTAAGGAATTAAGTAAAAGTAGTCAAAAATATGAATAGTAATGCACAGATAAAAAAGAAAACGACTTAAATAGCACTTTAAAGTTTTTTTACTTAAATACTTTACACCACTGGATATAACCTTATCTAATGTACAAACCTTCTATTTACGTCAATGCATTACTGTACATTACTGATACTGATCTCAAAGCAGGAATATACAACAGTCTTACATTTGACGTCAGAACAGTCTAGCACGCAGATAAGTTCTAAGATGGGGGCCAATGTCATTATACAGAGTTTCTGCAGTGTGAGCTGTAACATTAGCTGTCCATGAGCAGAATGGCCTTGTGTTCAGTGTGTTCTGAATCTTCAGAAGCGGGGTGGAGGAGTGAGTAAGGTGAAGGTGTGAAAGGAAGTCCGTCTTGAGGTTAAAGGATGGGTGTGGTACTGTCACTTCCTATAAAGGGACGGGTGTGGTACTATCACATCCTTCCCCAAAACCCATAAACTCTCGGAATCAACCTATTTCCCCGATGCTGAGTTGCTTTCACAATATAAAGAACAACAAAGCCAATAGTCATTTACAGGAAGGAGAATGAGCCTGTAGAATTTTCCCACCACCCAAACATGGCAATGTTAAATGGGTACACTATGGTGTGCATTGTAGGACAAAAGAGGTCATGTTGGGGAAAACACAATACAAAAACCTCCCTTGCGAGAGAGGAGACCGAACAAGCACAGGTGGACCTTCGCTCGTTTACCCAGCCCTCCTCCAAATTAAGGCTTTCCAAAAACAGAACAGCAGAGTGTAAACGCCACGCTCCAAAAATAGCTTCCGCTGATGCTGGCAGACAGTTAACATTTCCACCTGGGCAAAAAGCGATGAAACAAACCTGATTTCCTCTCAGAGAGATAATAGTCCCGTTCTTAACACTTCTGCTGTGTTGCTGGCGGTCGGAGAAGCACGGTGTCGGCGGCATCGTGTGAGTCATTTTCTATAATCTGTCTCTGAGTCTTGAAGATACTTAAAATACTTCTCTCAGATAATAATATGGGTAATGAAGTGACGGTCCTGTGGTGAAGTGTGAACCTGGCATCCAAAGGGCCTGAGTCAGACACGTTACCCCTGCTCCGAGAAAGCTAGCTCACATGCAGAGGCA